>OZ014521.1:386748683-387983058 GCA_963966055.1 Lathyrus aphaca
TGAATCCTCATCAGCAAAAGAATTGGGCTAGAAGACTCACTACTTTGACTTCAGCTGATATCAGGTGGTGCACTCAGAGCACCAAAGGCAGGGACATCATTACCAGTTGTGGGCAGTTTCCCAATGTACCCCTGATAGGAGTCAAGGGCTGCATCAATTACAACCCTCTGCTATTCAAAAGACAACTGGGCTATGCATTGGTACACACTCCTAAGGAACAAGATTTGGCTGAGACTCTTTACTGTGAGATTAAGCCTAATTTGGCTATTGTCAGACAAGCAGCCTGGGCCTGGGATAATGTTCAGACTAAAGGAGTAACCATTCTTGGGAAGTGCAACAATGTGGCCTCAGCACAGTACTATGAGTGGTCCCATGCCAGGGCTCAATTTTCTGGGATGCCCTTTACCATGGAAGATATGCCTGGACCATCCTCAGCACCACCCCCTGTCACTGTCAGTTTAGAGGAGTTTGAGAAATTAAAGGAGAGAAATGAGAAGCTGACTCAGGCTCTACAGAAGACCCTCTATGAGAGAAGTGATGGCAGGCTGGATATTGAAAGGTTGGAAAAGTTGAAGGTAGAGCATTTGGCCAGAATTGAGAAGTCTGAAGATTACATCAAGAAGTCTAGGGCTGAAGAGCAGATCTTAAAGAGTGCCTGCAAGGAAGCTCAGTTCCAGAAAGCCAGGACTGATTTGTATCTGAAGGAGAGCCAAGCTAGGTGGGTCAGAATCACCGAAGCTCGTACTCTGGAAGATAAAAGGACTCAGGATAAGATTGAACAGTTGGAGGCTAGTGCAAAGGAGCAACAGGAAAACCTAGCAGCAGCCCAGAGGGAGATCTCAGAGTTGAAGATCAGAGCTGGAGTGAAGAGGTCAAAAGACCAGAGTCAACACAAAAAGCTAACTGCAGCTATTACTACCAGGAATCTCCTTATCAGGAATCTTACAGAGTGTCCAGCTGATCCTGTGACTGAAGCACTTCTCAAGGAAGTTCAAGAGGATGAGTTTGGTCTCGGTGTTTGACTTTTGCTTGTTGTTGTTTTCATTTCATGTACTTTTCTTTTCTTATGTTGTATTTTGACCCCCCCAGGGGCATGTTTTGTAAAGAACAAACTATGTATCATTTACTTTTTGTAATATATGTATCAGTTTGTTCTATCTGAGTTTCTTTCAAGCAACATCAACAACATCTTCAAGGGTCTGGAAAGGTCAAAACCAAGTGCCAAGCCGGATACCTTGGAAACAAATAGGCATACTGCATTGCATACTAACCTTTTGTTTGTTTTGTAGGTTTGATTTGTCTGTTGCTAACTCTGTTGTGATTTCAGGAACTATTGCTCGACGTAGGGTGTTTCCACTCAACCGTCCACACAGATATCCGACCCGCAACAATCTTCCAGGGATACAGATGGATCAGGTACAACAGGACCTTGCAGAGGTCAGGAACCAAATGGCCATTGAAAGGCTAGAAATGAGGACTCAGATGACACAGTTCATGGAAGTGATGAACAATATGGCTCAAAGTCAGGAAAGATTGAGAGCCTTAGTGGAAAGGCAGAATCCAAAAGACCCCCATCCAGGGACTGCTGGGACAAGCAACAATGAGAGGGTCCAACCTCATGTCAACCCCCCTGTATTTGGACCTCACCTTCATCCCGAGATCAACATTCCTGTTAATGTACAAGGGACTGCCACTGCTGGCAGAGTGCTGCAAGAAGACCCCCAGGAAGATCAGTTCATAGTGATGGGAGCTGGGGATGAGGCCTATGACAGAAGGCTGGATGAGATAGCTGAAAAATTAATATCCTTGGAGTCTCAAAACTCTTTGGGTTTTGATGTCATGGACATGGGCTTGGTAGACGGGGTCAGGATTCCCCATAAGTTTAAGCCTCCTTGTTTTGAAAAGTACAACGGGACTTCCTGCCCACGGACCCACTTACAATCTTTTCTGGGGAGGTTGAAAGCATATACCATGGACGAGAAGTTATGGATGTTTTATTTTGAGGATAGCTTAACCGGAGCTTCAAGAGAATGGTACTCTCATCTGACTAGAGCGACCATCAGGTGTTGGAAGGATTTGGCAGAGGCCTTCATTAGACAATACCAGTATAATTTGGATATGGCACCCAACAGGACCCTCCTAATGGGAATGTCACAATCATCTAGAGAAAGCTTCCGGGAGTACGCCCAGAGATGGAGACAGCTTGCTGCTGCTGTCCAACCACCTATGTCAGAGAGGGAGATGGCAGATATGTTTATGAATACCCTCCAAGGGACATACATTGATAGGCTAGCTGCCTTTTCTTCTACCAGCTTTGCGGATGTTGTTATAGCTGGAGAAAGAATTGAGAGCCTATTGAAGATGGGCAAAATTTCTGACAATGGTGCCAGCTCATCCAGCAATACAAGGAAGCCTTTTGTGGGCCCAAGAAGAACTGGTGAGACCAATGCTATCCATACCAGCAGGGGCAGGCCCCAATATGTTCAAAAGTCAGTGGCAGCAGTCACCATTCCTTCTCCACTTCCTCAGCAATCAGTGTATCAACCTCAGCCACAACCTCAGTACCAGCAACAACCTCAGTACCAGCAACAACCTCAGTACCAGCAACAAACTCAGTATCCCCCAAGAAACTACAACAACACCAACAACAACAATCAGCAGAGACCATTTCAGCAGAGGCCATCTCAGGCCAATAAGGTGATTGATCCAATCCCTATGCCATATGCCGCTTTACTGCCACAGCTCCTGAAGCTCAACTTGGTTGAGTTAAGGACGTTGGCACCTCCAGATCCTACCAATCTACCCAGAAATTACGACTCTAACGCCAGATGTGCTTTCCATTCAAATGCACCTGGCCATAGTACAGAGAAGTGCAGAGCTTTGCACATGAAGGTACAAGACCTGGTAGACTCTAAGGCTCTAAACTTCGCACCACCACCAAATGTTAACAAGAACCCTATGCCAAACCACGGAGGTCCCAGAATCAATGCTATTGAAGAAGACAAGCCGTCTTATTTGATAACCGGCGTGGGTCAGATTCGGACACCGTTGGTAGAGATCAAAGCCCAACTCCTCGAATGTCAAATATTCCCGGGATGCGAGCTAGGGTGTGCTTATTGCAACATTTCAGTGAATGGTTGTGATAACTTGAGAGATGGCATAGATGGCCTCATCCGGAGTGGCCTGCTTCAGATTACAACATCATTTCCTACAAATCCAGCAATCTCATCAGCAACAGTTCCCATGTTTTCTACAACCGCAACAACCATTGTTCTGAACAACTCTTCAATCTTATCAACAAATGCTTCATCTGTCACTTCAGCTGACCAGATATCAACAAACATCCCTTCTACAACTTCAGCACCACTTCATTCAGAGTCTCCTACAATAACAACACCCATCCATCCAACAATGTCTCCTACAATTTCAGCAACAAATGTCTCCACAGTTACTATTTATTATGATCCTGAAAACAATTCTGCCTACAACTCACAAACTGCCACTCCTATCAGAGCACCGGTCACAATATACTATGATCCACAAACTATCATGGTCCCCTCTGCAGCTGCCATCAGTCCAGTCACTATCACAGTGCCTGGACCAGTACCTTATGAAAGCAGTAATGCCATCCCTTGGCATTACGGCTCCGATCTATACTGCGGAGGACAGAAAATCACTCTTGAATCATCAACCCTTGCACCACAAATATACAATGTGGGAGGAGGCGGAGGCTTCACTCGAAGCGGACGTCTCTTTGCTCCACAAATTCAAAGACCCACTGCCGAAGCAGAAGCTGCTGCCAAGGCAAAAGGGAAGAGCTTGGTGCAGGAAGATCAAGCTGTTAAGGAAGCTTTGAAAACACCCTTTGATCAAGAAGTTGATGAGTTCATGAGAATCATCAAGAAAAGTGATTACAAGATAGTGGACCAGCTTCACCAGACGCCTTCTAAGATCTCCATTCTATCATTTCTTATGTGTTCCGAGGCTCATCGGAACGCACTACTAAAAGTCTTGCACGCAGCTTACGTGCCAGAAGAGATCACCGTCAATCAGTTGGAAGCTGTAGTTGGAAATGTTACTGCTAGCAATGGGCTAGGGTTCACCAACACTGATCTGACTATAGAAGGCCGCAATCATAACAAAGCCTTGCACATTACCATGGAATGTAAAGGCGCAGTCCTTTCCCATGTGCTTGTAGACACATGATCATCCCTCAATGTCTTACCTAAAAAGGCTCTTGTGAAGTTGGAATATGAAGGATTGGCATTACACCCCAGTAACTTAGTAGTGAGAGCCTTTGACGGTTCAAAGAGATCAGTTCTAGGAGAAATTGAGTTGCCTATAACGATTGGCACACAAACTTTCAAAACGACCTTCTACGTGATGGATATACAGCCTGCCTACAACTGTCTATTGGGTAGACCATGGATTCACGCCGCTGGCGCCGTGACCTCAACCCTTCACCAGAAGTTAAAATTCGAGTGGGAGGGTCAAGTCGTTACTATCTGTGGAGAGGAGGATATTTTTGTTAGCCACCTGGCTACCTACAAATACATTGAGATGGATGGGGAGATCCATGAAACGATGAGTCAAGGGTTTGAGGCCCTGAATGTAAATGAAGCATCCGCTGTACCTGGAATCTCCATGGCATCTTATCAACAAGCCCGGAAGGTTGTTGAGGAAGGAACTGTCCAAGGCTGGGGCAAGGTTTTATCTGTGGAGAAGAAGAAAGACAAATCTGGGTTGGGTTACAGACCAACTCAGCAAAATCAAGCAGAGGATGCAGAGAGGCCCGGTTTTGTCAGTGGGGGGATGCTCACCCCTGATGCTATCAACAATTTGGAAGACGAGTTGGAAGAGGAGCGCAATATGGAGAATTGGATACGTCCAAAGGTCCCGGGGAGCAGTATCTCAAACTGGTCTTCCCAGGAAATTATAAGAGTTACTCATGCAGAGTAATTATTATTTCCTGTATTTTTATAGCATGCATCAAGTCTTGCATCTTGCCCAAGATGACAAGACTCATTTTGTAATCGGGCCATCTGTAATTTTTGTGCAACAAGATTAATCAATGAAATATCAGACATCTTTTGCAAATGAGTCTTTTTCTTTTCCACTCACAGTTTTTCCCATTTTTCTTTTTGTACAAAAATAAATGGCAATGTTTTCAAAATGACAACTTTATTTCACTTTTCTAAAACAAGATTAAAATCAAATCACTAAAATGAACAAATTGAACCCTTGCAGAGAGTACCTTCCAGACAGCACCGACAACGGCACGGCTATGACTTCGTATGACTTTGACAATCCAATCAATCAAGCTGATGAAGGGGTTGAAGAAGAATATGAGCTTCCTGAAGAGCTAGCCAGATTGTTGAGACAAGAGGAAAGGGTTATCACTCCTCACCAGAAGGAGGTTGAAACGATTAATCTTGGTACAGATGAAGACGTGAAAGAAGTTAGAATCGGGGCCTGTTTGCAAGACTCAGTGAAGAGACAACTGATTGATCTGCTTCAAGAATATGTGGACGTGTTTGCTTGGTCTTATCAAGATATGCCAGGGTTGGACACCGACATTGTTGTGCACAAGCTGCCTTTAAGAGAAGAATGCCCACCAGTTAAACAGAAGCTACGCCGTACTCGCCCAGACATGGCCATGAAAATCAAAGAAGAGGTACAAAAGCAATGGGACGCCGGGTTCCTTGCTGTAACTAGCTATCCGCCGTGGGTCGCTAACATAGTACCTGTGCCTAAGAAGGACGGCAAAGTAATAATGTGTGTTGACTACCGGGACCTGAACAGAGCTAGCCCAAAAGATGACTTCCCATTACCTCACATTGACGTATTGGTGGATAACACAGCTCAGTTCTCGGTATTCTCCTTCATGGATGGATTTTCAGGATATAATCAGATCAAGATGTCACCTGAAGACATGGAGAAGACAACCTTCATTACACCATGGGGCACTTTCTGTTACAAGGTGATGCCATTCGGACTGAAGAATGTTGGTGCAACGTATCAACGGGCTATGGTGACATTATTCCATGATATGATCCATAAGGAAATCGAATGCTATGTGGATGACATGATTGCCAAGTCCCTCACTGAAGAAGATCACCTAGTGAATCTGCTGAAGCTGTTCAAGCGTCTGAGGAAATACCAACTGAAGTTGAACCCCAACAAATGCACATTCGGGGTGCGATCTGGTAAGCTGCTGGAGTTTATTGTGAGCGAGAAAGGGATTGAAGTTGACCCTGATAAAGTCAAAGCTATTCAAAAAATGCCTGCACCGAAGTCAGAAAAAGAAGTTCGAGGTTTCTTGGGACGATTGAACTACATTTCACGGTTCATATCTCACCTTACAGCAAGCTGTGAACCCTTGTTCAAACTACTGAGAAAAGAGCAAACGGTCAGGTGGAACGAAGACTGCCAGAAGGCTTTTGACAAAATCAAGGAGTACTTACAAGAGCCTCCAATCCTTATGCCTCCAGTTGAAGGAAGACCTCTAATCATGTACCTGACAGTATTAGAAGAGTCAATGGGGTGTGTGCTGGGCCAGCATGACGAGTCTGGTCGAAAAGAGTATGCAATATACTACCTAAGCAAAAAGTTTACCAACTGTGAACAACGTTATTCACTGCTCGAGAAAACTTGCTGTGCTTTAGCGTGGGCTGATCGCCGACTGAGACAGTATATGCTGACCCACACTACTTTATTGATCTCAAAAATGGACCCAGTCAAGTATATCTTTGAGAAGCCAGCACTTACCGGACGGGTTGCAAGATGGCAGATGATCCTCACAGAATATGACATCCAGTACACATCTCAGAAAGCCATCAAGGGCAGTGTATTGTCTGAATATCTTGCTGAGCAACCCATCGATGATTACCAGCCTATGAGATTTGACTTCCCTGATGAAGACATCATGTTCATAAAAGCGAAAGATCATGAAGAGCCTATTCACACTGAAGGGCCTGACCCAGAAGAAGAATGGACTATGATGTTTGATGGGGCTATTAATATGAATGGTCGTGGTGTTGGTGCAGTACTCATTACACCTAAAGGAGTTCACATGCCTTTCTCGGCAAAGCTCACCTTTAACTGCACTAACAACGAAGCTGAATACGAAGCTTGCATTATGGGTCTTGAGGAAGCCATTGACCTCAGGATCAAGACATTGACTGTATTCGGAGATTCAGCTCTGGTAGTTAATCAAACCAACGGGAAATGGTACACACACCAAGATCATTTGTTACCTTACAGGGATTATACAAGGAGGTTATTGACTTTCTTCACAACGGTCAAGCTTGAGTATATCCCCCGGGACGAGAATCAGTTTGCAGATGCTCTTGCTACCATTTCATCCATGATCAAAGTTCAAGCTGCCAACTTTGTACCTCAGATTTCAGTGTCCAGACTTGACAGGCCAGCATATGTGTTCGCAGCAGACATCATCAAAAATGATAAGCCTTGGTTCCATGACATTAAGTGCTTCTTGGAGGATCAAACATACCCACCTGGGGCATCTTCCAATGATAAGAAGACTTTAAGAAGGCTTGCTGGTAGTTTCTTTCTGAATACTGATGGTTCCCTGTACAAGCGGAACTTTGATATGGTACTCCTCAGATGTGTTGATAAGACAAAAGCAGACTTGTTAATGCATGAAGTGCACGAAGGATCATTTGGTACCCATGCTGGAGGGCATGCTATGGCTAAGAAATTGCTAAGATCAGGTTATTACTGGATCACAATGGATGCAGACTATTGTGCCTACGCCAGAAAATGCCATAAATGCCAGATTTATGCGGATAAGGTGCATGTACCTCCCAATCCTCTGAATGTGATGTCTTCACCCTGGCCCTTTGCTATGTGGGGCATTGACATGATTGGCAAGATTGAACCGACTGCTTCGAATGGCCACAGATTCATCCTGGTCGCCATTGACTATTTCACATGGTGGGTCGAAGCAGCTTCTTATGCAAACGTTACAAGGCAAGTAGTAGCCAGATTTCTGAAGAGAGATATCATCTGTCGATACGGAGTGCCCGAGCGAATCATTACTGATAATGGTTCCAACTTAAACAACAAAATGATGGCAGAGCTATGCCGGGACTTCAAGATCCAACATCACAATTCTTCTCCTTACAGGCCAAAGATGAATGGCGCTGTTGAGGCAGCTAATAAGAATATCAAGAAGATTGTGCAGAAGATGGTAGTCACCTATAAGGACTGGCATGAAATGCTACCGTTTGCCTTGCATGGGTATCGTACCTCAATCAGAACATCCACTGGGGCAACACCGTATCAACTTGTGTATGGTATGGAGGCAGTCCTACCTGTTGAAGTTGAATTACCCTCCCTGCGGATATTAATGGATGTTAAGCTGAACGAAGCAGAATGGGTCCGATCCCGATACGAACAACTGAGTCTGGTCGAAGAGAAAAGATTGGCTGCAATCTGTCATGGGCAGTTATATCAGAGAAGGATGAAGAAGGCCTTCGATCAGAAAGTCAGGCACCGAGAGTACCAAGTAGGAGATCTCGTGCTGAAAAGAATCCTCCCTCCTCATACAGACCACAGGGGCAAGTGGACTCCGAATTATGAAGGGCCATTTGTAGTAAAGAAAGTTTTCTCTGGTGGAGCACTGATGCTCAGCACTATGGATGGTGAAGACTTCCCATCCCCTGTAAATTCAGATGCAGTTAAAAAATACTTCGCATAAAATGACCCGCTGGACATAAAAACAGAATGTGAGTCCAGGCAAAAATAGGGCATCCTGGCGAGTCAAAAACAGAATAAAAGACTCGGGCAAAAATAAGGGAAAAAGGAAAAATGTACACTCGCTGAGTTGAAAAGCCACATTGGACAGCTCAGGCAAAAATGGGTATCCCGATGGATCGAAAACACGAAAGGGAGATCCATGCAAAATAAGGGAATAAGCGAACAACTGCATTCTGAATTCGTCTGTATCACTTACAACTTGGTAAGCATCGAAAGGATCAAGCTTCTATCAGAATCAGCCTTCTTCAGAAAGCAAGACGAGAAGAACGTCAAAAGTCATACAAGTCATAGCAAAGGGGAAGCTCCTTAAAGCGTCATCAACATTGCCAGCATTTTGTTTCTCAATTTGTAACAATCTCCTCATTTTAGGAGATATGTTTCCTTGACTGTATCTTGCCGATTCAGGGCACATGAATTAATAAAATCAGATTTTCAGTCTCGTCTCGTCCATTTCATTTTTATTTGCAAAAAAAATGTCTGATGTCTTTAAAAATGATTGCATAAATACAGATGCTTATCTTCAAAAACAAAACACGTGCTTGCAGGAAATATATTTACTCCCGGGAGTGTCTAATTCCTATGACGGAATCCAGTAAGGGATACCTCGGGATTGCTTGTACGTTCCTCTATCTTTGCAGGATTGCAGGTATCCAAAGCACGACTTGGGGCATGTAAGCTTCATCCCAGCAAGCTGGCAAATCAACACTCAGTCTTAGCACCCGAAGTGCTCTCTCCCCAGCTGAGTTGCCTCTCATGACTTCCCCCCAGCTGAGCTGCCACTTGCTACTGCTCCCAACCGAGTTTGCCAATCATTCTTCCTCAGCAGAATACAAAAGCCAGAGGACTATCTCCCCACAGAGCTCCAGCCTCTGTCCAGAAGAGCAACGCTTGAAGGAATCACAACAGAGTGAAGAAAGTTTCTACAAACCCCAGCTGGGTCCCTCATTACAAGGATATGTCTATCAGTGACCCATTTCCCCAAGCAATTGCATCTCATCAGATCTATTAATGATCTCATCCCCAGCTGGGACGTCCATTTCAAGCAGATCGACCAGAGATCTTCGCGGCAACGGGATCCGAATCCCGGTTTGGTATCCTTTGCATAACTATGGAATTCGCATCATATTCACCCACAAAGCGTAGCATTCCGTCTAATACAGAGCATTACGGCAAAAATCAAACATATGGCATAATCATAAGCCATGATTTGAATCAAACACTCGTAGATATTGACAATCCACCAACAATATACAAAATTCCCCCAGCAGATTCACCAGCAAAAGCAGTTGCCTCACATTCACAAACACCAATATATACTCCCTTTGGCACCCATCCGTGTCATATCCCCAGCAGGAAGCCAAAGGCATCCTCTTTGCACTCACATATATATACAATTCCTTGACACCCGTCCGTGTCATATCCCCAGCGTGGTCGCCTAAACTTTTGCAACCCGTATACTTTGTTTATACTATACTTTTCTCCTTTTTGACACTCGTCTGTGTCACTCTCCCCAGCAGATAGACACTCATACTTACTACTCATGTTACTCTTATACAAATACTCGTCCGTATCTTGTGTATACCTTTTATATCCCACAGATTCGACACTCGTCCGTGTTCTCTGTTAACCAGTTGGTACTCGTCCGTACCATCATCTCAGAACATGCGTCCAGCGTTTGTTTCTATCAGATACTCGTCTGTATCTTAGTCTTAAGGATGCTCGTCCGCATCTTTAATCCATACACTGTGTCAAACACTTTTGTCTTCTTGAATTTAGACATTCGTCTGTGTCTATTGTTCCCCAGAAGAGTCCCTTCAGATTCAACACTCGTCCATGTTCTCTGTTAACCAGTTGATACTCGTCCGTATCATCATCTCTGAACATGTGTCAGTACTTGTTTCTACCCGATGCTCATCCGTATCGTAGTCTTGAGGATGCTCGTCCGCATTTTCAATCTATACACACCGTCTAAACACTTATACCTTTTGTTTCTTGGATATAAACACTCGTCCGTGTTTACTATTCCCCAGTAGATTACCGACAAAGCAAATTTTCCTTTTTATCTGACATTCGTCCTGTGTCATGATAAACCTCGAGAGCAGCCGTCCCCTGCTAGGTGGTCGTCCTCCACCTCTTGATGGTCGTCCTTCATCATGCTCGTCCGATGGCCGTCCCCATCGTTGATTTTCTATCCGACATTCGTCCTATGTCGTGATATTTGAGCAGTCGTCCCCTGCTAGGTGGTCGTCCTCCACCTCTTGATGATCGTCCTTCATCATTTTATCCAATGGCCGTCCCCATTGTTGATCTTTGGTTATCTGACATTCGTCCTATGTCATGATAAACCTCGAGAGCAGCCGTCCCCTGCTAGGTGGTCGTCCTCCACCTCTTGATGTTCGTCCTCCATCATGCTCGTCCGATGGCCGTCCCCATCGTTGACCTTTATCCGACATTCGTCCTATGTCGCGATATTTTTGGCAGCCGTACCCTGCCAAGTGGTCGTCCTCCACCTTAGATGACCGTCCCTCATCTTAACCCAACAGAGCAGCCGTCCCCTGCTAGGTGATCATCCTTCACCTTTTGATGACCGTCCCTCATCATCTGTTTATTTCATTCATTCTTTAACCCGATGGCCGTCCCCGTCGTGGTCCCTTTTTCTTTTTAGCCCGATGGCCGTCCCCATCGTTGGTTACTTTACTTTATGAACTTGATGGCCGTCCCCATCATTTTTTTCAGAGAACCTTATAGCCTTACTTGATGGCCGTCCCCATCATAATACCTTTTATCCCCAGCATGTCGGCCGTCCCCGTCATTGCTTTATTTCCGCACTTTTCCAGCATGTCGGCCGTCCCCGTCATTGCTCTTTACCCAGCAGTCGTCCTCTGCTCGACGGTCGTCCTCCGTCGCCCACACTTTACAATATACTTTATTTCCCTTTACAATCTATATCCCTTTTCTTCTTCATTCTGTGAGTGCAAATTTTGGACTGTCTTTGGTATTCAACCACAAGTTATCTTGTTTGCCTGTTAAGCCTTCGCTTACATCCTGCACAGCTAACTCATGTTTCAATAGGGGCAGCTGTAAACACCCCAAATTTGCCCTCACCCATTCACACCATGGCTTGTGATCATTTCATATGCATAAACACAATCATATCATCCCATACCACAATTTTGAGTCATTGCATTGGTTCAAAGTCATCTGCTTCTAGGGTTTGTGATCTGAGCAATCCAAAAGCTTCTTGAGTCACTCCAAGGGCCACCAATCACTTCAAAGAGGTCCATGCATGTTCAAGTATCATTTTACAACCTCTCAAAGTCAAGAATGCCAAAGAATCACAAGAACTGGGATTGGTATGGAAGCAGAGCCAGGATTGACTGCACAGATGACCTAAAATTAGGGTTTTGGTTTCAGAGGCCATAACTCCAAATTTTTTGGTCATTCTTGTTTCCATTGGTCTCTATATGGTATAGGGAGTATGCATATCAATTTTCATGAAGAAATTCCTTGGGGAAGTCATCTGATCAAGAGTTGACTTTCTGGACAAGTCAGTGCAAAATTAGGGCATCTGAGGCCCCCAATGACCCAACCAAAGGTTGATCTTCATCATTTTGAGTGTATATGGTCTTTATTTGATCATGGAAGAGGTTGGAAGTTCACAAAATTCAAGAATTTCAAGTCTTTTGCAAAGTTGACTTTTTGGGCAAGTTTGACTTTTAATGAATTTGTCATTTTAGGCAATTTTTCAACCCTTACTTTTTGATTCAAGGATGCTTCAAATGGAAAAAAATTTGGTCATGAAAGTTGTAGAATGGATCTTTCCCTTTTCAAAAAGTACAAGAACATGACCTAATTCATTTTGGATCAAAAGTTATGGTTTGTCAAAGTTGGCAAAAATCACAAAATTTCAAATTATGCACCAAATGGAAAACTTGCAAATTCTTGTACCAAGCATTCTTTTGACTTCAAAATGACTTCAAAACTTCATCACATGATCATACAAGTCTTAAAGTTCAGAATGGACCAAGGAATTACACATTTGTATGGCTTTTGGAACAAGATCTTTTCATGAGAACCAAAGGGAACCAAGTTGCAAAACTCATGATCACATCTCATCCACTTGTTGCCTAGGTTGCTGAACCATTCTAGCCTTTCCCTCTCACCATGCTGCGCAGCCCACACCCCTTGTACTTGGCTAGAACATGACCCATGCTTTCTCTTACACAAAGTTGACAAAATTGCAAAAGCTACCATACCTATCACAAAAGGGCATGTCACATCTTCTGACCAATAGGATTAGTTTATACAAATCAAATGCAAGCTAAAGATCACAAGGAGCAAGCCTGAAACACACAAGAACTCAACATTCTCATTTTCACTCCATAGAGCAAAACTCTTCGAAACTCCTCATACAAGCCACAAACACTTAAACAAACTTCACAGACCTTCTCAACTCATCATCCTGGTCATAAAGCACCCCTCATCCATGCCTTAAACTGCCTGAATCATAAACACGATTCTCACCTGAGCTTGAACAGAACTTGTTCAATCTCCCAAACCAGCCAACACAAACTCCTTCTAAGCATCCAGACATCATCAAGGGACCAAAAGGAGTGGATTGCACAAAGAGGAGGGGTCAAAAAGCTGCGAAACTGAAAGCTTCAAAACTCAGGTAGCTCAAGAACTTTTTTTTCCAGAAATGATTTTTAAAGTTCCTAAGTTGTTCTTTGTAGTTCACTGATCACTCTGATGTCTTTGGTTTTGAAAATGGTGAAGGAATGAGAGTTTAATCGTGTTCTGAAACTTTTTGCCCTAGAACTAGATTGTTTCGATTCTCTTTGTTTAGGGATGATAAATGTTGTTTGAATGGGGGTTTTGATTCGTTTTTAAGTGGGGATCAGTTCTGTTTAATTAGAATTTGTTTTAGATGCGTGTAGAAGGAGTTGGTGATTTTGGGTGATCGGAGAAGATGACCGGAACACTGTTCCGGTCACCTGAAAGTCATTAAGGGCTGATTAGGGCTAATTAATTAGGGTTAGTGAGTTTGAATGCTGGCCCTTGGATATGGCGCCAGGTCAATTCGCGCGCAGGCTTGTTTGAATCTGGACCATCAGATTGGATTACTTTTCTTTATTTCAGTTTAAATTCATTTTATTTTTCACTTAATTGCATTATTTTGTACATTTATTTTAAAATAGCAAAACTTATTCAAAAATTCTGAAATTTTTTGTGTGAACTTTCATTTAATTTCAGAAACCAAAAATATTTTTATTTTTATTTTTAGCATTAAAAAAGTATTTTTAAATATTTAAAAGTTTATTTTTAATTGATTAATGAGAATTAATTAATTAAAAATACTTTTAGGTATTTAAAAATCACCAAAAAATTCATGAAATGTTTAAAGACATTTAGAAACATTGTCCAACCTTCAAACCAAATTTATTTTTTGATCTTGATGCATTTTGAGAATTTTTCATGGAATTAAAATCATTTTAATGCATTATTTTGATCCAAACTTCCAAAAATCATTTCTGCCTAATCATAAAGAGTTGGACTTTGATTCTTTTTGCATTGTGTTTAGCATATCATGTAGTTTGTAAGATTAAATGGTCATGAATTGATTTTGCATTTTCCATTTGATTGGCATTTTTCTTGCTAAGGAACCCTAAAACCCTAGAAAACTTAGGAAATTCATAACTTGAATTAGGTTAGGAGTTGGAACTTCTCCTTTGGGCAGTGAGTTAGTATAGGATTAGGGATCCTTTGAGTGCATTTTCAATTTTTTATCTTGATGTTTGCTTCTGATTTTGGTTTGTGTTTGATGCATTGATCATAAACCCTAATTTGGGCTTCCATATGTATCCATCTTGCATTTGCATTCATACCTTGACTTTCCATGACATTTTATGCATCCATTTGATTCATTTGACATCTTAAGACATATTGAAAGCATGTTTGATCATTGCATCTTGCATTTGCCATGTTGTATGCCATTTGCATTTCATTACTTCTCATGTATGTTCATGGTCCTTAACTTGTTTCACTTGCACCCATGAGCTTGTATGATCATCCCCATGTGTTGTTTCATGTTTGCAGCATCATATAGCATCATTATCATCTCATATGTGCTTCTGGTTTTGGTTTGCACCATGTCACTTCATCTCATTTTGCATTGCTTTGCATTGCTTTCATAACTTTTCAGGTGGTAAGTGATTCTGAGAAGTGGATTTGCCTTCACTTCTCACATTTTCTTTTCATCTCTCTCTTGCATTCATGCTGCATTTTGTTATGTGTTTGAGTTTGAGCTTGCTCATTCTTCTCCTTCTTACTTTCTCTCTTCAAGTGACTTGACTTCTTGAATGAAGCAAGTTACTTTGCTTCTCTTTGATCCTTTCATCTGCTTCCTGGTGGTTCCATTGAAGACTTCTCCTGTAAACCTCACAAACCTTAGGAACAACCATGCATGACAATGATTAGGGTTTTGATTAGTCCCCCACTTAGTTTTACCTTTGTGTCTCTTTTGAGTCTTCTCCTCTCATCTCATAATCAAGGACTAAACCCTAAAGGCTTTAAGGCTTTGTGATTAAGCTTATGCCTGCATCCTTCTATTAGGATGGAGTGTATAACTTTAATCCTAAGTGTTAAACCCTTAATGTGTTTAACTCCTCTAATCAATCCATCTAATAATCACTAAGACATCAAGCTTGTAACTTGGTCCTTGCATTAGGGTTCTAATTCTTCCTTAATTGGTTAAGAAGGACTAACTCTAGTGTTAATGGACAAGTCCCCCTCAAGTTGTCTTACAAATCATAAAACTCATTTCTTAATCATATCATTATTTAAAAATCCACTTAATAAAGGCTTTGTTTTGTCATGAGTTTAATCCCTAATCATGGATTAAGTTGAGGAGCTTTCTTCAGCTTAAACACTCTCATCTATTATCCTTCTATTAGGATGGTGTAATGAGTTTGTTTAATCCCTGATTATGGCTTAACCTCATTACTTAACACTAAACAAAAACAACAAAAGACATCTAAATAATCACAAGTAGGTTAATGATCTTAATCCTACACCATGGTGATTAAGTGTGAGAAGCTGATTTCACACTTAAGGCATTCTCATTACCCCTAATCAGAGGGAAGATGTGATGAGTTTACTAAATCCATTGGTTTAGGCTTAAGCTCATTAACTTATGACAAACTTTCAAAAGCAATAAAAGACTGAAAACACAAAAACAAACAATAATCGTCTCCTTCGGGATTCTTTTCTCATCACCTTCATTCACAAACGAGAACTTGCTTCTTTCGTCTAATGCAAGACAGTTAGCACCTGAGCCAGACAGGTCATACACTTGAGCATAGACAAGTAGGCAGTTCACAAGTCAATTCACCTTTCAGTCTCTTTGGGTCGAACTACGGTGTTCTGACTTCCTCATTGCACGAGAGGATACGTAGGCATAACTTAACAGTTATCGAACAAAAGTCTCTGTATATCCCCCCCCCTTTCCAGCATCATTCTTTAAGCCTCATGGTCTTGGGCATTTCATCCTTGTCCTTACACTGACACTATACACATTACACTTCACTTCTCTCACACTGACACCTGTACATCCTTTTCCAGCTATTTCATACACAAAATTGCACTGACACTACCCCTTTAAAACACAAATCTTTTAAGCGTGGATCCCGTCGAGTACGACGGACAATCTGGGTGCTAATACCTTCCCAGGTTGTAACCAACCCCCTTTCTCAGTCTCTCTGGTTCGCAACCGTCTTATCCATATCTTTCTAGGTCTATGCAGCATTGCCTTTCCTCCGGGATAAAAATGCCTAGCTGGCGACACTTTTCATCTCCAGTGAGTTCACTGCTGTGTGTTCTCATTGTCCCTTTCACCGACCGTTCGCGTCTGTACCTTTATCCGGGGTCATTCCCACTCATCGGGAGCGACACATAGGCCTAATACTAATGGTGTGGTAGTTCCTCGACTAGAGAAACTACCACTTTTACAATAATAATTTATGCCTAGAACTATGAAAGAATAAATTGCACAAAAACTTGGATGCCCCTTTAAAGCCAAGAGCAAACCTATATATAGAAGGAAATTTCGTTTTGTAACTTCCATGGAACATAAATGAGTGGTGGAGTAAGTGGGAGTAGTTGGAAGTTGGAGAAGTAGTGGAGTGAGTGGGAGTAGTGGGAAGTTGGAGAAGTAGTGGAGTGAGTGAGAGTAGTGGGAAGTTGGAGAAGTAGTGGAGTAATAATAGGGAAAATGGAGATTTCTTCTCCTAAATTATAGGTGGTTGGCGCCACCTCCCAATGTGGCTTGCGCCACATTGTGTGAGAGTGGTGGGTCCCACCCCTTTTATTTTCTTTCCGTCCTTTTCTTTCCTTTTTATTCATAACTTCTCATTTCTTCACATTTCTTCCTTTAATTCTTTTCTTTTCTTTCTTTTGTGAATTAATTCAAGTTACCTGAAAACATAATAAATGATATATAAATCGAAGTATAAATCAAATAAAACAAAGGAAATCATAACTAAAATTCATGTAAGTCAAGCCAATTAAACGATATAATTTAGCGTTATCAAACGTTACCACAAAATTGAAAAATTGAGACCATTAACCGGTTAACCCATATCGTTAACCGGTTAACACTGTTAAAACTAAGAAAATATTTCTGTTTTAAGTGTTAAAACCAGTTCCGATTAATTTTAAAATGTGCATATGCATTGAATTAATATGATAAAATATTTTGGACACTTGTATATCATTTTAAGGAGTAAGTTTTGATATACCTAAGCCTTGTGTCCAAGTCTTGAAAAATGTTGCACAATAGCTTGATTCGAACGGTAGCATTCCATTGATGATGCATAGCCATGATCTCGATCTTTGTTGTCATCTCGACTTTTTGCAATATGGAATGAGCTTGAATAATGTTGACGTCATCAAAACATGAGCTTGAAGTATGCTTCTACATTCTCCCCCTTTTTGATGATGACAACCAAACAAATTTCGTACACAAGCCTTATTGATCGATGTTGTTCTAGGCCTTCTTCTCCCCCTATGTCCAGCAACTCCCCCTATCTAAACAGAGGCAAAATTCTGCACAGAGAGATATTAGAAACCAAACTCTTCTCCCCCTTTGGCTTTAACAAAAAGGAAGATAGAATCAAGCATAATCATGAAAATATAGCATAAAATTCAGCATGATGCAACTTAGCATGAAAACATACACGATAGCACAAATAAAACACAAACATAATTGGATTAAAATGAGAAAAGAGTACGGAAACATAACCGAAATGAAATCAAAATTGCCTAACAAACTTAGGACTTATAACAGAATTTTAAAACTAATTAAAACAATAAAAACAACAAGACATGCATGTTCATTCATCATCGGACATTTCATCACTTTCATCTTCACCATCTTCACCATCTTCACTACCGGCTTCACTTTCATCATCCTCTTCGGTTGGGTTGTGAGAACCGATGATAAGTTTCCAAAGACTTTTGAGAGTGCGTTGGGTTTCACGGTGGTTTTGTTGAGCTTCTCGGTGGTGTGTCATGATGGTGGTGTAAAGGAAGTCATTGGTTATTCCACCTTCGGGAATAAGAAAGGATGGAGCGGAGGAACCATCGGCATATTCATAAGAACCATTGTTGCGTAGAACAATTCCGGTTTTCTTCACAATTGTAATCTCATTAATTTCATTCGCCATAGCCTTCATGGCGATAAAAGGTTCCCTACCAATAACCAAGTCGGTTTGCTCAATGATCCGAGAAATGAGCCTAGCATACAGAAGTCTTGTCTTGAGCGAGAGTTGTTGCTTCAAATGATACATCATTGTGAGCATCCAATTAATCTTTACCTTTTTCTTCATAGCAAACAACACTTGCATCTCCAAGTCATTGATTTGAGAGTGGTTTGAATCCTTGGGCAGCAGTACATAGCAAATGATATAGTGTAACAACCGATCATCAACCGTTAAATTCTTCGCATAACATAGAGTCCTTGAAGTGCGCTGTCCCGATGTCACAACATCCTTCGGAAAACGGCAGATTGAGTAATAATACTCCATTTTGTTATAGCCGGACCGAATATCATCAATGTGGTTCACGCCTTTGCGGAGAAACACACCGGAAAATGGAATGTTCAAGGATGCAGCCAAAGCACCTAAATCCTCCTTTATTTTAAAATTTCTAACAAGAGTATGCAACTTATGTTTACCATGCCTATCCAAGTTGAGAGAAAAGTTATGCATAAAGGATTGGACCAAATCCGGGTAAACTCTCCCGTTGTCAGCAACAAAGTCACTCATCCCTTGAAATTCTAGCAATGCAGAAAACTTAAATGTTGGAGTTTTGAAGGATTTCAGAAGAACATATTTACCCTTAAGCAATGGTCTGACTCTGACTTTGAAGTCTAGCCTCCTCTTCTTGGTGGATTCCATTGTTTCTGCAACTGGAGCTTCTTCTGACACTGAGGCCGGTTCCTTTCCTTTCCTTTGGGGTGCCATGAACAATGATGGAGTTAGGGTTTGGAGGAGATGATATTTTCGGATTTGATGTTGCGTGAGTTGAATGTAGTTTGAAGAGTGTTATAAAGTTTAAGAGATAGTGGGTTTTAATGGGGGTTTAAGTTGTTGAAGGTTGGAAGTTGGAAGAAGATGATAATTAGTGTTTATGGTAGTCAAATAGTTGAAGAGTCAAAACATGTGGATGTGAATGAACCAAACATGCAATGCAATGTACTTGTAGAATATATTAAAAGACATAATAAAACAAAAACAAAAAAATATAATAAAAACACAGAGTCTGAAACTTGCGCTGGAAATCCAAGTTTTGGATGTGTTAACCGGTTAACCTATTACGTTAACCGGTTAACGGTTAAAATTTTTGAACAATTTTAAAAATCCAGCAGCATGTTTTAGAGCAAAAATAAATAATTTTTCATAATTTTTTTTCATAAAGTGTTAGCACTTATCAAAACGCAACTTTCGATCAAAAATTTTTTGAAACCGATTATTTTCGGGTATACGAAAGTGAGAAAAACGAAAACCGGCGAAATGGAAGTGCTAGCATTATATGACTAAAAAGTGAACAAACATACATATAATGCAATAAAAACATATAACAAACAATTTTTGAGATAAGGTTAGATGTCACCTTCATTGAGAATACCAAGTTCTCGTCGAATCTTGTAAAATTGCTCTTTAGCCAACGATTTAGTGAATATATCGGCGAGTTGATTATGTGTATCCACGAATGTAACATCAACATCTCCATTTAGAACATGATCTCGAAGGAAGTGATGCCGAATATCTATGTGCTTTGTTCTTGAATGCATGGTCGGGTTCTTCGTGATATTGATGGCACTTATGTTGTCACACCGGAGAGGGATACAACCGAGGTCTATACCGAAATCGAGGAGTTGTTGTTTAAGCCACAAGATTTGAGCACAACAACTTCCTGCTGCGATGTACTCCGCTTCGGCCGTGCTAAGTGCAATGCATGCTTGCTTCTTACATGCCCACGACACTAATGCATTCCCGAGAATGTGACAAGTACCACTTGTACTTTTTCTATCGGTCTTACATCCTGCATAATTAGCATCAGAATAACCAATTAAAGAACAAGTACTACCTTTAGGATACCATAATCCGACGTGCGTTGTTCCTTTGAGATACTTCATGATCCTCTTCACGGCGGTGAGATGTGATTCCTTCGGATTAGCTTGAAAGCAGGCATACAAACAAACACTAAACATAATGTCAGGACGACTTGCCGTCAAATATAAAAGTGAACCGATCATACCTCGATACTTTGTAATATCTATTGAAGTGCCGGATAGATCTTGATCAACATACGTTCCGGATCCCATTGGAGTAGACATTTCTTTGCAATTGTCCATATCAAATCTTTTCAATAATTCCTTGCAATACTTGGATTGGTTGATGAAGATGCCATCCTTTGTTTGCTTGATTTGTAATCCAAGGAAGTAGTTCTTCTTTCCCATCATGGACATCTCGAATTCGCCTTGCATCATAAGAGAGAATTCTTTGCAAAGATCTTTGTTTGTTGAACCGAAGATGATGTTGTCGACATAGACTTGAACAAGTAAGGTGTTACCCTTGAGATTCTTGATGAACAAAGTCTTGTCAACCTTTCCTTTCGTAAAACCTTTCTCACATAGGAAGTTGCTAAGGCGATCATACCAAGCCCTTGGTGCTTGCTTTACGCCATAAAGAGCCTTCTTCAACTTGTAGACATGAGAGGGATTCTTGAAATCTTCAAAACCCGGAGGTTGTTTGACGTAGACTTCTTCATTGATGTAGCCATTTAGGAAAACGCTTTTGACATCCATCTGGTACAACTGAAAATTCATTGAACAAGCGTAAGCAAGTAATAATCTAATTGCTTCTAACCTTGCTACTGGAGCGAATGTTTCATCATAGTCGATTCCTTCTTCTTGGTTGTAGCCTTGTGCGACCAATATTGATTTGTTACGAACTATGATCCCATTCTCGTCAAGTTTGTTTTTGAACACCCATCTTGTGCCTATGATATGTTTGTTGTCCGGTCTTGGTACAAGTGTCCAAACTTGGTTCCTTTCGAATTGGTTGAGTTCTTCTTGCATAGCTATTATCCATTGATCGTCGCCTAAGGCTTCATCGATTTTTATTGGTTCAATTTGAGATACGAACGCCATGTTGAGACAAGCATCCTTGAGATTAAGTCGAGTTGCAACGCCTTGGCTAATATCACCAATCACTTTATCTATCGGGTGATCTCTATGAGTTCTCCATTCTTTTGGAAGATCTTGATGTTCTTCAATGGTTGGTGAGTAATTTTCTTGTGATTTTGCTTGATCTTTTGATGTCTCCTTTTGTTGTTGTGATAGATCTACTACATCATCATCATCATCCACAATAATATTATCCTCTTTCGAGGGGTTAGTCTCATCAAATGAAACATGTATAGATTCTTCAATAGTAAGTGTTCGTTTATTGAAAATTCTAAAAGCTTTAATTGATAGAGAATAGCCAAGAAATATACCTTCATCGGATTTCTCATCAAACTTACCAAGGTTGTCCTTGCCGTTGTTGAGAACGAAGCATTTGCATCCGAATATCTGGAAGAAAGATATGTTGGGTTTCCTTCCCTTGAACAACTCATATGGGGTCTTGTTGAGAATAGGTCGAATATTGACACGGTTACTTACAAAACAAGCCGTGCTAACCGCATCCGCCCAAAAGTATTTAGGAAGATTTGAGTCACTAAGCATTGTCCTTACAAGTTCCACTAATGCCCTATTCTTCCTCTCTACGACACCATTTTATTGAGGAGTCCTTGGTGCGGAAAAATTGTGAGATTCCATGCTCTTCACAAAAATCTTCAAATGATGAGTTTTGAAATTCGCCCATGGTCGCTTCTTATGGAAACTATTGAGAGTGACTTCTCGTTTTGAATTTGCTTGGCATATTTCTTGAATGCTTTGAAGGCATCACTTTTCTGTACTAAAAACAAAGTCCAAGTGTATCTAGAGAAATCATCAACAATAACTAAGGCAAAAACGTTACCTCCGAAGCTTTTTGTTCTTGATGGACCGAAGAGATCCATATGTAACAATTGTAGTGGTCTTGAAGTAGATATCACTTTCTTGGTCTTGAATGATGTTTTGGTTTGCTTCCCCTTTTGACATGCGTCACAAAGCTTATCCTTGATAAAATTTATCTTCGGAAGACCAATAACTAGATCATGCTTTATTAATTTGTTTAAATGCTCCATGCGAATGTGAGCAATCCTCTTATGCCAAAGCCATGCCTCGTTGTTGTTTGCCATTAAGCACTTCACCTTAAAGGAAGAGTCATCAAAAGAAATCATAAATTTTTTATTAAATCGTTTACCTTTTAGCAAGAGTTCATGAGTGACTTCGTGTTCTATCAAGCATTCCTCCTTTGTGAAGGTTGTGTTTAAGGCCTTCCATATAAAGGACGTCTAAGAAGGTTGTGTTTAAGGCCTTCCACATAAAGGACGTCTTCGATTATTGTATGAGGAGATGCACCAATGGTTCCAACTCCAAGAATCTTTCCTTTGTTATCATCACCGTAAGTAACGTATCCTTTGGCCTTAAGTGTTAGACTTGAAAATTTGTTGATATCGCCCGTCATATGCTTTGAACAACCGCTATCGAGATACCAATGAGTAGAAGTTGTTTTCAAGCATACCTACAAAACAAAGTCAAGTATTGTTAGGTACCCAAATTGCTTTGGGTCCTTGATAGTTAGTACCCTTTTCAACCCACCCATAATGCCCTTTAGCAACACCAATGTTGCGCACATAGCAAGCATTAGGTGTATGGCCTTTGATTCCACAATAAAAACAAGTAGGTTGAAATTGAATTTTAAATCTAGGAACATATTTTTGTTTCTTAATGATTCTTTTCTTTTTATGACTTTGATGCATAGTCTTAGAATTGTTAGTCTTTTCTTTCACAATTTGTTCACTAGCTTTTACGAAAATGGTTTCACTTGTGCTTGGTTTGGAAAACTTAGAATATCCTAAGCCACTTTTATCATTTGGATATCTTTGGTGCCTAAGAATTTCCTCCAAGCCAATTTGACCTTTTTCATATCTTTCTAAAACTCTTTTGAGTTGAACAATTTGAAAAGATAATGACTCACAATTTTTGCATGCAAGGCTTTGTTTTTCATCCATTATCTTTTGTTTTTCATTTTCAATGTACTTTTCAAAAGATGCATTTTGTTCTTCTAAAGATAATATTCTTTTCTTTTGGGATGAAATATTTTTGTACAAAGTCTTGCATTCTTTTAGAAGTTCATCTATGACTTCTTGTGCATCATTTTCATAAATTGAAAAGTTGCTACTAACCTCGTCATTTTCTTCATCAGAGTGATGTGACGCCATTAACGCTATATTTGTACATTCATCGCTTTCCGATTCCGATGAGGAACTAACTTCATTGTCATGCCAAGCAACATAAGCCTTTTTATTTTTGAAGTCCTTCTTGCCTTTGAATCCTCCTTTCTTTGCAAGTCTTGGACAATCCGGTTTTATGTGACCTTGCTTCCCACATTCATAACATGTAACTTCTTGAATCGATGTGGATGCATCCTTCTTCCTAAAATGTTTATTCTTTTTAGGAAAAGAGGAATTATTATTTTTGTTAAAAAACTTACCAAGCTTCTTAACAAGAAGCATGAAGTTCTCATCTTCGGAAATCTCGTCATCTTTGTCATCCTTCGTGTCAATCTTCAAAGCAATTCCTTTGGACTTTTTCTCTTGACTTTCGTGCTTCTCAAGCCTTCCAAGTTCCAATCCGTGCTCTTGAAGTTTTCCGAATAGAGATGCGGATGTCATTGTTGAGAGACTCTTCTTATTCGAAATAGCGGTCACCTTCGGTTTCCATTCCCTTGTCAAAGACCTTAGGACTTTCAAATTGAGATCGTCGTTGGTGAAGGTCTTTCCGAGTGCAATCAAGTGGTTGGTTAGATGAACAAATCTTTTTTGTAAGGCCATAATAGATTCTCCGGACTGCATGCGGAACATTTCATATTCTTGACTCAACGTGTTAAGCCTTGATATTTTTACTTCTGTTGTTCCTTCATGTGTTTCTACCAAAATATCCCAAATCTTCTTAGCCAATTTGCATTGTGATACGCGGAAGAATTCGTCCATACTAAGAGCGCTTTGAAGTATGTTGATTGCCTTCTGCTCATTTAAGATCTTCTTTTTATCATCTTCATCATACATATTCTTCAACTTTGCGGTTCCAACGCCGTTGATCACATTAACAGGATTATGCGGACCTTCTTCGATTGCTTCCCATATGCCTTATCCTTGGGCTTCAAGATGTGCCCTCATTCTGATTTTCCAAAAATCAAAGTATTCGCCGGAGAAGAGCGGAGGCTTGTTGCTACTTCCACCATCTTTGAAAACAGGATTCGAGTTTGCGGAATCCATAGGATCTTGTAGGAACATGTTACCTAAACCTGCTCTGATGCCAATTGTAAGATCAAAGTGCGCCTAAGAGGGGGGGGGGGGGTGAATTAGGTGTTATCAAATTTTTCGATTCTTTTTCTTCGATGGATGGATTTTGCTTTTTACGGTTTATGGAATGGAAACGGTAAAGCAGGAAAGTAAAAATGACACGGAGGTTTATCCTGGTTCCCTTCACAATCCGAAGGTACATCCAATCCCCTTTCAACACGAACGAGATTTCCACTAGTTTCTTTAGAAAGTACAACCTATCACACCTTCAATGGTGAGGCCTACTTTCTAACAAACTAAACAAACAAGTGTGCAAGAACAATCCTCTTGCCACACTAACCCTTATGTCCAAACAATCCTTGGAACACAAGTCAGAAATAGAAAACACTTTCTACAATTTTTGTTTGAGTGAGAATACAATGATTAGTATCAATATAAATTGATCTTCACCTATATGCAAAATTCACTACTTAAGATTCAATACAAGTGTTCAATGAAAATATGAAAATGATGAACTTATGAACACTTTTTGAAATATGAAAATTATTTGAATTTAGTGATTTTGATTGTGTGATAATATTTTAAAATTCTAGGAGGTGTTTATGAATTTGAAATTTTAAGAATTTATAATAGTTGAAACACCTATTCAAAAAGGTATGAGAATTTTTGAAATAAATTCTTTGAAAAAGTATAAAAAAGTTATGAAATAAAATCATGAAAAGGTATAACACTTAACAAAATATTTGAATTGAAGAGAAACAATTTTTCAAAAATTCTTCAGTGTTAACCGGTTAACCACATGGGTTAATCGGTTAACGCCCTAAAACGTTACCACAGAATTGAAAAATTGAGACCGTTAACCGGTTAACCCATATGGTTAACCGGTTAACACTGTTAAAACTCAGAAAAATATTTCTGTTTTAAGTGTTAAAACCAGTTCTGATTAATTTTAAAATGTGCATATGCATTGAATTAATATGATAAAATATTTTGAACACTTGTATATCATTTTAAGGAGTAAGTTTTGATATACCTAAGCCTTGTGTCCAATTCTTGAAAAATGTTGCACAATAGCTTGATTCGAACGGTAGCATTCCATTGATGATGCATAGCCATGATCTCGATCTTTGTTGTCATCTCGAATTTTTTCAATATGGAATGAGCTTGAATAGTGTTGACGTCATCAAAACATGAGCTTGAAGTATGCTTCTACACATTGGTGAATTGGGAAAGATATTTTCTCATTTATTAAATCGCTTAAATTCTCTTGGAAAACCCACTCCTAACGATGTAGCTACTAACAAAGTTCTAAGATATCTTACTAGGGAATGGTTACCAAAGGTCACGACAATCAAAGAAGCCAATGATGTAAGAACCTTGGATTTGACCAAGTTGATTGGGAAGCTTAAAGAGCATGAGCAAGAGATCTTAAATCTACATGAGCATGAATAAAATGAGAAGAAAGAAAAGAATGAAAAATCTAAAGACAACGAGAAGAAGAAGTCTATTGCATTAACGAATTCTACTTCAAAATCATCCACCAACAACAAATGTGAGAGTGAGTCTAGTAACTAAGACGATGAATCTAATGAGGATATGGGGCTGTTTGTTAGAAGATACAATAGGTATCTTAGAAAGAATGAAATCTCTTATTTAGACAAACATCTTGTCAACTATAGAAGGCAATCTAACTCCTCTAAGAAAGAACCAAGCAAAAGTACTAAAGTGAAAGGATCATGTTATAATTGTGGAAAACCCGGTCATTACAAACCGAAATGTCCAATATTAAAGAAAGACAAAGGCAAAGACATATATCAAAAGAAAGGCAACAAAGCAAGAAGGGCATATATCGTATGGGAAATCGATAGTGAAGCTTCTAGCAATGCAAACTCAAGTGATGAGGAAGAAAAAGTAAATATTTGTCTTATGGCTCACAACAATGGAAAAAAGAAAGTAAGTCATTCTAAATATGATAATACTGAAAAATTGTCTTATCCTGAATTGCTTAGTAATTTTAAGGTTCTCCACCATGAAGCTAAAGACACCTTTAAGCGATTAGCCTCCGATAAGCTTATTTTTAAGCATTCGGAGAAAAAGGTTTTTGATTCTCAAGAGGCATTGGAGGCTCTTAAGCGGTCTATGGTGGAATTAAGTGAGGAAGACAAACAAGGATGGTTTAATTTTCATAGTTGTGAAACTTGTTGGATTTGGCAAAAAGAAGTGAAAACTCTTAAAGCCAAACTAGACAAAATATCACAACCAAATATGACCTTTGCTATTGAACATTCAAATTTTAGAAATTCTATGTACAATTAATATCAAAGATACACCTATGTGGTGAAGGATCATAGTATAAAATGGAACTCTAAACCAACCTTGAATTGTCTTTATTGTTGCAAGAGGGGTCACGCTATTGCTAAATGTTGATTTAGGAGATTCTTAGTTCCTAAAGGAATTTTTCAATGGTTGCCTAAATGCAACAAAAGTTTCACTCACACCCAAGGACCCAATGAAAATTGTGTACCCCTTTCCCTTGTTTAAATATATAGGTGGAGTGTCTTGAGACTACGGAGAAAAGATGGTTTCTCGATAGTGGTTGCTCAAGACATATAACGGGTGACATCTCTCTATTCTATGACTTTGTGTCCAAGAAGAAGGGTTTTGTTACCTATGGTGATAACAACAAGGGATCTATACTCGGTAAAGGTAGTGTAGGTAATCCCTCTTCTACATCTATATCTAATGTCCTTCTAGTTGAAGGCCTTAAGCATAATCTCATTAGCATTAGTCAATTATGTGAAAAGGGATACAAAGTCTCTTTTTCAAAAGAATGTTGCATAATTGAACATGATGATAAAAAGAATGATGTGTTTAAGGGATTTAGGATGAATAATGTATACTTGTTTGACTTGAATGTGGTGTCCATTAATGATCCTAAGTGTCTAGTCTCTAAGAGTGATGACTCTTGGCTTTGGCATAAACGTTTAGCACACATTAACTTTGACTTGCTCAACAAAATTGTTTCCAAAAACTTGGTAGTTGGTTTACAAACAATAAAATTTACTAAAGATCATCTTTGTGATGCTTGTCAAATGGGAAAGCAAAGAAAGGTCTCTTTTAAATCCAAAAACTTAGTTTCAACAACTAGACCTCTTGAACTTCTACATATGGATCTATTCGGTCCATCTAGAATCAAAAGTCTAGGAGGAAATTATTATGGTTTTGTTATTGTGGATGAATACTCAAGATTTTGTTAGACAATTTTCTTAGCAAGTAAAAGTGACACCTTCTCGGCATTTGAAACATTTGCCAAGCTATCTCAAAACAAACTTAACACTAACATCGTAACGGTTCGAAGTGACCATGGAGGTGAATTTGAAAATGATCTTTTTGAAGAATTTTGTGAAAAACATGGAATTGAACATAATTTTTCCACTTCTAGAACTCCGTAACAAAATGGTGTTGTGGAACGTAAAAATCATGTGTTAGAGGAGTTAGGAAGAACTATGATCATTGATAGTGGTCTTCCAAAATATTTTTGGGCGGATGTAATAAGTACTGCATGCTATGTATTGAATAGGGTAATTATTCGACCTATTCTAAATAAAACGCCCTATGAAATTTTAAAAGGTAGGAAGCCAAAAGTATCTCATCTCCATGTCTTTGGGTGTAAACGTTTTGTGTTAAATAATGGTAAAGAAAATCTTGGCAAATTTGACTCAAAAGTGGATGAATGTATCTTTCTTGGATACTCTAATTCAAGTAAAGCTTATAGAGTATACAACAAGAGATGACTTAATGTTGAAGAATTTGTGCATGTCTCCTTTGATGAATCTTGTCCGAAAATTGTCGGAAAAGCTATTTGTGTTATTGGTGCAAGTACTTCTTCTGTAGAGATTGTTAAAGATCATTATGTGTCTCGTGTTGAACCCATTTTGGATAAAGCTGAGGAGGATCTGGTTAAAGGATCTGAACTCAAAGATGAAGATTAAGCATCAATTCAAAATGATCTACCTTTGGAGTGGAAAACTTCTAAAGATCACACCATCAACAATATTCTTGGAGATATCTCAAAGGGTGTCATCACTCGATCAAGGATAAGTAATTTTTGTTTTTATTATGCTTTCGTCTCTCAAATTGAGCCTAAAAACTCCAAAGAAGCGTTACTCGATGAAAATTGGTTCTTGGCTATGCAAGAAGAACTTAATCAATTCAAAAGAAATAAGGTTTGAGACCTTATTCCACCTCCACGAGGTCATTGAGTAATTGGCACAAAATGGGTGTTTAGGAACAAGATGGACGAAAACGGTATTATTACGCGCAACAAGGCCCATCTTGTTGCTCAAGGGTATAACCAAGAGGAAGGAATAGATTATGAGGAAACATATGCTCCTGTTGCCCGACTTGAGGCTATACGCCTTTTACTTGCATTTGCATGCTCACATAATTTTAAGTTATATAAATGGATGTAAAGCATACTTTCCTTAACGAATACATAAATGAAGAAGTGTATGTTTGTCAACCACCTGGTTTTGAAAATCATGAAAAGCCTAATCATGTTTACAAGCTAAAACGTGCCTTGTATGGTCTCAAACAAGCTCCTAGAGCTTGGTATGAGCGTCTAAGTAAAGTTTTATTAAATCAAGGTTTTTCAAGAGGAAAGGTTGATACTACGTTTTTCATTAAACGAGAAGGAAATCACTCTATCTTAGTTCAAGTGTACGTAGATGATATTATTTTTGGGTCTACCAACATGAAATGGGTCAATGAGTTCTCAAGTTCTATGCAAGTTGAATTTGAGATGAGTATTATGGGGGAGCTTAATTACTTTCTTGGACTTCAAATTAGACAACTTGAAGAGGGCACCTTCATAAGTAAAACCAAGTATTGTAATGAACTTCTTAAGCGGTTTGATATGACAAACTCAAAACCTATTGATACACCTATGCCAACGACAACAAGTTTAGATCGTGACGAAAATGGTAAGAATGTGGACATAAAAAGGTATAGAGGTATGATCGGACCTCTTATTTATCTTACCGCATCTCGTCCGAATATAATGTTTAGTGTTTGCATGTGTTTTAGATTTCAATCTTTCCCTAAGGAATCTCATTTAAAATCAGTTAAACGCATTCTTAGATACCTTTGTGGTACTTCTAAGTTTGGACATTGGTATCCTAAGGGTAGTAATTGTTATTTGGTAGGTTTTACTAACTCCGACTTCGCCGGTTGCAAAGTTGATAGGAAAAGCACTAGTAGTACTTGTCACTTCTTTTCTAACTCTCTTGTAAATTGGCATAGCAAAAAGAAAGTTTCCGTTGCCTTGTCAACTGCAGAAGCGGAATATGTTGCAGTTGGAAATTGTTGTACCCAAATTTTATGGCTAAAACAACAATTGCTCGACTTCAACATAGATCTCAAAAATATTCCAATCTTATGTGACAACAGTAAGACAATAAATCTTACCAAAAATCAAATCTTACATTTATGCACTAAGCATATTGAGATTCGTCATCATTTCCTTATAGATCATGTAGAGAAAAAAGACGTGGTATTTGAGCATGTAGATAGTTCAAATCAACTTGCAGATATTTTTTACAAAACCACTTGCCACGAAGCCGTTCTTTCATATTCGTAGGGAACTTGGTGTTTTTGATATTTCTGATCAGTCTTTATCTTGAACATGATTCATCATATATTATTACTTGAGTTAATATATTAGTTCACTAACAACTAATATTCTTGAAGCATTTCTATTTGGTTATTCATCCTACATTGTTACATATGAGAGGTAATATCATTCCTTTTACTCAATTAACATGCTTCATCTATGTATTTTTGTGTGTCATCTTTGATATAAAAGAATTAAGTGTGTGCATGTTCTTGTGTCTGTTGTTATTTATCTTTTATATTGTTCAATATGGTGAAGTATTAATGTGTATGTCATTAGAATGCATTGTAGTATGATATTTTGAAGTTTTTAACTGAAATTCTTGAAAATTGGGGTGAAATATTTTCTTGAACGCTCGGGTCCCAACATGTCGACCAATGCATCGACTCATGGACCTTGTAGGCGTCGACCTCTTCAATTTGATGAGTCGACTCACTTCAAATTTCAAAATGCGTCGACTCCTTATAATATTTGAGCCAACTAGTGTCTGTTACACTGTCCTATGTAGTGTTGAAATACGCGTTTTTGCTGCTTTTCTTCTTTTCTAGGTCAGCTCACACGTACTTTAACAGTAAAATTAAATGTGTTTTAAATGCTTTTATGTGAATTAATATTTTTCCTGGCATAAATTCATTTTCGTCACATATTTCTTTCATATTCATCATATTGTTTCTTCACATTCTCTCAAGAACTCTTCATTCTCTCAAGCCCCAAAATTTCTTCATCCTCTCCAAGTCTTTATCAATGGCTACAAGGACAACTAGAAAGAGAACTTTAAGGGGCTCTTCTTCTCAATCATCTCTACCGGTAACTGCTTTATCACTTCTACCATCTGATCTTACTGAAGTGTATGATAGGAAATTTAGAAGTAGATGGTTATTCCTCAATACGTGTATTAAAAATGAACTGCAACTCAAATGTCAATTCCTCATATTATTGAATTGATTGATTTTCAAGAAATTAATCCTTTTTGTCTTGCCAAGTTGAATACAATGAGAATATATTTCAGATATTTTATGCTGGATTGGTTGGAAAATTCAAGGGCTTTGAGTTTAATTTTCGAATGGATGATAAGAGTATGCTGCAAATGCACAAATTTGGAAAGATTTATTCAAGATTGATCCTATGGTTCCGAGTATATTGATGACTGATTCTGATCATGTTGAAAACTATGAGTTTCGTCAGTTCTTTAATGGAATGCTAAAAGAGCCTTTCATTGAGGCTGTGGTTAATACTGAGTTGTTCCCTTCATCCACTACCACCAGAAAGGTCAATCCTACCGACCACATTCTACATTGGATTGTTTCACACAATCTTCATCCTAAGAAAGGTGGATTTTCTCGCATCGACATGGCTGAAGTTCATCTTATATACATTCTCCGGAACAAGGTGAGAGTAAATTTGCCTCATTATTTTGCGAGTCGTATTTTTGCTCTGAAGGAAATGAAGGGTGTTGCCCTTGCTTATCCCTCTATCATTCAAGCGATCATCAACTAGGCTCAAATCGTAGTTGAAGGTATTCCTTTTGTTCTTATTTCTGAAAATAATTGTTTCCAGCAAAAGACACTTAGCTTGATGGGTCATATGTGGGATCCTAAAGCTAAGAGATATCGATATGTTGTTTGGGTTAGTTATGGTAACAATAATAAGGATGAAGCTGAAGCTGAAGATGATCATGATCAGAATGAGGATCAAAATGTTGAGCTAATGAATACTGATGAAGTTCAGGTTGATAATGAAGATTGGCATCGGATTCCGTCTGAAGATTCGAGACTATATGAGAACCAAGGCTTGGGTGAATGAAAACACATTGGGTGGACTAACACGACAACATCATTTTCTCCTCCATCTCCACACCTCCTCCATCGCAAGACAATACCTCCAAATTAATGTCTATGCTTCAAACTATGCAATTGCAACAACAAAGCTACTATGAAACTCAATCCGAGCGATACAATGAATTGGAATAGAGACTCAATGAGCAATACAAGGCCTTTCCTGAGTATGTGTCGGTTCAAGATACTCGTTATACCGAGTTGCAAGCCGTCTTGGAAACTCAAAATACCAACTTTGAATCATATGCTTCAAACTCCTTGCCTCGAATTAATGAAGTTAATGGTACAAATGTGGCTCTTACAAATTTATTCAACACTCTCAACCAAAATTTCATTCACTACACTTCTCAAATTGCAGAAGAACCTTCGCCGACTATTTATCAATGTCGTTATCCGTCACAAAGGGGTCGAAGACCATGAAGCCATGTTGTATACCATTTCATTTTCATTTGAATTATCTTTGTTTTTGTTTGACAATCGTTATTATTTTGTTTTGTTGGCTTGAGTTACTTTATTATGAATAATATATACTAATTTTACTATACTCATTATCTTCTCGTGTTTATATATCATTTTTGTTCATTCATCGCTTATTGTGTGTTTGCTGGTGTTTGAATTGTATTGCAATGTTTCCTCTTCTCACATTCTTTATTTCTGTCTAGGTTATATAATATGCTTTCTCTCTTTTTGATGTTGTCAAAGGTGGAGATATATGTTACAAGTTCAAGTTGTAAGTAGTATCATGTTAATGGCATACATTCAGGGGGAGCATGATATTGTCTATGATACTCTTGTGATTTCAACAAGTGTTTGCCATCATCAAAAAGGGGCAGTTTGTGTGACATAAAGGATATTTTGAATGATGTCAAAAACTCGGTACTATGAAATTATGGTTAGAAATACAAAGAAAAATAATGGTATCATAAAGAAAAGTATCTCTGCGTTTTTTAACTACATAGGTCAATTCAAGACTCCAAACAGGTTGACATATTCTGTTAGTCATATTTGAGTCAACTCATCAACTATAACATGTCGACTCATTTGAAGAGAATTCTTCTTCAAAACTCTTGGGTCCCAACAGGCTGACAAAGGAAGAACTTTTAGTCGACTCAAAGCATACCACAGGTCGACTCAAAACTTGACACAGGTCGATGCATTCTTGGAATGCTTACAGGTGTCGCTCCCCAGACTTTCGTCCCGGTGCAAACGCGAACTGTCAGCGAGAACGGTCGGATGTTAAAGGTTGAATAGAGTCGCCAGCTAGACATTTTTATCCCAAAGGAAAGGTAATACTGCATAAACCTAGAAAGATGTGGATAAGACGGTTGCGAACCAAAGAGACTGGATAAGGGGGTCGGTTACGACTTGGGAAGGTATTAGCACCCAGATCATCCGTCGTACTGGACGGGATCCATGCTTACCTGATTGTGTTTAAAAGGGGGAAAATGTACGTGCTAACTGTGTATAAAAGAGATGGATGTACAAAGTGACAGTGCAAAAATAACAGGAGTTCAAACTGAGGCTAAGAAAAGAAAGCTAGAAAGAGAAAAAGGGGGAAACCTGAGTACTTTTGTTCGATAACCGTTAAGTCATGCCTACGTATCCTCTCGTGCAATGAGGAAGTCAGAACACCGTAGTTCGACTCAAAGAGACTTGGTGTTTTGGTGTGAACTGCCTTCTTGTCAATGCTCAAGTGTATGACTCGTTTGGCTCGAGTGCTAACTGTCTTGCATTAGACGGAAGAAGCGAGTTCTCGTTTTCAGAGTGAGTGTGATGAGAAGAGAATCCCGGAGGAGACGTTTATTGTTTGTTTTTGGTGTTTTCAGTTTTTTATTTGTTTTTTGTGTTTTGCATAGGATAATGAGCTTAAGCCGAATTCAAGGGTCGTAAACTCATTATATCACCCCTGACTAGGGATAATGAGTCTACTTAAGTGTGAGATGAATATCCCAACTTAATTACCCTAATGATACAGGATTAAGATCATTAACCTACTTGTAATTATCAAGTTTTTTTTGGATTTTTGTTTTGTGTTAAGTAATGAGTTTAATCTCTAATCAGGGATTAGTGAACTTATTACACCATCCTAAGAGAAGGATGATAGACGAGGACACTTAAGATGAGGAAGATACCTCAACTTAATCCATGGTCAGGGATTAAAATCATTATATAACAAACCTTTATTAAAGTGGATTTTGATTAGAGGGTTAGATTAAGAAGTGAATTTTATGTTTGTAAGACTAAACCTAAGGGGGACTTGTCCATTAAACACTAGGGTTAGTCCCTCTGACCTAGAGACAGAGATGTAACCCTAATATAAGGCCCAAGTTACAAGCTTAAGTCTTGATAATTATTAGGTGTTTTGATTAGAAGGTGAAAATAACTTAAAGGTTTAACACTAAGTATTACAATTATACACTCCATCCTAAGATAAGGATACATGCATAACCTTAATACAAAGCCCCAAAACTTTAACTGTTTAGCCTTTGTTATTGAGATGAGAAGCTGAGACTCAAGGAGACTCAAAAGGTAAAAACTAAGGGGGACTATTCACAAACCTAAAATTATAATGCTTGGTAGTTCCTATGGTTTGTGAGGTATAAAGAAAGTCTTCAGATTGGCCACCAAGGAAGGAGAAGTAGATGAAAAAGGAAGGAGATAGAAGAATAGGTTACTTACTTCCTGAAAAAGTTAAGTAACCTAAGAGTGGGATAAGAGCAAGAGAGAACACAAGTGAATCAAATTCACTTCAAAGACAAGTAAATATGCATATGAAAGGATAAGAAGAGGTTGGATGTGGATGCACATCCACATCCTGATCAACTTACCTGAAGCACCTGAAAGGGTTAGTATGAATGCATAAGGTATGAAATAAGATGAAATGAAACAAATGAAAGTGCAATGATCCAAACCAGAAAAGAACACATGATGAAAATGTGTCATGAAAAGATGCAAAGTCATGTACAATGCATATGTATGACCATACAAGTGTTGGATGCTTGAAAATACATGAACATACATAAGATGTAATGCATGCAAAGCATACCAAATGAATGTAACAATGATCAACCAATGTTTTCACATGACCTAAGGTGTCTAATATGACATACAAATGCATGAGATGTCATGACAAGTTCATATGATGAGGCTATGCAAAGATGAATGCAAGTATGCATGGCAAATTAGGGTTTTTAGAATGCATGAGATGTCCATGATCAAAACAGAAGCATAACACATGATAAAAATTTGAAATTGCCACCAAACAAACCCTAAACACACACAAGAACACTCCCCAAAGATGGAGGCCAGAAGCTATACCAAAGTCAAGTTATGGGTTTTCTAAGTTAGGCTAGGATTTTGGGTACCTCTCAAAGACAAATGTATATAAAATTGAAAATGCAATGAAAAAATATGATTTAAATGTCCTAGATACTAGATGCAACATGTAAAAGAATGCAAAAAGAACCTAGTACAAACTCATTTTTATTGACCAGAGGTGAATTTTAGAAGTTAGGTTGTGAAAAAAGGGATTTTGAAAACCCTAATTCAAGTTTAATTCTCAAAATAGAATCAAAACCTAAAATAAATGAGTGAAATGAGTTTGTAAATTGATTATAATGTTCAAGGATGCTTCATGATTTTTTTTTTGGTTATTTTTAAACACCTAAAAGTATTTTTAATTAATTAAAATGAATGAATTAATTAAATAATACAATTAAATGATTTAAAAATAATTTTTTAATGCAAAAAAAGAAAATAAAAATGGTTTTGGGTTTTTAAAATAAATTAGAGTGAAAGTACAAAAAATTAGAATTTTTAAAAGTGTTTTACTATTTTTAATAAATAAGAGAAATCAAAATGAAAAAAATGAAAATAAAATGAAAAGTAATTAGGATGGATGGCTCAGATTGCAAGGAAGCAAGATCAAGGAAATGGGCGCAAGTCAGCTTGACTGGGGGTATGCAGATCCTATGGTCCAGATTTAAACTTACTAAACGCGCGTGATCCAATGGTCCATATTAATTATGATGAAATTAATTATAATTTATTTTAATTAATTAAAATTAGGGCTAATGATCAATCTGGAGCGTCCATCACTTAAACTAAACAAGATCCAATGGTCCACATTCAAACTGGAAACCCTAATCATACTTAAACCCTAATCACTTTCAGGTGACCGGAACAATGGTCCGATCATCTTCTCCAGCGAGACCAAACATTAAACTTCTTCCCTAGGCCATTGCAAACCCTCTAACCAACCCAAAATCAATCCCCATACTCCAAGGAACTCAAATCAACCATCAAACATGATTTATAACACATGAACAAGCTGAATCAAAGCAAATCAAAAACACGAGCAAAATTTCAGAAGCACATAACATACTCATTTCTTCATCATTTTCAATTCTAAAGACATCTATGTGATCCCTAGAGCATGTATTTTCATTCTATGATAAGAAATTGAAGCTTTGAAACAAAAAGTTCTTGAGTATACCTGTTATACCCCAAAATTTGCCCTCCCACAAGATCTCTCAAGACTTCTAAGTGATTATAAGGTTCTCAAGACTCCCAATTGATCAAGAAGTGTGGAAGTTTCCCTAGACAATGCCTCCTCCTAAGCAAAGTGTCCAAAACTAGTGTTTTGGGTTTCCTCAGATTAAAACTACTTTCAAGGCCTCAAGTAAGCTTCATGGCATCCCATATGACCTCAAGAATCCCTATGTCAAGTTTCAAAGCTTTCCTAAAGAGTTTTCCCAGTCAGATGATCAGATATACAAAAATCAGTCAAAGTAGTTAAAAAGTCAAACTGAGGTCAACTGTGGTGAAATTAAAGTCAAACTTCAAGATCTTTTTTAACAACATCAATTTTATGAAGTAAAATTCATCATTTGATAAGGGTTGATCTTGATTCATCAAGGAAGTTTCAGATCATCAAGAATCAGGAGTTTCTAAATTAGGGTTTTCTTAAGAAAAGTCAACTGAACTTTGACCAGCCATAACTTTCACATGCTTCATAAAATTTTTCCTACCCAAAGCTCATTTTGAAGGAAATTTAATTCTCTACAACTTTGTGTCTCACAAGCCAAGCCTAAAAATGCTTCATTTGGAAGGTATGAGCTAAAACATTACAGGTCATTTCAAAAGTCAACAAAAAGTTAACTTTTTCCAAAGATAATAATTTGAAAATGGTAAAAGATATGGATATGAGACTAAAGAGGTTTGTTAGAGGACTCTTTAAGCTTTCCAAAATGTCCAATAACACCTTCATAGCCTTAAAATGGAAGGATTTATGCCTTGTCAAAGTTGGGAGATTTTTGAGGGGTGCATTGAGCAAATGAGGTCTTAAATCCAACTTTTTCCAAATGGGCTTATCATTTTGCAACCCAATCTTCATGATAACATCAAGCATGACCAAATAATCAATCCATCTGATTTTTATAATTTATTTTTTATATATTTGGATTTTATTTGTTTAAATTCAATTTAAATGAAAATAAAATATAAAAAGTCAAATTTCAGATCAAATATTTGTTTTAAAAGCAAATATATTGCATTTAAAGTGATTGGAGATGATCCAAATTCGGACAAAACTTGATTGGAAAGAAAATATTTGATTTTTGACCAAATTGGAAATAAGATTTCTTCAATATCAAGAAATCAAGTTTCACAAAAACCAAGCCTAAATTTTAACCTATTTTGGTCCCTCATATATACACAAACCTAATGCATACAAGAGGACGAAAAATATGAGGCAAGGAGACAACTTTCAACTTTCAAATTTCACACAAAAAATCAAATTCGGATTGTAACATTGGAGCTTCTTACAGGTGATTTTAAGGTTGCAATCTCCTCTTGGATGATCACTGAGTGTTTTTCAAACATCATCATCATCCATAACACCTTCATATGCCATAACCGAAGCCATTTAAGCTTACTTTGTATATTTTTCGATTTGCATATATTTACTTGATGAAACAGAAAACTAATGATTGATTCTGGTTTGTTATGTCACAAAGATGGTTCCTTGATAATTTAATCAAGAGTTCATAGCCTAATCCGCATGACACCATTGTTAGGGTTCCAACGTTGAAATTGGGGATTCATGATCTAGACCATATAAATAATCTGTAATAACCTATTTAGATTTTGTATGATGTGAATAATCGTTTAGAATGTGTATTGTGAGCTAATTTGACCTAATTCGATGTATATGAAAAATCTAGTTTTTCCTATGAGTTTAAATTCGCAGGAAAAATCGTGGATAAATTCGCAGAAGTTTTCGCAGGTACGAGGAAGAAGACGAAGTCCATTTGGCGCCAATCAGAATTTCAAAATTAAGTCTTTTCTTTTATGATTTTGTTTCTATTTCGTTACTACTAATGCTGGTTGGCCCAACGGCTAAGTCATGCGCGTATTGTTGGCAAGAACCTGGGTTCGATCCCAGGTTTTTTTTTTATTATTTGGTTTATTTCATTAACTTAATATTTTATTTATTTTTTGCAGGTATATATCAGCTGGTGCGCTTGGCCTGGTGGTAGGGAGATTGGACTAAGGATGGAAAATCCTAGGGCGTGGGTTCAAATTCCACCCCCAGGTATTTTGTTTTTTTATTATTTTCTTTTATTTTTAGTTTAATCTTAATCAATTTCTTTTACAAAAATAAAAAAACATAAGAACTTCTTATTAAAAATTTCACTTTATTTATATATTAATTTTTTTCATAATTTAGTTTAATTTGTAAGCAAATTAATAGTCTAACTAAATTTCTAACAAAAACTCTTAAACCCTTTTATTTTAATAGAATCCTTAATCCACTTTTTTATACTAATTACATTTCTAATTATTAATTTAATATTAATTGAGTACATAATTAATTTTTCTTTATATTTTCATAAATTAATAATATTTTTACATATATTTAGTTTTTGTATATTATAATTAATAATTAATCCTCTTTAATAAAAAAAATATAAATTTAACCTAAAACTTAATTTATTTTCTCTAACCCTAATTTTCTCTAACCCTAAATAAATATTAATTTTTTTTATAATAGTTTTTTTTTATAATTTGTACATTAATAAATTTTTAACATATTATTCTTTTATTATTATTATTACTAAATTATTTTAAGCTTATACTATCTTAATTAACTTCTAAAAATTATAATTAACCTAAATTAATTTCTTTTTAAAATTCTAATCCTTATTATTATCATTGCTTTATTATATTTATTATCATTATTGCTTTATTACTATTGTTTATTTATTATTTTATTATATCTATTATTATTGTTTTTTATCCGATTATTTTGTATCTGCCCATAAGCCTTGTAATAGTTTAGAATTTTCTTTTCGCTTCTTATTTTTTAATATAAATTGTGTGGTTAGTAAATAGGGTGTGAAAACATACTTGTAATTAAAATTAATTTAGATAATTAACTTTAAAAAAGATAAATATTTAAAAATAAGCATTCACACACGTAAGTCGATCTTTGATCGCCATCTGCACTTCCTAGGGTATTCCTCTTGGTTGCCTTTTAATATGGTCAAGTCCCTCGGATATAGGGGTGTCTTAAGAAAAGTCCCTTCACGTATAAATCATCATAGTCCCTTCAAATTAAAAGATCAAGTCCTAATAAGGTTGCCTACGATGTAATGATCTTGTCCCTTCGGTAAATATGATGATAGTCCCTTAAAAATTGCTAAAGACACCCTTACATGTTGCCTTCATTAACCATACGATGACCTTACGCCCGTCCTTTAATCAAATCCAAAGTAATGACTACCTATTCCTTAATAAAAGGGATAGTCTTACTCTTGAAGAAAACATAAAAGAACTTGAATAACTTAGCTTAGGGTAGGTACCTCCTAGTTACTTGCTCACATCTTAAAAATACTTTTTCACACATCACTTTTCTTAAACTTTTTTCAAACTTAAAGGCTTTGTATACATCCATACAAGGATCATTACAAAGTACTTAGAAAAATTTCTAATCACACACTACACTCTTCAAAAACAATTTAAGTGAGCTAAGTAACTAAGAGCCCATGGGTAACCATGGATATAAAGGGTGCTAACACCTTCCCTTTATATAACCTACCCCCCGAACCCAAGTCTTTTCAAAAATGGCCTTTCCTGTTCTTTTATGTCCCTTCCTTATGGATAAAATAAAAGTCGGTGGCGACTCTTGCTATCCTCAACATGACTAAAATTCGGTTTTCCTACCGTGTTATAGAACTGGCGACTCTGCTGGAGAGTTACTAAGGATAATATGGGTCTGCCATATGTTGTCAATACACTAACTGACTTTTAGAACCCTAGTTCTCCCATCTTGGCCTTTAGAAAGTAGTGAGATAGCCGGCTTTGGTGAAGACTGGAGTTGGTTGATACTCGATACTACGCTCAGTGAGATCCAAAACATGGAGGGTTTTGGTTGGCAAGTAAGTTGCCTACTGAACAACCACCTTTGGTAAGGATCAGTGATATTAGATCCCTTAGAACCTGGTTACTTTTGTAGGACAGAATGAACCAACTAAACTTCAGGGGATGGTACTTACCTTTAAACCTCATGCAAACTTTCAAACCTAGGGCTATTGTGTGATTTGTTTGTGTGTGCCACCTGTTTGTAATTGAGCATAACATCATGACATCATGACATCATAAGCATAGCATTTTCACTAACCATTTCAAGGACCAAAGGATTTATCTTTGTTCTTTGTTGCAGGTCATGGCTTCTGCTCGTAGGAATACTATCCGGATCAACTTTGTAGGAATACCTTCTAAGCTTAAGGAATTGGTCTTTCAAGTTTCTAAAAACTCCCAATTCATCAAGAAGCATGGTTACCTACTGGATCTAGTCACTTCAGGGTTCAATGAAGACATGATGAGTGTCCTATTTCAGTTCTTTGATCCTAAACATCATTGCTTCACATTCCCTGACTATCAGCTGGTACCTACAATGGAGGAGTTCTCCAAACTACCGGGTATACCTATCCTTGATCAGAGACCCTTCACAGGCTTAGAGGAGGAGCCCAAACCTGAAGTCATTGTTGCAGCCCTACATCTGAAGAAATCAGACATTGTCCTAGAAACGAGAAACAGAGTTAAGGGTATTCTTGCTAAAGTATTGATGGAGAAAGCTCAAGTGTTCTTGAAGGCTATGAGTTATGATGCTTTTGAGGAGATCCTATCCTTATTGATCTATGGCTTAGTGTCGTTCCCTAATCCAGACCAGTTCATAGACGTACACGTCATCAACATATTTCCTGCTCACAACCCAGTGCCTACATTACTTGGAGATATCTTACATTCCTTCACACTCGTACTACAAAGGCGAGAGAAACTCTGATGTGTTGCATACCTTTATTGTCTAGGTGGTTTATTTCTCACCTTCCTCGATCAGTGATGAAGAATGAACAAGGGTTAAAGTGGTCTAAGAGGATTATGTCACTTTCTCATTCAGATATTCATTGGTGCTCTCGATCTATGGAGAATGTTACTATCAATGATCGTTGTGGGGAGTTCCCTAATGTGCCACTCCTTGGCATAAGAGGGGGAATTACTTACAACCCTTCCTTAGCTCTACGTCAGTTTGGTTATGCTCGGAGTAATGGTCCTCATGACATGCTTATTCAGGGTATTGTGTTCGACTACGACAACGACCTTCAGGATTACCGTCAAAGGTTTATACGAGCTTGGAACAAGTTGAACATGATTGACAGCAACACTTTGGAGCCAAAGTATTCTATTCATATGGAGCCTTATCTCAGATGGGTGCGATCTCGTGCTCAGACTCTTAATGTGCCATATCCTGCTGTTCTACCAATCACTATGGAGCCTGTTGCTGAAGGAGATGTTCCTTATATCATCCTTCATCTAAACATGCCCACTGATTTGGAAGAATTGCAGAAGTCCTGGATTCAGTTGAAGGAACAAAGGGATACTTTTCAGACTCATTTCAAAAATGGTCAAGAAAGAATTCTAGAGCTAACAAGGTAACTTCACAAGGAGCAAAACCTCAACAAGTACCTCCACACAAAGAGGAAGCTTCCATGGGAGACTTAAAACCACATATATTTATATTTTGTACTTTATTGTTATTTCCTTGTAAGCCGAATGGGCAAAACTTATATTAAATATTTACTAATAAAATTTTGTTTTTGTTTTATTTAAACAAATTTAAATCCTGCGGTCCTTGAAAACATTGCATAAACATATACATACCATATAATTACATCACAGGTTTCTTATAAACATGTATCTTATCTTCTTGCTGTTTATTTCAGCAGAAATGGCTCTCGAACAAACTGTTAAGGATATCCAGACTCAGAATGCACAATTTCAAGAAATGATTCTGAATTTGTCCAGGGGACAAGATGAGCTGAAGGCACTTTTGACCAAGAAAAAAAAGAAGACCAGAAAACCAGTGGGCTACATCAACCTGGGTAGAAGATTCAGAGGTCCAGTCAAGACATATGAAGAGGTTGAAAATCTTTGGTCTGAGAATTATGAGAAAAGAAGAAGGCAGTCTCCATGATACTGTGGAGGATTATGATTATGAGGAGAACTATTATCATGATCCTACTAGTGAAGAGAAGTATAAGATGCTGGTGGACATAATGAATGCTATGGAACTACAGAAGAATTCTAGGTTTGACTTTGAAGATTTGAGTTTGATTTCTGGAGTCTCCGTCCCTATTGGTTTCAAGGTTCCTACTTTTGTAGTGTATGATGGTGTGTCTTGTCCAAAATTACATTTGACGTCTTATGTCAGAAGCATTCAACCCTATACTCCTGATAAGAAGTTATGGATGCATTTCTTTCAAAAGAGTTTGTCTGGATCCCAACTAGAATGGTATTATCAATTGGAGAGTACCAACATTCGCAACTGGAATGATCTTGCTGAGACTTTCTATAAGCAGTACCAATACAATTCTGATTTAGCACCAACTCGCATGCAGCTCCAACGCATGTCCATGGATGCCAAAGAAATTTTCAAGGAATATGCTCATAAATGGAGAGATCTGGAAAGTAGAGTTCAACCCCCTTTGACTGACAGGGAATTGGTTGATATGTTAATGAGTACGTCGACTGGTCCTATCTATAGTCATCTCATTGGAAGCTCATCATCTGGCTTCACTGAGCTGATAATGGCCGGAGAACATGTGGAGAGTGGGATACTGATGGGCTAAAGACGTACTCTAATATATGTCTAGCGGTATCTTAACTGCAAGTGCACAGCCTATCGAAGTAATATTTAAGATTATCGATCCACAGGGACTTTATGATTACTTAGTGCTAGAGGATTTACTAGTTTAGCTAAGGTGAATGGTTGTCACGAAATTTTTGGTTGTTTTTTAAAGATTAAAGGCGGGAATTAAATTTAAGTTTAATAAAATAATACTAAGGCAGTCGGTATGTAATTATGTTAACTTTGGCGGGTCAATTTAACCTAGGCTTATAAAGATGGTTCACTTAATCTATTCTGTAGAGGTTATCAGTTTAAATATCTTTAACTCACACTCTCGTGGTCTTATCTCAGATCTTACCCCTAAAGCCCTATGCCTGCTCTCGCTAGCCCATAAGTGTTTAGAAATAATTTTTGGAAACTTAATAATTCTAATTCATTTTAAAGCGCTCTCGCTGTGTTTAAATTAAATGCCTAACTTTAGCTATCTGGTTAAAATCTCACACTCTCGTGGTCTCGACCTAACCTATTACACTTTCCTTACTCTCGTAACAAAAAGATTGATTTTATTATAAAAAGTTACAGCCAGAATTTTAAGTTCTTAATTATTTTAAGCCTATAATTGATTTTACCGATTTAGTTGAATTTAATTACATACCGCCCTAAAGTGTTTAGCTACTCATGATTTTTCTACCAGACAGAGACAGAGAAATACAAAATAAAATATGCATAATAGAAAAATAAATTCTTAACATTAATATAAATGCAATTTAAATAAAAGCCTGAATAACAATTAAAATGTTAGACTCCTTCTTCCACAATCTGGCAAGCTCGGAGTACGAACCGGAATCGGAAATAAAAATTACTAAAAGAATTTCTGAAGGCTTTGAAAGAAATTATATTATAACAATTTCCTAATGTTGGAAATTGTTATATGATTTGGTTGGGATATAAAATTAAAGCAAGAACAAATAAATGCTGAAAAGAATAAAATAGGGTGCAAAGGAAATACGGCAGAGCTTCCGCAGGAAAAATTAAAATAAAACTCTGTAAATTGTTCTTTGAAACTAAGCTATTTATAGAATCATAATTGGGCTTGACAGTTGGAATAATTGCATGGGCTTCGTAAATGCTGAGAAAATCCAGGGAGAAGTTGCATTGCTTGGTCTGCGGGAGAATAGGAACTTTGACTTCACGTAACACACACGTACATGACCAAGTCTCAGCAAGTTACCCTAAATTCCCCTTGTCACGTTCGTGACAAGGGTGTCACGCTCGTCTCCCTTGTATTACGCGCGTCACGGTCGTGAGGGACTGGTGACGACCGTGACTGCTCCTTTTAGCGTGTCACGGTCGTGACTCCTAGGTGACGGTCGTGACTGTTACAAAAAGTGCAGATTATGCAGAATTCCTCTTTTCTTCTTCTTTTAATGGTTGTTTTTGCTCATTTCACTTGTGGCCCTTGATTTAGCTCTGTAATTGATATACCTGCAAAATGACAAAGAAAACTCGAGGAATCGGGTGTTAAAACGGCAAATGTGCGATAAAACGGAATTGAAACATAGCAATAAAACGATACTTTTTCTCATTATCAAACTTCCCCAAACTTAAACCTTTGCTTTTCCTCAAGCAAATAGTCGGTTGAAAAATGATCGAACAGGTTTTCATCGACGCACACACATAACAAACCATACGAGGAATCGTTTTTGTCAGATAAACCGGTATTGGGATAAAACACTAACGATACACTAATGACACAAGCAACAAGCTAAGTCGTTGACTTCCCGTTAAACGAAACATTCGGTAATTGCGTTACGATTCCACCTAGAGTCTTTCGATCTTATTTCGTCCGGTTTCATTCTAGCGCAATCACATTAAGCCCTTTGCCTTAGCACGCACGTAGTGGAGTAGCCGGTTAGTGACTTTGATCCTTTATAAGCACGGGGTCTGGTACACGAATGTGGCAACCCTACATATATTATCCGATTTGGAGGTTGTGGGGGATCGAGCCGTAGCACGCCCTACCAAGTTCAGAACCAGGTACCTCTGAACCAACCCGCAATGGACTCCTTCTCATATTTCTCGTTTCTTATATGCGACCGTGTACTTTGGTGCAATTTCTTTTCATTGGCATTGAGATATGAAGGATCATTATAGATTAGGCATCAAACACTTATATTCATCGGCTCCCCACGTGGTTTGTGTTCAGACGGTGCTGACTGCTAATATAAACTACTAGGGGTTACTTTTGAACTGAAACTTAAGGTGTAGTCGTAACAATTATCAGAACGGAATGCTTAAGTGGGAAATCTAAGGTGTCAAGATTGTATCGATCTTGTTGAATCGTTCTCAGCTTCCTAACTATGATTTCGTAGGTAAGTCAGGTAATGCGAAGATAAGATTAAAAAGTTTTTCGGTATGGCTAAATAAACGGGGAAAATTCGAAACTAAAGAAATAGCACAAATATTACTCTGTTTCATTAAAATACGAAAAGGAAATACAACGGAATGGAAAGTACGGAAAGGGAAAATGCGGAAAAATGAAAGGTACCTCTCCCCCACTATATCAGACATTGTCCTCAATGTTGTGATATAATAGCGGGTAAAGTACAATACAAACAACAGAAATGGAAAAACATAAACAAAAACTAAAACTAAGGCTGCTGATGACCACGGCCTCGGCTTCTGGTGCGGAAGCGTCTGGTCGGAGTCGCTTCAGGATCAGAACCGGTGCCGGTGAGAGCAGTGATATCAATTCGCAAAGACTCTAGCTCGCTAAAGATCTCTCCGAGCTTCTCATCAGTCGTCCTCTAGTTAGCGGCAACAGCTGAAAGTAGCGCATCATGTTGCTCTTTTTGCCTTCGCTCCAATGCGGCACTCATTTGGTTCTGCTGATGAATCGCACGGAGGACGTCTTCAAGTGTGAATTCCTGTGCAGGTGGCTGTCGGGTGGAGGACTCAGGAATGTCCTGTACAGGCTCATCTGCATCCATGGTGTCTTGCATCTCGTCCACTGGTGGATCGGCCTGCTCATCAATAATGGGGGCGTGGCCGGCAGCATCCGATAAAGCAAATAGCCAGTTGGCTCGGTTGGACGGATCGATGCGGTCACGGCACGGCAAGATGATGTGGTGATAAACAGTGCCTTGGATAACAGGTTTGAACCTGCCATCCTCTCTCTGAGAAATCAAGTGGGCGGACCTGCAATAATTCTTTGTTAGGAACTCTGCGACTCTGCGAGGTAAATTGATAACCAAGTCACCAAGCTCCAGCTGAATGGCGAGGGTGGTGACAATCCCGCCTATGTAGAAGGGGGTTGCGCCTCTTTGCGCTATGGACTGGATATGGGACAACATGAATGTGGTAGCATTGATGCGCTCGTCATTTAAGGCGCAGTGCAAGAACAAGAGCTCCTTGGAGTTAAGCTTGTGATTGCTCTCTCTTGCAAAAATGGTATTGCAGATGATGCGATAAAAGTATCTGATTGCCGGGTTATGGATATGCGTAGCATTCAGGCTCTGAAAGGCAGTGGCACGGGTGTTGGTGATGTCGTGCCATAAGGTGAAAGCGGTTTCACTGAAGTTGTCTGGCACGTGGAGATGAGCATCATCGCCGTGATCGAAACCTAGCAGTTCGGCGATCCTTGTTTGTGTAACTTCGAACTCCCGGCCGAGCAATCTGAACTTAGCAGCGCCGGTGAGTTGACTTTGTGAACCGGGAGGAGTGATATATTGAAATGAACTCAGAAATTCCAATGTCAGAAGCTCAAATGTAGGCTGAGGTTGACTGCACAAGTGCCACAAACCAACCTTCCGAAGCAGGAGCTTCACACTGTTGAGCAGTCCCAACTCCCTCAAACAGTCAGTGTCGACATATCGAGTGGGTTGAACACCACGGTTCTGAAACCTGATGAACTTTTGTCTCTGATTTTCTCCATGCTCACCATCTCTAAACTGAATTTCTTCCATTGCATGCAAGTACGGAAATGGTAAATGAGAGGTTTTTGAGTTTTATGAGAAAAGTGTAAAATGTGAAGAAATTGGTTCTGATTATAGTGCAAAAAGTGAATGTGATAGGTTTGGAGTAAATGGAGAGGTTAATGGAGTTTAATTAGGGTAATGGAAGGTTACGGGATTTGGAAGAGATAATGGGGGGTTTCTAAATTTTGTGGAAGTTGAAAAAGAGGTGTCTGCGAAGAAGAACAGTTCTGTTTCTCAGAATTCCTATAACAGGGGTCGTCACGGTCGTGATGAGTGAATGACGGTCGTGACGTGCTAATTAGCTTGTCACGATCGTGAGAGGGTGATGACGACATTGAGGGATTAAAACTTAGAATATTTTCTTCCAGAATGCATTATCTCACACGTTCAATACAATTTTTTCTTTCTTTTATGATCACTTCTCATTTAATTATAACACAAACAATATATAATATTTTTAGATCAACATAAATTAGTAAATTTCATCACACGAGAAATTATATAAAACATTAATCAATTTAAATATAACAGTAAATGAATTGAAAGCATAGAAATTTATTAAATTGGAAAAATTTGTAAAACTAGAAGTGCTTTGCTTTTGATATAATTGAAAGGAAATTACATTAATAAAAATAAGGTACGAAAATGTTTGCGAAATGTTAAACTAACTAGAAACGAAAACAATAAGTAAAATAAGTTAGATCACTACAGCATTTTCAAAAGTGCTTCTTCAAATCTTCAATTGCAGAGTTCAGGTGGTAGAATTGCTCACACGTTATGTCAGTTAAACCTATAACGTCCAATCACATGCTTTTAATCTCATCCTTAACAGTATTTATATCGGCTTGGTAAACTTCAAGAGTATTCATGATTTTCTTTAAGTTGTCAGCATATTCTACTTGATTCACTTCAGGGGTTTCAATCACTTCATCAGTGTGGTCAATGTCATGGTAACCAGGAGGCGTCTCAGGGTCACTTTCTACATCGGTCATTATATCATCCCTTATCTTGTAGGATTGAGGTGTTTCAGGAGTAGATGGATAGTCAGGAGGGGTAAGCTCATAAAGCCAATTATCTTTATTATGAACACTGACTCTAGCATGGTTTGGTAGTGTGAAAAGGGTTACTACTTCATTCCTGATTAGGTACTCGAAAGGTGGTTGTCCTAAATTCCTTATGATATGGCGGTTAAAGCAAAAGTTAAGATTCATAGGACGGATGGTACCTAAACGGTTACACCTGTGTAATTGGTATCTAAGTCCTAAGGCATCAGCAATCATGGTGACAAGACCTCCTACTAATATGGGTAGATCAGGTTCTTCTTGGATTCGGGTGAAGGTTTGCATCATGAAAGGCACACCATTAACTGGTTGTCCATTAGTCAGACATGACATAATGGATATCTCATCTTTAGATACTCCAGTAAGGTTTTCTTCTTTTCCAAAGAAGGTGTGGGCAAGGATCTTATGGAAATAGCGGATAACAGGGTTATGTATCTCATCATTGTTCATGTTATTTGGTTCAGGATGGTAATTTCCGGTTAAGGTTCCCCAAAAGAAGTCCAGCTCAATGTCCATCAATTCTACCTGTGTGGTAGTAAAAGCAAAGGGTCCACTAGGTAATCCTAATAAGTCAGCTAGTTCTCTATGGTTAAAGTCATATTCTATTCCGAATAGGCGGAAACTGATAAATCCTTTCCTGAATCCAAAACCGCGCTCGGGTAAGTAAATTAAGGAGCTGAGGAACTCAAGGGTGAGCTCGCGGTAGGTCACAAACTTTTGTTTTACCAGTGCATTCTCCCATCCAAGTTGGTTAAACAAGTATAAGATGCTATCATGTATACCTAAGGTTTCCATAGTCAGATCATCCGGATACAGAGTCAAATCCATTGGTCTCTGTGATAACTCTTCAAATTTCATTCTTTGGTTCCTACCTCTAAATTTGGTTTCCATAATGTTTCTCGGTTGGTTAGCCATAGTTAGTGTAAATACGGAGGAAACAAATCAGGGGGAGAAGGAAAGTGGAAAAGACTTTAGAAAATCTGTAAAAGTGATTTAAAAAATTAAAATAAGGAAAATAAGAAAATAAATGCATAAATAAAAGCAATAATAGTAATAATGAAATAAAACTATAATAAAATGACAAAACAAATAAACGAATAATAAAATGATAAATGACAAAATAATAAAATGATCAAAATGGTTAAATGATTAAATGGGTTGCCTCCCACTAAGCGCTGTTTTTATCGTCAAAAGCCTGACGTAATGCTTAGGTGTAGATTAATCAGGGAAATTAGTGGACAACTCTAAAAGCCTTAGACTATTTGCATAATCTCTATTTTCAACTTTATGGTAATGTTTTAACGTTGTCCGTTTACTGTGAACGGTTCACTATTCCTATCCTTAATTTCTATTGCTCCGCTCGGGAACACTCTAGTTATTTCAAAGGGTCCTGACCATCTAGATTTTAGTTATCCAGGAAAGAGCCTAAGTCTTGAATTAAAGAGGAGTACAACATCTCCCACACTAAATTCTTTCCTAGATAGGCGTTTATCATGCCATCGCTTAGTTCTTTCTTTATATATCTTAGCATTCTCATAAGCATCTAACCTTAACTCTTCTAATTCGTTAATATCGAGGATTCACTTTTCTCCTGCAACATTATAGTTTATATTGAGAGTTTTGATCGCCCAATATGCTTTGTGTTCTAGTTCTACCGGGAGATGACAAGACTTTCCATATACTAATTTGAAAGGTGTAGTTCCTATGGGTGTCTTGTAAGCTTTCCTATAAGCCCATAAAGCTTCATTAAGTTTAGATGACCAATCTTTCCGAGATATGGCGACAGTCTTTTCTAAGATTTGTTTAATTTCTCTGTTTGAGACTTCGACTTGTCCACTTGTTTGTGGATGATATGGTGTTGCTGTCGCTCCCGAAGATTTGCATCCCGGTACAAGCGCGAACGGTCGGCGAGAGGGACAGTGAGAACACACAGCCGTGAACTCACTGGAGATGAATAGAGTCGCCAGCTAGGCATTTTTATCCCGGAGGAAAGGCAATGCTGCATAGACCTAGAAAGATATGGATAAGACGGCTGCGAACCAGAGAGACTGAGAAAGGGGGTTGGTTACAACCTGGGAAGGTATTAGCACCCAGATTGTCCGCCGTACTCGACGGGATCCACGCTTAAAAGATTTGTGTTTTAAAGGGGTAGTGTCAGTGCAATCTGTGTATAAAGGGCTGGAAGAGAATGTACAGGTGTCAGTGTAAGAAGTGAAGTGTACAATATACATTGTCAGTGTAGGAACAGGAGTGAAATGCTCAAGATCATGAGGCTAAAAGAATAAAGCTGGAGGAGGGGGAATATACAGAGACTTTTGTTCGATAACTGTTAAGTTATGCCTACGTATCCTCTCGTGCAATGAGGAAGTCAGAACACCGTAGTTCGACCCAAAGAGACTGAAAGATGAATTGACTTGTGAACTGCTTGCTTGTCTATGCTCAAGTGTATGATCTGTCTGGCACAGATGCAGACTGTCTTGCATTAGACGGAAGAAGCGAGTTCTCGTTCATGAGTGAAGATGATGAGAAAAGAATCCCGAAGGAGACGATTATTGTTTGTTTTTGTTTTTTCAGTCTTTTATTTCTTTTGAGAATTTGCCATAAGTTAATGAGCTTAAGCCTAAACCAGTGGGTTGGTAAACTCATCACATCTTCCCTCTGTTTAGGGGTAATGAGAGTACCTTAAGTGTGAAGTCAGATTCTCACACTTAATCACCTTTGGTGTAGGATTAAGATCATTAACCTACTTGTGATTATTTAGATGTTTTTGGTGGTTTTTGTTTAGTGTTAAGTAATGAGGTTAAGCCATAATCAAGGACTAAACAGACCCATTACACCATCCTAATAGAAGGATAATAGATGAGAATGTTTAAGCTGAGGAAAGCTCCTCAACTTAATCCATGATTAGGGATTAAACTCATGACAAAACAAAGCCTTTATTAGGTGGATTTTAGTTAATGGTATGATGATGAAGTGGATTTTATGATTTGTAAGACAACTTGAGGGGGACTTGTCCATTAACACTAGGGTTAGTCCTTCTTAACCAGTTAAGGAAGAATTAGAACCCTAATGCAAGGCCCAAGTTACAAGTGTAATGTCTTGATACTTATTAAGTGAATTAATTAAGGGATTTAAACACATTAAGGATTTAACACTTAGGATTAAAGTTATACACTCCATCCTAAGAGAAGGATGCAGGCATGAGCTTAATCACAAAGCCTTAAAACCTGTAGGGTTTAGTCCCTGATTATGAGGTGAGAAGAGGAGACTCAAGGAGACACAAAGGTAAAACTAAGAGGGGAGACTAATCAAAACCCTAATCATTGTCATGCTTGGTTGTTCCTAAGGTTTGTGAGGTTTTCAAGAGGAGTCTTCAATGGAACCACCAGGAAGCAGATGAAAGGATCAAGAGAAGCAAAGTAACTTGCTTCATTTAAGAAGTCAAGTCACTTGAAGAAAGAAAGTGGGAAGAAGAAAAATGAGCAAGCTCAAACTCAAACATATGTGAAAAATGCAGCATGGATGCACAAGAAGAGATGAAGAGAAGTTATGAAAAGTGAAGGCAAATTCACTTCTCAGAGTTACTTACCACCTGAAAGGTTAGGAAAGAAATGCAGTGCAATGCAAAATGGGATGAGATGACATGATGAGAAACAAAACCAGAAGCATTTACATGATGCTAATGATGCTATGAGATGCTACAAACATGAGGCAGCACATGGAAATGATCATACAAGCTTATGAATGCAAATGAAGCAAACTAGGAACCATGAACATACATGAAAAGTTATAAAGTGCACATGGCATACAACATGGCAAATACATGATGCAATGATCAAACATGCTTTCAATATGTCTTATGATGTCAAATGGATCAAATGGATGCTTGAAATGTCATGGCAAGTCATGTTATGCAAGAGAATGCAAGATGGATGCATATGGAAGCCCAAATTAGGGTTTATGAACAATACATCAAACAAAAACCAAAACCATAAGCAAACAACATTATAAAAAATTGAAAATGCCACTCAAAGGACCCCTAATCCTATACTAAACCAATGCCCAAAGGATAAGTTTCAACTCTTAACCAATCTCAAGATATGATTTTTCTAAGTCTCTTAGGGTTCTAGGGTTTCCAAACAAGAAAATTATCAAACAAATTGAAAATGAAAGATCAAATCATGTCCATTTAATCTCACAAACTACATGCTAAACACAATGCAATGCAAAAAGAATCAATGTCCAACTCTTCATGGATAGGCAGAAATGATTTTTGGAACTTTGGATCAAATTAATGCATAAAAATGATTTTAAATCAATGAAAAAATCTCAAAATGCATCAAGATAAAAAATTAATTTGGTTTGAAGGTTGGACAATGTTTCTAAATGTCTTAGAACATTTCATGAATTTTTTGGTGATTTTTAAATACCTAAAAGTATTTTTAATAAATTAATTTTCATTAATCAATTAAAAATAATCTTTTAAATATTTAAAAATACTTTTTTAATGCTAAAAATGAAAATAAAAATATTTTTGGGTTTTAAAAATTAATGAAACTCTTGACAAAAAGTTTCATAATTTTTAAAACAATTTTACTATTTAAAATAAATTATGGAAATTAAATACAAAGAAAATGAAAATAAAAGTAAATAAATGGAAAGTATTCAGATCTGATGGTGGAGATTTGAACTGGGTTTGAAAAGGTTGACTAGCGCGCTATCCAAGGGCTGTGGTTGGTCCTGATTAAATTAAATTAATTAAGATTAATTAAAACTAACTAAAGGGATTAGGGCTAATCGAGTGAATCTGGGCCAGTCATTCACGCGGCAAGTCAATGGGGTCAACTAATCCTACGCTCCAGATTCAAATGGACTTAATGACCTGAGATTAGGGCAAATGACATTCAGGTGACCGGAGGGAAGCTCCGGTCATCTTCTCCGGCAACAACAAAACCCTAGAATACGATTCAGGCCACCATTCTTCAAATCAAAGCCAGGGAAATGTTCCTCTACTCAAACCTCACTCAAAACACCTCTCAAACTAAATTTCTCATGCTTAAACTAAGAGAATCGAAGCCATGAAGATTCACGGGCAAAGTTTCAGAGCCCTGGTAAATCCTCATTTCTCACTCATTTCTAATTCTAAAACCATCCCCATGATCAGCAAGACATACACAATCAATTTATAACTAAAAAATCAAGATCTGAGAGAAAAGTTTCATGGCCATACCTGAGATGGAGACTCCTGTTTCTGGGCTTTCAGAGCTATTCTTTGGTGCAAGCTTGCTCCACTGATTCCCCTGGTGCTAATGGTAGGCTTGGTATGAGCTTAAGCAAACTATTTTGAGAGATTCCAATCTGATATAGCAGAAAATGAGTTCTGTGTGTGAGTGGTTTCAAGCTCTGTTAATGGTTGATTCTGGTTCCTTTTGATGTGTTTGATTTGTTGGTGAAAAGAGTTTGGATGTTTGGTGGCTGTGGAAGGTGATTCGAAGAAGGGAAGCTTTGTGACAGTTTTTGTGAAGGCTGTATTCTAGTGTGCTTCTGGCTGTTTTGAGTATTGGCTTGGGCTTAATGAAGCATGGTGAGATGATTAGTGGAGTTTGTTTGAGTGTTTGAGGCCTGTGGAAGATGATTCGAAGGAAAATGCAGATTGGAGTGTTTTTGTGAATGTTGTCTTAGGGCTTGTTTCAGGCTGGCTCCTTATGTGAAATGGCTAGCAAATGGATAGTATAAACAACTCCAATTGGTCAGATGATGTGACCTGGCCTGCTGTGATAGGTAAGTTCACTTTTGCAAATTGTCAACCTTTTTGTAAGAGAGGCATGGGCTAAGTTCTAGCTTGGTACAAGAGGCATGGGCTGCGCAGCAAGGTGAGGGGAAAGGCTAAGGCTGGTTCAATGGCCAATGCAGCAAGTGGTAGGAGGTGTCATGATGGTTTTGCAACTTGATCAACTTTGGTTCATATGAAACTATCTTGCCATACAAGCCATGAAACATGAGAAACTTTGGTTCAAATCTGATTTTTAGGCCATATGTAATGTTTGTGCATTGGTTTTATGTGAACTAGAAGTCACAAATGGCCTTGATACATGATTTTGCAAATTTTCCAATTGGTGCATATCTTGAAAATTAGTGATTTTTGCCAACTTTGTCACACCATAACTTTTGATCCAAAATGAATTAGGTCATGTTCTTGTACTTTTTGAAAAGGGAAAGATCTAATCTACAACTTTCATGACCAAAGTTTTTCCATTTGAAGCATTTTTGGGTCAAAAAGTAAGGTTTGAAAAGTGGTATAAAATGACATATTCTTTAAAAGTCAACCATGCCCAAAAAAGTCAACTTTGCAAAAACTTCAAATTCTTAAATTTTGTGAACTTCAACCTTCTTCCATGATCAAATAAAGATCATATACACTCAAAGTGATGAAGATCACCCCTTGGTTGGGGTCATTGGGGGCCTCAGATGCCCTGATTTTGCACTGACTTGTCTGAAAAGTCAACTCTTGATCAGATGACTTCCCCATGGAATTTCTTCATGAAAATTGATATGCATACTCCCTATACCATATAGAGACCAATGGAAACAAGAATGACCAAAAAATTTGGGGTTATGGCCTCTGAAACCAAAACCCTAATTTTAGGTCATCTGTGCAGTTAAACCTGGCTCTGCATCCACACCATTTCCAGTTCTTTTGACATTCTTGACTTTGAGAGGATATAATATGATGCTTGAACACACATGGACCCCCTTGAAGTGATTGATGACCCTTGGAGTGGCTCAAGAGGCTCTTGGATTGTTCAGATCACAAACCCTAGATGCAGATGACTTTGAATCTATGCAGTGAATCAAAACTGTGATATGAGGTGATATGATTGTGTTTATGCATATGAAATTATCACAAGCCATGGTGTGAATGGGTGAGGGCAAATTTGGGGTGTTTACAGTTGCCACACGGTGTCTAACTCCATACTTAGATAGTAATTTGTCAAAGATTTTTGAAATGAAGTGCGAGCCACTGTCACTTATGACGAGTCTAGGCACACCAAATCTGGGAAAGATTATATTTTTGAAAAGCTTTATTACTACTCGTGTGTCATTTGTAGGAGAAGCTATAGCTTCAATCCATTTTGAAACGTAATCGACAGCTACGAGTATGTAATTATTACCGAAAGATGATGGGAATGGTCCCATGAAATCTATTCCCCAGACGTCAAAGACTTCTACTTCTAATATTCCTTTTTGAGGCATTTCATCTCTTCTTGAAATATTACCGGTGCGTTGACACCGATCGCAATTTATAACAGCGATGTGGACATCTTTACATAAATTAGGCCAGAATAGGCCGGCTTGTAAGATTTTTGCACAAGTCTTGGAAGTGCTTGCATGTCCACCATAAGGAGATGAATGGCAGTGAGCAATGACATCTTCTATTTCTTCTTCGGGAATACATCGACGAAAGATTCCGTCGGTTCCTCTTTTGAACAATAATGGTTCATCCCAATAGTAATGTTTGAGATTGTGAAAGAATTTCTTTTTCTGCTGATAGGTTAAATCAGGTGGAAGAGCTCCTGCACTTAGGTAGTTGACAATGTCAGCGTACCATGGTAGTCCTACAGTTGTTTGGATTGTTTCCACGGGTTCTGGTTCATCTATGTCTAACTGAACTGGGTCGCTTCCTATTTGTGCTATCCGCTGTTCATACAGAAAATCATCGTTAATCGACACTTGTTCGGGTTTAATACCTTCTATTCTAGATAAATGGTCCGCTACGACGTTTTCAGTACCTTTCTTATCTTTTATTTCGAGATCAAACTCTTGTAAGAGTAAAATCCATCTCAAGAGTCTTGGTTTAGCATCTTTCTTAGTCAATAGATATCTGATAGCAGCGTGGTATCTGTAAACGATTATTTTTGCTCCCACTAGGTAAGAACGGAATTTGTCAAGCGCAAAGACAACTGCTAACAATTCTTTTTCAGTAGTGGCGTAGTTCATATGAGCAGAATCTAAGGTTCTACTGGCATAGTAAACCGCATGAAGTTTCTTTTCCTTCCTCTGGCCTAGAACTGCGCGTACAACATAGTCACTCGCATCGCACATGATTTCGAAAGGTAATCTCCAGTCAGGGGGTTGCATGATTGGTGCGGTGATGAGGGCTGTTTTTATAGTTTCGAATGCTTTAAGACAATCTTCATTGAATATGAACTCAGTGTCTTTCATTAATAAACCGGTAAGAGGTTTAGTGATCTTCCATGATCAAATAAAGATCATATACACTCAAAGTGATGAAGATCACCCCTTGGTTGGGGTCATTGGGGGCCTCAGATGCCCTGATTTTGCACTGACTTGTCTGAAAAGTCAACTCTTGATCAGATGACTTCCCCATGGAATTTCTTCATGAAAATTGATATGCATACTCCCTATACCATATAGAGACTAATGGAAACAAGAATGACCAAAAAATTTGGGGTTATGGCCTCTGAAACCAAAACCCTAATTTTAGGTCATCTGTGCAGTTAAACCTGGCTCTGCATCCACACCATTTCCAGTTCTTTTGACATTCTTGACTTTGAGAGGATATAATATGATGCTTGAACACACATGGACCCCCTTGAAGTGATTGATGACCCTTGGAGTGGCTCAAGAGGCTCTTGGATTGTTCAGATCACAAACCCTAGATGTAGATGACTTTGAATCTATGCAGTGAATCAAAACTGTGATATGAGGTGATATGATTGTGTTTATGCATATGAAATGATCACAAGCCATGGTGTGAATGGGTGAGGGCAAATTTGGGGTGTTTACAGCTGCCCCTATTCAAACATGAGTTAGCTATGCAGGATGTAAGCGACGGCTTATCAGGCAAACAAGATAACTTGTGGTTGAATACCAAAGACAGTCCAAAATTTGCACTCACAGAATGAAGAAGAAAAGGGATATAGATCGTAAAGGAAAATAAAGTATATTGTAAAGTATGGGCGACGGGGGACGACCGTCGAGCAGAGGACGACTGTTGGGTAAAGAGCAATGACGGGGACGGCCGACATGCTGGGAAAAGTGCGGAAAATAAAGCAATGACGGGGACGGCCGACATGCTGGGGATAAAAGGATTATGATGGGGACGGCCATCAAGATAAAGCTGTAAGATTTTCGGGATTAATGAAACATGAAGGGGACGGCCATCAAGTTCATAAAGTAAAGTAACCAACGATGGGGACGGCCATCGGGCTAAACTGAAAGGAAAAGGGACCACGACGGGGACGGCCATCGGGTTAAAGAATAAATGAAATAAACAGATGATGAGGTACGGTCATCAAAGGTGAAGGACGATCACCTAGCAGGGGACGGCTGCTCTGTTGGGGATAAGATGAGGGACGGTCATCTAAGGTGGAGGACGACCACCTGGCAGGGTACGGCTGCCGAAAATATCGCGACATAGGACGAATGCCGAATAAAAGGTCAACGATGGGGACGGCCATCGGATGAGCATGATGGAGGACGACCATCAAGAGGTGGAGGACGACCACCTAGCAGGGGACGGCTGCTCTCAGGGTTTACCATGACATAGGACGAATGCCAGATAACCAAAATCAACAATGGGGACGACCATTGGATAAAATGATGAAGGACGATCATCAAAGGGGTGGAGGACGACCACCTAGCAGGGGACGGCTGCTGAAAATATCAACGATGGGGACGGCCATCGGATGAGCATGATGGAGGACGACCATCAAGAGGTGAAGGACGACCACCTAGCAGGGTACGGCTGCTCTCAGGGTTTATCACGACACAGGACGAGTGTCAGATAAGAAGGAAAATTTGCTTTGTTGGCGATCTACTGGGGAATAGTAAACACGGACGAGTGTTTACATAAAAGGTATAAATGTTTGGTATTTGTGTATAGATTAAAGATGCGGACGAGCATCCTTAAGACCATGATACGGACGAGTATCGGATAGAAACAAATACTGACGCGCGTTCAAAGATGATGATACGGACGAGTATCAACTGGTTAACAGAGAACACAGACGAGTGTTGAATCTGAGAGGATTCTTCTGGGGAATAGTAGACACAGGCGAGTATCTATATTCAAGAAGACAAAAGTGTTTGACATGGTGTATGGATTAAAGATGCGGACGAGCATCTTTAAGACTATGATACGGACGAGTATCATGTAGAAACAAACACTTGACGCATATTCTGAGATGATGGTACGGACGAGTACCAACTGGTTAACAAAGAACATGAACCACGTCGAATCTGTGGGGATATGAATGGTATATACAAGATACGGACGAGTATCTATATGAGTGTAACATGAGTAGTGAGTATGAGTATTGTATAGATGAGTGTTTATCTGCTGGGGCGAGTGACACGAACGAGCGTCAAGAGAGAAAAGTATAGTATCAACAAGTATATGGGTTGTGAAAGTGTAAGCGACTGCGCTGGGGATACGATACGGACGGGTGTCAAGAAAGTGTGTATAGGTATATGTGAGTGCAAAGAGGATGTCTTTGGCTTTCTGCTGGGGTATGACACGGACGGGTGTCAGGACGTATCTGTAATACGGGTGATCTTGCTCGTAAAGAGCGTTCAGGCGACTTTACTGGGGAATGACGATACGGGCGGGTGCCAAAGAGAGTATATATACTGGTGTTTGTGGATTGTGAAGCAACTGCTTTTGCTGGAGACTCTGGTGGGGATTTTGGGGAAAGTATTCTGCATTCTGATGAACGGTTATTATTCACAAATGTTCGATTCATAACATGGCTTATGGTTATGCTATGTGTTTGATTTTTGCCGTAATGCTCCGTATTAGACGTAATGCTACGCTTTGTGGGTGAATATGATGCAAATGTCATGACTATGCAAAGATACCAAACCGGGATCCGGGTCCCGTCGCTGCGAAGATCTTCGATCGATCCGTTTGAAATGGACATTCCAGCTGGGGATGAGATCATTGGTAGATCTGACGAGATGCTATCTTCTTGGGGATATGGGTCATTGATAGACCTATCCTTATAAATGAGAGACCCAGCTGGAGTTTGTAGAAGCTTTCTTCACTCTGTTGTGATTCTTCATGCACTGCTCTTCTGGGTAGAGGCTGCAACTCTGTGGGGAGAGCTCCTTGACTTGGCTGAGGACGAAACGGCAACTCGGCTGGTGGTAGTAGCAAGTGGCAGCTCAGCTGGGGGAGTCATGAGAGGCAACTCAGCTGGGGAGAGAGCATTTCGGGTGCTAAGATTGAGTGTTGATTTGCCAGCTCGCTGGGATGAAGCTTACATGCCCCAAGTTGCGTTCTGGATACCTGCAATCCTGCAAAGATAGGGAAACGCACAAGTAATCCCGAGGTATCCCTTACTGGATTCCGTCATAGGAGTTTAGACACTTCCGAGAGTAAGTATATTTCCTGCAAGCACGCTCTTATTTGAAGATAAACATCTGTATTTTATGCAATCAGTGACACCAGACATTTTTTTGCAAATAAAACGTACGAAACGAGACGTGACTGAAAATCTGATTTTATTAATTCATATGCCCTGAATTGGCGAGATACAGTCAAAGGAACATATCCCCTGAAATGAGGAGATTGTTACAAATTGAGAAACAAAATGCTGGCAGTGTTGATGACGCTTTGAGGAGCTTCCCCTTCACTATGACTCGTATGACTTTTGACGTTCTTCTCATCTTGCGTTCCGAGGAATGTTGGTTCTGATTGAAACTTGATCCTTTCGAAGCTTGCCAAGTTGTAAGTGATACAGACGAATTCCAGAATGCAGTTGTTCGCTTATTCCCTTATTTTGCATGGATCGCCCTTTCGGGTTTTCAATCCATCGGGATACCCATTTTTGCCTGAGCTGTCCAATGCGGCTTTTCAACTCAGCGGGTGTACATTTTTTATTTATTTTCCCTTATTTTTACTCGAGTCTTTTATTCTGTTTTTGACTCGCCGGGATGCCCTATTTTTGCCTGGACTTACATTCTGTTTTTTATGTCCAGCGGGTCATTTTATGCGAAGTATTTTTTAACTGCATCTGAATTCACAGGGGACGGGAAATCCTCACCGTCCATGGTGCTGAGCATCAGTGCTCCACCGGAAAAAACTTTCTTTACCACAAATGGTCCTTCATAGTTTGGGGTCCATTTGCCCCTGTGGTCCGTATGAGGAGGGAGGATTCTTTTCAGCACAAGATCTCCTACATGGTACTCTCGGTGCCTGACTTTCTGATCGAAGGCTTTCTTCATTCTCTTCTGATACAACTTCCCATGACAGATTGCAGCCAATCTTTTCTCTTCAATCAGACTCAGTTGTTCGTATCGGGACCTAACCCATTCTGCTTCACTCAGTTTAACATCCATTAATACCCGTAGGGAGGGTAATTCAACTTCAACCGGTAGGACTGCTTCCATACCATACACAAGCTGATATGGCGTTGCCCCAGTGGATGTCCTGATTGACGTTCGGTACCCATGCAAGGCAAATAGTAGCATTTCATGCCAGTCTTTGTAAGTGACTACCATCTTCTGCACAATCTTCTTGATATTCTTATTTGCTGCCTCAACAGCGCCATTCATCTTTGGCCTGTAAGGAGAAGAATTGTGATGTTGGATCTTGAAGTCCCGGCACAGTTCTGCCATCATTTTGTTGTTTAGATTGGAACCATTATCAGTAATGATTCGCTCGGGCACTCCATACCGACAGATGATGTCTCGTTTCAGAAATCTGGCTACCACTTGTCTTGTAACATTTGCATATGAGGCTGCTTCGACCCACTTAGTGAAATAATCGATGGCAACCAGGATGAATCTGTGGCCATTTGAAGCAGTTGGCTCAATCTTGCCAATCATATCAATGCCCCACATGGCAAAGGGCCATGGTGAAGACATGATGTTCAAAGGATTGGGAGGCACATGCACCTTATCTGCGTAGATCTGGCATTTATGGCATTTCCTGGCATAGGTACAACAGTCGGCCTCCATTGTGATCCAATAATAACCAGATCGTAGTAATTTCTTAGCCATTGCATGTCCTCCTGCATGGGTACCAAAGGATCCTTCGTGCACTTCATGCATCAACAAGTCTGCTTCTGTCTTATCAACACATCTGAGGAGTACCATATCAAAGTTCCTTTTGTATAAAGACCCATCAGTGTTCAGAAAGAAACTACCAGCAAGCCTTCTCAAAGTCTTCTTATCATTGGAAGATGCCCCAGGTGGGTATGTTTGATCCTCCAAGAAGCATTTAATGTCATGGAACCAAGGCTTATCATCTTTGACACCATCTGCTGCGAACACATATGCTGGTCTGTCAAGTCTGGACACCGGGATCTGAGGTACAAAGTTGGCAGCCTGAACTTTGATCATGGATGAAATGGTAGCCAGGGCATCTGCAAACTGATTCTCGTCCCGAGGGATGTACTCAAGCTTGACTGTTGTGAATAAAGTCAATAACCTCCTTGTATAATCCCTGTATGGTATCAGATGATCCTGGTGGGTGTACCATTTTCCATTGGTTTGATTGATTACCAGAGCTGAATCCCCGAATACGGTCAATGTCTTGATCCTAGGGTCGATGGCTTCCTCAAGACCCATAATGCAAGCTTCGTATTCAGCTTCGTTGTTAGTGCAGTTGAAAGTGAGTTTTGCCGAGAAAGGCATGTGAACTCCTTTAGGTGTAATGAGTACTGCACCAACACCGCGACCATTCATATTAACAGCCCCATCAAACATCATAGTCCATTCTTCTTTCGGGTCGGGCCCTTCAGTGTGAACAGGCTCTTCATGATCTTTTGCTTTTATGAACATGATGTCTTCATCAGGGAAGTCAAATCTCATAGGCTGGTAATCATCGATAGGTTGCTCAGCAAGATATTCAGACAATACACTGCCCTTGATGGCTTTCTGAGATGTGTATTGGATGTCATACTCTGTGAGGATCATTTGCCATCTTGCAACCCGTCCGGTAAGCGCTGGCTTCTCAAATATGTACTTAACTGGGTCCATCTTTGAGATCAATAAAGTAGTGTGGGTCAACATATACTGTCTCAGTCGGCGAGCAGCCCACGCTAAAGCACAGCAAGTTTTCTCGAGCAGTGAATAACGTTGTTCACAGTCGGTAAACTTTTTGCTTAGGTAGTATATTGCATACTCTTTTCGACCAGACTCGTCATGCTGGCCCAGCACACACCCCATTGACTCTTCTAATACTGTTAGGTACATTATCAGAGGTCTTCCTTCAACTGGAGGCATAAGGATTGGAGGTTCTTGTAAGTATTCTTTGATCTTATCAAATGCCTTCTGGCAGTCTTCATTCCACCTGACCGTCTGTTCTTTTCTTAACAATTTGAACAAGGGTTCACAGGTTGCTGTAAGATGAGATATGAACCGTGAGATGTAGTTCAATCGACCTAAGAACCCTCGAACCTCCTTCTCTGTCTTCGGTGCAGGCATCTCTTGGATGGCTTTGACTTTATCAGGGTCAACTTCAATCCCTTTCTCGCTTACAATAAAACCCAGCAGCTTACCAGATCGCACCCCGAATGTGCATTTGTTGGGGTTCAACTTCAATTGGTACTTCCTCAGACGCTTGAACAGTTTCAGCAGATTCACCAGGTGGTCTTCCTCAGTAAGGGACTTGGCAATCATGTCATCCACATAACATTCTATTTCTTTATGGATCATATCGTGGAATAATGTTACCATAGCCCGTTGATATGTTGCGCCGGCATTCTTGAGCCCAAATGGCATTACCTTGTAGCAGAACGTGCCCCAGGGTGTGATGAAGGTTGTCTTCTCCATGTCTTCAGGTGACATTTTGATCTGATTATATCCTGAAAATCCGTCTATGAAGGAGAATACCGAGAACTGAGCCGTATTATCAACCAATACATCAATGTGAGGTAATGGGAAATCATCTTTCGGGCTGGCTCTGTTCAGATCCCGGTAGTCAATACACATTCTTACTTTGCCGTATTTCTTAGGCACAGGCACAATATTAGCAACCCACGGTGGATAGCTAGTTACAGCAAGGAACCCGGCGTCCCATTGCTTTTGTACCTCTTCTTTGATCTTCATTGCCATGTCCGGGCGAGTACGGCGCAGTTTCTGTTTAACCGGTGGGCATTCTTCTTTTAAAGGCAGCTTGTGCATAACAATGTCGGTATCCAACCCTGGCATATCTTGGTAAGACCAAGCAAACACGTCCACATACTCTTGAAGCAGGTCAATCAGTTGTCTCTTCACTGAGTCTTGTAAGCAGGCCCCAATTTTAACTTCTTTCACGTCTTCATCTGTACCAAGATTGATCACTTCAACCTCCTCCTGGTGAGGAGTAATAACCTTTTCCTCTTGTCTTAACAACCTGGCTAGCTCCTCAGGAAGCTCATACTCTTCTTCAACCCCTTCATCAGCTTGATTGATTGGAATGTCAAAGTCATACGAAGTCATAGCCGTGCTGTTGTCGGTGCTGTCTGGAAGGCACTCTCTGCAAGGGTTCAGTTTGTTCATTTTAGTGATTTGCTTTTAATCTTGTTTTAGAAAAGTGAAATAAAGTTGTCATTTTGAAAACACTGCCATTTATTTTTTTTTGTACAAAAAGAAAAATAGAAAAAAAACAGTGAGCGGAAAAGAAAAAGACTCATTTGCAAAAAGATGTCTGATATTTCATTGATTAATCTTGTTTGCACAAAAGTACAAATGGCCCGGTTACAAAATGAGTCTTGTCATCTTGGGCAAGATGCAAGACTTTGATGCATGCTATAAAAATACAGGAAATAATAATTACTCTGCATGAGTAACTCTTATAATTTCCTGGGAAGACCAGTTCGAGATACTGCTCCCCGGGATCTTTGGACGAATCCAGCTTTCCAGGTTGCGTTCCTCTTCCAGCTCGTCTTCCAGACAGTTGACAGCATCAGGGGTGAGCATCCCCCCACTCACAAAGTTGGGCTCCTTTGCAGCCTCTGCTTGATCTTGTTGAGTTGGTTTGTAACCCAACCCAAATTTGTCCTCTTTCTTCTCCACCGGTAGTAGTTTGCCCCAGCCTTGGGCAGTTCCCTCCTCAACAACCTTCCGGGCTTGTTGGTATGATGATATTGAAGTACCAGGTACAGCAGATGTCTCATTGATGTTCAAGGCTTCGAAACCTTGGCTCATTGTTTCATGGATCTCCCCATCCATCTCAATCTATTTATAGGTAGCCAGGTGGCTGACAAAAATGTCCTCCTCTCCACAGATTGTAACGACTTGACCCTCCCACTCGTATTTTAACTTCTGGTGAAGGGTTGAGGTCACGGTGCCAGCGGCGTGAATCCATGGCCTACCCAATAGACAGCTGTAGGCAGGCTGTATATCCATCACGTAGAAGGTCGTTTTGAAAGTTTGCGGGCCAATCGTTATGGGCAACTCAATCTCTCCCAGAACCGATCTCTTTGAACCATCAAAGGCTCTCACCACCAGGTTGTTGGGTCTTAATGCCAATCCGTCATATTCTAGCTTCACCAGGGCCTTTTTAGGTAAGACATTGAGGGATGACCCCGTGTCTACCAGCACATGGGAAAGGACTGCACCTTTACATTCCATGGTTATGTGCAAGGCTTTGTTATGGTTGCGGCCTTCCGTCGTCAAATCAGTGTTGGTGAACCCTAGTCCATGACTAGCATTAACATTTCCAACTACAGCTTCCAGCTGATTGACAGTGATCTCTTCAGGCACGTAAGCTGCGTGCAAGACTTTGAGTAGTGCATTCCGATGGGCTTCGGAGCACATAAGCAATGATAGGATTGAGATCTTGGAAGGCGTCTGATGAAGCTGATCCACTATTTTATAATCACTCTTCTTGATGATCCGCATGAACTCATCAACCTCTTGGTCAAAGGGTGTTTTCAAGGCTTCTTTAACAGTCTGCTCTTCCTGCACCAGGCTTTTTCCTTTTGCCTTGGCAGCAGCTTCTGCTTCGGCAGTGGGTCTTTGAATTTGTGGAACAAAGAGACGTCCGCTTCGAGTGAAGCCTCCGCCTCCTCCTACATTGTCTATTTGTGGTGCAGGGGTTGATGATTCAAAAGTGATTTTTTGTCCTTCGCAGTACAGGTCAGAGCCGTAATGCCAAGGGATGGCGTTACTGCTTTCATAAGGTACTGGCCCAGGCACCGTGACAGTGACTGGACTGATTGCAGCTGCGGAAGGAACTGTGATAGTCTGCGGATCATAATAAATTGTGACTGGTGCTCTGATGGGAGAAGCACCTTCTGAGTTGTAGGCAGAGTTTTTCTCAGGATCATAAAATATTGTGACAGTTGAGACGTCTTCATGATTTGTTGCTGATGTTGTAGGAGATATTGTCGGAAGGATGGACGTTGTTGTTGTAGGAGATTCAAACTGGAGTGGTGCTGAAGTTGTAGAAGGAAAATTTGTTGATGGCTGATCAGTTGAGATGATAGATGAAGTACTTGTTGATGAAACCGAAGAACTGTCAGGTACAATGGTTGTTGCAGTTGTAGAAGCCACTGGAATTGTTACTGATGAGATTGCTGGATTTGTAGGAAATGATGTGGTGATTTGGAGCTGGCCACTCTGAATGAGACCATCTATGCCATTCCTCAAGTTATCGCACCCATTTACTGAAATATTGCAGTAAGCACACCCCAACTCACACCCCGGGAACATTTGACATTCGAAGAGTTGAGCCTTAATTTCTACCAACGGTGTCCGGATCTGACCCACACTGGTTATTAAATAAGACGGCTTGTCTTCTTCAATAGCATTAATTCTGGGACCCCCGTGGTTTGGCATAGGATTTTTGTTGACATTAGGTGGTGGTGCGAAATTCAGAGCTTTTGAGTCTACCAGGTCTTGTACCTTCATGTGCAAGGCTCTGCACTTTTCTGTACTGTGGCCAGGTGCATTTGAATGAAAAGCACATCTGGCGTTGGAGTCATAATTCCTGGGTAGACTGTTGGGATCTGGAGGTGCCAACGTCCTTAGCTCAAGTAGGTTGAATTTCAGGAGTTGTGGCAGCAATGTAGCATATGGCATAGGGATCGGATCGATCACCCTATTGGCTTGAGATGGCCTCTGCTGAAATGGCCTTTGCTGGTTGTTGTTGTTGGCGTTGTTGTAGTTTCTTGGAGGATACTGAGCTTGTTGATGGTACTGAGGTTGTTGCTGATAGTTTTGCTGCGGAGGTTGATAAGCTGGTTGAGGATGAGCTGGAGCGGGAATGGTGACTGCTGCCACTGACCTGCGAACATATTGGGGTCTGCCCTTGTTGGTGTGGATGGCATTGGTCTCGCCAGTTCTTCTCGGTCCTGCAAAAGGCTTCCTTGTACTACTGGACGAGCTGGCACCACTGTCAGAAATCTTGCCCATTTTTAACAGGCTTTCAATTCTCTCCCCGGCTATGACAACATCTGCAAAGCTGGTAGACGAGAAGGCAGCCAGCCTGTCAATATATGTTCCCTGGAGGGTGTTCATAAACATATCTGCCATTTCCCTCTCAGACATATGCGGCTGAACGGCAGCAGCCAATTGCCTCCATCTCTGGGCATATTCTCGGAAACTTTCCCTTGACGACTGTGACATTCCCATTAGGAGGGTCCTGTTGGGTGCCATATCTATGTTGTACTGATACTGTCTGATGAACGCCTCTGCCAGGTCCTTCCAACACCTGATAGTTGCCCTTGTTAGGTGAGAGTACCATTCTCTTGACGCTCCAGTTAAGCTATCCTCGAAATAGAACATCCAGAGCTTCTCATCCATAGTATAGGCCTTCAGCCTTCCCAGAAATGACTGTAAGTGAGTCCGGGGGCATGAAGTCCCGTTGTATTTTTCAAAACAAGGAGGCTTGAACTTATGGGGAATCCTGACCCCGTCTACCAAGCCCATGTCCACGACGTCAAAGCCCAAAGAGTTTTGAGACTCTAAGGATCTCAGTTTCTCAGCTATCTCATCCAACCTTCTGTCATAAGCTTCTTCCCCAACACCCATTACTGTGAATTGGTCCTCTTGGGGGTCTTCTTGCAGTACCCTGCCTGCAGTGGCAGTCCCTTGAACATTTGCAGGAATATTGACCTCTGGATGAAGATGGGGGCCAAATACAGGGGGGTTGACATGAGGTTGAACCCTTTCATTGTTGCTGGTGCCGGCAGTCCCTATATGTGGATCCTCTTGATTTCTCCCTTCCACCAGTGCTCTGAGCCTCTCCTGGCTTTGAGCCATGTTGTTCATTACCTCCATAAACTGTGTCATTTGGTTCCTCATTTCCAACCTCTCGTTGGTCATTTGGTTCCTGACTTCCGTAAGGTCCTGCTGCATCTGATCCATCTGTATGCCCGGAAGGTTACTGCGGGTGGGGTACCTGTGTGGTCGGTTGAGTGGAAACCCTCGTCGTCGAGAAATAATTCCTGAACATCACAACAGAGTTAGCAACAATAAAACAAAAACCTACAAAACAAACAAAGGGTTAGCATGCAATGCAGTATGCTTATTTGTTTTCAAGGTATCCGGCTCGGTATTCAGTTTTGACCCTTCCAGACCCTTGGAGATGCTGTTGATGTTGCTTTCGAAGTAAACTCGGATGGAACAAACTAATACATATATTACAAAAAGCCAATGGTACATAGTTTGTTTACAAATACAAGCCCTCTGAGGGGTCAAAATACATTACAGGAAAACAAAAGTACATGGAATGAAAGCAACAACAAACAAATGGTCAAACACCAAGACCAAACTCATCCTCACGAACTTCCTTGAGAAGTGCTTCGGTCACAGGATCAGCCGGACGCTCCGTGAGATTCCTGATGAGGAGATTCCGGGTAGTAACAGCTGCAGTTAGCTTCTTGTGTTGACTTTGGTCCTTTGACCTCTTCACTCCAGCTCTGATCTTCAGCTCTGATATCTCCCTCTGGGCTGCTGCCAGGGCTTCTTGCTGCTCTTTTGCACTAGCTTCCAGTTGCTCTACCTTGTCTTGAACTCTCTTATCTTCTAGAGTACGAGCTTCGGTGATCCTGACCCACCTAGCTTGACTCTCCTTCAGATACCAGTCTATCCTAGCTTTCTGGAATTGGGCTTCCTTGCAAGCATTTTTCAGAATCTGTTCTCCAGCCCTAGACTTCTTGATGTAATCCTCAGACTTCTCAATTTTAGCCAGATGCTCCACTCTCAACTTCTCTAACCTCTCAACATCCATTCTACCATCACTCCTCTCCCGGAGGGTCTTCTGCAAAGCCTGAGTCAACTTCTCATTTCTTTCTTTCAAACCCTCAAACTCCTCCAAACTGATAGTGGCAGGGGGTGGTGCTGAGGATGATCCAGGCATATCCTCTATGGTAAAGGGCAATCCAGAGAATTGAGCCCTGTCATGGGACCACTCATAATATTGTGCTGATGCCGCATTGTTGCACTTCCCCAGAATGGTTACTCCCTTGGTTTGAACATTATCCCAGGCCCAGGCTGCCTGCCTAACAATAGCCAGATTAGGCTTGTTCTCACAATAAAGTGTCTCAACCAAGTCTTGTGCCTTAGGAGTGTGTACCAATGCATAGCCCAGTTTTCTTTTGAACAGCAGAGGGTTGTAATTAATACTACCCTTAACTCCTATTAGGGGCACATTGGGAAAATGCCCACAGCTGGTGATGATATCCCTGCCTTTGGTGCTTTGAGTACACCATCTGATATCGGCTGAAGTTAGAACAGTGAGTCTCTTAGCCCAGTTTCTCTGCTGATGAGGATTCAAAAATGCATCTGTCCTGGGTAGATGCCTGAGAAGCCAAGTATGAAACAATGGAGCACAACACCTCACTAATCTTCCCCTCTGCTTTTCATTCCTCTGATGCACTGAATAGTAAAGATCCCCCAATAAAGTGGGCACTGGGTTTCTTAGAATGAACAAATGGATTGCATTCTTGCTAATGAATCTGGGCTCATCTGCAAACAAGATGATCCCATATATGCTCAGGGCCAATAAAGCACAGACTGCTTTCCACTCTCCTAAAGAAGCTTTCAGGGTAGCTTGAGAGATCAAGAAATCCAGATGCAGGCCAGGGATTCCAGCCTTAGAAGTCATATGCTGCCCAACCAGAATGGGCTCCAGATGTAATGCCTTTGCTACTTCTTCATTACCAGGAAAGACCATCTCAGGGTTGAAAGGGATTCCACCCCTGATAGGTATACCAACTAGTGATGAGTATTCTTCCAATAAAGGGCCCAACTGAAAGTCCTGTAAAGTGAAACACCTCAGTGGGGGATCATAAAATTGAAGGCAAGTGTGGATCAGGCTTCTCTGTGAAGGGTCCAGGTCCATAACCACATCAAGTATATCTCCATAGTGTTCCCTGAACAGTGGTATGTGGTCTGGAGTGATCAGGGTCTGAATCCTCCTGATATCAGCTAGCTCTGGCTGGAAGAAGTGGTATGTGATGTTGCTCTTTTTAGGTGCCATGATGCTGAAGATGAGTAGAGACAGGTGCTGATGATAATGCTGAAAGAATGGGCCACTGATTGGCTGGTGCAGGTGACTGAAGCAGATAACTGAAGCAGATGCTGATGAAGATAGGTCAATACTGATGATGGGGGTCAAAACCAAGCCAAAAATGGAAATGGATACCCTGAAACACAAATAAGCAAATGTCAATATGATGCAATGATTATGTATGCAGATGATATGCAAGGGTTTGTGACTGAGCTGGATCTGATCAAATGCCCTGATATAGGTCCAAGTATGTCCAAGAATTCCAGATGGAGGTCTATAAATCCAGTAACCAAGGTGGGGGACTCAAATAAAGAGTCACATGTCCAGGGTTTAGAATCACAAGAACTGTTCCAACATGGAGTATTCTTAATCAAATCAAAGTAACAGGGTATTCTGAGGTCAAGGTACCTGCAAACCTGTAAACAGCCCAACCCCCTCACAGGTGGTGTTCTAAAATAAAGATCCTCAGACTTGGATCAGTTATGAGAAGTGTAAACACTTCTAACCCGGAGGTACAGTGTTTACAATAACCATAAAAGTTCCTCCTCTAATTCACCTCAATTTCTGAAGGTCAATACTAAAAGGTCATCCAGACTTAGCAGGCTTCCCAGATAGCCCTAGTATTGCAGGAAATCTGCAACACAGAGTTCTCAAGAAGAAACCCATATCTGAACTGTGTTTCATATTCCCGCACCAGACCGAGATGGAATGGGAAAGAATATGAACCACTCTATCCTAGGTGTCACTCAGATCCCAGGTATAGGATCTTAACTCTCAGTAGAACACCCACCCACCAAAGCAAAACCAGATCCAGCCAGCAGCACAATATAACAGTATGATATAATGCAAAACTATAAAGGAAGCAGTAAGACAACTGTACATAAAGCAAAAATAAATACAAATATATAAACACAAATAAGCACATAACACCCCAGTAAACACAAATCAATCAAGCGCTAGGAGGAACCCACAAAAAGAACCAGAAGCCCTGGTTGCAATATAAAGGGTCCCCAGCAGAGTCGCCAAGCTGTCGCTCCCGAAGATTTGCATCCCGGTACAAGCGCGAACGGTCGGCGAGAGGGACAGTGAGAACACACAGCCGTGAACTCACTGGAGATGAATAGAGTCGCCAGCTAGGCATTTTTATCCCGGAGGAAAGGCAATGCTGCATAGACCTAGAAAGATATGGATAAGACGATTGCGAACCAGAGAGACTAAGAAAGGGGGTTGGTTACAACCTGGGAAGGTATTAGCACCCAGATTGTCCGCCGTACTCGACGGGATCCACGCTTAAAAGATTTGTGTTTTAAAGGGGTAGTGTCAGTGCAATCTGTGTATAAAGGGCTGGAAGAGAATGTACAGGTGTCAGTGTAAGAAGTGAAGTGTACAATATACAGTGTCAGTGTAGGAACAGGAGTGAAATGCTCAAGATCATGAGGCTAAAAGAATAAAGCTGGAGGAGGGGGAATATACAGAGACTTTTGTTCGATAACTGTTAAGTTATGCCTACGTATCCTCTCGTGCAATGAGGAAGTCAGAACACCGTAGTTCGACCCAAAGAGACTGAAAGATGAATTGACTTGTGAACTGCTTGCTTGTCTATGCTCAAGTGTATGATCTGTCTGGCACAGATGCAGACTGTCTTGCATTAGACGGAAGAAGCGAGTTCTCGTTTATGAGTGAAGATGATGAGAAAAGAATCCCGGAGGAGACGATTATTGTTTGTTTTTGTTTTTTCAGTCTTTTATTGCTTTTGAGAATTTGCCATAAGTTAATGAGCTTAAGCCTAAACCAGTGGGTTGGTAAACTCATCACATCTTCCCTCTGTTTAGGGGTAATGAGAGTACCTTAAGTGTGAAGTCAGATTCTCACACTTAATCACCTTTGGTGTAGGATTAAGATCATTAACCTACTTGTGATTATTTAGATGTTTTTGGTGGTTTTTGTTTAGTGTTAAGTAATGAGGTTAAGCCATAATCAAGGACTAAACAGACCCATTACACCATCCTAATAGAAGGATAATAGATGAGAATGTTTAAGCTGAGGAAAGCTCCTCAACTTAATCCATGATTAGGGATTAAACTCATGACAAAACAAAGCCTTTATTAGGTGGATTTTAGTTAATGGTATGATGATGAAGTGGATTTTATGATTTGTAAGACAACTTGAGGGGGACTTGTCCATTAACACTAGGGTTAGTCCTTCTTAACCAGTTAAGGAAGAATTAGAACCCTAATGCAAGGCCCAAGTTACAAGTGTAATGTCTTGATACTTATTAAGTGAATTGATTAAGGGATTTAAACACATTAAGGATTTAACACTTAGGATTAAAGTTATACACTCCATCCTAAGAGAAGGATGCAGGCATAAGCTTAATCACAAAGCCTTAAAACCTTTAGGATTTAGTCCCTGATTATGAGGTGAGAAGAGGAGACTCAAGGAGACACAAAGGTAAAACTAAGAGGGGAGACTAATCAAAACCCTAATCATTTTCATGCTTGGTTGTTCCTAAGGTTTGTGAGGTTTTCAAGAGGAGTCTTCAATGGAACCACCAGGAAGCAGATGAAAGGATCAAGAGAAGCAAAGTAACTTGCTTCATTTAAGAAGTCAAGTCACTTGAAGAAAGAAAGTGGGAAGAAGAAAAATGAGCAAGCTCAAACTCAAACATATGTGAAAAATGCAGCATGGATGCACAAGAAGAGATGAAGAGAAGTTATGAAAAGTGAAGGCAAATTCACTTCTCAGAGTTACTTACCACCTGAAAGGTTAGGAAAGAAATGCAGTGCAATGCAAAATGGGATGAGATGACATGATGAGAAACAAAACCAGAAGCATTTACATGATGCTAATGATGCTATGAGATGCTACAAACATGAGGCAGCACATGGAAATGATCATACAAGCTTATGAATGCAAATGAAGCAAACTAGGAACCATGAACATACATGAAAAGTTATAAAGTGCACATGGCATACAACATGGCAAATACATGATGCAATGATCAAACATGCTTTCAATATGTCTTATGATGTCAAATGGATCAAATGGATGCTTGAAATGTCATGGCAAGTCATGTTATGCAAGAGAATGCAAGATGGATGCATATGGAAGCCCAAATTAGGGTTTATGAACAATACATCAAACAAAAACCAAAACCAGAAGCAAACAACATTATAAAAAATTGAAAATGCCACTCAAAGGACCCCTAATCCTATACTAAACCAATGCCCAAAGGAGAAGTTTCAACTCTTAACCAATCTCAAGATATGATTTTTCTAAGTCTCTTAGGGTTCTAGGGTTTCCAAACAAGAAAATTATCAAACAAATTGAAAATGAAAGATCAAATCATGTCCATTTAATCTCACAAACTACATGCTAAACACAATGCAATGCAAAAAGAATCAATGTCCAACTCTTCATGGATAGGCAGAAATGATTTTTGGAACTTTGGATCAAATTAATGCATAAAAATGATTTTAAATCAATGAAAAAATCTCAAAATGCATCAAGATCAAAAAATAAATTTGGTTTGAAGGTTGGACAATGTTTCTAAATGTCTTAGAACATTTCATGAATTTTTTGGTGATTTTTAAATACCTAAAAGTATTTTTAATAAATTAATTTTCATTAATCAATTAAAAATAATCTTTTAAATATTTAAAAATACTTTTTTAATGCTAAAAATGAAAATAAAAATATTTTTGGGTTTTAAAAATTAATGAAACTCTTGACAAAAAGTTTCATAATTTTTAAAACAATTTTACTATTTTAAATAAATTATGGAAATTAAATACAAAGAAAATGAAAATAAAAGTAAATAAATGGAAAGTATTCAGATCTGATGGTGGAGATTTGAACTGGGTTTGAAAAGGTTGACTAGCGCGCTATCCAAGGGCTGTGGTTGGTCCTGATTAAATTAAATTAATTAAGATTAATTAAAACTAACTAAAGGGATTAGGGCTAATCGAGTGAATCTGGGCCAGTCATTCACGCGGCAAGTCAATGGGGTCAACTAATCCTACGCTCCAGATTCAAATGGACTTAATGACCTGAGATTAGGGCAAATGACATTCAGGTGACCGGAGGGAAGCTCCGGTCATCTTCTCCGGCAACAACAAAACCCTAGAATACGATTCAGGCCACCATTCTTCAAATCAAAGCCAGGGAAATGTTCCTCTACTCAAACCTCACTCAAAACACCTCTCAAACTAAATTTCTCATGCTTAAACTAAGAGAATCGAAGCCATGAAGATTCACGGGCAAAGTTTCAGAGCCCTGGTAAATCCTCATTTCTCACTCATTTCTAATTCTAAAACCATCCCCATGATCAGCAAGACATACACAATCAATTTATAACTAAAAAATCAAGATCTGAGAGAAAAGTTTCATGGCCATACCTGAGATGGAGACTCCTGTTTCTGGGCTTTCAGAGCTATTCTTTGGTGCAAGCTTGCTCCACTGATTCCCCTGGTGCTAATGGTAGGCTTGGTATGAGCTTAAGCAAACTATTTTGAGAGATTCCAATCTGATATAGCAGAAAATGAGTTCTGTGTGTGAGTGGTTTCAAGCTCTGTTAATGGCTGATTCTGGTTCCTTTTGATGTGTTTGATTTGTTGGTGAAAAGAGTTTGGATGTTTGGTGGCTGTGGAAGGTGATTCGAAGAAGGGAAGCTTTGTGACAGTTTTTGTGAAGGCTGTATTCTAGTGTGCTTCTGGCTGTTTTGAGTATTGGCTTGGGCTTAATGAAGCATGGTGAGATGATTAGTGGAGTTTGTTTGAGTGTTTGAGGCCTGTGGAAGATGATTCGAAGGAAAATGCAGATTGGAGTGTTTTTGTGAATGTTGTCTTAGGGCTTGTTTCAGGCTGGCTCCTTATGTGAAATGGCTAGCAAATGGATAGTATAAACAACTCCAATTGGTCAGATGATGTGACCTGGCCTGCTGTGATAGGTAAGTTCACTTTTGCAAATTGTCAACCTTTTTGTAAGAGAGGCATGGGCTAAGTTCTAGCTTGGTACAAGAGGCATGGGCTGCGCAGCAAGGTGAGGGGAAAGGCTAAGGCTGGTTCAATGGCCAATGCAGCAAGTGGTAGGAGGTGTCATGATGGTTTTGCAACTTGATCAACTTTGGTTCATATGAAACTATCTTGCCATACAAGCCATGAAACATGAGAAACTTTGGTTCAAATCTGATTTTTAGGCCATATGTAATGTTTGTGCATTGGTTTGATGTGAACTAGAAGTCACAAATGGCCTTGATACATGATTTTGCAAATTTTCCAATTGGTGCATATCTTGAAAATTAGTGATTTTTGCCAACTTTGTCACACCATAACTTTTGATCCAAAATGAATTAGGTCATGTTCTTGTACTTTTTGAAAAGGGAAAGATCTAATCTACAACTTTCATGACCAAAGTTTTTCCATTTGAAGCATTTTTGGGTCAAAAAGTAAGGTTTGAAAAGTGGTATAAAATGACATATTCTTTAAAAGTCAACCATGCCCAAAAAAGTCAACTTTGCAAAAACTTCAAATTCTTAAATTTTGTGAACTTCAACCTTCTTCCATGATCAAATAAAGATCATATACACTCAAAGTGATGAAGATCACCCCTTGGTTGGGGTCATTGGGGGCCTCAGATGCCCTGATTTTGCACTGACTTGTCTGAAAAGTCAACTCTTGATCAGATGACTTCCCCATGGAATTTCTTCATGAAAATTGATATGCATACTCCCTATACCATATAGAGACCAATGGAAACAAGAATGACCAAAAAATTTGGGGTTATGGCCTCTGAAACCAAAACCCTAATTTTAGGTCATCTGTGCAGTTAAACCTGGCTCTGCATCCACACCATTTCCAGTTCTTTTGACATTCTTGACTTTGAGAGGATATAATATGATGCTTGAACACACATGGACCCCCTTGAAGTGATTGATGACCCTTGGAGTGGCTCAAGAGGCTCTTGGATTGTTCAGATCACAAACCCTAGATGCAGATGACTTTGAATCTATGCAGTGAATCAAAACTGTGATATGAGGTGATATGATTGTGTTTATGCATATGAAATTATCACAAGCCATGGTGTGAATGGGTGAGGGCAAATTTGGGGTGTTTTACAGTTGCCACACGGTGTCTAACTCCATACTTAGATAGTAATTTGTCAAAGATTTTTGAAATGAAGTGCGAGCCACTGTCACTTATGACGAGTCTAGGCACACCAAATCTGGGAAAGATTATATTTTTGAAAAGCTTTATTACTACTCGTGTGTCATTTGTAGGAGAAGCTATAGCTTCAATCCATTTTGAAACGTAATCGACAGCTACGAGTATGTAATTATTACCGAAAGATGATGGGAATGGTCCCATGAAATCTATTCCCCAGACGTCAAAGACTTCTACTTCTAATATTCCTTTTTGAGGCATTTCATCTCTTCTTGAAATATTACCGGTGCGTTGACATCGATCGCAATTTATAACAGCGATGTGGACATCTTTACATAAATTAGGCCAGAATAGGCCGGCTTGTAAGATTTTTGCACAAGTCTTGGAAGTGCTTGCATGTCCACCATAAGGAGATGAATGGCAGTGAGCAATGACATCTTCTATTTCTTCTTCGGGAATACATCGACGAAAGATTCCGTCGGTTCCTCTTTTGAACAATAATGGTTCATCCCAATAGTAATGTTTGAGATTGTGAAAGAATTTCTTTTTCTGCTGATAGGTTAAATCAGGTGGAAGAGCTCCTGCACTTAGGTAGTTGACAATGTCAGCGTACCATGGTAGTCCTACAGTTGTTTGGATTGTTTCCACGGGTTCTGGTTCATCTATGTCTAACTGAACTGGGTCGCTTCCTATTTGTGCTATCCGCTGTTCATACAGAAAATCATCGTTAATCGACACTTGTTCGGGTTTAATACCTTCTATTCTAGATAAATGGTCCGCTACGACGTTTTCAGTACCTTTCTTATCTTTTATTTCGAGATCAAACTCTTGTAAGAGTAAAATCCATCTCAAGAGTCTTGGTTTAGCATCTTTCTTAGTCAATAGATATCTGATAGCAGCGTGGTATCTGTAAACGATTATTTTTGCTCCCACTAGGTAAGAACGGAATTTGTCAAGCGCAAAGACAACTGCTAACAATTCTTTTTCAGTAGTGGCGTAGTTCATATGAGCAGAATCTAAGGTTCTACTGGCATAGTAAACCGCATGAAGTTTCTTTTCCTTCCTCTGGCCTAGAACTGCGCGTACAACATAGTCACTCGCATCGCACATGATTTCGAAAGGTAATCTCCAGTCAGGGGGTTGCATGATTGGTGCGGTGATGAGGGCTGTTTTTATAGTTTCGAATGCTTTAAGACAATCTTCATTGAATATGAACTCAGCGTCTTTCATTAATAAACCGGTAAGAGGTTTAGTGATCTTCGAGAAATCTTTGATGAATCGTCGGTAGAAACCGGCGTGTCCTAAAAAACTTCGTATTTCTCGAACAGTTTTAGGGGGTTGAAGATCTTTTATGACTTCTATCTTAGCTTTATCAACTTCAATTCCCTTGTCAGATATAACGTGTCCTAGTACGATTCCTTCTCTGACCAGAAAATGACATTTCTCCCAGTTAAGCACGAGGTTTACTTTTACACATCTTTCTAACACCATTTCTAAATTTGATAGACATCCTTCAAAACTTTGCCCGCATACAGAGAAGTCGTCCATGAACACTTCCATGATGTTGTCTATAAAATCTGCGAAGATTGACATCATACATCTTTGAAAGGTTGCAGGAGCGTTGCATAATCCAAAGGGCATTCGTCTATAAGCGAACGTTCCATAAGGGCATGTGAATGTAGTCTTCTCTTGATCATCTGGGTGGATAGGGATTTGGAAAAATCCTGAGTAACCATCAAGATAACAGAAATATGAATGCTTGGCTAATCGTTCTAACATTTGATCTATAAAAGGTAGTGGGAAATGATCTTTTCGAGTGGCTTTGTTTAGTTTACGATAATCGATGCACACTCTATGTCCTGTCACTACTCTTTGTGATATCGATTCTCCTTTAGCGTTTTTCACAACAGTGATACCTCCTTTCTTTGGTACTACATGTACTGGACTAACCCATTTACTATCAGAGATTGGATATATTATTCCAGCATCTAGTAGTTTCTTAACTTCTTCCTTTACTACAGTGCTAAGGATTGGGTTAATTCTTCTTTGAGATTCTCTGGAGGTTTTGTAATCTTCTTCTAGCAGAATACGATGCATACAGAATGAAGGGCATATTCCTTTGAGATCAGATATGTTATATCCTAATGCAGTTGGATATTTCTTTAAGACATCTAAAAGTTTCTTTGTTTCGATTGTTCCTAAACTGGAATTGATTATAACTGGTCTTGTACATTCAGTGTCCAAGAATTCGTATCTTAGGTTCTTAGGTAAAGTTTTTAACCCTAATGTAGGTTTATTCTTACTTGGCATGGGATCCGGTGTAAGTGCTAAACTTTCGCTTAGACTATCATCCTGATATGGTTCACGCCAATTATCATCTTCGAAAATCGGAGGGATTTGAATTTTCATAATTTCAGAATAGGTAGTTTCTTTCATTTCCATTTCTCTTACACATTCGTCAATTATGTCCAATAGATAGCATGTATCCTCTATAGCTGGTGATTGTAAGAATTGTGTTAAAATAAATTCAACTTTCTCTTCACCTACTTCAAAGGTTAGCTTTCCTTTCTTTACGTCTATTATAGCTCTGGCGGTAGCTAAGAATGGTCTTCCTAGTATGATAGGTGTAGTGGAGTCTTCAGAGATGTCCATGATTATGAAATCAGTAGGAATATAGAATTGTCCTATACGTACTGGGACGTTTTCTAGTATGCCTACAGGATATTTAATAGAGCGATCGGCTAGTTGAACAGACATTTTAGTTGGTCTTAGGTCTCCCATGTCTAGCCTTTTGCAAATCGTTAAGGGCATAACACTGATACTGGCTCCTAAATCGCATAGAGCTTTGTCAATGACGAATTTTCCTATTACACAGGGTATAGAGAAACTTCCTGGATCTTTTAGCTTAGGAGGCATATTATTCTGAATTATGGCGCTACACTCAGCAGTAAGTGTAACGGTTCCGTTATCCTCTATCCTTTTCTTATTGGATAAGATTTCTTTTAAAAACTTAGCATACGAGGGCATTTGAGTGATAGCTTCTGTAAATGGAATAGTAATATTCAACTGTTTCAGAAGTTCAACAAATTTCTTAAACTGGCCCATCGTCTTGGAATTGGTTAATCTCTGAGGGTACGGAATTGGTGGTTTATAGGGTGGTGGAGGCACATAAGGATTTTCTTTCTCCACTGCCTCTTGATTATTATCTTCCTTTTCTTCTGGTTCATTCACCATTTCAGTCGGTTTATCCGGTTTTTGGTACATGGCTGAATTGTCAAGTCTTAGATCGGTAGGTCCGTCAAGTTCCTTGCCACTTCTTAATATTACAACATTGGCCTGACCTTTCGGATTAGGTTGAGGTTGTCCAGGAAATACTCCAGCTGGTGCAGCGGTAGGTGCTTGTTGTTGAGCTACTTGTGAAATCTGAGTTTCAAGCATTTTGTTATGTGTAGCTAATGCATCTACTTTGCTCACTAATTGCTTAATCTGCTCACTAGTGTGTATGTTTTGGTTTAAGAAGTCCTTGTTTGTTTGAGATTGGTTAGCTATGAAGTTCTCCATCATCAACTCAAGGTTCAATTTTCTAGGGACATTAGGAGCAGTCTTTTAATATCCTGGTGGTGTAGCTGGTGCTTGACCTGGTGCGTATAAAGCATTGTTGTTCTTATAGGAGAAGTTCGGATGATTCTTCCAACCTGGGTTGTTTGTGTTCGAGTACGGGTTTCCTTGAGCATAATTCACTTGATCTGTGGGAACTCCTGTTAATAGTTGATAATCGGGAACATCATGTCTTGGAACTCCACATAACTCACAGTTAGGTGTTACTGCAGCCACGGTGGTTGTTGGTGTTATGGCCAAGTTGTCGATCTTTTGGTTTAGTTGGTCAAACTTTGCATTGACTTGGTCCATACTACTCACTTCGTACATACCTCCTTTTGTTGGTTTCTCAGTTGCGACTCTCTCGCTTCCCCATTGGTAATGGTTTTGAGCCATACTTTCAATAAGTGCATAAGCATCATTATATTCTTTGTCCATTAGTGCACCGCATGCGGCAACGTCAATTGTCATTCTTGTATTGTACAAGAGTCCATTGTAGAAGGTATGGATGACCATCCATTCTACTAATCCGTGATGTGGACAAAGTCTCAGCATATCCTTATAGCGTTCCCAAGCTTCGAAAAGTGATTCGTTTTCCTTTTGCTTAAATCCGTTGATCTGAGCTCTTAGCATAGCTGTCTTGCTAGGTGGGAAATATCTGGTCAAGAAAACTCTCTTTAGCTCCTCCCACGTAGTCACTGAATTCGAAGGTAGAGATTGAAGCCAAGCTCTCGCTCTGTCTCGAAGTGAAAAAGGAAAAAGACGTAGTCTAATAACTTCTTGGGTAACTCCATTGGCTTTTACGGTATCTACGTATTGCACAAATATCGAAAGGTGAAGATTCGGATCCTCGGTAGGATTTCCGGCGAATTGATTTTGTTGCACGGCTGATATCAGCGAAGGTTTCAGTTCGAAATCGTTTCGGTTGATAGCCGGTGCGGCAATGCTGGAATGCGGTTCAGCTTGCGAAGGACTAGCATAATATTTGAGTGGATGATTCTGTTCTTCAGCCATCTCTGCGTCCTTTGATGTTCCGACTGATTTAGGTGGATCTATTTGAAGATCTGGAATGTTGTAATTTTGTTCGTAATCGAATATCCGTCTTCTTACGTGTAAGAAGTGTTCCGATTCTGGGATTAGAGGTTGCAAGTCTTCGCCTTGAGAGCGAGTACTTGGCATACACTCGGGAATTTAGATTAAGAAAAGAAAATAGTTGTTACCTTAGTCTAGACAATGCTACTCTAAAGTGCACTAGTAACTAAATTAAGGTCCCCGACAACGGCGCCAAAAACTTGATGGGCTAAAGACGTACTCTAATATGTGTCTAGCGGTATCTTAACTGCAAATGCACAGCCTATCAAAGTAATATTTAAGATTATCGATCCACAGGGACTTTATGATTACTTAGTGCTAGAGGATTTACTAGTTTAGCTAAGGTGAATGGTTGTCACGAAATTTTTGGTTGTTTTTTAAAGATTAAAGGCGGGAATTAAATTTAAGTTTAATAAAATAATACTAAGGCGGTCGGTATGTAATTATGTTAACTTAGGCGGGTCAATCTAACCTAGGCTTATAAAGATGGTTCACTTAATCTATTCTGTAGAGGTTATCAGTTTAAATATCTTTAACTCATACTCTCGTGGTCTTATCTCAGATCTTACCCCTAAAGCCCTATGCCTGCTCTCGCTAGCCCATAAGTGTTTAGAAATAGTTTTTGGAAACTTAATAATTCTAATTCATTTTAAAGCACTCTCGCTGTGTTTAAATTAAATGCCTAACTTTAGCTATCTGGTTAAAATCTCACACTCTCGTGGTCTCGACCTAACCTATTACACTTTCCTTACTCTCGTAACAAAATGATTGATTTTATTATAAAAAGTTACAGCCAGAATTTTAAGTTCTTAATTATTTTAAGCCTATAATTGATTTTACCGATTTAGTTGAATTTAATTACATACCGCCCTAAAGTGTTTAGCTACTCATGATTTTTGTACCAGACAGAGACAGAGAAATACAAAATAAAATATGCATAATAGAAAAATAAATTCTTAACATTAATATAAATGCAATTTAAATAAAAACCTGAATAACAATTAAAATGTTAGACTCCTTCTTCCACAATCTGGCAAGCTCGGAGTACGAACCAGAATCGAAAATAAAAATTACTAAAAGAATTTCTGAAGGCTTTGAAAGAAATTATATTATAACAATGTCCTAATGTTGGAAATTGTTATATGATTTGGTTGGGATATAAAATTAAAGCAAGAACAAATAAATGCTGAAAAGAATAAAATAGGGTGCAAAGGAAATACGGCAGAGCTTCAGCAGGAAAAATTAAAATAAAACTCTGTAAATTGTTCTTTGAAACTAAGCTATTTATAGAATCATAATTGGGCTTGGCAGTTGGAATAATTGCATGGGCTTCGTAAATGCTGAGAAAATCCAGGGAGAAGTTGCATTGCTTGGTCTACGGGAGAATAAGAACTTTGACTTCACGTAACACACACGTACATGACCAAGTCTCAGCAAGTTACCCTAAATTCCCCTTGTCACGTTCGTGACAAGGGTGTCACGCTCGTCTCCCTTGTATTACACGCGTCACGGTCGTGAGGGACTGGTGATGACCGTGACTGCTCCTTTTAGCGTGTCACGGTCGGGACTCCTAGGTGACGGTCGTGACTGTTACAAAAAGTGCAGATTATGCAGAATTCCTCTTTTCTTCTTCTTTTAATGGTTGTTTTTGCTCATTTCACTTGTGGCTCATGATTTAGCTCTGTAATTGATATACCTGCAAAATGACAAAGAAAACTCGAGGAATCGGGTGTTAAAACGGAAAATGTGCGATAAAACGGCATTGAAAAATAGCAATAAAATGATACTTTTTCTCATTATCAGATACGAAGTGGAAAGATTCAGATAGTTTCTTCTTCAAGTACCACCAAGAAGCCCCCTAATGGGAAGAAGGAATCTAATGATGTGTATGGCCAACATGGTCGTAATAATCATAACCAATATGTGGGAGATGTTTTGATTTCTAATCCTACACCTCCACCACAAGAGCAACAACAGAATAGTCATCCCAAGCCTAGGAGGAATTTACCAAGCTCAATATGTCATTGGCTCAGGCTTTGCAACATATGTTGAAAGGAGAATTGATTACTTTGAAGGACCCACCACAGAATATCAATACTTCCTCTTCTCATTACAATCCCAATGAAAGGTGTGCATACCATTCTAATAGCCCTGGCCATGATACTAACATTTGCTGGTCATTGAAGAACAAAATCCAGGATATGATTAAGAATGGAGAAATTGAGTTTGACCCTCCGGAAACTCCTAATGTGATTATTGCTCCTATGCCTAAACATGAGAAGACTGTTAATGTTGTTGATGAGGTCGTTTATGTTTGTACTGTGGCTGAAATAACTACTCCTTTATCTATTGTCAAGAAGAAACTTGTGCAAGCCGATTTATTTCCGGGTTGCAGGGAAGATTGTTTTTACTGTGCCTATAAACCTGATAGTTGTTGGAGGTTGAGGTCAGGTATCCAACGCCTGATAGATAACTATACTATAATATTTGAGAGGACCCCTTCTATAGAGAGTCTGTGTGGAGGTTTGGATCAAGACTTGAAAGTTGAAGATGTGGCTATGGTTAACAAGATTCTTGTGAAGATTAATTCGAATGGTCCAGTGAGGATCACTTCTAAGGGTCCTGTGAAGATTACTGCTAAGACAAAGGTGGATCCAATGATTATTACTACTCCTGGTCATATCCCATACACTTCTGACAAGGCTATACCCTGGAATTATGGTTCTGATGTTTATATCCATGGTGTCAAACAAGAGCCTTTGACTGATGCACCCGTTACTGATGTTAATCTTGATGTGAACAATATTGCTGGGTCCAGTAAGGTTACCAGGAGTGGAAGAATTTTCTCTCCAGAAGACACCTTAAAGACTGTTGCTACTCCAGTTCATATCTCTAACCCTGGGCCAAGTACTGAGGCTCGGGGAAAAGGACCAGTGATTGAACCTATCCAAGCTGAGGCACCAGTTAGTGAAGACCTCTCTAAGCATATGGAAGAAGTATTGAAGATCATCCGTAAGAGTGATTATGATGTTGTTGACCAGTTAGGGCATACTCCCTCCAAAATCTCTATGTTATCTCTGCTATTGTGTTCTGAAGCCCATGCCAAGGCTTTAATCAAATTCCTGAAGACTGCTCACGTGCCACATGAAATCTCTATGGACCAGTTTGAAAATTGTGTTGCTCATCTAACTAGTGATAATGGTTTGGGTTTTACTGATCCTGATCTGACTCCTGCTAAAAGAAACCATAATAGAGCTCTGCACGTCTCCATTGAGTGTAGGGGCACTACTTTGTCTCATGTATTGGTGGATAATGGTTCTTCGTTGAATATATTACCTAAGGAGGTTCTAGACAAACTCAACTTGAAGGATGTAGTGTTAAGACCAAGTAATGTGGTGGTGAGGGCCTTTGATGGTTCAAGAAGAATGGTGCATGGAGAGGTGGATCTTCCAATCAAAGTAGGATCTTAAGTCTTTGATTCCACTTTCTATGTGATGGATATTCGTCCTGCATACTCCTGTTTGCTTGGGCGCCCCTGGATCCATGGGGAAGGTGTTATAACTTCCACTTTACATCAGAAATTGAAGTATCCAGTGAAAGGAAAGATTGTCACCGTTTATGGTGAAGAAGAATACATGGTCAGTCATGTGAATACCTTTAAATATGTTGAGATTGAGGGTGAATTCGTTGAGACTCCTTGCCAGATATTTGAAGTGGTTCCTGAAGTCGTTCCTGCTACTGAAGCCATCCCGATTGTTAAAAGAGTTCCTGTGATTACCAGAATACCTCCTACAATGACCTCCCTCAAATATGCTAAAGCTGTGGTTGAAGAAGGTGGTTGTACTATTTGGGGTTAGCTTCCTGACATTCCTTACAAGTATGACAAGTTTGGTTTGGGTTTTACTGCTCGTATCACTCATAAAGGAATCATAAAGTACCAAGTCAATGTTGTGGAAGATTATGATGAAAGTTACAACCTGAATGATTGGATCTTTCCAACCATGGGTGATGGACTCAAAAGTTGGAATGCTGAAGATGTTATTCCTATCTCCTTTAGTCAGGAGTAAATGCTATTTTATCTTTCTAAATTTATTTTTTGTAACTTTGAACAATTAAATACTTCTAAGCCTTGTGCCTTGCCCGAGGCACAATGGTATGCTTGTTAGGGTTGTCATTTCATTTGCATATTTTCATTCAATAAAATCAATGGACGTTTCTCGCTTTCGTAAATATTGTGCTCTTTGTCTTTCTTTTACTTTTTCCTTTTATAAAAAAAAGCTATGTGTTCTTACACACACCCACATCACTAAAATGCAGATCTTCATCCACTCTGGATCCTATTGATAACAATTCTGCTATTGCCAATTATGACTTCGAGAATCCGATCTATCAAGCCGAGGATGGAAAGGAAGAAGATTGTGAGGTGCCAGTAGAGTTGGCTAGATTGCTACAACAAGAAGAGAAAGCTATACAACCACATGAGGAACCAATCGGAGTTGTGAACTTGGGAACTAAGGAAAGTAGGAAAGAGGTCAAGATAGGTGCTGAGTTGGAAGATGGTATCAAGAACAGGTTGATTCAGATGTTACGTGACTATGTGGAAATTTTTGCATGGTCTTATGAAGATATGCTAGGGCTGGATACAAATATTGTGGTTCACCGTCTACCAGTGAAAGAAGATTGTCGCCCAATAAAACATAAAGTTCGTCGTATGCGTCTTGATATGTCAGAAAAGATTAAGGCAGAGGTGATTGTAGCTCCCACCAAATGACACCCAGGTCAGATAGGTAATGCTGCATAAACCTAGGAAGATATGGATAAGACGGTCGCGAACCAGAGAAACTGAGAAAGGGGGTTGGTTACAACCTGGGAAGGTATTAGCACCCAGATTGTCCGTTGTACTCGACGGGATCCACGCTTGAAATATTTGTGTTTAAAGGGGTAGTGTATGTGCTATCTGTGTGCAAAAACTGGAAGGGAAATGTACAAGTGTCAGTGCAAGAAAATGAAGTGAGGTGCTCAGGAATGATGCTTACAAGAAGAATGTTGAAAGAGGGGGAAAGAGACAAAGACTTTTGTTCGATAACAGTTAAGTTATGCCTACGTATCCTCTCGTGCAATGAGGAAGTCAGAACACAGTAGTTAGACTCAAAGAGACTGAAAGATAAATTGACTGATGAACTGCTTGCTTGTCTATGCTCAAGTGTATGACCTGTCTGGCTCAGGTGCTAACTGTCTTGCATTAGACGGAAGAAGCGAGTTCTCGTTTGTGAGTGAAGATGATGAAAAAAGAATCCCGGAGGAGACGATTTTTGTTTGTTTTTGCTGTTTTTAATCTTTTATTGCTTTTTGTATTTGTCATAAGTTAATGAGCTTAAGCCTAAACCAAGGGTTAGTAAACTCATCGCATCCTCCCTCTGATTAGGGGTAATGAGAATACCTTAAGTATGAAGTAAACATCTCAAACTGAATTACCATGATGTAGGATTAAGATCATTAACCTACTTGTGATTATTTAGATGTTTTTTTGGATTTTTTGTTTAGTGTTAAGTAATGAGTTTAAGCCACAATCAAGGATTTAATGTGCCCATTACACCATCCTAATAGAAGGATAATAGATGAGAACATTTAAGCTGAGGAAGCTACCTCAACTTAATCCATGAATAGGGATTAACCTCATGACAAAGCAAAACCTTTATTAAAGTGGATTTTAGTTAATGGTAAGATTAAGAAGTGGATTTTATGGTTTATAAGACAGTTTGAGGGGGACTTGTCCATTAACACTAGGGTTAGTCCTTTTTAACCAATTAAGGAAGAATTAGAACCCTAATGCAAGGCCCAAGTTACAAGCTATTGTCTTAGTGATTATTAAGATGGATTAATTAAGGGGTTTAAACACATTAAGGATTTAACACTTAGGATTAAAGTTATACACCCCATCCTAAGAGAAGGATGCAAGCATAATCTTAATCACAAAACCTTAAAACCTTAAAGGAGAAGCAGAGGAAACAAGCTAATTTACTTCACTTAAGAAGATAAGTTTCTTGAAGAAAGAAAGTGAAGGAGGAACATGAGTGAGCAAGCTCACTCTAAAGCAAAACAAAATGCAGCAATGAATGCATAAGAGAGATGAGGAGAGAAATGAGAAGTGAAGGCAAATTCACTTCTCAAGGTACTCACCACCTGAAATGGTTAGCATAAAAGAAAGAATGAAATGAAAATGAGATGTGTGCAAGGAGGCAAACCAAAACCAGAAGCATATTCATGATGTTAATGATGCTAAGAGATGATGCAAATGTATGTCAAGAGCTATGGATGATCATACAAGAGATGAGAATGCCAATGAAGCATATAGGATGCATGAAAGCACATGAAAGTTCATGAAATGTAATGAATGCATAACATGGAAAATGGATGAAGAAATGATCAAACATGATTCTAATGTGTCCTATGATGTCTTATATGTCATGTGGATGCAAAACATGTCATGGCAAGTTCTTGAATGAATGCATATGCAAGATGTATGCAAATGAAGATGAGAAATTAGGGTTTTAATGCAACATGAGATACAAAAGTCAAAAACTGAAGACAATCACAAGACAAAAAATTGAAAATACAATCAAAGGAATCCTAACCCCATATGATATCACACCCCAAAGGAGGAGACCTAACTCCTAACCTAATGAAAGTTATGATTTTTCTAAGTTATCTAGGGTTTTAAAGGTACCTAAAGGGGAAAAATGCAAATCAAATCAAAAATGCAGAAGAAATTTGTGACAAACTTATGTTAGATACTAAATGCTAAATGAAGAAAAATGCAAAAAGAATCAATGTCATACCATTCATGGTTAGGCAGAAAAGAATTCTTGAAATTAGGGTTCAAAAATAAGAATTTTATGAACCCTAAATTCAAGAAAATTGTCAAAGATTGTTCAAAACCAAAAAGAAATTTGTATGGATGGTATGACAATGTTTCTAAATGTTCTAAGATGCGATGTGAATTTTTTTGGGATTTTTAGAAACCTAAATGATATTTTAATTAATTAATTTCCATTAATTAATTAAAATAAACATTTAAATATTTTAAAATTGATTTTTTAATGCAAAAAACTAAAAATAAAAATGTTTTCTGGTTGATAAAAATATTTGAATTGAAAATGCAAGAGAAAATATTTTTTTGGAATTTTCTAGATATTTTAAATTAATTGTGCAAAATAAATAAGAAAATATGAAATAAAAATTAAATAAAGGATAAGTATGCTGATCCAAGGGTTTGTATTGAAACTGGGGATTTTATAGTTGACCTGGCGCACTATCCAATGGATGAAATTCAAACTTATCTAATCCTAATTAATTAAATAATCCAGAATTAAGATTAATGAACTAATCCTGATCATCCATCACACGCGGGAAACACATATCCAATGGCCTACGTTCAAACCTAGCCCTAACCCTAATTAACACATTAATCACTTTCAGGTGGCCGAAGAAGACCTCCGGTCATCTTCTCCGGCCAGACCCTCCCTGAGCAAACCCCAAACTTCAACCCTAGGTTATTTCTGGAGCTCTAAAGCTCCAGATCAACTCACCTCACTCTCATGAACTCATATCCACTCTCAAAACAAATTTATGATGGCTCAAACGCATGATTCGAATCAAAACTCAAAAACTGAAAAAGTTTCAGAACACGCATACAAGCTCATTTCTCAACTATTTTTAAAAATAAGAAGTGCAGTGTAATCAGTGAAGCATGAAGATCATTCTAAGAACTTAAAATAACACTTCTAGAAAAAAGTTTGAAGAAGTTACCTGAGCTTGAGCTTCCTCAGTTTGGAGCTTTCTGGCCACTTCTCTTGTGCTAAAGGACTCCCCTTGACCTCCTGATGAAGCTTTGATGCTTGGAAGGAATTTCTTTTGGCTGGTTTGTGAGATTGCACTTCAACTGGCCAAGAATTGTGTTTTGTGTATGGGGTGTTATTGGCTGGTTTAATGGTTGCTTTGTGTTCAGTGGATGATTCTGAGATGAATGGTGAAATTGGTTTGAAGATTGAGTGAGTATTCAGAGAGTTTCGAAGGAATTTGCAAGAGGGATGATTTTTGAGAACTTGAGAATGTTGAGGTTTCTGGCTGCAATGTTGTGTGTTATGGCTTAGGTTTGATCCACATAACATGCTGTGATAGGCCAGAGAGTGGGTGGTGGCTGCAGCTGATTGGTATGGGCTTCTTACCAAAAAGTCAAAAGTTTTGTACTTGAGGTATGGGCAATGGTGCAGCTGGCTTCTTGGCTTGTCCATGCGCAGCATGGATCAAGGAGGTCCATGGAAATGGTTTTGAGGCAATTCAGCAAGTTGAAACAAAGTTATGTGTCATTTTGCAATTCGGAGAAAGTTTGGCCCCTTTGAGATTTCTTCATGGGCAAGGAATGAAATCTTGAAATTCTTTGGTCAATTCTGAGTTTTAGACAATGTGCTATGTCTGTATGATGATTAGAAGTGTATTTGAAGTCACAAAATGAATTGGCAAGAGGTTTTGCAAAAATCCCTCTTTGGTGCATTCTTGAAAATTATGTGATTTTTGCCAACTTTGACAAGCCATAATTTGAGTTCCATAATGAATTAGGACTTATTCTTGTACTTTTTGAAAAGGGAATGATCCAATCTACAACTTTCATTACCAACAGTTTTTCATTTGAAACATTTTTGGTTGAGAAAGAGGAGGTTGAAAAACTTTCCCAAAATGGAAAGTTTACATTACAAGCATTTCCATTTTTGGCAACTTTTGGTTTAGCTCACTTTTCTTCAATTTTGTGAACTTCCAAGAACTTAAATGATCAAATAAAGATCATATAACTTCAATTTGATGAAAAATCCACTTTGGTTCCATTGATGGGGGCCTCAGATGCCCTGATTTTGCTCTGACTTGCTCAAGAAGTTACCTAGTGAACAGATGACTTCCACAATGAATTTCTTCATCAAAATTGGTACACATGATCCTTATAACATATTGAGACCCTTAGAAACAAACCAAAATAATTGGAGTTATGGCCTCTGAAACCAAAACCCTAATTTCAGGTCATCTGTGTAGTGAAACCCTGGCTCTACTTCCATGCTTTGCCAGTTCTTGTGATTCTTTGACTTCCTTGATCTTTAGGGGATATAAAATGATGATTTAACATACATGGACCCTCTTGAAATGATTGGAGACCTTTGGAGTGGCTCAGATGGATCTTGGATTACTCAGATCACAAACCCTAGATACAGATGAACTTGAACTATGCAGTGAAACAAAATGCAATATGAGATGGTATGCTTAGACTAATGCAAATATGAGAGATCACATGCCATGGTGTGAACTTAGTGAGGGAAAATTTGGGGTGTTTACAGCTGCCCCTATTCAAATATGAATTAGCCGTGCAGGATGTAAGCGCCTGGCTTAACAGACAAACAAGATAACTTGTGGTTGAATACCAAAGACAGTCCGAAATTTGCACTCACTGGGAGAAAAAGAAAAGGGATATAAATCGTAAAAGGAAGTATAGTATGATTATGAAAATATGGGCAACGGAGGACGACCATCGAGCAGAGGACGACTGTTGGGGGATAAAGCAATGACGGGGACGACCGACATGCTAGGGAAATAAAGGGATTATGATGGGGACGACCATCAAATAAAATTCTCTGGGGATTAAAGTAAAGGCAATGATAGGGACGACCATCAGGTTTGCAAAGTAAAGGTAAACAACGATGGGGACGGCCATCGGTTCAATGAAATATTGATGAGGGACGGTCATATAAGGTGAAGGACGATCACCTAGAAGGGGACGGCTGATCTTTATCACGACATAGGACGAATGCCGGATTGAAAAAGGTCGACGATGGGGACGGGCATCGGATAAACATGATGAAGTACGATCATCGAGAGGTGAAGGACGACCACCTAGCAGGGTACAGTTGCTCTCAGGATTTATCATGACATAGGACGAATGTCAGATAACAAGATCAACGATGGGGACGACCATCGGATAGAATGATGAAGGACGATCATCAAAAGGTGAAGGACGATAACCTAGCAGGGGATGACTGCTAAATATCACGACATAGGATGAATGTCGGATAGAAAAGGGTTCCAATAATGGAGACTCCGCTGGGGAAAGGATGAGGGACGGTCATCCATAGGTGAAGGACGATCACCTGGCAGGGTACGGCTGTCGAAAGTATCGCGACATAGGACGAATGTGGGATAGAAAAAAGATGTTTTGCTTGGAACTTGCTGGGGAATGGTAAACACGGGCGAGTGTTTATGCTTTCCGAAATAAAAAGGTATAAGTGTTTTGGGAAACTGTGCTGGGGATAGGTGACACGGACGGGTGTCAAGAGAGTGTATAAGCATTGGTTTGGTTTATATCTGCAGGGGATGATATGACACAGATGAGTGTCGAAAGTATATATGAACACGTGTTTGCGTTTGAGAGTGCAAAGGGGACGCTTTGGCTTTCTGCTGGGGAAATTGAGATGACACGGACGAGTGTTGTAACGCCTTAATTTTATATTTATTTTTACGAAATAAATATAAATATTTTGATGGCATATTTGGATAAATTGGAGAGAAATATTTATGAGAATAATAATAATATAATAATGTATACTATTATAATATCGTTATTATTTAAATAAAATAAAATAAAAAGGGTTAGTTAGAGGTTTAAGGGGCAAAGGTGGAATTATTGTTTTATGTAAGTGGAATAAGGGATTCAGTTTTCATTCATCGTGTTTTTGACGAAGAACAGTGAGGTCTGGAGAAAGAGGAGAAGAAAGGCAAGGTCAAGGATCATAGATCATCAAGACCAAGATTTCGAAGAATTCATCTCTATTTCGAGGTAAGGGGGGAGAATGGGTTTTATAATTGGTGAATTAACACAATAAGGGTAATTGGGAGATCCTTCCTCCCTTAGGGTTCATATATGTGAAGGTTTGGAGTTGATGAAATTGTGATATGTATGTGATAGATTATGAATTCTTGAATTGTGTTTATAATTTGATGATGATTATTATGAGAATAATTTGTTATGAGGTAATCTTGGATGAACCGTTCTTGAATGTGTGCTATGTGAATTGAGGAATAGTTGTTATGGAGAAGAGGAATAATTGATGTTATGAGTGTGTGGTGGTATAAAGTATTGAAATTTGACTTTTAGGGATGATAATATCAAGTTAACATGAATTGGCTTTGGTTTGGAGTGAAAGGGGAAAGAAAAGGAAGATTTTTGGAAAAAGTTGGAGAATTCACATAGCCACCTGACACGGGCCGTGTCACAGGACACGGGTGCCCGTGTCAGGACACTGGAAGAGGATGAGGGGAAGAATTTTGGAGAATGGGCAACAGTAAGTGTGACACAGGCCGTGTCACACGACATGGGCACCCGTGTCAGCCCCCTGGTCTTGGTTGGTTTTGTTGTTTGAGAGGGGCGTGTTCAGAGCACCTAACACGGGCCGTGTCAGGTGTAAACACCCCAAATTTGCCCTCACCCATTTCACCATGGCTTGTGATATTTTCATGTGCATAAGTTAAACTATAGCATCTCATATTGCATCTTTTGCTTCACTGCATTGTTTCAAAGTCATCTGCATCTAGGGTTTGTGATCTGAGCCATCCCTAAGCCATTTGAGCCACTACAAAGGTCATCAATCACTTCAAAGGGGTCCATGTGTGTTCAAGCATCATATTATATCCTCACAAGGTAAAGGAAGTCAAAGAATCACAAGAACTAAGAAAGGCATGGAAGCAGAGCCAGGTTTAACTGCACAGATGACCTAGAATTAGGGTTTTGGTTTTAGAGGCCATAACTCCAAATTTTTTGGTCATTCTTGTTTCTATTGGTCTATATATGTTAGTAGGATCATGCATATAAATTTTCATGAATAAATTCAATGGGGAAGGCATCTGATCAAAAGGTGACTTCTTGAGCAAGTCAGTGCAAAATCAGGGCATCTAAGGCCCCCAATGACCCAACCAAAGGGGTTTCTCCATCATTTTGATTTTGTATGATCTTTATTTGATCTTAGAAGAGGTTATAAGTTCACAAAATTGAAGAATTTCAAGCCATTTGCAAAGTTGCCTTTTTGGGAAAGTGACTTATAATGTAAACTTGCTATTTTGGGAAAGTTTTTCAACCTCCTCTTTTTGATTCAAAAGTGCTTCAAATGGAAAAACTTTGGTCATGAAAGTTGTAGATTGGATCATTCCCTTTTCTAAAAGTACAAGAACTCATTCTAATTCATTTTGGATCAAAAGTTATGGCTTGCCAAAGTTGGGCAAAATCACTAAATTTCCACTTTTGGCACCAAAGAGGGATTTTTGCAAATTCAAGTTCCAAGCACTTTCAAGACCTCTAAATGACTTCTTTGCATCATTATAACATATTGCAACTTAGCAAAATCAGAATTGCCCAAGAGTTTTCAAGATCCATGCTTTAAATCACAAACTTTCATAAGCCATTTCCCATGAAATTCTCCAAAGAGGAACTCTTGCAAAATTGATCCCCAAGGTTTTGTATGGTCTCTAACTGATTTAAAGACACCACCATAACATCATGTAACTTATCATAACCAAAATTCAGCAAAGAGTGTCACATGTTCATGACCAAAAGTCACAATATGTAACAAGTTGCCAAAATGCAAAATCACTTCAAACTTGTGATCAAAGCCATACAGCTCACCACAATTGATCCAAGAGTCATCCTTGAACTCAGGTGATGCAGTACAAGCCAGGAAACCATCTCTGCCACAGCCCATGCCTCAAGTACACCAAACCTTGACTTTTTGCAATTTCTCTCATGCTCTTGGAATAGTGATCAGCAGCCTCTACTAACCTGCTCCATAGCCTACTCAAACATTATGGGAGTGATATATCAACTCATTCAGCATTGAAACAAGACAATCCAGCTTGCACAAAATTTGTCCAAAGACTTCTCTTCTTCGAAACTCCCTCCTCAACCATCCAAAATCCAAAATCTCTTCACCAACAAACCACAAATCATCCATAGAACAAGAATCACCCCCTGAAACAGCTTGAAACATCACACACAAAGACTTTCATTTCTGCTATACCAGAACCAAACAACCATAACCAGTCATTCTCAAAGCTCTCCAAGCTTCACTTCATCATCAAGGTGTTCAAAGGAGAGGGATTGCACTAAGTTTGAGTCCAGAAAGCTCAGAAACAGGGAGTCTTCATCTCAGGTAACATGAAGAACATTTTTCCCAGAAGCTAAGTTTTAAGTTCTTTTATGATTCTGCATGTTCTCCTGATCATGAATATGTATTTACTTTTGAAAATGGTGAAGTAACCATCATGTATGAAGCCTCTGAACATTTGCCCGTGTTTTGCATTTTGTTTCGATTCATGTTTGTGAGGAAGAATAAATGCATTTTGATAGAGGGTTTAGGTTTAGATTGATGTAAGGATCATTTTCGTGGAAGAAATTTGGTGTTTGGTAACCTGTAGAAGAATCTAGGGTTTGTGCTTGCCGGAGAAGATGATCGGAACCACTGTTCCGGTCATCTGAAAGTCATTTTCCCTAATCAGGGTTTAAGCCAGTTTTGAATTGAGACCCTTGGATCTGCCTTCCCGCGCGTGTTTGTGTGGACCAGATCTTCCCATTAGCCATTAATCAGGATTAATTAGTTTAATCTAGGTTTAATTAAATATTAAATAAGTTTAGGGAAGTTTGAACTTGGGCCATTGGATGTGGCGCCAAGTCAACAACTTCAAGCCCAGATTCAATCTGGACCTCTCCTTTGGCATACTTTCTTTTATTTTAATTTTATTTCATTTCTTTTTCATTTAACTTGTTCGAATTTTTAAAAATAGGAAAACATATTAAAAAATTCTGATTTTTTTTGTCAAACATATCATTAATTTTCAGAACCCAAAAATATTTTTATTTTTATTTTTTGCATTAAAAATTATTTTTAAATCATTTAAATGTTTATTCTTAATTAGTTAATGAAAATTAATTAATTAAAAATGCATTTAGGTATTTAAAAATCACCAAAAAATTCACATTGCATTTCAAAACATTTAGAAACATTATCAAACTCTCAAAACAAATTTCTTTTTGGTTCTTGACCAATTTTGACAATTTTCATTGGAATTAAAGTTGTTTAAAGGGAATATTTTGATCCTAACTTGGAAAAATTCATTCTGTCTAACCATTAAGAGTTTGATGATGGTTCTTCTTGAATTGCATCCTTCATAGCATGTAGTTTCTAGGGTAAAATTGGTTTGAATTTATCTTCCAGTTTCAATTTGTTTTGCACTTTTCATTGTGAGGTACCTTAAAACCCTAGTTGACTTAGAAAAATCATAACTTCCATTAGGTTTAGATTTAGGCCTCCTCCTTTGGGCAGTGAACTTGTGTAGGGTTAGGGTTCCTTTGATCCCATTTCAATTTTTTAATCATTTCATTTGCTTCTGATTTTGAATTTTTCTTTGTGTCTTGTGCATAAACCCTAATTTGTGCCTTTCTTTGCATCCATTTCTCATTTGCTTGCATTCAAGAACTTGCCATGACATTTTGTGTATCCACATGACTCATAAGACATCTTAGGACATACTAGAATCATGTTTGGTCATGGCATCTGTCATTTGCCATCTTGTGCATTCATACCATTTCAAAAACTTTCATGAACTTTCATGGTTCAAGCATGCTTCATTTGCATCCTCATCCTTGTATGATCATCCACAACTCTTGACATGTGTTTGAATCACCTCTTAGCATTATTAACATTATGTTTGTGCTTCTGGTTTTGGTTTGCATCCTTTGCATTTTCATTTCATTTCCTTTTTGTGCTAACTTTTCAGGTGGTAAGTTGTTTTGAGAAGTGAATTTGCCTTCACTTCTCACAATCTCTCTTCATCTCTCTTATGCATCATTGCTGCATTTTATCTTTGTACTAGAGTGAGCTTGCTCATTCATGCTCTTTCCCACTTTCTTCCTTCAAGCAACTTGTCTTCTTAAGTGAAGCAAGTTGTCTTGCTTCTCTCTGCTTTTTTCTCCTTTCATCTGCTTCTCTCCTTGGTGGCTCTTTGAAGACTCTTCCCCTCTTAAGCCTCACTAACCCTAGGATCTCCAAGTATGATAATAATTAGGGTTTGATTAGTCCCCCATTTAGCTTTTACCTTTGTGTCATCTTTGTGTCTTCTCTTCTCATCTCATAATCAAGGACTAAACCCTAAAGGTTTTAAGGCTTTGTGATTAAGCTTATGCCTGCATCCTTATATTAGGATGGAGTGTATAACTTTAATCCTAAGTGTTAAACCATTAATGTGTTTAAATCCTTTAATCAATTCACTTAATAATCATCAAGACATCAAGCTTGTAACTTGGGCCTTGCATTAGGGTTCTAATTCTTCCTTAATTGGTTAAGAAGGACTAACCCTAGTGTTAATGGACAAGTCCCCCTCAAGTTGTCTTACCAACCATAAAACTCACTTCTTAATCTTATCATTAACTAAAATCCACTTTAATAAAGGCTTTGTTTTGTCATGAGGTTAATCCCTAATCATGGGTTAAGTTGAGGAGCCTTCCTCAGCTTAAATGTTCTCATCTATTATCCTTCTATTAGGATGGTGTAATGGGTCCATTAAATCCTTGATTATGGCTTAAACTCATTACTCAACACCAAACAAAAACTCCAAAAAACATCTAAATAATTGCAAGTAGGTTAATGATCTTAATCCTACATCATGGTGATTAAGTGTGAGGTGTTTACTTCATACTTAAGGTATTCTCATTACCCTTAATCAGAGGGAGGATGTGATGAGTTTACTAACTCTTGGTTTATGCTTAAGCTCATTTTCTTATGACAAACTTTAAAATCAATAAAAGATTGAAAACACAAAAACAAACAATAATCGTCTCCTCCGGGATTCTTTTCTCACCTCATTCACTCACAAACGAGAACTCGCTTCTTCCGTCTAATGCAAGACAGTTTGCACCTGAGCCAGACAGGTCATACACTTGAGCATAGACAAGTAAGCAGTTCATAAGTCAATTTATCTTTCAGTCTCTTTGAGTCGAACTACGGTGTTCTGACTTCCTCATTGCACGAGAGGATACGTAGGCATAACTTAACAGTTATCGAACAAAAGTCTCTGTATATTCCCCCCTCCTTCCAGCATCATTCTTTAAGCCTCATAGTCTTGAGCTTCTTACTCCTGTTTTTACACTGACACTTCTCTTATACACTTCACACTTCTCTTACACTGACACTTGCATTCTTTCCAGCTTTGATACACAGATTGCACTGACACTACCCCTTTAAAACACAAATCTTTCAAGCGTGGATCCCGTCGAGTACGGCGGACAATCTGGGTGCTAATACCTTCCCAGGTTGTAACCAACCCCCTTCCTCAGTATCTCTTGTTCGCAACCGTCTTATCCATATCTTTCTAGGTCTATGCAGCATTACCTTTCCTCCGGGATAAAAATGCCTAGCTGGCGACTCTTGTCTTCTGAGTTCACCCTTGTGTGTACTCTCCTCTTTCGCCGACCGTTCGCGTCTGTACCCCCTCTTGACTTAGCCTCATTTGGTGGGAGCGACAGCTTGGCGACTCTGCTGGGGATCCTTATACTGTAACCAGGGCTTCTGGTTCCTTTTGTGGGTTCCTCCTAGCGCTTGTTTGATTTGTGTTTACTGGGGTGTTATGTGCTAATTGTGTTTATTTGCTTTGCTTATTGCTTTATGTACAGTCTTGTTTATTGCTTTCTTTACAGTTTTATACATCATACTGTCATACTGTCATCTGCTGGATCTGGTTTTCTGTTTTGGTGGGTGGGGTTCCATTGAGAGTTTGAGGTCCTATGCCTGGGACCTGAGTGACACCTAGGCTAGAGTGGATCATATTCTTTCCCATTACATTTCGGTCTGGTGCGGGAATATGAAACACGGTTCAGATGTGGGTTTCTTCTTGAGAACTCTGTGCTACAGATTTCCTGTAGTGCTAGGGCTATCTGGGAAGCCTGCTAAGTCTGGATGACCTTTATTATGACCTTCATAAACTGAGGTGAATTAGAGGAGGATCTTTTATGGTTATTGTAAACATTGTACCTCCGGGTTAGAAGTGTTTACACTTCTCATAACTGATCCAAGTCTGAGGATCCTTGTTTTAGAACACCACCTGTGAGGGGGTTGGGCTGTTTACAAGTATGCAGGTACCCTTGGCCACATCATACCCTGTTACTATTTGGTTTAAGAGTACCTCATTTTGGACAGTTCTTGTGATTAACCCTGGACATGTGACTCTTTATTTGAGTCCCCCACCTTGGTTACTGGATTTCTGAACCTCCATCTGGACTTCTTGAACATACATAGACCTATATCAAGACAGATAATCAGATCCAGCTTGATCACAAACCCTTGCATATCATTTGCATACATCATCATTGCATCATTTAACATTTGTTTATTTGTTTTTCAGGGTATCCACATTATATCTGGCTTGGTTTTGACCCTTTCTTCTGCATAGACCTCTGGTTCATCAGTTATCTGCTTCAGATATTCTCATCACCAGTATCAGCCTATCAGTGGCCCATCTCCAGTTTCAGTCTTGATCTTCATCAGCACCTATCTTCATCATCTTCCGCAGCACTCATGACTACTCCCAGGAAGAGCAACATATCCTACCATTTCTTTGAGCCTGTGCTGACTGGTATCTGGCAGGTCCTGTCACTCATCACACCAGACCACATCCCATTGTTCAGGGAACACTATGGAGGTATCCTAGATATGGTTATGGACCTGGACCCTTCTCAGAGGAGCATGATCCACACCTGCCTACAGTTTTATGATCCACCATTGAGATGTTTCACCTTTCCAGACTTCCAGCTAGGGCCTCTACTGGAAGAGTTTTCCTCATTGATTGGAGTACCTATCAGGGGTGGAATCCCCTTCAACCCAGAAATGACTTTTCCCAGCAATGGAGAAGTAGCAAAAGCATTATACCTGGAGCCTGCCTTAATTGAGCAAAGCATGACAACAAAAGCTGGGATCCCTGGTTTGCACTTAGACTTCTTGATTTCTCAGGCCATCCTAAAGGCCTCCTTGGGAGAGTGGAGGGCAGTCTGTGCACTGTTAGCCCTCAGCATATATGGGGTTGTACTGTTTACAGATGAGCCCAAATTTGTCAGCAAGAATGCCATTCATCTTTTCCTTCTGAGGAACCCAGTACCCACATTGCTGGGAGATTTCTATTACTCCATTCATCAGAGGAATGAGAAGCAAAGGGGGAAGTTAGTGAGATGTTGTGCTCCTTTGTTTCACACCTGGCTACTCAGACACCTACCCAAATCAGATGCCTTCTTGAACCCTCACCAACAGAGGAATTGGGCAAAGAGGCTCATTGCTTTGACTTCAGATGACATCAGATGGTGCACCCAGAGCACCAAAGGCAAAGACATTATCACCAGCTGTGGGCAATACCCAAATGTACCTCTGATAGAAGTAAAGGGTTGCATCAACTACAATACTTTGCTGTTTAAGAGACAACTGGGCTATGCTTTGGTTCACCCTCCCAGAGTGCAAGATTTAGCTGAGACCCTGTATTGTGAAATAAAACCAAATCTAGCTGCTATCAGACAAGCATCTTGGGCTTGGGACAACATCCAGACAAAAGGGATGGCTATTCTAGGGAGGTGTAATAATGTCGCTTCAGCTCAGTACTATGATTGGTCTCGTGCTAGAGCTCAGATTACTGGAATGCCTTTCACCATTGAGGACATACCTGGACCATCTACAGCACAGCCAGCAGCAACTGTCATCCTGGAAGAATTTGAGAAGTTGAAGGAAAGGAATGAGAATCTGTCTCAAGCTCTGAAGAAAACCCTTTGGGAGAGAAGTGATGGTCGTCTGGACATCGAGAGGTTGAAAAAGCTTAGGGTGGAGCATTTGGCCAAGATTGAGAAAACAGAGGACTACATCAGGAAAGCAAGAGCTGGGGAGCAAATATTGAAGAATGCCTGTAAGGAGGCCAAGATTCAGAAGGCTAGGACTGAGCTCTATCTGCAAGAAAGTCAGGCTAGGTGGGCCAGGATCACCGAAGCCCGTACACAAGAAGATCAGAGAACTCAGGCCAAGATTGAACAGTTAGAGGCTAATGAAAAGAAGCAGCAGGAAGCTTTGTTGGCAGCCCAGAAGGAGATTTCAGAGTTAAAGCTCAGAGCTGGATTGAAGAGATCAAAGGATCAGGACAAGCACAAGAAGCTGACCACTGCTATTGCCACCAGGAACCTCCTCATCAGGACTATTACAGAGCATCCAGCTGGTCCAGTGACTGAGGCACTTCTGAGGAGGTCAGGGAGGATGAGTTTGGACTAGATGTTTGACTTCTTTGCTTGTTGTTCATTTCCATCTGATGTACTTTTCTTTTTGTTGTATTTTGACCCTCTAGGGGCACGTGTTATAAAACAAACTATGTATTGTTCATTATTTGTAATATATTAGTTTGCTTTCATTGGGTTTCTTTTCTCAAGCAACATCAAGCATCTTCCTCGGGGTCTGGAAAGGTAAAACCAAGAACCAAGCCGGATACCTTGGAAAACAAATGAGCATACTGCATTGCATACTAACCTTGTTTTGTTTTGTAGGTTTTGTTATTATATGTTTCTAACTCTGTTGTGATCTCAGGAAATATTGCTCGCCGCCGGGTGTTCCCTGTCAACCGTACGCACCGGTACCCTACTCGCAACAACCTTCCTGGTATCCAAATGGATCAAGTACAGCAGGACCTGACTGAGGTCAGAACTCAGATGGCTAATGAAAGAGTGGAGATGAGGAACCAAATGGCTCAATTCATGACTGTGATGACTGGCTTGGCCCAGAGCCAAGAAAGGTTAAGGGCATTGATAGAAAGACAAACCCCCGAGGAACCTCATCCTGGCACTGGAGGAACTAGTAACAATGAAAGGGGTCAGCCTCATGTTAATCCACCAGTATTTGGACCTCATCTACATCCGGAAGTCAACATCCCAGAAAATGTGCAAGGAAACACTGCTGCAGGCAGGGTCTTGCAAGAAGATCCTCAAGAAGAGCAGTTTACTGTCATGGGAGCTGGAGACGAAGTCTATGATAGGAGGTTGGATGAAATTGCTGAGAAGTTGAGATCTCTGGAGTCTCAGAATTCCTTAGGCTTCGATGTAATGGACATGGGGCTAGTGGATGGGGTGAGGATTCCCCACAAATTCAAACCCCCGTGCTTTGAGAAATACAATGGAACTTCTTGTCCACGAACTCACATGGAGTCTTTCCTGGGAAGACTTAAAGCTTATACTATGGATGAGAAGCTGTGGATGTTTTACTTCGAAGACATTCTGACTGAGGCTTCAAGAGAGTGGTATTCACACCTGACCAGAGCTACTGTTAGATGCTGGAAGGACTTAGCTGAAGCCTTCATCAGACAATATCAATATAACCTGGACATGGCTCCTAACAGGACCCTCCTGATGGGAATGTCCCAGTCCTCCGGAGAAAGCTTCAGAGAATATGCCCAGAGGTGGAGACAACTTGCTGCTGTTGTCCAACCACCCATGTCGGAAAGAGAAATGGCCGACATGTTCATGAATACTTTGCATGGAACATATATTGATAGGCTGGCTGCCTTTTCTTCTACCAGCTTCGCTGATGTCGTCATAGCTGGTGAAAGAATTGAGAGTCTGTTAAAAATGGGCAAAATTTCTGATAATAGTGCAAGTTCATCTAGTAATCCCAGGAAGCCTTTCGTGGGACCCCGAAGGACCAATGAGACAAATTCCATTCATGCCAGCAGGGGCAGACCTCAATATGTCCACAGATCGGTAGCAGCTGTCACTATTCCGGCTCCGATTCCTCAGCAATCAACATATCAACAACAACAACAACCACATTATCAACAGCAAGTTCAGTATCCGCAACAGAGAACCTACAACAACAACAATAGCAACCAACAACAGCGTCCTTTCCAGCAAAGACCATCACAGGAAAACAGGGTGATTGACCCTACCCTATGCCTTATGCTGCCTTATTGCCACAACTCCTAAAGCTTAACTTGGTTGAGTTAAGGACGTTGGCACCACCAGATCCCCTCAATCTCCCAAGGAATTATGATGTCAACGCCAGGTGTGCTTTCCACTCCAATGCACCTGGTCACAATACTGAAAAATGCAGGGCCTTACAAATGAAAGTCCAAGATCTGGTGGATTCTAAAGCCCTCAACTTTGCACCTCCTCCAAATGTCAACAAAAATCCTATGCCTAATCATGGTGGGCCGAGGATTAATGCAATTGAGGAAGACAAACCATCTACCTTGATCACCAGTGTTGCACAAATTCGAACACCTTTGGTCGAAATTAAAGCTCAACTCCTAGAGTGCCAAGTGTTTCCCGGGTGTGAGCTCAGTTATGGGTATTGCAACATTGCAGTCAACGGGTGTGAAAATTTGAGAAGCGGCATAGATGGTCTTATTAAGGACGGTATCCTTCAAATCTCAACAACGACGCCAACAAATCCAGCAATTCCTTTAACAACAATTCCTGATTCTTCTACAACAGCAGCAACAATCATTCCTACCGATTCATCAATATCATCAGCAATGGCTCCGTCTATCACTTCAACAAATCAAATGTCAACAACCCTTTCTTCTACAACATCAGCATCCATATTAACAGAATCTTCTACAACGCCAGCAATAATTAATGAAGATGTCTCAGCAGTTACAATCTATTATGACCCATCAGAGGTTCCTCCTAGCAGCAATTTTCAACAACAAATCATGACACCATCCGCCAGATCACCGGTCACAATTTACTATGAACCGCACACCGTTACAGTACCCTCCTCTGCAACAGTCAGTCCAGTTACCATTACGGTGCCTGGACCCGTTCCTTATGAAAGCAGTAATGCCATATCTTGGCATTATGGCTCTGATCTCTACTGCAATGGGGAGAAAATCACTCTAGATTCATCAAGCTCTTCTCCACAGATTGATAATGTTGGGGGAGGAGGAGGCTTCACCAGAAGCGGACGCCTTTTTGCCTCACAAATGCAGAGACCTAATGCTGAAGAGCCAGTCACCAAAGAAACTCAGAAGACATCTTTTGAACAAGATGTAGAAGAGTTTATGAGAATCATAAAAAGAAGTGATTACAAGGTGGTGGATCAGCTTCACCAAACTCCCTCAAAAATCTCCATATTATCACTGCTGATGTGTTCTGAAGCTCACAGGAATGCATTATTTAGAGTCCTGCACGCAGCATACGTGCCAGAGGAGATTACCGTTAATCAGCTAGAAACTGTGGTGGCAAATGTGAACACCAGTCATGGACTGGGCTTTACCAATACTGACTTAACAACAGAGGGACGTAACCACAACAAGGCTTTACATATCACCTTGGAATTCAAGGGTGTTGTTCTATCTCATGTACTGGTGGACACTGGGTCATCGCTCAATGTTCTACCAAAGAAAGCCTTGGTGAAGCTAGAGTATGATGGCTTGGCATTGCGTCCGAGTAATTTGATGGTGAGAGCATTTGATGGCTCTAAAAGATCAGTGCTTGGGGAGATTGATCTGCCTGTGATGATTGGCCCGCAGACTTTTAAAACTACCTTCTTTGTGATGGACATACAGCCGGCCTACAGCTGTCTGTTGGGTAGACCCTGGATCTACGCCGCTGGCGCTGTTACGTCTACCCTTCACCAGAAGCTGAAATTCGAGTGGGAAGGCCAAATCATCACCATCTGTGGGGAGGAGGACATCTTTGTTAGCCATCTGGCTACGTATGAGTACATTGAAATGGATGGAGAGATCCATGAAACCATGAGCCAAGGGTTTGAGGCCTTGAACATTAATTAAGCATCTGCTGTACTGGGACCTTCCATAACATCGTACCAGCAAGCCTGGAAGGTTGTTGAGGAAGGTACCTCCCAAGGCTGGGGCAAGCTGTTGCCCGTGGAGAAGAAGGAAGACCGATTTGGGTTGGGTTACAAACCAACTCAACAAGATCAATCAGAGGCTGCAAAGGAGCCCAAGTTTGTCAGCGGGGGAATGCTCACCTCGGATGCTGTGAACAATTTGGAAGATGAGTCGGAAGATGAGCGCAACCTGGAAAGTTGGATACGTCCAAGGACCCCGGGGAGCCATGTCTCAAACTGGTCTTCCCAGGAAATTATAAGGGTTACTCCTGCAGAGTAATTATTATTTCCTGTGTTTTAAAGCATGCATCAAGTCTTGCATCTTGCCCAAGATGTCAAGACTCATTTTGTAATCGGGCCATCTTGTATTTTGTGAAAAGATCAATTAATGAATATCAGGACATCTTTTGCAAATGAGTCTTTTCTTTTTTTCGCTCACTGTTTTTTCATTTTTCACTTTTTGTACAAAAATAAAATGGCAATGTTTTTCAAAATAAATAACTTCGTTTCCACTTTTTCTAAATAAGATAAAACCGATCACTAAAATAAACAAATCTAAACCCTTGCAGAAAGTGCCCTCCAGACTGCACCGACAACAACACTGCTATGACTTCGTATGACTTTGACAATCCAATCAATCAAGCTGATGAAGGGGTTGAAGAAGATTATGAGCTACCTAAAGAGCTAGCTAGGTTGTTGAGATAAGAGGATAAGGTTATCACTCCTCATCAGGAGGAGGTCGAAACGGTTAATCTTGGTACATAAGAAGAAGTGAAAGAAGTCAAGATCGGGGCCTGCTTACAAGATTTAGTGAAAGAGAAACTGATTGACATGCTTCGAGAATATGTGGATGTTTTTGCTTGGTCTTACCAGGATATGCCAGGGTTGGACACCGACATTGTCATGCACAAGCTGCCTCTGAAAGAAGACTGTCCTCCAGTAAAACAGAAACTGCGCCGTACTCGCCCAGATATGGCCATGAAGATTAAAGAAGAGGTACAAAAGCAGTGGGACGCCGGGTTCCTTGCTGTGACTAGCTATCCGCCGTGGGTTGCTAATATTGTACCTGTGCCTAAGAAAGACGACAAGGTAAGGATGTGTGTGGATTACCGGGATCTGAACAGAGCCAGCCCGAAAGACGACTTCCCTTTACCTCACATTGATGTATTGGTTGATAATACGGCTCAGTTCTCGGTGTTCTCCTTCATGGATGGATTTTCAGGATATAATCAGATCAAGATGTCACCTGAAGACATGGAGAAGACAACTTTCATCACACCCTGGGCCATGTTCTGTTATAAGGTGATGCCATTCGGACTGAAGAACGCTGGTGCCACTTATCAACGGGCTATGGTAACATTATTCCATGACATGATCCATAAAGAAATTGAATGTTATGTGGATGACATGATTGCCAAGTCCCTCACAGAAGAAGACCACCTGGTGAATCTGTTGAAGTTATTCAAGCGTCTGAGGAAGTACCAGTTGAAGTTAAACCCCAACAAATGCACATTCGGGGTGCGATCCGGTAAGCTGCTGGGATTTATTGTAAGTGAAAAAGGGATTGAAGTTGACCCTGATAAAGTCAAAGCCATTCAAGAAATGCCTGCACCTTAAACTGAAAAAGAAGTTCGGGGGTTCTTAGGCAGATTGAACTACATTTCACAGTTCATATCTCACCTTACTGCGACCTGTGAACCTCTGTTCAAGCTGTTAAGAAAAGAACAAACGGTCAGGTGGAACGAAGACTGCCAAAGGGTTTTTGACAAAATCAAGGAATACTTACAAGAACCTTCGATCCTTATGCCTCCAGTTGAAGGAAGACCTCTAATCATATACTTGACAGTATTAGAAGAGTCAATGGGGTGTGTGTTGGGCCAGCATGACGAGTCTGGTCGAAAAGAGTATGCAATATACTACCTAAGCAAAAAGTTTACCGACTGTGAACAACGGTATTCACTGCTCGAGAAAACTTGCTGTGCTTTAGCGTGGGCTGCTCGCCGACTGAGGCAGTATATGTTGACCCACACCACTTTGTTGATCTCCAAGATGGACCCAGTTAAGTACATATTTGAGAAGCCAGCTCTTACCGGGCGGGTTGCAAGATGGCAAATGATCCTCACAGAATATGACATTCAGTACACATCCCCAAAAGCCATCAAGGGCAGTGTGTTGTCTGATTATCTTGCTGAGCAACCTATTGATGACTACCAGCCCATGAGATTTGACTTCCCCGATGAAGAAATCATGTTCATAAAAGCAAAAGATCATGAAGAGCCTATTCACACTGAAGGGCCTGACCTGGAAAAAAGAATGGACTATGATGTTTGATGGGGCTGTTAATATGAATGGTCGTGGTGTTGGTGCAGTACTCATTACACCTAAAGGAGTTCGCATGCCTTTCTCGGCAAAACTCACCTTTAACTGCACTAACAACGAAGCTGAATACGAAGCTTGCATTATGGGTCTTGAGGAAGCCATTGACCTCAGGATCAAGACTTTGACTGTATTCGGAGATTCAGCTCTGGTAATCAATCAAACCAACGGCAAATGGTACACCCACCAAGATCATCTGATACCTTATCGGGATTATACAAGGAGGTTATTGACTTTCTTCACAAAAGTCAAGCTTGAGTATATCCCTCGAGATGAAAATCAGTTTACAGATGCTCTGGCTACCATTTCATCCATGATCAAAGTTCAAGCTGCCAACTTTGTGCCTCAGATATCAGTATTCAGACTTGACAGACCAGCATATGTGTTCTCAGCAGATGTTGTTAAAAATGATAAGCCTTGGTTCCATGACATTAAGTGCTTCTTGGAGGATCAAATATACCCACCTGGGGCATCTTCCAATGACAAGAAGACCTTGAGGAGGCTAGCTGGGAGTTTCTTCCTGAATACTGATGGTTCCTTGTACAAAAGAAACTTTGATCTGGTACTCCTCAGATGCGTTGATAGGGCAGAAGCAGACTTGCTAATGCACGAGGTGCACGAAGGATCCTTTGGTACCCATGCTGGAGGGCATGCAATGGCTAAAAAGTTGCTAAGATCAGGTTATTACTGGATCACAATGGATGCCGACTGTTGTGCCTATGCCAGAAAGTGCCATAAATGCCAGATTTATGCGGATAAAGTGCATGTGCCTCCGAATCCTCTGAATGTGATGTTTTCACCTTGGCCCTTTGCCATGTGGGGCATTGATATGATTGGCAAGATTGAACCGACTGCTTCAAACGGCCACAGATTCATCCTGGTTGCTATTGACTATTTTACCAAGTGGGTTGAAGAGGTTTCTTATGCAAATATTACGAGGCAAGTGGTAGCCCGATTTCTGAAGAGAGATATCATCTGTAGGTATGGAGTGCCCGAGCGAATCATTACTGATAATGGTTCCAACTTGAACAACAAAATGATGGCAGAACTGTGCCGGGACTTCAAGATCCAACACCACAATTCTTCTCCTTACAGGCCAAAGATGAACGGCACTGTAGAAGCAGCTAACAAGAATATCAAGAAGATTGTACAGAAGATGGTAGTCACATACAAAGACTGGCATGAAATGCTACCATTTGCCTTGCATGGGTACCGAACGTCAATCAGAACATCCACCAGGGCAACACCGTATCAGCTTGTGTATGGTATGGAGGCAGTCCTACCTGTTGAAGTTGAATTACCTTCCTTGCGAGTACTAATGGATGTTAAGCCGAATGAGGCAGAATGGGTCCGGTCCCGATATGAACAACTGAATCTGATTAAAGAAAAGAGATTAGCTGCAATTTGTCATGGGCAGCTGTATCAGAAAAGAATGAAGAAAGCCTTCGATCAGAGAGTCAGACTTCGAGAGTACCAAGTAGGAGATCTTGTGCTGAAAAGACTCCTCCCTCCTCATACAGACCACAGGGGCAAGTGGACTCCGAATTATGATGGTCCGTTCATAGTAAAGAAATTTTTCTCTGGTGGAGCACTGATGCTCAGTACTATGGATGGTGAGGACTTCCTGTCCCTTGTGAATTCAGATGCAGTTAAAAAATACTTCGCATAAATGACCCGCTAGACATAAAAACAAAATGTAAGTCCAGGAAAAAATAGGGCATCCCGGCGAGTCAAAAACAGAATGAAAGACTCCGACAAAAATAAGGGAAAATAAAAAATGTACACCCGCTGAGTTGAAAAGCCGCATTGGACAACTCAGGCAAAATTGGGTATCCCGGTGGATTGAAAACCCGAAAGGGCGATCCACGCAAAATAAAGGAATAAGCGAACAACTGCATTCTGAATTCGTCTGTATCACTTGCAACATGGCAAGCTTCGAAAGGTTCGAGCATCGGTCAGAATCAACCTCCTTCAGAAAGCAAGATGAGAAGAACGTCAATGTCATACAAGTCATAGCAAAGGGAAAGCTCCTTGAAGCGTCATCAACATTGCCACTATCTTTTGTTTCTCAATTTGTAACGATTTCCTCATTCCAGGGGATTTGTTTCTTTGACTGTATCTTGCCAATTCAGGGCACACAAATTAATAAAATCAGATTTTCAGTCATATCTTGTCTCGTACATTTTATTTTTCATTTGCAAAATGTCCGATGTCCTTGAGATATTGATTGCATAAATACAGATGCTTCCCTTCTAAAAATACGTGCTTACAGGAAATATATTTGCTCCCGGGAGTGTCTAAACTCCTATGACGGAATCCAGTAAGGGATACCTCGGGAAACTTGTACATTTCTTTGTCATGCAGGATTGCAGGTATTCAAAACACAGCATGGGGCATGAAAGCTTCTCCCCGGTAGGCTGCCAAATCATTATTTCCTCAGCACACCTTCCAAACAGCACCAGAGATGCCTTCTCCCCATCAGAGTTGCCAGGCATCACTTCTCCAACATTTCCTTCAGAGTAGTACCAGAAGGTGCCCATATCCCCAGCTGAGTTGTCAAGTGTCATCCTCAGCAGGATCCTCGCAGAAATCTCTAGGAGGATCTTTCAGTGATCTTTCAGAGTGACGAAAGCTTCTACAGACCCCATCCGGGTCCCTCATTACCAAGATAGGTTTATCAATGACCTACTCCCCCATGCAGAGTCATGTATGTCAGATCTTCCAATGATCTCACCCCCAACTGGGATATCCACTTCAAGCAGATCAGCCAGAGATCTCCACAGCAACGGGATCCGAATCCCGGATCGGCATCTTTGCATAATCATAGCATTCACATCATATTTTCCCACAGAGCGTAGCATTCCGCCTAATACGGAGCATTACGGCAAAAATCAAACATATTGCATAAATCATAAGCCATGTGTCGAACCGAACACTTGTAAATACTGACAATCCATCACCAATATACAGAATATTTCCCAATTCCCCAGCAGGAAGCCAAAGCGTCCCCTTTGTACTCACAAACACATGTTTACACATATCTATACACATCTCTGACACCCGTCCGTGTCACCTCCCCCAACATAGTTACCTAAACACTTTGTAAATCAAATACTTGTTTATAGTATACTTCTTCCGACACCCGTCCGTGTCATTTTCTCCCCAGCAAGTTGAACGCTAATCTGTGTTTCACTCATGTTTACTTATTTCAGACACTCGTTCGTATCTTGTATATGCCATTTAAATCCCCTCAGAATCAACACCCGTCCATGTTCTTTGTTAACTAGTTGATACTCGTCCGTATCATCATCTCTGAACATGTGTCAAGCATTTGTTTCTATCGATACTCGTCTGTATCATAGTCTTAAGGATGCTCGTCCGCATCTTTAATCTATACACCGTGTCAAACACTTGAGTCCTCTTGATTTTAGACACTCTTCTGTGTCTACCGTGCCCCAGAAGAGTCCCCGGCAGATCTTGATAAACTATTACCTTTCTATCTGGCATTCGTCCTATGTCATGATACCTTTTCAGCAGCCGCACCCTGCCAGGTGATCGTCCTTCACCTTCTTGATGATCGTCCTTCATCATCCCCTGCGGAGTCTCTATTCACTAGAACCCCTTCCTATCCGACATTCGTCCTATGTCGTGATATTTTTAGCAGCCGTCCCCTGCTAGGTGATCGTCCTTCACCTCTTGATGATTGTCCTTCATCATTTTATCCGATGGTCGTCCCCGTCGTTGATTTTGTTATCTGACATTCGTCCTATGTCATGATAAAACCCGAGAGCAGCCGTCCCCTGCTAGGTGATTGTCCTTCACCTCTTGATGATCGTCCTTCATCATGCTTATCCGATGGCCGTCCCCATCGTTGACCTTTTCTATCCGGCATTCGTCCTATGCCGTGATATTTTCGGCAGCCGTACCCTGCCAGGCGATCGTCCTTCACCTTAGATGACCGTCCCTCATCTTATCCCGACAAAGCAGCCGTCCCCTACTAGGTGATCGTCCTTCACCTTTGATGACCGTACCTCATCATTTAATTCATTTATGCTTTGAACTTGATGGTCGTCCCCATCATTCACTATTACCTTTAATCCCCAGAGGATTTTTGTTACTTTATTTGTGATGGCCGTCCCCATCATAATCTCTTTTATCCCCAGCATATCGGTCGTCCCCGTCATTGCTTTATCCCCAGCAGTCGTCCTCTGCTCGACGGTCGTCCTCCGTCGCCCTCACTTTATAAATATACTTTATTTTCTTTTATAATCTATATCCCTTTTCTTCTTCATTATGTGAGTGCAAATTTTGGACTGTCTTTGGTATTCAACCACAAGTTATCTTGTTCGCCTGTTAAGTCGTTGCTTACATCCTGCACAGCTAACTCATGTTTGAATAGGAGCAGCTGTAAACACCCCACATTTGCCCTCACCCATTTCACCATGGCTTGTGATCTTTTCATGTGCATAAGTTCAACTATAGCATCTCATATTGCATCTTTTGCTTCACTGCATTGTTTCAAAGTCATATGCATCTAGGGTTTGTGATCTGAGCCATCCCTAAGCCATTTGAGCCACTCCAAAGGTCATCAATCACTTCAAAGGGGTCCATGTGTGTTCAAGCATCATATTATATCCTCACAAGATCAAGGAAGTCAAAGAATCACAAGAACTGAGAAAGGCATGGAAGCAGAGCCAGGTTTAATTGCACAGATGACCTAGAATTAGGGTTTTGGTTTCAGAGGCCATAACTCCAAATTTTTTGGTCATTCTTGTTTCTATTGGTCTCTATATGTTATGAGGATCATGCATATCAATTTTCATGAAGAAATTCAATGGGGAAGGCATCTGATCAAAAGGTGACTTCTTGAGCAAGTTAGTGCAAAATCAGGGCATCTGAGGCCCCCAATGACCCAACCAAAGGGGTTTCTCCATCATTTTGATTGTGTATCATCTTTATTTGATCTTAGAAGAGGTTATAAGTTCACAAAATTGAAGAATTTCAAGCCATTTGCAAAGTTGCCTTTTTGGGAAAGTGACTTATAATGTAAACTTGTTATTTTGGGAAAGTTTTTCAACCTCCTCTTTTTGATTCAAAAGTGCTTCAAATGGAAAAACTTTGGTCATGAAAGTTGTAGATTGGATCATTCCCTTTTCAAAAAGTACAAGAACTCATTCTAATTCATTTTGGATCAAAATTTATGGCTTGCCAAAGTTGGGCAAAATCACTAAATTTCCACTTTTGGCACCAAAGAGGGATTTTTGCAAATTCAAGTTCCAAGCACTTTCAAGACCTCTAAATGACTTCTTTGCATCATTATAACATATTTCAACTTAGCAAAATCAGAATTGCCCAAGAGTTTTCAAGATCCATGCTTTAAATCACAAACTTTCATAAGCCATTTCCCATGAAATTCTCCAAAGAGGAACTCTTGCAAAATTGATCCCCAAGGTTTTGTATGGTCTCTAACTGATTTCAAGACACCACCATAACATCATGTAACTTATCATAACCAAAATTCAGCAAAGAGTGTCACATGTTCATGACCAAAAGTCACAAAATGTAACATGTTGCCAAAATGCAAAATCACTTCAAACTTGTGATCCAAGCCATACAACTCACCACAATTGACCCAAGAGTCATCCTTGAACTCAGCTGATGCAGTACAAGCCAGGAAACCATCTCTGCCACAGCCCATGCCTCAAGTACACCAAACCTTGACTTTTTGCAATTTCTCCCATGCTCTTGGAATAGTGATCAACAACCTCTACTAACCTGCTCCATAGCCTACTCAAACATTATGGGAGTGATATAGCAACTCATTCAGCATTGAAACAAGACAATCCAGCTTGCACAAAATCTGTCCAAACACTTCTCTTCTTCGAAACTCCCTCCTCAGCCATCCAAAATCCAAAATCCAAAATCTCTTCACCAACAAACCACAAATCATCCATAGAACAAGAATCACCCCCTGAAACAGCTTGAAACATCACACACAAAGACTTTCATTTCTGCTATACCAGAACCAAACAGCCATAACAAGTCATTCTCAAAGCTCTCCAAGCTTCACTTCATCATCAGGGTGTTCAAAGAAGAGGGATTGCACTAAGTTTTAGTCCAGAAAGCTCAGAAACAGGGAGTCTTCATCTCAGGTAACATGAAGAACATTTTTCCCAGAAGCTAAGTTTTAAGTTCTTTTATGATTCTGCATGTTCTCCTGATCATGAATATGTATTTACTTTTGAAAATGGTGAAGTAACCATCATGTATGAAGCCTCTGAACATTTGCCCGTGTTTTGCATTTTGTTTCGATTCATGTTTGTGAGGAAGAATAAATGAATTTTGATAGAGGGTTTAGGTTTAGATTGATGTAAGGATCATTTTCGTGGAAGAAATTTGGTGTTTGGTAACCTATAGAAGAATCTAGGGTTTGTGCTTGCCGGAGAAGATGACCGGAACCACTGTTCCGGTCATCTGAAAGTCATTTGCCCTAATTAGGGTTTAATCCAGTTTTGAATTGAGACCCTTGGATCTGCCTTCCCGCGCGTGTTTGTGTGGACCAGATCTTCCCATTAGCCATTAATCAGGATTAATTAGTTTAATCTAGGTTTAATTAAATATTAAATAAGTTTAGGGAAGTTTGAACTTGGGCCATTGGATGTGGCGCCATGTCAACAACTTCAAGCCCAGATTAAATCTGGACCTCTCCTTTGGCATACTTTCTTTTATTTTAATTTTATTTCATTTCTTTTTCATTTAACTTGTTCGAATTTTTAAAAATAGGAAAACATATTAAAAAATTCTGATTTTTTTTGTCAAACATTTCATTAATTTTCAGAACCCAAATATATTTTTATTTTTATTTTTTGCATTAAAAATTATTTTTAAATCATTTAAATGTTTATTCTTAATTAGTTAATGAAAATTAATTAATTAAAAATGCATTTAGGTATTTAAAAATCACCAAAAAATTCTCATAGCATTTCAAAACATTTAGAAACATTATCAAACTCTCAAAACAAATTTCTTTTTGGTTCTTGACCAATTTTGACAATTTTCATTGGAATTAAAGTTGTTTAAAGGCAATATTTTGATCCTAACTTGGAAAAATTCATTCTGCCTAACCATTAAGAGTTTGATGATGGTTCTTCTTGCATTGCATCCTTCATAGCATGTAGTTTCTAGGGTAAAATTGGTTTGAATTTATCTTCCATTTTCAATTTGTTTTGCATTTTTCATTGTGGGTACCTTGAAACCCTAGTTGACTTAGAAAAATCATAACTTCCATTAGGTTTAGATTTAGGCCTCCTCCTTTGGGCAGTGAACTTGTGTAGGGTTAGGGTTCCTTTGATCCCATTTTCAATTTTTTATCATGTCATTTGCTTCTGATTTTGAATTTTGCTTTGTGTCTTGTGCATAAACCCTAATTTGTGCCTTTCTTTGCATCCATTTCTCATTTGCTTGCATTCAAGAACTTGCCATGACATTTTGTGTATCCACATGACTCATAATACATCTTAGGACATATTAGAATCATGTTTGGTCATGGCATCTTTCATTTGCCATCTTGTGCATTCATACCATTTCATAAACTTTCATGAACTTTCATGGTTCAAGCATGCTTCATTTGCATCCTCATCCTTGTATGATCATCCACAACTCTTGACATGTGTTTGCATCACCTCTTAGCATCATTAACATTATGTTTGTGCTTCTGGTTTTGGTTTGCATCCTTTGCATTTTCATTTCATTTCCTTTCTGTGCTAACTTTTCAGGTGGTAAGTTGTTTTGAGAAGTGAATTTGCCTTCACTTCTCACAATCTCTCTTCATCTCTCTTATGCATCATTGCTGCATTTTATCTTTGTATTAGAGTGAGCTTGCCCATTCATGCTCTTTCCCACTTTCTTCCTTCAAGCAACTTGTCTTCTTAAGTGAAGCAAGTTGTCTTGCTTCTCTCTGCTTCTTTCTCCTTTCATCTGCTTCTCTCCTTGGTGGCTCTTTGAAGACTCTTCCCCTCTTAAGCCTAACTAACCCTAGGATATCTAAGTATGATAATAATTAGGGTTTGATTAGTCCCCCATTTAGCTTTTACCTTTGTGTCATCTTTGTGTCTTCTCTTCTCATCTCATAATCAAGGAGTAAACCCTAAAGGTTTTAAGGCTTTGTGATTAAGCTTATGCCTGCATCCTTCTATTAGGATGGAGTGTATAACTTTAATCCTAAGTGTTAAACCCTTAATGTGTTTAAATCCTTTAATCAATTCACTTAATAATCATCAAGACATCAAGCTTGTAACTTGGGCCTTGCATTAGGGTTCTAATTCTTCCTTAATTGGTTAAGAAGGACTAACCCTAGTGTTAATGGACAAGTCCCCCTCAAGTTGTCTTACCAAACATAAAACTCACTTCTTAATCTTATCATTAACTAAAATCCACTTTAATAAAGGCTTTTTTTTGTCATGAGGTTAATCCCTAATCATGGGTTAAGTTGAGGAGCCTTCCTCAGCTTAAATGTTCTCATCTATTATCCTTCTATTAGGATGGTGTAATGGGTCCATTAAATCCTTGATTATGGCTTAAACTCATTACTCAACACCAAAAAAAAACTCCAAAAAACATCTAAATTATTACAAGTAGGTTAATGATCTTAATCCTACATCATGGTGATTAAGTGTGAGGTGTTTACTTCATACTTAAGGTATTCTCATTACCCTTAATCAGAGGGAGGATGTGATGAGTTTACTAACTCTTGGTTTATGCTTAAGCTCATTTTCTTATGAAAAACTTAAAAATCAATAAAAGATTGAAAACACAAAAACAAACAATAATCGTCTCCTCCGGGATTCTTTTCTCACCTCATTCACTCACAAACGAGAACTCGCTTCTTCCGTCAAATGCAAGACAGTTTGCACCTGAGCCAGACAGGTCATACACTTGAGCATAGACAAGTAAGCAGTTCACAAGTCAATTTATCTTTCAGTCTCTTTGAGTCGAACTACGGTGTTCTGACTTCCTCATTGCACGAGAGGATACGTAGGCATAACTTAATAGTTATCGAACAAAAGTCTCTGTATATTCCCCACTCCTTCCAGCATCATTCTTTAAGCCTCATAGTCTTGAGCTTCTTACTCCTGTTTTTACACTGACACTTCTCTTATACACTTCACACTTCTCTTACACTGACACTTGCATTCTTTCCAGCTTTGATACACAGATTGCACTGACACTACCCCTTTAAAACACAAATCTTTCAAGCGTGGATCCCGTCGAGTACGGCGGACAATCTGGGTGCTAATACCTTCCCAGGTTGTAACAAACCCCCTTCCTCAGTATCTCTTGTTCGCAACCGTCTTATCCATATCTTTCTAGGTCTATGCAGCATTACCTTTCCTCCGGGATAAAAATGCCTAGCTGGCGACTCTTGTCTTCTGAGTTCACCCTTGTGTGTACTCTCCTCTTTCGCCAACCGTTCGCGTCTGTACCCCCTCTTGACTTAGCCTCATTTGGTGGGAGCGACATCAGGGGACACGGGAGGCCGTGTCAGGCCTCTGTATCTTGGAATTTTGTGAAATTTTAATGTTTTATTATCCATTAGTTTAGTATAAGTTCCTATGAGTATTCTAATACGATAACTTGAGGTTTAGTGCTAATTATAGGACTTGATAACCAAACTTTAATGAATGTAATAGTGAGGGTTGTATAAGTAGCATAAGTTTGTTAATAATGTAATGAATTATTGAATTATGCGATTATGTTATATGCTTAACATGAATGATATAATGATGTGATTAATACTGGTGGGATCATGTGGATCGTGAAGGTATGAATGTTTTCATTGGTAATTGTATTATGGTGTATGTGTTTGAGTCTGCATATGCATACACATTTGGTGGAATGATCATGTCTCGGTGGAGCGTAAGTGATCATTCAGATTCATTGCGAATCGTTGGTGCAGGGATGATCGTGTCTCGGTGGAGCGTAAGTGATACATCCGGGTTCGAATTAATGAACCATTATTGAAAATCGGTACCGCATTGTTGCATTGTGTCAGTGAGTCACATTGCATCTGTTTGTTGGATTGATTGTGTTAATTGATGTGTATAGATTTATGATTATCCTTTGAGGTGTTATTTTCACCGCTATGTTATGAAACTATTTCTCACCCCCTTTTGTTTGTTTTGTTGCGTATGTGCTTCTTCGGAAGTACATATAATTCAGGTTGTGGAGTGCTTGATGTTGATGTCAGTGTCCTAGGAGCTCTGATATGTAACGGGAACGGGGATTTTTATCACATTTCTTTTGAATTTTAGCAAACTTCCTTATGATTAAGTATTGAAATGGGAAAAAGTGGGTGTTACAATTAGTATCAGAGCAGGTCGGTCCAATCGGCCAGATTGAGTCAGTTCTTAGAATAGGAGTCGTTGAGAGTCCTAACCTGTATTTGTTGTTGTATCAGAATGGCTGGAAGGAATGATGCTGCTCTTGCTGCGGATTTGCAAGCCATGGCGCAAACTGTTGAGAACGTCGTTCAGGTCGTTCTGGGAGGAGGTAATGCTCAGTCTCGTGCATTGGATCAGTTCAGGAGTAACAGGCCTCCTAAGTATGAAGGTGGAATTCTAGATCCAGAAGCTGCGCAGAAATGGTTGAAGGCTGTGGAGAAGATTTTCAGAACAATGGGATGCTCTGATGATCAGAAGGTGAGGTTTGGTACTCATATGATGGAAGGCGAAGCTGAGGCCTGGTGGGACAACAGTCGCTAACGGTTAGAAGCTACGGATATTGCAATCACCTGGGCGGTATTTCGCAAAGAATTTTTGGAGAAGTACTTCCCGGAAGATGTCCGTAGTTCTAAGGAAGTGGAGTACTTGGAACTCAAGCAAGGTAATATGACGGTGGCGGAGTATGCTGCCAAGTTTGAGAAATTGGTGCAATATTGTGCACACTATAATACTGAAGAGGCTATGACTTCCAAATGCCTGAAGTATGAGAATGGATTGTGTCTTGAAATTAAGTTGGGTATTGCTTGCCAGAAGATCAGGAACTATCCGGAATTGGTAAGCAGAAGTCAGATTTATGATAATGACAACAGGGCTCGAATTGCACACTTTAAGGCGGTGAATGAAAAGAAAGGAAAGCAGAGATTTGGTGGTACTCCTTATAGTGCTCCAGCTAACAAAGGAAAGAAAAAGGCTAATGCTGAGAAGAAGCCAAGTGGGGGAGGAGGTACTCCCGGTGTACTCAAATGTTACAGATGCCACGGTACGGGTCATCGTGCCAATGATTGTCCTAATGAAGAGAAGAAGTGCTTCAAGTGTGGGAAGCCGGGTCACCTAGCGGCTAATTGTAAGGTGAATGCTCCTACTTGCTATAATTGTGGAAAGTAGGGTCATATCAACACCAATTTCCAGAAACCCAAGAAGCAGCAATCCGATGGAAAAATGTTTGCATTAGTGGGAACTCAACCTACTAGTGAAGACCGATTGGTCAAAGGTACTTGTTATATCGATAATACTCCTTTATTTGTGATTATTGATACGGGTGCAACACACTCGTTTATTTCCTTGGGATGTGTGAAAAGGATAGGATTGGAGCCTTCTCAATTGAGTCGAGGGATGGTAATTGCTACTCCATCTATAGGTTCCGTGACTACTACCTTAGTATGTCGTAATTGTGTTTTGACAATATCTGATAAAAAGTTTAGAGTGGATCTTATATGCCTGCTACTCAGTAATCTTGATGTGATTTTGGGTATGAACTGGTTGGAGTCCAACGGAGTTTATATCGATTGCTTTAGGAAAAGATTGTTATTCCTAGCTCCTGAGGAAGAAAGTTTGGCCAGTTAAGTTTCGGCTAAAGAACTGAGAACCTTGTTGGAAGACGAAGCAAAGATGTTTGCTGTGTTTGCTTCATTATCGGTTGAAGAGAAAGTTGTTGTTGAGGAACTGCCAGTGGTGAATGAATTTCTTGAAGTATTCCCAAGTGATATTTCAGAACTGCCTCCGACGCGTGAGTTGGAGTTTACTATTGATTTGATTCCTGGTACTAAGCCTATTTCTATGGCACCGTACAGGATCTCTGCTGCTGAGTTAGCTGAATTGAAATCGCAGATTGGTGATTTACTTGACAAAAAGTTCATTCGACCCAGTGTATCGCCGTGGGGTGCACCAGTGTTATTGGTCAAGAAGAAGGATTGTAGTATGTGTCTGTGTATTGACTACCGGCAACTGAATAAAGTTACAATTAAGAACAAGTATCCACTCCCAAGGATTGATGACTTGATGGATCAACTTGTGGGAGCTTGTGTTTTTAGTAAAATTGACTTGAGGTCGGGATATCATCAAATAATAGTGAAGGAGGAAGATATCCAGAAGACGGCTTTTAGAACTCAATACGGCCATTACAAATATGTTGTGATGCCTTTCAGAGTGTCTAATGCGCCAGGAGTGTTCATGGAGTATATGAACCGAATATTTCATTCTTATTTGGATCAGTTTATTGTAGTATTTATTGATGATATACTGATATATTCGAAGTCTGAAGAAGACCATGCGAAACATTTGAGAATTGCATTGCAGGTACTGAAGGATAACAAATTATTTGCCAAGTTCTTCAAATGTGAATTTTGGTTGAAGACGGTAAGCTTTTTGGGACATGTAATATCTGGTGAAGGTATAGCAGTAGACCCTTCGAAAGTTAGTGTTGTGCTTGATTGGGAACCTCCAAAGACGGTAACAGAAATTAGAAGTTTTCTTGGCCTAGCTGGTTATTACCGAAGGTTCATTGAAAGATTTTCTAGTTTGGCGTTACCTTTGACTCAATTGACCCAGAAGAATCAAGCTTTTATTTGGGATGCAGCTTGTGAGAGAAGTTTTGAGGAATTAAAGAAGAAGCTAACTTCGGCACCAGTACTAGTTTTGCCGGACCCGAGTGAAGCTTTTGTTGTTTATTGCGACGCGTCTAAAATGGGTTTAGGTGGTGTGCTAATGCAGGTGGGTAAAGTTGTAGCTTATGCTTCGAGGCAATTGAAGGTACATGAGAGGAATTATCCTACTCATGATTTGGAATTGGCCGCAGTGGTATTCGTGTTAAACATTTGGAGGCATTATTTGTATGGTTCGCAGTTTGATGTTTTTAGTGATCATAAGAGTTTAAAGTACTTATCTGATCAAAAAGAGCTTAATATGAGACAAAGAAGATGGTTAGAGTTTCTAAAGGATTATAATTTTAATTTGAATTACCACCCGGGAAAAGCGAATGTGGTAGCAGATGCGTTGAGCTGGAAGACAATTCATATGTTGGCTATGATGGTGAAGGAAATGGATTTAATTGAGCAATTTAGAGACTTGAGTATGGTATGTGAAATAACGTCGGAAAGTGTTAAGTTGGGTATTTTGAGAATTAATAATGAATTTCTGGATGTGATAAGAGAAAATCAAAGACAAGATGTAAAATTGGTAGATTTGATGCCTAATGAAGGAAATGACCAAGGAGGCGATTATGTTTTGAATAATGATGGTGTTTTGAGATTCAGAGGTAGAATTTGCGTATCTGTCAACGTTGAATTAAAGAAAGTAATTTTGGAAGAAAGTAATCGAAGTAGCTTGAGTATCCATCCAGGAGCTACAAAGATGTACCATGATTTGAAGAAATTGTTTTGGTGGCACGGTATGAAGGGGGATATCGCGCAATTTGTTTATGCTTGCTTGGTGTGTCAGAAATCTAAGGTGGAACATCAGAAGCCTTAGGGGATGATGCAACTGTTAGAGATTCCGGAATGGAAATGGGACAGCATTGCTATGGATTTTGTGACAGGTTTACCGAATACGGTGAGAGGCTTTGATGCTATTTGGGTAATTGTAGATCGGTTAACTAAGTCGGCACATTTTATTCCAATTAACATCAGTTTTCCGTTAACTAAATTGGCAGAGATTTATATACGAATTGTGGTTAAATTGCATGGTGTACCGTCAAGTATAGTATCAGATAGAGATCCACGGTTTACTTCAGAATTTTGGAAGGGTTTGCATGAGGCTTTGGGTTCTAGGTTGAAATTGAGTTCAGCTTACCACCCACAGACTGATGGGCAATCGGAGAGGACTATTCAGTCACTGGAAGATTTATTGAGAGCTTGTGTGTTATAAAAAGGAGGTGCGTGGGATACCCATTTTCCACTAATTGAATTTACTTATAATAACAGTTACCATTCAAGCATTGGAATGGCGCCGTTTGAAGCTCTTTATGGTAAGAGATGTAGAACACCTCTGTGTTGGTATGAGACTGGTGAAAATGTTATGCTTGGACCGGAGATTATCTAGCAGACTACTGAGACTATCAAGATGATTAAAGAGAAAATGAAAGCCTCTCAGAGTCGACAGAAAAGTTACCATGATAACCGGAGAAAAGACTTGGAGTTCAGTGAGGGTGACCATGTGTTTTTGAGAGTCAACCCGATGACCGGTGTTGGTCGTGCTTTGAAATCCAAGAAGTTGGATCCTAAGTTTATCGGACCTTATCAGATTATGCAGAGAGTAGGAAAGGTTGATTACAGAGTGGCATTGCCGCCAGAACTTTCGAATTTGCACGAAGTGTTTCATGTGTCGCAACTCAGGAAGTATGTATCTGATCCGTCACATATCATCCAGAGGGATGAAGTACAAGTTCGTGATAATCTCACAGTGTAGGCCTTACCTTTGAGAATTAAGGATCGTAAGATGAAGAAGCTAAGAGGCAAAGAAACACCTCTTGTGAGAGTAGCTTGGGGAGGAGCTGCTGGTGGAAGTGTTACCTGGGAACTGGAGAGCAAGATGCGGGAATCATATCCAGAGTTATTCCATTCAGGTACATTTTCGAGGACGAAAATAATTAAGTGGGGGAGAGTTGTAACGCCTTAATTTTATATTTATTTTTAGGAAATAAATATTAATATTTTGATGGCATATTTGGATAAATTGGAGAGAAATATTTTATGAGAATAATAATAATATAATAATGTATACTATTATAATATCGTTATTATTTAAATAAAATAAAATAAAAAGGGTTAGTGAGAGGTTTAAGGGGCAAATGTGGAATTATTGTTTTATGTAAGTGGAATAAGGGATTCAGTTTTCATTCATCGTGTTTTTGACGAAGAACAGTGAGGTCTGGAGAAAGAGGAGAAGAAAGGCAAGGTCAAGGATCATAGATCATCAAGACCAAGATTTCGAAGAACTCATCTCTATTTTGAGGTAAGGGGGGAAAATGGGTTTTATAATTGGTGAATTAACACAATAAGGGTAATTGGGAGATACTTCCTCCCTTAGGGTTCATATATGTGAAGGTTTGGAGTTGATGAAATTGTGATATGTATGTGATAGATTATGAATCCTTGAATTGTGTTTAATATTTGATGATGATTATTATGAGAATAATTTGTTATGAGGTAATCTTGGATGAACCGTTCTTGAATGTGTGCTATGTGAATTGAGGAATAGTTGTTATGGAAAAGAGGAATAATTGATGTTATGAGTGTGTGGTGGTATAAAGTATTGAAATTTGACTTTTAGGGATGCTAATATCAAGTTAACATGAACTGGCTTTGGTTTGGAGTGAGAGGGGAAAGAAAAGGAAGATTTTTGGAAAAAGTTGGAGAATTCACGTAGCCACCTGACACGGGCCGTGTCACAGGACACAGGTGGCCGTGTCAGGCCACTGGAAGAGGATAAGGGGAAGAATTTTGGAGAATGGGAAACAGTAAGTGTGACACGGGCCGTGTCACACGACACGGGCACCCGTGTCAGCCCCCTGGTCTTGGTTGATTTTGTTTTTTGAGAGGGGCGTGTTCAGAGCACCTGACACGGGCCGTGTCAGGGGACACAGGAGGCCGTGTCAGGCCTTTGTATCTTGGAATTTTGTGAAATTTTAATATGGTTTATTATCCATTAGTTTAGTATAAGTTCCTATGAGTATTCTAATACGATAACTTGAGGTTTAGTGCTAATTATAGGACTTGATAACCAAACTTTAATGAATGTAATAGTGAGGGTTGTATAAGTAGCATAAGTTTTTTAATAATGTAATGAATTATTGAATTATGCGATTATGGTATATGCTTAACATGAATGATATAATGATGTGATTAATACTGGTGGGATCATATGGATCGTGAAGGCATGAATGTTTTCATGCGTAATTCTATTATGGTGTATGTGTTTGAGTCTGCATATGCATACACATTTGGTGGAATGATCATGTCTCGGTGGAGCATAAGTGATCATTCAGATTCATTGTGAATCGTTGGTGCAGGGATGATCGTGTCTCGGTGGAGCGTAAGCGATACATCCGGGTTCGAATTAATGAACCATTATTGAAAGTCGGTACCACATTGTTGCATTGTGTCAGTGAGTCACATTGCATCTGTTTGTTGGATTGATTATGTTAATTGATGTGTATAAATTTATGATTATCCTTTGAGGTGTTTTTTGCACCGCTATGTTATGAAACTATTTCTCACCCCCTTTTGTTTGTTTTGTTGCGTCTGTGCTTCTTCGGAAGTACAGATAATTCAGGTACTTGAGGAGTGCTTGATGTTGATGTCAGTGTCCTAGGAGCTCTGATATGTAACGGTGTAACACGGTGGGATAACTGACTTTTAGTCATGTTGCGGATAGCAAAAGTCGCCACCGACTTTTATTTTATCCAAGTGGAAAGGACATAAAAGAACAGGAAAGACCTATTTTAAAAGACTTGAGTTCGGGGGGTAAGTTATATAAAGGGAAGGTGTTAGCACCCTTTATATCCATGGTTATCCATGGGCTCTTAGTTACTTAGCTCACTTTGTTTGTTTGCAAGAGTGTAGTGTGTGATTAGAAAAAATTTCTTTAAGTACTTGGTAATGACCCTCGTATGGGTGTATACAAAGCCTAGTTTAGAAATTGTGAGGTGTAAAAGTAATTTTGAAAAGTGTGAGCAAGTAATTAAGAGGAACCTACCTTATATTAAATCTTTACTGTTCTTATATGTTCTTTCAATGGTAAGACTATCCCTATTATTAAGGAATAGGTAGTCATTACCTTGGATGTAATAAGGGACATGTGAAGGGACATTTGAATTTAGGCAATTGCAAGGTGTCTTTAGCAATTCGTAGGGACTTATCATCTTTTATTCGAAGGGACAAGATCATTATTCCGTAGGCAACCTCGAAGGGACTTGATCTTATAATTTGAAGGGACTTGATGATATTTTATGAAGGGACTTTGCTTAAGACACCTTACTTGACCTTAGAAGTAGGCAACATGAGGAGTAACCTTAGAAAGTGTGAGATGGCGATCAAAGATCGACTTACGTGTGTGAGTGTTTGTATTCATGTATTTATCTTGTTTAAATTAGTTATTCTAAGTTATTTTAATTACACATAGTTATACACACCCTAAGATTACTAACCATGGCAATAATAATATTTACAAAAATAAAATAGAAGCAAGAATAAATCTACGACTATTACATGGCTTTCGCAATTACATAATAATAGAAACAATTAATAATAAATAAACAATAATTTAAAGGGTTAGCAATAATAATAATAATAATAATAATAATAATAATAATAATAATAAAAGGGGTCAGTAAAAATATAAAGGAAATAAAAATTCAAGAGAAGATATTATTTTAAAATTAAATAAACAATTTTTAGAATTTTTTTAGAAAAAAATAGAATAATTATAATAATAATAAACAAAATAATAATTATTTACAAAAACATGATTAATTATTTACTTATACATTAGAACAAAAATTAATTAAATTTAATGTTAAAGTTAATAAAAATTAGGGTAAATAAAAAATTAGGGTTTTGTATTTTATTTAAGAAAAGATTAGGTTTAGAAATATTAGGGTTAATTAAATTAATGTAAATCTAATTATTTAATTTATTTTACAAAAATATATACATAATAATAAAATAAATATATTACAAAATAATTTCACATTTAAGAAAATAAATTATGATTTTTTTTTAAAAATAAAGAAAATAGTATAATATTATTTAGAAATAAGTTTTATGATTTATATTTAATAGTTTAAACAAAATAAAGTCATTATATGAAAACAAATAGAAAATAGGAAGAAAATATGCACAATTGGCCAAAAAGATAGGACCTGGGATTTGAACCCAGGTCCTTTACCTGGACAGACGTCTCCCAAAACCAGCTGAGCTACTGCGCGCGTTTGACATTTAAAGACAAGGCAATCATTATATTGTAAGCTTGTAGAACAAATGAAATTAAATCAAAAAATTAGTTGGAGGCCAGATTCGAACACAAGCCATTTGCTTCCCACATGCGCCTCTTCACCAACTGAGCCACCAACACATTTGTGAAACATAATACAAACAATTCATAAAATATTAAAACAAAATTTTAAAAATCAGAAAGCGCGCGCTGCCTTCATCTCCTACCACTAGATCCACAAATTTACCTGCGAATTTATCCACAATGTTTCCTGCGAATTTACCTGCACACGAATTTTTACAGGAAACCTAGATTTTTGAAACACCATGAAAATCATACCAATCTTAAAAATTAACAATCCAGATCAATCACCCATAGTTCATACGTTCTGGCCATGGTCTTATAATTCATTTAAATGAAGTAAATGGCAAAACCCCAACTTAAAGGTTCAAACCCTAATCATGGCCATTCACGCATTTGGTCACGAACCTGCAAGTTTTTTATCCAAAAACAATCTACACACTATCACAAACAATATTACAAAGTCAAAAAACAACAATACTGCATGAATTTAGTGAATCGAAAATTTGAAAACTCAAGAGAATATTGGTTCGGTGATGGCTTATGAGCATGATTCAAATGCTTTTGAGGGTGGAGATAGATTCAATGATGTCCAAGGATCACCTCTATGTCTTTAAAATACCTTTAACTGCCCTCTAAATGTGAATCCGAAAATTGAATTTTCAATGGATTTTTTAATGTCAAGAATGCTCTTGGAGGCTGCAAATTCGTGTCTTGTGCTTGCTTTATGTTGTATATATATTATAGAACAAAATTAGGTTAAAAAATCAGAGCATCATTTGGATTTTTGGATCAATGGAGATTGAAAAAGATTCACTTTCAAATATTGAAAATAACTTGATATATCCTTACTATTTTGGTTGATTTATTTTTGTATGATCTCAATCACTTATAATTATCCTTTAAGACCTTCTAGAACCAAAATCCTATCAAATATTCACACTTTTATATTTTATTTTGATTTAAAATGATTTTTAATGTAAAAAATCATAATAAATAAAATAAAATGAATAAAAATTTGAATAAATAATTTTTAATTCGTGCATGATGTCATGGAAGTGTTTGGGTCATAAAAATGCAAGCCCATTTGGAGAAATTTGGTTCTAAGTCCCATTTGCTTCATAAACCTCCCAAAAATTTCCCAACTTTGCAAAGGCACAAATCCCTCAATTTTAAGTCTATGAAGGTGTTCTTGGACATTTTGGAAAGCTTAAAGAGTCCTCTAACTAACCTTTTTGGTCTCACGTACATATCTTTTACCATTCTCAAGTTATGCTCTTTGGAAGTTGTTGACTTTTTGTTGACTTTTGAAATGACCTATAATGTCTTAGCTCATACCTTCCAAATGAAGCATTTTTGGGCTTGGCTTGTGAGACACAAAGTTGTAGAGAATTCAATTTCCTTCAAAATGAGCTTTGGATGGAAAAAATTTGATGAAGCGTGTGAAAGTTATGGCTGGTCAAAGTTTAGTTGACTTTTCCTGTGGAAACCCTAATTTAGAAACTCCTGATTCTTGATGATCTGAAATCTCCTTGATGAATCATGATCATCCCTTGATCAAATGATGAATTTTACTTCATATAATTGATGTTGGTAAAAAATCATGAAGTTTGACTTTGGTTTGACCATAGTTGACCTTAGTTTGACTTTTTAACTACTTTGACTGATTTTAGCCTATCTGATCATCTGACTGAGCAAATCTTTTGGGAAAGTCTTGAAACTTGACATGGGGATTCTTGAACACATATAGGGTGCTATGAATCTCACTTGAAGCCTTAGAAATCCATTTAGCCAGATGAAAGTCAAAACCCTAGTTTAGGATGCATTGCTTAGGAGGATGCATTGTCTGAGGGAATTGTCAAACTTTCTGACTAATTGTGAACCTTGTGAACCTTGTGAACCTCTTGAGATATCCTGTGAACTTTGTGAACCTTGTGAACCTCTTGGGACACCTTAGTACACAATGTCTTGTCTTGGTGAGGGCAAATTTTGGGGTGCAATAACTGCCCCTGTTCAATTTTCTGAAACCTGAGGGGTTAGATTGGTATATGTGCCATTCGTGACCTGGAAGGTTGAAGGGGATTGAACACAAAAGCCCAAAACTTTGCACTCGCCGGTGCATAAATTAACACTGATGATTAGTTGCATATGCTTAAATGGGCTTGAAGATGCCACTTGGAAGAACCGGAGATGGGCTTATAGATGTCATCCATAATATCAGGAGGTGATAATATCTTGATGTTGATACTGGATATCAGTACTAGGTCTTCGTATAGGCCGTCTCTGAATCGTTTATGCAACATGGTTTGAGTTGAATGCTAGCACTAGATCTTCGTATAGATCGTCTCTGCATTATCTCTGGGGAAAAATAATATCCTTCATTAAGTGTCAGGGCTTTGATCTTCGTATAGACCATCTCTGAACCATATCTAAGAACATACTTTAATTTAAGTATCAGAACCAAATCTTTGTGACGATCTTTTTCTGAATTAAGTATCAGAACTAGACCTTCGTATAGATCGTCTCTGGACTGTTTTGAGTTGTTGAAATAACCAATAAAAATAAATCTTCGTGACGATTATATCTTTCTGGAAATACCCTGGATTAGGGAATAGATCTTCGTATAGACCGTTTGCCTACTATCCAAGGATAAAAGAGTATCAGGATTAAATCTTCGTGACGATTATATCCCTTGAAAATATCCTGGATTAGGGAATAGATCTTCGTATAGACCGTTTTCCTACTATCCAAGGATAAAAGAATATCAGGATTGAATCTTCGTGACGATTATATCCCTTGAAAATATCCTGGATTAGGGAATAGATCTTCGTATAGACCGTTTGCCTACTATCCAAGGACAACTTAAGTAATGATTATCAGCAATGAATCTTCGTGGTGATCATCCCTGAATTAAGTATCAGCACTAGACCTTCGTATAGATCGTCTCTGACTTGTTGTGAATTGTTGATAGTATTTTATTTGTATATAACCATCCTGCAAGGAAAATGTTAGTTTATGCAATATGTATGCATGCATGGCATGGTACATCTAAGTAAATGCATTATGCATTTATGGATATGTTATGGTATGATATAAATGATGTATGTATGAATCATGCAGCTTGAAGCGTCTGGATATCTTTGTATAACAACTGCTGGCTAGGGAAAATAAATCCCGATTCGTTGTTGAAGAATATGAGGAACTCGCTCCCGTCTTGTTTGATAGTATCGTATTTATAACTTCATGTCTTCGTTCGTCGTACTTCTATTGAAGGAATAAGTTCCTGAGTATCCCGACTGAGGATAAAAGAGATGGACATAAATTCAAGGGGAGATGTAACTCGAAGTATCTATAAAGATAGATTTTCCCTACTGGGGATTTGTAGTTGTCTTGTGGGGATGAACTAGCGAAGCTTCGTTGAATTCCTACCTTCGTTCGTCCTTAGTAAATACTATTACTGCATTTTATGCATTTCTGGTAAACATCAATCATATTCAAAAGCATACATACATTCAAACACAACCAATGGACGTTTTCGTTTATGTAAATAGGGTAAAAGTAAATCTGGATTCAAAGATGAAATTTTATTTATATTACAAAGTGACCTATACATAGGCAAGTTTGTACAAGGAGACAGAAATCCTAGTAAGAGGAATTCGTCGTAAAATTTTTTTACAAAACAAAGAAAACAGCTATGTGAGAAATAATCCTATTGAGTTTCAATTCTACTATTGCCATTATCTTCAAGTATCTCATCTTCTGTTGTTGAGACGGAAACGATTGAATTGATCTTTATCTGTTCGAGCTTGAGTTAGGTAACACAACTAGTTGGGGCTACATGAGTGATCCAAACGAGACATAGTCATACGCATTAATCCCTAAATTTTGCCTGGATTGCCCTTTCAGGTTTTCAATCCACCGGGATACCCTTTTTTGCCCAAGCCGCCTTTTCAGGTTTTCGACTTGCCGGGTGTACACTTTTTATATATATATCCCTGATTTTTGCCCGAACGCTTTTGGTTCGTCGGGATGCCCTTATTTTTGCCCAGGCCAGTCAACCTAGCGGGTCTCTTTTTATGCATCGTATTTTTTAACTATGTCTGCATTTATAGGTTGTGGGAAGTCTTCACCATCCATAGTAGTAAGCATCATGGCACCTCCTGAGAATACCCTCTTGACTACAAATGGTCCTTCGTATGTAGGAGTCCATTTTCCCCTAGGATCACCCTGTGGTAATATGATACGCTTGATTACCAAGTCACCAGCCTGATATACCTTTTGCTTAACCTTCTTATTAAAAGCTTTGATCATCCGTTTTTAGTACATCTGACCGTGACAAACAGCTGCCAACCTTTTCTCATCAATCAAATTTATCTGGTCAAGTCGAGTCTGAATCCACTCATCTTCATCCAAGCCTGCATCCTTCATGATTCTTAAGGAGGGGATCTGAACTTCAATGGGCATAACTGCTTCCATACCATAGACTAAGGAGAACGAGGTTGCCCCTGTTGAAGTACGTATTGTAGTACGATAACCATGAAGAGAAAATTGTAACATCTCATGCCAATCTTTGTAAGTAACAGTCATCATTTGTAGAATCTTCTTGATGTTCCTTTTAGCAGCTTCTACTGCCCCATTCATTTTCGGGCGATACGGAGAAGAGTTGTGATGCTTAATCTTGAACTGCGTGCAGAGATCAGTAATCATGGTGTTATTCAGATTAGAGCCATTGTCGGTGATAATCCTTTCAGGGATGCCATACCTACATATGAGATTATTCTTAATGAATCGAGCCACCACATTATTAGTAACAGATGCAAATGAAGCTGCCTCCACCCACTTTATGAAGTAATCAATAGCAACCAGGATGAAATGATGCCCATTAGAAGCAGTAGGCTTGATCTCACCAATCATATCAATGCCCCACATGGCAAAAGGCCAAAGAGCAGTCAACACATTCAATGGAGCTGGAGGTATATGCACTTTATCAGCATAGATTTGACACTTGTGACATGTTTTGGAATGTTGATAGCAGTCAGCTTCCATAGTAAACCAATAGTAACCTGCTCTCAATATCTTCTTTGCCATTGTATGACCACTAGAATGAGTGCCAAAGATCCCATCTTGCATGTCTTCCATAATCTCTGTTGCTTCTTTCTTATCCATACAACGAAGCAAAGTTGAATCATGATTGCGCTTGTACAAAATTCCATTACTCAAGAAGAACTTAGCAGAAAACCTCCTCAGAAACTTTTTATCTTTGACAGATGCCCTTCAGGGAACTCCTGAGCTTCAAGATATCTTTTCACTTCATAGAACCAAGGCTTCTCCTCCCCTCCTTCAGTATCAATCTCATTACAGTATGCAGGCTTCTCAAATTTGTCAATAGTAATCTTGGGAGCTTCATCATCCCAGCTAATCTCAAACATAGATGCCATGGTGACTAATACATCTGCCAACTGATTTTCTCCTCGTGGAATATGTCCAAAGGTAATCTCTTCAAAATATGGGATCAAAGATAACACATGCTCTCTGTAAGGAATGAGATTTTCATGCTTGGTATCCCAATCTCCTTTAATCTGACTCACTACCAGGGCTGAGTCTCCATATACATCCAGGAACTGAATCTTCATCTCAATGGCAGCTTTGATACCCATGATACATGCCTCATACTCAGCCATGTTATTGGTACAATAGAAACAAAGTCTTGCAGTAATTGGGGTATGACAACCTTCAGGGGAAATGATCACAACACCAACACCATTACCAAGTGTATTAGAAGCTCCGTCAAAAACCATAGTCCATCGGGATCCTTGTTCAGGCCCGTCATATTGTCCAGGTTCTTTGGTAATAATCATAATGTCTTCATCAGGGAACTCAAAACTCATTGACTGATAATCATCCACTGCCTGATGAGCCAAATGATCAGCCACAACACTTCCTTTAATGGCCTTCTGAGTAGTGTATTGTATATCATATTCTGTTAAGATCATTTGCCATCTTGCTATTCGTCCGGAGAGAGCAGGTTTCTCAAATATGTACTTGATTGGATCCATCTTTGAAATCAATAAGGTAGTATGAGTCATCATATACTGTCTTAGTCGGCGAGCAGCCCATGCCAAAGCGCAGCAAGTTTTCTCGAGCAGTGAGTATCTTGTTTCACAGTCGGTAAACTTTTTGCTAAGGTAGTATATTGCCTGCTCTTTTCGACCAGACTCGTCATGTTGCCCCAACACACACCCCATTGAGTTGTCTAACACTGTTAAGTACATAATCAAGGGTCTTCCATCAACTGGTAGCATCAAGATTGGAGGTTCTAGAAGATATCTCTTGATTTCATCAAAGGCTGTCTGGCACTCATCATTCCATTCCATCACCTGATCTTTCTTCAGTAACTTGAAGATTGGCTCACAGGTAGCAGTTAACTGGGAAATAAATCTTGCAATGTAATTCAGTCGTCCCAAGAAACCTCTAACTTCTTTCTCAGTACGGGGAGCTGGCATCTCTTGTATGTCTTTCACTTTTGCAGGATCCACTTCAATACCTTTTCCACTGACAATGAAACCCAGGATTTTACCAGACCTAACTCCAAAAGTACACTTGTTTGGGTTCAATCTCAACTTGTACTTCTTCAACCTTTCAAACAGCTTATGCATATGATCAAGGTGTTGCTCTTCATTCTGGGACTTGGCTATCATATCATCCACATATACCTCTATCTCATGATGAATCATATCGTGAAACAAAGCCACCATAGCACGCTGATATGTTGCCCCGGCGTTCTTCAAACCAAATGGCATCACTTTATAACAAAAGGTGCCCCGCTATGTAACAAATGTAGTCTTCTCCATATCTTCAGGTGCCATCTTGATTTGATTGTAACCAGAGAAGCCATCCATGAAAGAGAATACCTTGTGTTGAGCAGTGTTGTCTACCAAAACATCAATATGAGGAAGTGGAAAGTCATCTTTAGGGCTAGCCTTATTCAAATCTTTGTAATCTACGCACATACGTACCTTACCATCTTTCTTAGGTACTGGTACTACATTTGCAACCCATTGAGGATAAGAAGTTATGGCTAAGAACCCTGCATCAAACTGCTTCATCACTTCTGCTTTAATCTTTTCTGACATTTCAGGACGCATGCGACAAACCTTCTGCTTCTTTGGACGACAATCTTCTTTTACCGGTAAACGGTGAACCACAATGTCTGTATCCAACCCTGGCATATCTTCATAGGACCATGCAAATATCTCCACATAATCACGTAACATTTGAATTAGTCTGCTCTTAACACCATCTTCTAGTTCAGCCCCTATCTTGACCTCTTTCCTGTTTTCTTAAGTTCTCAGGTTCACAACTTCGATTGGCTCTTCATGTGACTGTATAGCTTTCTCTTCTTGTTGTAATAACCTAGCAAGCTCTACAGGTACTTCACAATCTTCCTCCTTTCAATCTTCAGCTTGATAGATCGGATTCTCGAAATTATAATTGGCAATAGTAGAACTGTTATCAACAGGATCCAGAGTGGATGAGGATCTGCATTTAGTGATGTGGGTGTGTGTAAGAACACATAGCTGATAAAACATAAATAAAAAATAAAAGAAAGACAAGGAGGACAATATTTACGAAAACGAAACGTCCATTGATTTTTATTGAATGAAGTATGCAAATGAAATGACATCCCGAAACAAGCATACCATTGTGCCCCGGGCAAGGCACAAGGCTTAAAAGTTTAATTGTTCAAAATTACAAACTTAAAATAAAAACACAGTAATAGTATTTACTCCTGACTAAAGGAGATAGGAATAACGTCTTTGGTCTTCCAGTTGTTGAGCCCATCACCCATGGTAGGAAAGATCCAATCATCCAGGTTGTAGTCTTCACTATAGTCACCCATAACATTGATTTGATCTCTTATGACCCCTTGATTGGTGATACGAACAACACGAGCATGACGAACAACCTTCTGGGATTCTGCAGTGAAACCCAAACCAAATTTGTCAGACTTATAAGGGATATCAGGAAGCTGACCCCAAATAGTACAACCACCTTCTTCAACCACAGCTCTAGCATCTTTGAGGGAGGCCATTGTAGGAGGTACTCTGGTAACCACAAGAACTCTTTTAACAACAGGGGGAACTTCAGTAGCAGGAACGACCCAAGGAACTACCTCAAATGTCTGGCAAGGAGTCTCAACATATTCACCCTCCACCTCAACATATTTAAAAATATTCACATGACTGACCATATATTCTTCCTCACCATAAAGAGTGACGATCTTTCCTTTCACCGGATATTTCAACTTTTGATGTAAAGTGGAAGTCACAGCACCTGCCCCATGGATCCAGGGGCGCCCAAGCAAACAAGAGTACACAAGATGAATATCCATTACATAGAAAGTAGAGTCGAAGACTTGAGAGCCTACTTTGATCGAGAGATCTACTTCTCCATGTACCACTCTTCTTGAGCCATCAAAGGCCCTCACTACTACATTACTTGGTCTTAACACAACATCCTCAGGATTGAGCTTGTTCAGAACCTTTTTGGGGAGCACATTTAATGAGGAACCATTGTCCACCAACACATGAGACAAGGTAGTGACCCTACATTCAATGGAGATATGCAAAGCTCTGTTATGGTTTCTCTTGGCAGGAGTCAAGTCAGCATCAGAAAAGCCTAACCCATTATCATAAGTCAGATGTGCAACACAATTCTCAAATTGATCCACAGAAATCTCATTTGGCACATGGACAGTCTTCAAGAACTTGATTAGGGCTTTAGCATGAGCCTCAGAACACAACAACAAAGATAACATGGAGATTTTGGAGGGAGTATGCCCCAACTGGTAAACAATATCATAATCACTCTTGCGAATGATCTTCAGCACTTCTTCCATCTGTTTAGAAAGATTTTCAGCAGTCGGTGCCTCAGCTTGCACAGGCTCAATCACAGGACCTTTTCCCCGAACATCAGTACTTGGTTCAGAAGTGGAGGTAGTAGTTGGAGTAACTTCACTTTTGGTGGTAGCCGGAGGAGAGAAAATTCTTCCACTTCTGGTGATCTTACTAGATCTAGCAATATTACCAACATCAAGATTATCATTAGTAACGGGTGTATCAGTCAGAGGTTCTTGTTTAACGCCATGAATGTAAACATCAGAGCCGTAATTCCAGGGTATAGCTTTATCAGAAGCATAAGGAACAGGGCCAGGAGTTGTAATAATCATGGGAGCCACTCTAGCTTCAGCAACAGTCTTTACAGGGCCTTCAACAGTAATCCTGACAGGACCCTAAGAGCTGATCTTGACAGGGCCCTTGGAGGTAATTTTCACTGGCACTTTATCAACCATGGCTACATCTTCAAGCTTCGTATTTCGAGTTAGATGTTCACACATACTCTCCACAGAAGGTGTCCTCTCAAACAATATAGTGTAATTGTCCATGAGGCGTTGAATACTATCCTTTAACTTCCAGCAGCTATCAGGTTTGTAGGCACAATAAAAACAGTCTTCATTGTAACCTGGAAAGAATCCAGCCTGCACCAACTTCTTTTTGATAATGGATAAGGGAGTAGTCACATCTGCTACTGAGGAAACATTTGAAACTTCAACAACAGCATTAACAGTCTTCTCATGATTGGGCATGGGAGCACTGATCACATTTGGAGTCTCAGGAGGGTCAAATTCAATTTCTCCAGCTTCAATCATATCTTGAATCTTGTTTTTCAACACCCAACAGTTGTTGGTGTCATGTCCCGGACAATTAGAATGATAGGCACATCGTGCATTAGGATTGTATCGAGGAGAGGAAGTATTAGGATTCTGAGGAGGGTCCTTCAAAGTAATGAGTTCCCCTTTCAACATGTGTTGCAAGGCTTGGGCCAGTGACATGTTGATCTTGGTGAATTGTCTTCTAGGCTTTTGTTGATTGTTTTGTTGTTGTTCTGGTGTTGCAGGAGTAAGATTGGAGATGTGAACTGCTACCACAGATTGGTGACTCCTGTTATGACTATGTTGACCATACAGAGCATTAGACTCCTTCTTTCCACTAGGGGGCTTCTTAGCAGTGCTTGATGAAGAGACACCTACCTGTATCTTACCACTTCTTATACCACTCTCCACACGTTCTCCAGTCATTATCAGCTCGGTGAAACCAGATGATGAACTTCCAATGAGGTGACTATAGAAAGGACCATTCAACGTACTCATAAACATATCCACTAGCTCCCTGTCAGTCAGAGGAGGTTGAACTCTGCCAGCCAGGTCTCTCCATTTCTAGGCATACTCCTTGAAACTCTCCTTAGCACCCATAGCCATGCTTTGGAGCTGCATACGAGTTGGTGCTAAATCAACATTATATTGGTATTGCCTGTAGAAGGCCTCAGCAAGATCATTCCAATCACGAATATTGACACTTTCTAGTTGATAGTACCATTCCAATTGAGCTCCAGACAAGCTCTCTTGGAAGAAATGAATCCATAACTTTTTATCAGCAGTATGTGGTTGAATCCTCCGTACATAGGATCTTAAATGTAGCTTGGGACACGAAACCCCATCATACACCACAAAAGCAGGAACCTTGAAGCCAATAGGTATAACCACTCCAGAAACTAAACTCAGATCTTCAAAATCAAGCCCAGAAGATTTTTGCAGTTCCATATCATTCATTCTTTCTACCAGCATCTTGTACTTATCCTCACTAGCAGGATCATGATAATAATTTGCCTCAGAATCAGAATCTCCCACAGTATCATGAAGACTACCTCCCTCTTTCTCAGAATTTTCAGACTCAGAATCCTCAATCTGTTCCTTTGTCTTGATAGGACCTCTGAACCTTCTTCCCAGATTGATAAGGCCTCCTGATCTTCTAGTCTTCTTCTTCTTCTTAGCCAGCAGTGTCTTCAACTCATCTTGTCCCTTGGACAAGTTCAGAATCAACTCTTGGAATTGTGAATTCTGAGCCTGGAGATCTTTTACAGTCTGTTCAAGAGCCATTTCTGCTGAAATAAACAGCGAGAAGATAAGATACCTGTTCATAAGAAACATGTGATGCAATGATATGGTATGTTAATGCATATGCAATGTTTTCAAGGACCGCAGGATTTAAATTTGTTTAAACAACCATAAAGTAAACTTTTATTAGTAATAAACTTGTTTGCCTCTTAGGCTTACAACAAAAATGAAATGAATACAAATATGGGGTTTTAAGTCTCCCATGGACGTTTTCTCTTTGTGTTGAGGTATGAGTTGAGATTCCGCTCCTCGTGAAGTTGTTTTGTTAGCTCCAGGATTCTTTCTTGACTTGCTTTGTAATGAGTCTCAAAAGTATCTCTTTGCTCCTTCAACTGGATCCAGGACCTCTGTAACTCCTCCATGTCAGTGGGCATGTCTAGGTGAAGAATGACATAAGAAGTATCTCATTCAGCAACAGGCTCCATGGTAACTGGCAGGATAGCAGGATATGGCATCATAAGAGTCTGAGCACGAGATCGCACCCATCTGAGATAAGGTTCCATAGGAATAGTGTACTTTGGTTCCAGAGTCTTGCTGTCAACCTTGTTCACTTTACCCCATGCTCGTATAAACCTTTGACGGTAACCTTGCAGATCGTTATCGTAGTCGAACACAATACTCTGAATATACATGTCATGAGGACCATCACTCTGAGCGTAATCAAACTGACGTAGAGCTAAAGAAGGATTGTAGGTAATGCCCCCTCTTATGCCAAGGAGTGGCACATTAGGGAATTCCCCACAACGGTCAATGATAGTAACATTCTCCATAGATCTAGAACACCAATGAATATCTGAATGAGAAAGTGACATAATCCTCTTAGACCACCTAAACCCTTGTTCATTCTTCATCACTGATCGAGGAAGGTGAGAAATAAACCACCTAGACAATAGAGGTATACAACACATCAGGGTTCCTCGTGCTTTCGTAGTACGGGTATGAAGAGAGTGTAAGATGTCTCCAAGTAATGTAGGCACTGGATTATGAGTCAGAAATATGTTGATGGCGTGTACATCTATGAACTGGTCTGGATTGGGGAACAATACTAAACCATAGATCAATAGGGCTAAGATCTCCTCAAAATCATCATAGCTCATAGCCTTCAGGAACACTTGAGCTTTCTCCATCAATACCTTAGCAAGAATACCCTTAACTCCACTCCTTGTTTCTAGGACAATGTCTGATTTCTTCAAATGTAGGGCTGCATTAATGACTTCAGGTTTAGGCTCTTTCTCTAAGCCTGTGAAGGGTTTCTGATAAGGATAGGTATACCCAGAAGTTTGGAAAACTCTTCCATTGTAGGAACCAACTGATAGTCTGGGAATGTGAAGCAATGATGTTTAGGATCAAAGAACTGAAACATAACACTCATAATTTCTTCATTGAACCCTGAAGTGACTAGATCCAGTAGGTGACCATGCCTCTTAATGAACTGGGAATTTTCAGAAACTTGAGAGACCAACTCCTTAAGCTTAGGAGGTATCCCTACAAAGTTGATCTGGATAGTATTCCTACGAGCAGAAGCCATGACCTGCAACAAAGAACAAAGATAAATCCTTTGGTCCTTGAAATGGTTAGTGAAAATGCTATGCTTATGATGCATGATGATGCTATGATGTTATGCTTAATCACAAACATGTCGCACACACAAACAAGTCACACAATAGTCCTAGGTTTGAAGGCTTGCATGAGGTTTAGAGGTAAATACCCTCCCCTGAAGTTTAGATGGTTCATCCTGTCCTATAAAGTAACCAGGTTCTAAGGGATCTCAATATCATTGATCCTTCACAAGGGTGGTTGTTCAGTAGGCAACTTACTTGCCAACCAAAACCCTCCAAGTTTAGAATCTCAATGAGTGTAGCATCGAGTATCAACCAACTTCAGTCTTCACCAAAGCCGGTTATCTCACTACTTTTCTAAAGGCCAAGATGGGATGACTAGGGTTCTAAAAGTCAATTAGTGTATTGACAACATATGGCAGCCTCATATTATCCTCAACTTGCTTAAGGAACATAAGCACCAACCAAGAAGTCACACTAACTATGGCCACCAGATCAACCATATCGGTATACGCCGTACAGTTTCCTTGGTCTATTGTCATTTACCTAAGGTACACTAGATCCGGGTTAGGATCTTTCACACATAAGAGCCCAACAAATAAGTATAAAGCAAACAAGGAAAACAATTTTAAAGTGATCTAATTCCTAAGGGTACCCCTCTTTTATTAAATCCCCAGCAGAGTCGCCAGTTCTGTAACACGGTGGGAGAACTGACTTTTAGTCATGTTGCGGATAGCAAGAGTCGCCACCGACTTTTATTTTATCCAAGTGGAAAGGACATAAAAGAACAGGAAAGACCTATTTTAAAAGACTTGAGTTCGGGGGGTAGGTTATATAAAGGGAAGGTGTTAGCACCCTTTATATCCATGGTTATCCATGGGCTCTTAGTTACTTAGCTCACTTTGTTTATTTGCAAGAGTGTAGTGTGTGATTAGAAAAAATTTCTTTAAGTACTTGGTAATGACCCTCGTATGGGTGTATACAAAGCCTAGTTTAGAAATTGTGAGGTGTAAAAGTAATTTTGAAAAGTGTGAGCAAGTAATTAAGAGGAACCTACCCTATATTAAATCTTTACTGTTCTTATATGTTCTTTCAATGGTAAGATTATCCCTATTATTAAGGAATAGGTAGTCATTACCTTGGATGTAATAAGGGACATGTGAAGGGACATTTGAATTTAGGCAATTGCAAGGTGTCTTTAGCAATTCGTAGGGACTTATCATCTTTTATTCGAAGGGACAAGATCATTATTCCGTAGGCAACCTCGAAGGGACTTGATCTTATAACTTGAAGGGACTTGATGATATTTTATGAAGGGACTTTGCTTAAGGGACATGGTCTTATAATTCATTTAAATGAAGTAAATGGCAAAACCCCAACTTAAAGGTTCAAACCCTAATCATGGCCATTCACGCATTTAGTCACGAACCTGCAAGTTTTTTATCCAAAAACAATCTACACACTATCACAAAAAATATTACAAAGTCAAAAAACAACAATACTGCATGAATTTAGTGAATCGAAAATTTGAAAACTCAAGAGAATATTAGTTTGGTTATGGCATATGAGCATGATTAAAATGCTTTTGAGGGTGGAGATAGATTCAATGATGCCCAAGGATCACCTCTATGTCTTTAAAATACCTTTAACTGCCCTCTAAATGTGAATCCGAAAATTGAATTTTCAATGGATTTTTTAATGTCAAGAATGCTCTTGGAGGTTGCAAATTCGTGTCTTGTGCTTGCTTTATGTTGTATATATATTATAGAACAAAATTAGGTTAAAAAATCAGAGCATCATTTGGATTTTTGGATCAATGGAGATTGAAAAAGATTCACTTTCAAATATTGAAAATAACTTGATATATCCTTACTATTTTGGTTGATTTATTTTTGTATGATCTCAATCACTTATAATTATCCTTTAAGACCTTCTAGAACCAAAATCCTATCAAATATTCACACTTTTATATTTTATTTTGATTTAAAATGATTTTTAATGTAAAAAATCATAATAAATAAAATAAAATGAATAAAATTTGAATAAATAATTTTTAATTCGTGCATGATGTCATGGAAGTGTTTGGGTCATAAAAATGCAAGCCCATTTGGAGAAATTTGGTTCTAAGGTCCCATTTGCTTCATAAACCTCCCAAAAATTTCCAAACTTTGCAAAGGCACAAATCCCTCAATTTTAAGGCTATGAAGGTGTTCTTGGACATTTTGGAAAGCTTAAAGAGTCCTCTAACCAAAATCTTTGGTCTCACGTACATATCCTTTACCATTCTCAAGTTATGCTCTTTGGAATTTGTTGACTTTTTGTTGACTTTTGAAATGACCTATAATGTCTTAGCTCATACCTTCGAAATGAAGCATTTTTGGGCTTGGCTTGTGAGAAACAAAGTTGTAGAGAATTCAATTTCCTTCAAAATGAGCTTTGGATGGAAAATATTTGATGAAGCGTGTGAAAGTTATGGCTGGTCAAAGTTCAGTTGACTTTTCCTATGAAAACCCTAATTTAGAAACTCCTGATTCTTGATGATCTGAAATCTCCTTGATGAATCATGATCAACCCTTGATCAAATGATGAATTTTACTTCATATACTTGATGTTGGTAAAAAATCATGAAGTTTGACTTTGGTTTGACCACAGTTGACCTCAGTTTGACTTTTTAACTACTTTGACTGATTTTAGCCTATCTGATCATCTGACTGAGCAAATCTTTTGGGAAAGTCTTGAAACTTGACATGGGGATTCTTGAACACATATAGGGTGCTATGAAGCTCACTTGAAGCCTTAGAAATCCATTTAGCTTGATGAAAGTCAAAACCCTATTTTAGGATGCATTGCTTAGGAGGATGCATTGTCTGAGGGAATTGTCAAACTTTCTGACTAATTGTGAACCTTGTGAACCTCTTGAGATATCCTGTGAACTTTGTGAACTTTGTGAACCTTGTGAACCTCTTGGGACACCTTAGTACACAATGTCTTGTCTTGGTGAGGGCAAATTTTGGGGTGCAACAAACGGGAACGAGGATTTTTATCACATTTCTTTTGATTTTTAGCAAACTTCCTTATGATTAAGTATTGAGTTAATAAACAGTATTTTGATTGAACTGTAATGCCTTTGGGAAATTTGATGTTAAAACAATTATATCCCCTGCTTGTTTTAGAATAAATGAAAAGATATTTGGTTGTTGATGTAGCAGCTCACTTTAGTTGATTAGACTCTGATTTTATGAATAGTTTATATAATTTTGAAATGGGAAAAAGTGGGTGTTACAAGTGTCGAGAAGGACCAGTATCTTTTGGTAGAAAGTGCTCTGGCTACTTTACTGGGGAATGATGACACGAACGGATGCTAAAAAAAGAGCATGTATAAGTATTTGAGAGTGCAAAGGGGACGCTTTGGTTTTTAAGTGCAAGGGATGTATTTTGTATATTGCTGAAGAGGTACTGTTGGTATTTACAGGTGACTGGTTCGAACCTGACTTGTGATCATGCAATATGTTTGATTTTTGCCGTAATGCTCCGTATTAGACGGAATTCTACGCTCTGGGGGAAAATTGATGCGAATGCTATGATTATGCAAAGGAAACCTGTTCGGGATTCGGATCCCGCTGCTGTGAAGATCTCTGGCTGATCTGCCTGAAGGGGAATCCCAGCTGGGGATGAGATCATTGGTAGATCTAATAACATATGGTTCTGCTTGGGGACTAGATCACTGATAGACCTATCCGGTCAGGAGATAACCCAGCTGGGGATGAGGAAGCTTTCGTCACTTTGTTGTGTGAGAATTTTAGGCATCGCTCTTCTTGGGAGAGGCTGGAGCTCTGTGGGGAGATGTTTCCCCTCATATTTAAGACTCTGTTGGGGGAGGAAAGATCACTGAACGATCTTCCTAGAGATTTCTGTGGGGATCCTTCTGAGGATGAGGAGACTTGACAACTCAGCTGGGGGAAATGAGCATTTTCTGATGCTGCTTGAAGATGTGCTGGGGAAACGATGCTTTGGCAACTTTGCTGGGGAAAACATTCCAGATACTGTTAGGGGAGGAAGTATGTTTGGCATGCCCCATGTCGCGTATTGAATACCTGCAATCCTGTTAAGACAAAGAAACGCACAAGTGTCCCGAGGCATCCCTTACCGGATTCCGTCATAAGAGTTAGATATTCCTGGAAGTAAATACATTTCCTGCAAGCATGTAATTTAGAAAGGCACATCTGTTTTATGCAAACATTATATCATGGATATTGGACATTTTGCAAACGAAACAGAAATGTACAAGACGAAGTGTGACTGAAAACTCTGATTTTATTGATCTGGGTGCCCTGTATTGGCAAATACAGTCAAAGAAACAAATATCCTGGAATGAGGAGATTGTTACAAAATTGAGAAAAGTAAAGGTGTTGGCAATGTTTGACGACGCTTCAGTGAGCTTCCCTTTGCTATGACCCGTATGACCTTGACGTTCTTCTTATCTTGCTTTCTGAAGAAGGTTGATTCTGGCCGATGCTTTAACCTTTCGAAGCTTGCCATGTTGTAAGTGGTACAAACGAATTCATAATGCAGTTGTTCGCTTATTCCCTGGTTTTGCGTGGATCGCCCTTTCAGGTTTTCAATCCACCGGGATACCCATTTTTGCCTGAGCTGTCCAATGCGGCTTTTCAACTCAGCGGGTGTACATTTTTTTAATTTTCCCTTATTTTTGCCCGAGTCTTTTATTCTGTTTTTGACTCGCCGGGATGCCCTATTTTGGCCTGGACTTACATTCTATTTTTATGTCCAGCGGGTCGTTTTATGCGAAGTATTTTTTAACTGCATCTGAATTCACAGGGGATAAGAAATCTTCACCATCCATAGTAGTGAGCATCAGTGCTCCACCATAGAAAACCTTCTTTACTATGAAAGGACCGTCGTAATTCGGAGTCCATTTGCCTTTGTGATCTGTATGAGGAGGAAGAAGTCTTTTCATCACAAGATCTCCTACTTGGTATTCCCGAAGCCTGACTTTCTGATCGAAGGCTTTCTTCATTCTCTTCTGATATAGCTGTCCATGACAGATCGCAGCTAATCTCTTTTCTTCGATCAGATTTAGTTGATTGTACCGAGAACGGACCCATTCTGCTTCGTTCAGCTTGACATCCATCAATACCCGTAAGGAGGGTAATTCAACTTCAACAGGTACGACTGCCTCTATACCATACACCAGCTGATACGGTGTTTCCCCAGTAGATGTTCTGATTGAGGTTCGATACCCATGCAAGGCGAATGGTAGCATCTCATGCCAGTCTTTGTAAGTAACCACCATCTTTTGCACAATCTTCTTAATGTTCTTGTTAGCTGCCTCAACAGCGCCGTTCATCTTTGGTCTGTAAGGAGAAGAGTTGTGATATTGGATTTTGAAGTCCCGACATAGTTCTGCCATCATCTTGTTGTTCAAATATGAACCATTATCAGTAATAATTCGCTCGGGTACTCCATATCGACAAATGATGTTTCTCTTTAGAAATCTGGCTACCACTTGTCTGGTGACATTTGCATACGAAGCTGCTTCAACCTATTTGGTGAAATAGTCAATGGCTACCAGGATGAATCTGGGACCATTTGAAGCATTCGGTTCGATCTTTCCAATCATGTCAATTCCCCACATGGCAAAGGGCCAAGGTGAAGCATTCGGAGGCACATGCACTTTGTCTGCGTAGATCTGGCATTTGTGGCACTTTCTGGCATATGCACAATAGTCTGCATCCATTGTGATCCAGTAGTAACCTGATCGTAATAATTTCTTAGCCATTGCATGTCCTCCAGCATGGGTATTGAAAGATCCTCCATGCACCTCGTGCATCAACAAGTCTGCTTCCTTCTTATCATCACATCTGAGAAGAACCATGTCAAAGTTTCTCTTGTACAAGGAACCATCAGCATTTAGGTAGAAACTACCAGCCAGTCTTCTCAATGTCTTCTTATCATTGGACGATTCCCCCGGTGGGTATGTCTGATCCTCTAAGAAACATTTGATGTCATGGACAAGGCTTGTCATCTTTAGCAATGTCCATGGAGAATACGTATGCCGGTCGGTCAAGTCTGGATAATGAAATCCGAGGCACATGATTGGCAGTCTGAACCTTGATCATGGAGGAAATGGTAGCCAAAGCATTTGCGAACTGATTTTCGTCTCGAGGGATGTACTAAAGTTTTACTTTTGTGAAGAAAGTCAATAATCTCCTCGTATAGTCATGGTATGGAATTAGATGCTCTTGGTGAGCGTACCATTTTCCGTTGGTCTGATTGATTACCAAAGCTGAATCTCCAAATACAGTTAATGTCTTGATCCTGAGGTCAATGGCTTCCTCAAGACCCATGATACAGGCTTCATACACAGCTTCGTTGTTAGTGCATGCAAAGGTGAGTTTTACCGAGAAAGTAATGTGAACTCCTTTAGGTGTAATAAGCACTGCACCAACTCCACGACCATTCATATTGACAGCCCCATCAAACATCATTGTCCATTCTTCTTCTGGGTCAGGCCCTTCAGTGTGAACAGGCTCTTCATGATATTTTGCATTTAGGAATATGATGTCTTCATCAGGGAAGTCAAATCTCATTGGTTGGTAATCATCAATGGGTTGCTCAGCCAGATAATCAGACAGTACACTGCCTTTGATGGCCTTTTGAGATGTGTACTAAATGTTATATTCTATCAGGGTCATTTTCCATCTAGTAGCCCTTCCGGTAAGTGTTGGTTTCTCAAATAGTTACTTGACTGGGTCCATCTTTGAGATCAACAAGGTAGTGTGGGTCAACATATACTGCCTTAGTCGGCGAGCAGCCCACGCTAAAGCACAACATGTTTTCTTGAGCAGTGAATAACGTTGTTCACAATCGGTAAACTTTTTGCTTAGGTAGTATATTGCATACTCTTTTCGACCAGTCTCGTCATGCTGGCCCAACACACATCCCATTGATCCTTCTAATACTGTCAGGTACATTATTAGAGGTCTTCCTTCAACTGGAGGCATAAGGATTGAAGGTTCTTGTAGGTACTCCTTGATTTTGTCAAAAGCCTTTTGGCAGTCTTCATTCTACCTGACCGTTTGCTCATTTCTTAACAGTTTGAACAGGGGCTCACAGGTTGCTGTAAGATGAGATATGAACCTTGAAATGTAGTTCAATCTACCTAAGAACTCCTGAACTTCTTTTTCAGTCCTAGGTGCAGGCATCTCCTGAATGGCTTTGACTTTGTCAGGATCAACTTCAATTCCTTTTTCACTTACGATGAATCCCAGCAACTTACCAGAACGTACCCCGAATGTGCATTTGTTGGGGTTTAGCTTCAGCTGATACTTTCTCAGACGCTTGAACAACTTCAGCAGGTTTACTAGATGGTCTTCTTCAGTGAGGGACTTGGCAATCATATCATCCACGTAGCATTCAATTTCTTTGTGGATCAAGTCGTGGAATAATGTTACCATAGCCCGTTGATAAGTTGCACCCGCATTCTTCAGTCCAAAAGGCACCACCTTATAACAAAATGTGCCCCAGGGTGTGATGAAAGTAGTCTTCTCCATGTCTTCGGGTGACATCTTGATCTGATTATAACCTGAAAAACCATCCATGAAGGAAAACACCGAGAACTGAGCTGTGTTGTCGATCAATACATCAATGTGATGTAAAGGGAAGTCATCTTTTGGGATAGCTCTGTTCAGATCCCGATAATCCACACACATCCGTACTTTGCCATCCTTCTTAGGCACTGGTACAATATTAGCAACCCACGGCGGGTAACTAGTTACTGCAAGGAAACCGGCATCCCACTGTTTTTGTACCTCTTCTTTAATCTTCATGGCCATATCCGGACGAGTACGGCGTAGCTTCTGTTTTACTAGAGGACAATCTTCTTTCAAAGGCAGCTTATGCACAACAATGTCGGTATCCAGACCTGGCATGTCCTGATAGGACCAAGCAAAGACATCAACATACTCTCGAAGCATGTCAATAAGCTGTTTCTTCACTAAATCTTGCAGACGGGCCCCGATCTTCACTTCTTTCAAGTCTTCTTCGGTACCAAGATTAGCTGTCTCAACCTCCTCCTGATGAGGAGTGATTACCTTCTCGTCTTGCCTTAACAACCTGGCCAACTCTTCAGGTAACTCATAGTCTTCTTCAACCCCTTCATCAGCTTGATTAATTGGATTGTCGAAGTCATACAAGGTCATAGCAGTGCGGTTGTCGGTGCGATTTGGAGGATAATCTCTGTAATGGTTGAGATTGGTTCATTTTAGTGATCAGTTTTATCTTGTTTAGAAAAAATGAAAAGGAAGTTGTTTATTTTGATAACATTGCCATTTTATTGTTTTGTACAAAAGTGAAAAATGAAAAGACAGTGAGCGAAAAAAAAAGAGACTCGTTTGCAAAAGATGTCCTGATATTCATTGATTAATCATTTGCACAAAATACAAGATGGCCCTATTACAAAATGAGTCCTGACACCTTGGGCAAGATGCAGTACTTGATGCATGCTAAACGGACAGGAAATAATAATTACTCTGCAGGAGTAACCCTTATAATTTCCTGGGAAGACCAGTTAGAGACTTGGTTCCCCGGGATCCTTGGACGTATCCAGTTCTCCGGGTTGCGGTCGCCTTCTTCCTCGTCTTCCAGATTGTTCACAGCATCCGGGGTAAGCATTCCCCCACTGAAAAATTTGGGCTCCTTGGCAGCCTCTGTTTGATCTTGTCGGGTTGGTCTGTAACCCAACCCGAATCTGTCTTCCTTCTTTTCCACTGGCAGCAGCCTTCCCTAGCCTCTGGCGTTACCCTCTTCAACAACCTTCCGGGCTTGCTGATATGAAGTGATGGAAGTTCCAGACTCAGCAGTTGCTACATTGATGTTAAGGGCCTCAAACCCTTGGCTCATAGTCTCGTGGATCTCCCCATCCATCTCTATGTACTTATAAGTAGCCAGCTGGCTAACGAAAATGTCTTCCTCCCCGCAAATTGTGATGATCTGGCCTTCCCACTCATATTTTAATTTCTGGTGAAGGGTAGATGTAACAGTGCCAACGGCGTGAATCCAGGGTCTACCCAACAAACAGCTGTAGGCCGGCTGAATGTCCATCACGAAGAAAGTAGTTTTAAATATTTGTGGGCATATCATCACGGGTAATTCAATCTCTCCAAATACTGATCTCTTAGAGCCATCAAACGCTCTTACCACCAAGTTACTTGGACGCAATGCCAAACCATCATATTCCAGCTTCACCAAGGCTTTCTTTGGGAGGACATTGAGTGAGGACCCAGTGTCTACCAGCACATGATAAAGAACAACACCTTTGCACTCTAAGGTGATGTGTAAAGCCTTGTTATGATTGCGTCCCTCCATCGTTAAATCAGCATCTGTGAAGCCCAGTCCATGACTGGTGTTAACATTTGCAACCACTGTTTCCAGCTGATTAATCGTAATCTCTTCCGGCACGTAGGCTGCGTGCAGGACCCTCAAAAGTGCATTCCTATGGGCTTCGGAACACATTAACAATGATAAGATAGAGATTTTGGAGGGCGTCTGATGAAGCTGGTCCACCATTTTGTAATCACTCCTTTTGATTATTCTCATAAACTCGTCCACCTCTTGGTCAAAAGACGTCTTTGGAGTTTCTTTAAAAGCTGGCTCTTCAAGTACCACATTCTTCCCTTTTGCTTTAGCAGCAGCCTCTGCTTCAACATTGGGTCTTGGTATTGGTGAGGCAAAAAGGCGTCCGCTTCTGGTGAAGCCTCCGCCTCCCCCAACATTGTCAACTTGTGGTGAATAGGTTGTTGAATCTAGAGTGGTCTTCTTTCCGTTGCAGTAGAGATCAGTGTCGTAGTGCCAAGGTATGGCATTACTGCTTTCATAAGGAACGGGTCCAGGTAGCGTAATGGTGACTGGACTGGTTGCTGCAGTGGAAGGAACTGTGATGGTATGCGGGTCATAATAGATTGTGACTGGATATCTGACAGTAGGTGTTGCAGTTGGTTGTTGAAAATTGTTGTTGGGATGAACAGTTTCCGGGTCATAATAGATCGTGACCGTTGAGACATCTTCGTTAGCATTTGTTGGTGTTATAGGCGATTTCGTTGATATGATGGGTGTTGATGTTGTAGAAGTAAGTGTTGCTGAACTTTGGTCTGTTGAAATAATGGATGGAGTGATTGCTGGAGTTGTGGATGAATCAGTGGGAGTGATGGTTGTTGTAGTTGTAGGAGGATCTATTGTTGCTGAAGAAAGAGTTGTTGATGTTGTAGGAGGATCTATTGTTGACGAAGAAAGAGTTGTTGATGTTGTAGGAGGATCTATTGTTGTTGAAGAAAGAGTTGTTGATGTTGTAGACGCTGTTGTGGTAATTTGAAAAATTCCATCTCTGATAAGGCCATCTATGCCAAGCCTTAGCTTCTCACAACCATTAATAGCAGTCTTGCAAGATTTGCAGCGGGCCTCACAGCCTGGGAACAGCTGGCATAGGCAAGACAACAAAAGTGTGAGTCAACGAATTTTAAACCGATAGTTTCTACGGAGAGATAACTTAATAAACTTTAATAAGCCAAACCTCTATTGAATTTGCAAAGGAGAATTAATTATGTACCGATATTTTACCATTAATTTAAATTAATTAACTATTCACATTTTTTAAAACTAAAAACATCGCCTGCCTTAGCTAAACATAGCAACATCCGATAGCACTAGGTTGATTATCGAGTCTCTGTGGGATCAATATTTTTTATTACTATGTGATAGACTGTGCACTTGCAGTTAGTAACCGGTAGACTCAGAAAGTCATCACCAAATACCTCTTTTGCGTGGACCACCCTTTACGGGGTTTCATTCCACCAGGATACCCATAGGCAAGACCACAAAAGTGTGAGTCAACGAATTTTAAACCGATAGTTTCTACGGAGAGATAACTTAATAAACTTTAATAAGCCAAACCTCTATTGAATTTGCAAAGGAGAATTAATTATGTACCGATATTTTTACCATTAATTTAAATTAATTAACTATTCACATTTTTTAAAACTAAAAACATCGCCCGCCTTAGCTAAACATAGAAACTTCCGATAGCACTAGGTTGATTATCGAGTCTCTGTGGGATCAATATTTTTTATTACTACGTGATAGACTGTGCACTTGCAGTTAGTAACAGTTAGACTCAGAAAGTCATCACCAAATCCCTCTTTAGTGTGGACCACCCTTTACGGGGTTTCATTCCACCAGGATACCCATAGGCAAAACCACAATAGTGTGAATCAACGAATTTTAAACTGAGAGTTTCTACGGAGAGATAACTTAATAAACTTTAATAAGCCAAACCTCTATTGAATTTACAAAGGATAATTAATTATGTACCGATATTTTTACCATTAATTTAAATTAATTAACTATTCACATTTTTTAAAACTAAAAACATCGCCTGCCTTAGCTAAACATAGCAACATCCGATAGCACTAGGTTGATTATCGAGTCTCTGTGGGATCAATATTTTTTATTACTACGTGATAGACTGTGCACTTGCAGTTAGTAACCGTTAGACTCAGAAAGTCATCACCAAATCCCTCTTTTGCGTGGACCACCCATTACGGGGTTTCATTCCACCAGGATACCCATAGGCAAGACCACAAAAGTGTGAGTCAACGAATTTTAAATTGAGAGTTTCTACGGAGAGATAACTTAATAAAATTTAATAAGTCAAACCTCTATTGAATTTGCAAAGGAGAATTAATTATGTACCGATATTTTTACCATTAATTTAAATTAATTAACTATTCACATTTTTTAAAACTAAAAACATCGTCCGCCTTAGCTAAACATAGCAACATCCGATAGCACTAGGTTGATTATCGAGTCTCTGTGGGATCAATATTTTTTATTACTACGTGATAGATTGTGCACTTGCAGTTAGTAACTGGTAGACTCAGAAAGTCATCAACAAATCCCTCATTTGAGTGGACCACCCTTTACGGGGTTTCATTCCACCAGGATACCCATAGGCAAGACCACAAAAGTGTGAGTCAACGAATTTTAAACTGATAGTTTCTACGGAGAGATAACTTAATAAACTTTAATAAGCCAATTCTCTATTGAATTTGCAAAGGAGAATTAATTATGTACCGATATTTTTACCATTAATTTAAATTAATTAACTATTCACATTTTTTAAAACTAAAAACATCGCCCGCCTTAGCTAAACATAGCAACATCCGATAGCACTAGGTTGATTATCGAGTCTCTGTGGGATCAATATTTTTTATTACTACGTGATAGACTGTGCACTTGCAGTTAGTAACCGTTAGACTCAGAAAGTCATCACCAAATCTCTCTTTTGCGTGGACCACCCTTTATGGGGTTTCATTCTACCAGGATACCCATAGGCAAGACCACAAAAGTGTGAGTCAACGAATTTTAAACTAAGAGTTTCTACAGAGAGATAACTTAATAAACTTTAATAAGCCAATTCTCTATTGAATTTGCAAAGGAGAATTAATTATGTACCGATATTTTTACCATTAATTTAAATTAATTAACTATTCACATTTTTTAAAACTAAAAACATCGCCTGCCTTAGCTAAACATAGCAACATCCGATAGCACTAGGTTGATTATCGAGTCTCTGTGGGATCAATATTTTTTATTACTACGTGATAGACTGTGCACTTGCAGTTAGTAACCGTTAGACTCAGAAAGTCATCACCAAATCCCTCTTTTGCGTGGACCACCCTTTACGGGGTTTCATTCCACCAGGATACCCATAGGCAAGACCACAAAAGTGTGAGTCAACGAATTTTAAACTGAGAGTTTCTACGGAGAGATAACTTAATAAAATTTAATAAGCCAAACCTCTATTGAATTTGCAAAGGAGAATTAATTATGTACCGATATTTTTACCATTAATTTAAATTAATTAACAATTCACATTTTTTAAAACTAAAAACATCGCCCGCCTTAGCTAAACATAGCAACATCCGATAGCACTAGGTTGATTATCGAGTCTCTGTGGGATCAATATTTTTTATTACAACGTGATAGACTGTGCACTTGCAGTTAGTAACCGTTAGACTCAGAAAGTCATCACCAAATCCCTCTTTTGCGTGGACCACCCTTTACGGGGTTTCATTCCACCAGGATACCCATAGGCAAGACCACAAAAGTGTGAGTCAACGAATTTTAAACTGATAGTTTCTATAGAGAGATAACTTAATAAACTTTAATAAGCCAATTCTCTATTGAATTTGCAAAGGAGAATTAATTATGTACCGATATTTTTACCATTAATTTAAATTAATTAACTATTCACATTTTTTAAAACTAAAAACATCGCCTGCCTTAGCTAAACATAGCAACATCCGATAGCACTAGGTTGATTATCGAGTCTCTGTGGGATCAATATTTTTTATTACTACGTGATAGACTGTGCACTTGCAGTTAGTAACCGTTAGACTCAGAAAGTCATCACCAAATCCCTCTTTTGCGTGGACCACCCTTTACGGGGTTTCATTCCACCAGGATACCCATAGGCAAGACCACAAAAGTGTGAGTCAACGAATTTTTAACTGAGAGTTTCTACGGAGAGATAATTTAATAAAATTTAATAAGCCAAACCTCTATTGAATTTGCAAAGGAGAATTAATTATGTACCGATATTTTTACCATTAATTTAAATTAATTAACTATTCACATTTTTTAAAACTAAAAACATCGCCCGCCTTAGCTAAACATAGCAACATCCGATAGCACTAGGTTGATTATCGAGTCTCTGTGGGATCAATATTTTTTATTACTACGTGATAGACTGTGCACTTGCAGTTAGTAACCGTTAGACTCAGAAAGTCATCACCAAATCCCTCTTTTGCGTGGACCACCCTTTACGGGGTTTCATTCCACCAGGATACCCATAGGCAAGACCACAAAAGTGTGAGTCAACGAATTTTAAACTGAGAGTTTCTACGGAGAGATAACTTAATAAAATTTAATAAGCCAAACCTCTATTGAATTTGCAAAGGAGAATTAATTATGTACCGATATTTTTACCATTAATTTAAATTAATTAACAATTCACATTTTTTAAAACTAAAAACATCGCCCGCCTTAGCTAAACATAGCAACATCCGATAGCACTAGGTTGATTATCGAGTCTCTGTGGGATCAATATTTTTTATTACAACGTGATAGACTGTGCACTTGCAGTTAGTAACCGTTAGACTCAGAAAGTCATCACCAAATCCCTCTTTTGCGTGGACCACCCTTTACGGGGTTTCATTCCACCAGGATACCCATAGGCAAGACCACAAAAGTGTGAGTCAACGAATTTTAAACTGATAGTTTCTATAGAGAGATAACTTAATAAACTTTAATAAGCCAATTCTCTATTGAATTTGCAAAGGAGAATTAATTATGTACCGATATTTTTACCATTAATTTAAATTAATTAACTATTCACATTTTTTAAAACTAAAAACATCGCCTGCCTTAGCTAAACATAGCAACATCCGATAGCACTAGGTTGATTATCGAGTCTCTGTGGGATCAATATTTTTTATTACTACGTGATAGACTGTGCACTTGCAGTTAGTAACCGTTAGACTCAGAAAGTCATCACCAAATCCCTCTTTTGCGTGGACCACCCTTTACGGGGTTTCATTCCACCAGGATACCCATAGGCAAGACCACAAAAGTGTGAGTCAACGAATTTTTAACTGAGAGTTTCTACGGAGAGATAATTTAATAAAATTTAATAAGCCAAACCTCTATTGAATTTGCAAAGGAGAATTAATTATGTACCGATATTTTTACCATTAATTTAAATTAATTAACTATTCACATTTTTTAAAACTAAAAACATCGCCCGCCTTAGCTAAACATAGCAACATCCGATAGCACTAGGTTGATTATCGAGTCTCTGTGGGATCAATATTTTTTATTACTACGTGATAGACTGTGCACTTGCAGTTAGTAACCGTTAGACTCAGAAAGTCATCACCAAATCCCTCTTTTGCGTGGACCACCCTTTACGGGGTTTCATTCCACCAGGATACCCATAGGCAAGACCACAAAAGTGTGAGTCAACGAATTTTAAACTGAGAGTTTCTACAGAGAGATAACTTAATAAACTTTAATAAGCCAATTCTCTATTGAATTTGCAAAGGAGAATTAATTATGTACCGATATTTTTACCATTAATTTAAATTAATTAACTATTCACATTTTTTAAAACTAAAAACATCGCCTGCCTTAGCTAAACATAGCAACATCCGATAGCACTAGGTTGATTATCGAGTCTATGTGGGATCAATATTTTTTATTACTACGTGATAGACTGTGCACTTGCAGTTAGTAACCGTTAGACTCAGAAACTCATCACCAAATCCCTCTTTTGCGTGGAACACCCTTTACGGGGTTTCATTCCACCAGGATAACCATAGGCAAGACCACAAAAGTGTGAGTCAACGAATTTTAAACTGAGAGTTTCTACGGAGAGATAACTTAATAAACCTTAATAAGTCAAACCTCTATTGAATTTGCAAAGGAGAATTAATTATGTACCGATATTTTTACCATTAATTTAAATTAATTAACTATTCACATTTTTTAAAACTAAAAACATCGCTCACCTTAGCTAAACATAGCAACATCCGATAGCACTAGGTTGATTATCGAGTCTCTGTGGGATCAATATTTTTTATTACTACGTGATAGACTGTGCACTTGCAGTTAGTAACCGTTAGACTCAGAAAGTCATCACCAAATCCCTCTTTTGCGTGGACCACCCTTTACGGGGTTTCATTCCACAAGGATACCCATAAGCAAGACCACAAAAGTGTGAGTCAACGAATTTTAAACTGAGAGTTTCTACGGAGAGATAACTTAATAAAATTTAATAAGCCAAACCTCTATTGAATTTGCAAAGGAGAATTAATTATGTACCGATATTTTTACCATTAATTTAAATTAATTAACTATTCACATTTTTTAAAACTAAAAACATCGCTCACCTTAGCTAAACATAGCAACATCCGATAGCACTAGGTTGATTATCGAGTCTCTGTGGGATCAATATTTTTTATTACTACGTGATAGACTGTGCACTTGCAGTTAGTAACCGTTAGACTCAGAAAGTCATCACCAAATCCCTCTTTTGCGTGGACCACCCTTTACGGGGTTTCATTCCACCAGGATACCCATAGGCAAGACCACAAAAGTGTGAGTCAACGAATTTTAAACTGATAGTTTCTACAGAGAGATAACTTAATAAACTTTAATAAGCCAATTCTCTATTGAATTTGCAAAGGAGAATTAATTATGTACCGATATTTTTACCATTAATTTAAATTAATTAACTATTCACATTTTTTAAAACTAAAAACATCGCTTGCCTTAGCTAAACATAGCAACATCCGATAGCACTAGGTTGATTATCGAGTCTATGTGGGATCAATATTTTTTTTACTACGTGATAGACTGTGCACTTGCAGTTAGTAACCGTTAGACTCAGAAAGTTATCACCAAATCCCTCTTTTGCGTGGACCACCCTTTACGGGGTTTCATTCCACCAGGATAACCATAGGCAAGACCACAAAAGTGTGAGTCAACGAATTTTGAACTGAGAGTATCTACGGAGAGATAACTTAATAAACTTTAATAAGTCAAACCTCTATTGAATTTGCAAAGGAGAATTAATTATGTACCGATATTTTTACCATTAATTTAAATTAATTAACTATTCACATTTTTTAAAACTAAAAACATCGCCTGCCTTAGCTAAACATAGCAACATCCGATAGCACTAGGTTGATTATCGAGTCTATGTGGGATCAATATTTTTTATTACTACGTGATAGACTGTGCACTTGCAGTTAGTAACCGTTAGACTCAGAAAGTCATCACCAAATCCCTCTTTTGCGTGGACCACCCTTTACGGGGTTTCATTCCACCAGGATAACCATAGGCAAGACCACAAAAGTGTGAGTCAACGAATTTTGAACTGAGAGTATCTACGGAGAGATAACTTAATAAACTTTAATAAGTCAAACCTCTATTGAATTTGCAAAGGAGAATTAATTATGTACCGATATTTTTACCATTAATTTAAATTAATTAACTATTCACATTTTTTAAAACTAAAAACATCGCTCACCTTAGCTAAACATAGCAACATTCGATAACACTAGGATGATTATCGAGTCTCTGTGGGATCAATATTTTTTATTAATACGTGATAGACTGTGCACTTGCAGTTAGTAACCGTTAGACTCAGAAAGTCATCACCAAATCCCTCTTTTGCGTGGAACACCCTTTACGTGGTATCACTGAAGGAAAATTGCGATCTAAACGCAGCGGAAAACAAAAAATTTTCCTTTAGTGATCCTTACGAATGAGCATGGTCAGTGATAGAATCGTTACCTCTTTGTGGCGATTCAGATCTTTGATGCAGCGATCACAAGCGTTGATGAAGTGCAACGCCTCTACTCAGTCCACACGAACAGCTTCCGGTCACAGTGCTAGCTGCTTACGAACAGAATTATTTGAGTGAGAATCAAAACGAAATTGCATCAAGTGAAAGCTTCATCACAAGGGTTCCTTTTATAGACTCTCTTGTGGGTTGCGGGCTAAAAGCCCAATTCACATGATCCATAATAATATTATATATTATTATAATAACTATTATTATAATAAATATATTTATTTTATTATTATTTTATAACCATTATAAAATAACAATAATTATTATTATATTATCCGAATTTCTATTTTTCACTTAAGTGCACCGTACCTTACGGTGTTCCTTTTATTTCTCTATCTCTCATCAAACTGTCCTTATGTGTGTGACCCTGTAGGATTTCGTAACGTTGGTAATTATATTAAATTATATATTTAACATAATAAACAGTGAGCGGTATCTAGCAACACATCACTGCTACCCAAGTCACGAAAATGTCATGTGATCTGACAAAACCTTTTTCGTGATAATATATGTTTGTACAATTACCCTTTTGCCCCTATGTCTATATTGAACACAAGGCATACACTGTGTCATCCTTGTCCAGTTCAATATTGGGCCCTTATACATTTCTCCTGTTATGCAGGATTGGCAAATTCCATCTAGGACACTCATGTCCCTCAGCATGCTTCGTGGAGTGCCCATCAACTGTCTTTATGATCATCCAGTTACGGATAATGTTTGATCAGCAATAAAGCACCCGACTCTACATCTAGGGTCCATAGTGGTTTCAGGTCGAAGGGTGGTAATACACCATTATCACCATGAGAATAACTTATGACACTTTGCATAACATACTATGTAGTATTCTCATAGCGGGTCAATCCGGTATAAATATTACTCCTAATATTTATACCTATGTCAAGACTTGATAACCCTTTATCCATGATCCATGAGATGTGATCATCAGTCTATCTTCATAATAGTCTCAATGCTTTAATGTTATCCCACTTTGCAATAAAGCTTGACTACGGATATTTTAAGAATAATGTCTTTATGTTTAATGGGATCTCATGATTAAGTCACACTTAACATTTCATTAAACAGACTAACTATTCTAGGGACTTTATTATTCTGAAAGACAAACATAATAAAGAAATGCCTTTTATTATTAAACGAATAATCCGATACAAGTACCAAAAAGTATTGGCCTCTAGGGCTTACATCAACAATCTCCCACTAGCACTAGAGCCAATTAGGCATACCCTTAATACCCATAGATCTAGTATGACCATCATGCTTCTGTTGCGCAAGAGGCTTTGTTAATGGGTCAGCGATATTGTCAAGTGTAGGTACTCTGCATATCTTCACATCTCCACGATCAATTATCTCTCGAATGAGGTGATAACGCCTAAGTATGTGTTTGGATCGTTGGTGAGATCTAGGCTCCTTAGCTTGTGCGATAGCACCATTGTTATCACAATATAAACCAATGGGATCCACAATGCTAGGGACTATGCCAAGTTCACTAATGAACTTCTTGATCCAAACAGCTTCCTTTGCTGCATTTGAGGCAGCAATATACTCGGCCTCAGTTGTAGAATCAGCAACTGTTTCCTGCTTTGAACTTTTCCAGCTCACAGCACCACCATTGAGACAGAACACATAACCAGATTGTGATCTAAAATCATCCTTATCTGTCTGGAAGCTAGCATCAGTGTAACCAATTACATCAAGCTCTTCCTGACCTCCATATATCAAGAATGAATCCTTAGTCCTTCTCAAGTACTTAAGGATATTCTTGACAGCTACCCAGTGAGCATCACCGGGATCAGATTGGTACCTACTCGTTGCACTTAATGCATACGAGACATCTGGTCGAGTACATAACATGGCATACATGATAGATCCTATTGCAGATGCATATGGAATCTTATTCATGCGATCCCTTTCTTCCTTAGTTGAAGGGGATTGTGTTTTTGATAAACACAGACCATGTTGCATAGGTATGAATCCTTTCTTGGAATCATGCATATTAAAGCGTCTCAACACTTTATCTATGTATGTACTCTGACTTAGGCCAAGCAGTTTTTGTGATCTATCTCTATAGATCCTAATTCCTAATATATAGGCTGCTTCACCTAGGTCTTTCATAGAAAAACAATTCCCTAACCAAGTCTTCACTTGTTGCAAGGTAGGGACATCGTTTCCAATGAGTAATATGTCATCTACATATAATACCAGAAACACGATCATGCTCCCACTAACCTTCTTGTAGACACAAGGTTCATCTTCATTTTTGATGAATCCATATTGTTTTACGGTTTCATCAAAACGAAGATTCCAGCTTCTGGAAGCTTGCTTCAATCCATAGATTGATCGCTGTAACTTGCATATCTTTTGGGCATCTTGTGGTATGTCAAATCCTTCAGGTTGTGTCATGTACACATCCTCAAGAAGATTCCCATTAAGGAAAGCAGTTTTGACATCCATCTGCCATATTTCATAATCATGATATGCAGCGATGGCAAGTAAAATCCGAACAGATTTAAGCATTGCAACTGGTGAAAAGGTTTCATCATAGTCAACCCCATGAATTTGTTTATAGCCTTTTGCAACCAGTCTTGCTTTATAGGTATGTACCTTACCATCCATGTCAGTCTTCTTCTTGAAGACCCACTTGCATCCTATAGGGTTAACTCCTATAGGAGGTTCTACCAAGGTCCAAACCTGGTTTGTGTACATGGAATCCATTTCAGATTTCATGGCTTCTAGCCACTTCTCAGACTCAGGACCAGTTATGGCCTCTTTGTAGGTCACAGGCTCATCTTGATCCATGAGTAATACATCACCCTGATCACTTATGAGATATCCATATCTCTCAGGTTGGTGACGTGTCCTGCTTGACCTACGCTGGTCTTGTTCTACTTGAGCAGGTTGCTCTTCCACAACTACTTGTGTTTCCTGCTCTAGTTCCTCCATAGGTGTTTCAATGTTTTGTGATTCTTGAATTTCTTCAAGCTCTATTTTCCTCCCACTGTTTCCTTTGGAAATAAAATCCCTTTCCAGAAAGACTCCAGTTCGAGCGACAAACACTTTGCCCTCAGAAGGATTGTAGAAGTAATATCCTCTTGTTTCTTTAGGATACCCCACAAATAAGCATTTGTCAGATTTGGGCTCAAGCTTGGTTGAAATTTGTCGTTTGACGTAAACTTCGCAACCCCAAATCTTCATGTAAGACATATGTGGTTTCTTACCACTCCATATCTCATATGGTGTCTTATCAACCTTTTTGGATGGAACACGGTTAAGTGTGTAAGCTGCTGTTAATAATGCATGTCCCCAAAAGGAGTTTGGAAGATCGGCGTGACTCATCATGGATCGGACCATGTCTAACAAGGTTCGATTTCTTCTCTCAGATACACCATTCCATTGTGGTGTTCCAGGAGGAGTAAGTTGGGATAGAATCCCATACTCTTTTAGATGGTCATCAAATTCTAGGCTTAAATATTCACCGCCTCGATCTGATCGAAGAACTTTAATATTCTTCCCTAGTTGGTTTTGTACTTCATTCTTGAATTCCTTGAACTTTTCAAAGGACTCAGATTTGTGTTTCATTAAATACACATATCCGTATCTACTGAAGTCATCAGTGAAAGTGATGAAGTACTGAAAACCTCCTCTGGCTGGTATGTTCAGTGGTCCACATACATCAGTATGTATGAGTGCCAAAAGATCATTAGCCCTTTCACCTTTTCCTGTGAATGGGGACTTTGTCATCTTTCCAATTAAACAAGATCTGCATGTCTCATATGATTCATAATCAAAAGAGTCCAAGAGTCCATCTTTATGGAGTTTGGAAATGCGTTTCTCATTTATGTGGCCTAATCGACAGTGCCAAAGGTAAGTTGGATTCAACTCATTAGGTTTCAACCTTTTAGTATTAATGTTATAAATTGGCATTTCAAGATCAAGGACATATAGTCCATTATTCATTTTTGCAGTAGCATAGAATATATCATTCAAATAAATGGAGCAACAATTGTTCTTTATTATGAATGAAAAACCAAACTTGTCCAAACAAGAAACGGAAATAATATTCCTGCTAATTGCAGGTACATAATAACAGTTCTCTAACTGAATTATTAAACCACTAGGTAAAGTTAAAACATAAGTTCCTACAGCTAAAGCAGCAACCTTTGCTCCATTGCCAACTCGTAGGTCAACTTCACCTTTTGCCAAATCTCTACTCCTTTTTAGCCCCTGCACATTAGTACAAATGTGAGAACCGCATCCAGTATCTAATACCCATGATGCAGAAGTAGATAAATTAATTTCAATAACAAAAATACCTGAATTTGAAGTCTCTACTCCATTTTTCTTATCTTCCAGGTACTTTGGGCAATTTCTCTTCCAATGTCCGGTCTTACCGCAATGGAAGCAAGTGCCCTCCTTTGCTATTCCTCCACTAGGCTTCAAAACAGGAGGAGTGGGTTTGGGTTTGGCAACTTCCTTGCCTTTCCCTCTACCACCCTGTTTGATGGGCCTCTTGTTCTGTTTCTTTCCATTACTGACCATCAGAATAGATTTCCCTTTTGTCTTCATATTCTGCTCAGCAGTTCTCAACATGCCTAGCAGTTCTGGAAGACTTTTGTCCAAGTCATTCATATTGAAATTCAGGACAAACTGACTGAAGCTCTCTGGCAACGATTGCAAGATCAGATCAATCGCAAGTTCTTTTCCAAGGGGAAACCCTAATCTGTCAAGGTTCTCCACATACCCAATCATCTTGAGTACATGGGGACTTACAGGGGCTCCCTCAGCTAACTTGCTGTTAAAAAGGGACTTTGAAACCTGAAACCTCTCATTTCTTGCTTGCTCTTGATAAAGCATTTTCAGATGTCCGATCATATCGAACACAGACATGTTCTCGTGTTGCTTTTGCAACTCAGAGTTCATGGTAGCAAGCATGAGGCAAGCGGTTTCATTGGCATCATCGAAATGCTTCTTATAAGCATCTCTTTCTGCCTTTGATGCAGAACTAGGAGGTTCCTCCTCAGGAACTGGTGTCTCCAAGACATACAGCTTCTTATCGTGCTTGAGGACAATCCTCAGATTACGGTGCCAATCCAGGAAATTTGTCCCAGACAATTTTTCCTTATCTAGGATGGATCGCAAAATATTGTTCGATGTGTTTGTTGTCATGGTAATCTACAAGAGAAATATGAAAATATAAGTATCATTAAAACAACATATTTAATTAGGCCTTTAATCAAATATGCTCCCACTATTTTATTCAAAACAAATGACCCTCATCATTTGATTCGGAAAATCCCGTTGGAAGACTTTCTAGTGGGTCGAGATCCATGTTTCACTTTGTTTATAGTCAGCGTTAGGCTGATTACACAAAACTAAGTTATTTAGGTAGGAACTCCTTCCAATTGTATCTCATACAACTCTCGAATATTTTCAATTGGGTGAATAACTCCTTATTCTGATCCATCACATGAATCATTCCCAATTCTTGCTTCTAAACATGTATAATCTTATTATAATTTGTTTAGTTAAGTTTGACCCATTGTTTTAGCAATTGGATATTACAATTATCCCATCACACCTTACTAATATAGAACATGCACCTCGCGTAGGCGAAACCTACAATGCTCGATACTAGTCTTGATGAGTGCTAAAATTTGGAAAGCATAAACTTAATATTTAATTTTGAGGGAATTTGTTATTAGTTTGATCTCACCGGCTTAACATGCAAAACGTCTCTCACATGCATCAACATACAATTACATGCATCAACATACATATAAAAAGATACAATTATGGCCCCTAACGCAATTGTTCTCTCAAGCCAATGAGAGAACCTAAGCTAACCTAATAACGATCTAAGCTTCTCCAAGCATGATCTCCAAGGTTATCCTCCTTTAATATTGAATACTTCCTTTTTCTTCATAACATAATATTACATTACATATAAGAAAACTCGTTTTACATACGAGGGAGTGAGATGAGAAAAGAAGTTACATAAAGAGATTGAGAGAGAGGCACGACTCGCAGGCCGTATTTAAAAATCCCAAAACAATAATAAAGGATAAACTAAGGCCATAACTGATCACCACAAATAAATAATAATAAACACACTTTTATTATTAGTTTAAAATTCCGATAATTAAATAAACTAAATTAAATTTCGGCTGATTGATCACACTTTGCAGACTTAGCCGGGGGTTCCGCTGCCCGGTCAGCGGACGGTGGTTCCGCTGACCGTTCAGCGGACGGGGTTCAAGGGGGCAGCGCCTCCTTGCAGGGTCTTCAGGGGCAGCGCCCCGGCGAAAAATTTTATGAACACTTCATTGTATTTCACGTCGTTTCCTGCACAACTTTTGTGCATTTACAACCCCAACCGGAAAAGTCTGCGGCAATACAACACTTGTACTGCCATTAATCCTAATGCAACAATTTCATGCCGTCAAACACAACTCGATTGATAACTCAATATGATAGATCAACATGTCATTGCTTCACCATACCAACGTCGGATTCCGAAGCGAATGAAAATGATGATCTTTCAAAGAATTACAATCCTTATGTGATTGAATGGTTGAAATCAAAACAGTATATCCCATATACCATCTTTGCATCAGAATTTCTTATATCTTATATAAAAGTGATCGATCTAATTGTGTAACCTATGGATGATCAATGTATCGCACAACTTCACCATACTAATGTCGGTTTCTGAAGCATAATCAACATCAATCATCCAAATCGTACACAACAGATGCCAAATTTAATTAATCGTTTATTGTTAAATTCGTTCTGTGTTTTAATCGAATCAAATACAGAAAAAAAACGGAAATTTAACAGCTATCAGATCCATGGTTTCGTAAGTGGCTCTGATACCACTGAAGGAAAATTGCGATCTAAACGCAGCGGAAAACAAAAATTTTCCTTTAGTGATCCTTACGAATGAGCATGGTCAGTGATAGAATCGTTACCTCTTTGTGGCGATTCAGATCTTTGATGCAGCGATCACAAGCGTTGATGAAGTGCAACGCCTCTACTCAGTCCACACGAACAGCTTCCGGTCACAGTGCTAGCTGCTTACGAACGGAATTATTTGAGTGAGAATCAAAACGAAATTGCATCAAGTGAAAGCTTCATCACAAGGGTTCCTTTTTTAGACTCTCTTGTGGGTTGCGGGCTAAAAGCCCAATTCACATGATCCATAATAATATTATATATTATTATAATAACTATTATTATAATAAATATATTTATTTTATTATTATTTTATAACCATTATAAAATAACAATAATTATTATTATATTATCCGAATTTCTATTTTTCACTTAAGTGCACCGTACCTTACGGTGTTCCTTTTATTTCTCTATCTCTCATCAAACTGTCCTTATGTGTGTGACCCTGTAGGATTTCGTAACGTTGGTAATTATATTAAATTATATATTTAACATAATAAACAGTGAGCGGTATCTAGCAACACATCACTGCTACCCAAGTCACGAAAATGTCATGTGATCTGACAAAACCTTTTTCGTGATAATATATGTTTGTACAATTACCCTTTTGCCCCTATGTCTATATTGAACACAAGGCATACACTGTGTCATCCTTGTCCAGTTCAATATTGGGCCCTTAGACATTTCTCCTGTTATGCAGGATTGGCAAATTCCATCTAGGACACTCATGTCCCTCAGCATGCTTCGTGGAGTGCCCATCAACTGTCTTTATGATCATCCAGTTACGGATAATGTTTGATCAGCAATAAAGCACCCGACTCTACATCTAGGGTCCATAGTGGTTTCAGGTCGAAGGGTGGTAATACACCATTATCACCATGAGAATAACTTATGACACTTTGCATAACATACTATGTAGTATTCTCATAGCGGGTCAATCCGGTATAAATATTACTCCTAATATTTATACCTATGTCAAGACTTGATAACCCTTTATCCATGATCCATGAGATGTGATCATCAGTCTATCTTCATAATAGTCTCAATGCTTTAATGTTATCCCACTTTGCAATAAAGCTTGACTACGGATATTTTAAGAATAATGTCTTTATGTTTAATGGGATCTCATGATTAAGTCACACTTAACATTTCATTAAACAGACTAACTATTCTAGGGACTTTATTATTCTGAAAGACAAACATAATAAAGAAATGCCTTTTATTATTAAACGAATAATCCGATACAAGTACCAAAAAGTATTGGCCTCTAGGGCTTACATCTACACATTCCACCAGGATACCCATAGGCAAGACCACAAAAGTGTGAGTCAACGAATTTTAAACTGAGAGTTTCTACGGAGAGATAACTTAATAAAATTTAATAAGCCAAAACTCTATTGAATTTGCAAAGGAGAATTAATTATGTACCGATATTTTTACCATTAATTTAAATTAATTAACTATTCACATTTTTTAAAACTAAAAACATCGTCCGCCTTAGCTAAACATAGCAACATCCGATAGCACTAGGTTGATTATCGAGTCTCTGTGGGATCAATATTTTTTATTACTACGTGATAGACTGTGCACTTGCAGTTAGTAACGTTAGACTCAGAAAGTCATCACCAAATCCCTCATTTAAGTGGACCACCCATTACGGGGTTTCATTCCACCAGGATACCCATAGGCAAGACCACAAAAGTGTGAGTCAACGAATTTTAAACTGATAGTTTCTACAGAGAGATAACTTAATAAAATTTAATAAGCCAAACCTCTATTGAATTAGCAAAGGAGAATTAATTATGTACCGTTATTTTTACCATTAACTTAAATTAATTAACTATTCACATTTTTTAAAACTATAAACATCGCCCGCCTTAGCTAAACATAGCAACATCCGATAGCACTAGGTTGATTATCGAGTCTCTGTGGGATCAATATTTTTTATTACTACGTGATAGACTGTGCACTTGCAGTTAGTAAACGTTAGACTCAGAAAGTCATCACCAAATCCCTCTTTTGCGTGGACCACCCTTTACGGGGTTTCATTCCACCAGGATACCCATAGGAAAGACCACAAAAGTATGAGTCAACGAATTTTAAACTGAGAGTTTCTACGGCGAGATAACTTAATAAACTTTAATAAGCCAGACCTCTATAGAATTTACAAAGGAGAATTAATTATGTAAAGATATTTTTACCATTAATTTAAATTAATTAACTATTCACATTTTTTAAAACTAAAAACATCGCCAGCCTTAGCTAAACATAGCAACATCCGATAGCACTAGGTTGATTATCGAGTCTCTGTGGGATCAATATTTTTTATTACTACGTGATAGACTGTGCACTTGCAGTTAGTAACCGTTAGACTCAGAAAGTCATCACCAATTCCCTCTTTTGCCTGGACCACCCTTTACGGGGTTTCATTCCACAAGGATACCCATAGGCAAGACCAAAAAAGTGTGAGTCAACGAATTTTAAACTGAGAGTTTCTACGGAGAGATAACTTAATAAAATTTAATAAGCCAAACCTCTATTGAATTTGCAAAGGAGAATTAATTATGTACCGATATTTTTACCATTAATTTAAATTAATTAACTATTCACATTTTTTAAAATTAAAAACATCGTCCTCCTTAGCTAAACATAGCAACATCCGATAGCACTAGGTTGATTATCGAGTCTCTGTGGGATCAATATTTTTTATTACTACGTGATAGACTGTGAACTTGCAGTTAGTAACGGTTAGACTCAGTAAGTCATCACCAAATCCCTCTTTTGCGTGGACCACCCTTTACGGGGTTTCATCCCACCAGGATACCCATAGGCAAGACCATAAAAGTGTGAGTCAACGAATTTTAAACTGAGAGTTTCTACGGAAAGATAACTTAATAAACTTTAATAAGCCAATTCTCTATTGAATTTGAAAAGGAGAATTAATTATGTACCGATATTTTTACCATTAATTTAAATTAATTAACTATTCACATTTTTTAAAACTAAAAACATCGCCCGCCTTAGCTAAACATAGGAACATCCGATAGCACTAGGTTGATTATCGAGTCTCTGTGGGATCAATATTTTTTATTACTACGTGATAGACTGTGAACTTGCAGTTAGTAACCGTTAGACTCAGAAAGTCATCACCAAATCCCTCTTTTGCGTGGACCACCCTTTACGGGGTTTCATCCTACCAGGATACCCATAGGCAAGACCATAAAAGTGTGAGTCAACGAATTTTAAACTGATAGTTTCTACAGAGAGATAACTTAATAAACTTTAATAAGCCAAACCTCTATTGAATTTGAAAAGGAGAATTAATTATGTACCGATATTTTTACCATTAATTTAAATTAATTAACTATTCACATTTTTTAAAACTAAAAACATCGCCCGCCTTAGATAAACATAGCAACATCCGATAGCACTAGGTTGATTATCGAGTCTCTGTGGGATCAATATTTTTTATTACTACGTGATAGACTGTGAACTTGCAGTTAGTAACCGTTAGACTCAGAAAGTCATCACCAAATCCCTCATTTGCGTGGACCACCCTTTACGGGGTTTCATCCCACCAGGATACCCATAGGCAAGACCATAAAAGTGTGAGTCAACGAATTTTAAACTGAGAGTTTCTACGGAGAGATAACTTAATAAACTTTAATAAGCCAAACCTCTATTGAATTTGCAAAGGAGAATTAATTATGTACCGATATTTTTACCATTAATTTAAATTAATTAACTATTCACATTTTTTAAAACTGAAAAACATCGCTCGCCTTAGCTAAACATAGCAACATCCGATAGCACAAGGGTATTATCGAGTCTCTCTGGGATCAATATTTTTTATTACTACGTGATAGACTGTGGACTTGAAGTTAGTAACCAATAGATTCAGAAAGTCATCACCAAATCCCTCTTTTGCATGGACCACCCTATACAGGGTTTCATTCCACCAGGATACCCATAGGCAAGACCACAAAAGTATGAGTCAACGAATTTTAAATTGATAGTTTCTACGATGAGATAACTTAATAAACTTTAATAAGCCAAACCTCAATTGAATTTGCAAAGGAGAATTAATTATGTACCGATATTTTTACCATTAATTTAAATTAATTAACTATTCACATTTTTTAAAATTAAAAAAATCGCCCGCCTTAGCTAAACATAGCAACATCCGATAGCAGTAGGTTGATTATCGAGTCTCTATGGGATCAATATTTTTTATTATTATGTGATAGACTGTGCACTTGCAGTTAGTAACAGTTAGACTCAGAAAGTCATCACAAAATCCCTCTTTTGCGTGGACCACCCTTTACGGGGTTTCATTCGACAAGGATACCCATAGGCAAGACCACAAAAGTGTGAGTCAACGAATTTTAAACTGATAGTTTCTACAGAGAGATAACTTAATAAACTTTAATAAACCAATTCTCTATTGAATTTGCAAAGGAGAATTAATTATGTACCGATATTTTTACCATTAATTTAAATTAATTAACTATTCACATTTTTTAAAACTAAAAACATCGTCCGCCTTAGCTAAACATAGTAACATCCGATAGCACTAGGTTGATTATCGAGTCTCTGTGGGATCAATATTTTTTATTACTACGTGATAGACTGTGCACTTGCAGTTAGTAACCGTTAGACTCAGAAAGTCATCACCAAATCCCTATTTTGCGTGGACCACCCTTTACGGGGTTTCATTCCACCAGGATACCCATAGGCAAGACCACAAAAGTGTGAGTCAACGAATTTTAAACTGAGAGTTTCTGCGGAGAGATAACTTAATAAACTTTAATAAGTTAAACCTCTATTGAATTTGCAAAGGAGAATTAATTATGTACCGATATTTTTACCATTAATTTAAATTAATTAACTATTCACATTTTTTAAAACTAAAAACATCTCTCACCTTAGCTAAACATAGCAACATCCGATAGCACTAAGTTGATTATCGAGTCTCTGTGGGATCAATATTTTTTATTACTACGTGATAGACTGTGCACTTGCAGTTAGTAACCGTTAGACTCAGAAAGTCATCACCAAATCCCTCATTTGCGTGGACCACCCTTTACGGGGTTTCATTCCACCAGGATAACCATAGGCAAGACCACAAAAGTGTGAGTCAACGAATTTTGAACTGAGAGTTTCTACGGAGAGATAACTTAATAAACTTTAATAAGCCATACCTCTATAGAATTTACAAAGGAGAATTAATTATGTACCGATATTTTTACCATTAATTTAAATTAATTAACTATTCACATTTTTTAAAACTAAAAACATCGCCCGCCTTAGCTAAACATAGCAACATCCGATAGCACTAGGTTGATTATCGAGTCTCTGTGGGATCAATATTTTTTATTACTACGTGATAGACCGTGGACTTGCAGTTAGTAACCGTTAGACTCAGAAAGTCATCACCAATTCCCTCTTTTGCGTGGACCACCCTTTACGGGGTTTCATTCCACTAGGATACCCATAGGCAAGACCACAAAAGTGTGAGTCAACGAATTTTAAACTGAGAGTTTCTACGGAGAGATAACTTAATAAACTTTAATAAGTCAAACCTCTATTGAATTTGCAAACGAGAATTAATTATGTACCGATATTTTTACCATTAATTTAAATTAATTAACTATTCACATTTTTTAAAACTAAAAACATCGCTCACCTTAGCTAAACATAGCAACATCCGATAGCACTAGGTTGATTATCGAGTCTCTGTGGGATCAATATTTTTTATTACTACGTGATAGACTGTGAACTTGCAGGTAGTAACCGTTAGACTCAGAAAGTCATCACCAAATCCCTCATTTGCGTGGACCACCCTTTACGGGGTTTCATCCCACCAGGATACCCATAGGCAAGACCATAAAAGTGTGAGTCAACGAATTTTAAACTGAGAGTTTCTACGGAGAGATAACTTAATAAACTTTAATAAGTCAAACCTCTATTGAATTTGCAAAGGAGAATTAATTATGTACCGATATTTTTACCATTAATTTAAATTAATTAACTATTCACATTTTTTAAAACTAAAAACATCGCCCGCCTTAGATAAACATAACAACATCCGATAGCACTAGGTTGATTATCGAGTCTCTGTGGGATCAATATTTTTTATTACTACGTGATAGACTGTGCACTTGCAGTTAGTAACCGTTAGACTCAGAAAGTCATCACCAAATCCCTCATTTGCGTGGACCACCCTTTACGGGGTTTCATTCCACCAGGATAACCATAGGCAAGACCACAAAAGTGTGAGTCAACGAATTTTGAACTGAGAGTTTCTACGGAGAGATAACTTAATAAACTTTAATAAGCCATACCTCTATAGAATTTACAAAGGAGAATTAATTATGTACCGATATTTTTACCATTAATTTAAATTAATTAACTATTCACATTTTTTAAAACTAAAAACATCGCCCGCCTTAGCTAAACATAGCAACATCCGATAGCACTAGGTTGATTATCGAGTCTCTGTGGGATCAATATTTTTTATTACTACGTGATAGACCGTGGACTTGCAGTTAGTAACCGTTAGACTCAGAAAGTCATCACCAATTCCCTCTTTTGCGTGGACCACCCTTTACGGGGTTTCATTCCACTAGGATACCCATAGGCAAGACCACAAAAGTGTGAGTCAACGAATTTTAAACTGAGAGTTTCTACGGAGAGATAACTTAATAAACTTTAATAAGTCAAACCTCTATTGAATTTGCAAACGAGAATTAATTATGTACCGATATTTTTACCATTAATTTAAATTAATTAACTATTCACATTTTTTAAAACTAAAAACATCGCTCACCTTAGCTAAACATAGCAACATCCGATAGCACTAGGTTGATTATCGAGTCTCTGTGGGATCAATATTTTTTATTACTACGTGATAGACTGTGAACTTGCAGGTAGTAACCGTTAGACTCAGAAAGTCATCACCAAATCCCTCATTTGCGTGGACCACCCTTTACGGGGTTTCATCCCACCAGGATACCCATAGGCAAGACCATAAAAGTGTGAGTCAACGAATTTTAAACTGAGAGTTTCTACGGAGAGATAACTTAATAAACTTTAATAAGTCAAACCTCTATTGAATTTGCAAAGGAGAATTAATTATGTACCGATATTTTTACCATTAATTTAAATTAATTAACTATTCACATTTTTTAAAACTAAAAACATCGCCCGCCTTAGATAAACATAACAACATCCGATAGCACTAGGTTGATTATCGAGTCTCTGTGGGATCAATATTTTTTATTACTACGTGATAGACTGTGCACTTGCAGTTAGTAACCGTTAGACTCAGAAAGTCATCACCAAATCCCTCTTTTGCGTGGACCACCCTTTACGGGGTTTCATCCCACCAGGATACCCATAGGCAAGACCATAAAAGTGTGAGTCAACGAATTTTAAACTGAGAGTTTCTACGGAGAGATAACTTAATAAACTTAAATAAGCCAAACCTCTATTGAATTTGAAAAGGCGAATTAATTATGTACCGATATTTTTACCATTAATTTAAATTAATTAACTATTCACATTTTTTAAAACTAAAAACATCGCCCGCCTTAGATAAACATAGCAACATCCGATAGCACTAGGTTGATTATCGAGTCTCTGTGGGATCAATATGTTTTATTACTACGTGATAGACTGTGAACTTGCAGTTAGTAACCGTTAGACTCAGAAAGTCATCACCAAATCCCTCTTTTGCGTGGACCACCCTTTACGGGGTTTCATCCTATCAGGATACCCATAGGCAAAACCATAAAAGTGTGAGTCAACGAATTTTAAACTGAGAGTTTCTACGGAGAGATAACTTAATAAACTTTAATAAGCCAAACCTCTATTGAATTTGAAAAGGAGAATTAATTATGTACCGATATTTTTACCATTAATTTAAATTAATTAACTATTAACATTTTTTAAAACTAAAAACATCGCCCGCCTTAGATAAACATAGCAACATCCGATAGCACTAGGTTGATTATCGAGTCTCTGTGGGATCAATATTTTTTATTACTACGTGATAGACTGTGAACTTGCAGTTAGTAACCGTTAGACTCAGAAAGTCATCACCAAATCCCTCATTTGCGTGGACCACCCTTTACGGGGTTTCATCCCACCAGGATACCCATAGGCAAGACCATAAAAGTGTGAGTCAACGAATTTTAAACTGAGAGTTTCTACGGAGAGATAACTTAATAAACTTTAATAAGCCAAACCTCTATTGAATTTGCAAAGGATAATTAATTATGTACCGATATTTTTACCATTAATTTAAATTAATTAACTATTCACATTTTTTAAAACTGAAAAACATCGCTCGCCTTAGCTAAACATAGCAACATTCGATAGCACAAGGGTATTATCGAGTCTCTCTGGGATCAATATTTTTTATTACTACGTGATAGACTGTGGACTTGCAGTTAGTAACCAGTAGATTCAGAAAGTCATCACCAAATCCCTCTTTTGCATGGACCACCCTATACAGGGTTTCATTCCACCAGGATACCCATAGGCAAGACCACAAAAGTATGAGTCAACGAATTTTAAATTGATAGTTTCTACGATGAGATAACTTAATAAACTTTAATAAGCCAAACCTCAATTGAATTTGCAAAGGAGAATTAATTATGTACCGATATTTTTACCATTAATTTAAATTAATTAACTATTCACATTTTTTAAAATTAAAAAAATCGCCCGCCTTAGCTAAACATAGCAACATCCGATAGCAGTAGGTTGATTATCGAGTCTCTGTGGGATCAATATTTTTTATTATTATGTGATAGAATATGCACTTGCAGTTAGTAACAGTTAGACTCAGAAAGTCATCACAAAATCCCTCTTTTGCGTGGACCACCCTTTACGGGGTTTCATTCCACCAGGATACCCATAGGCAAGACCACAAAAGTGTGAGTCAACGAATTTTAAACTGTTAGTTTCTACAGAGAGATAACTTAATAAACTTTAATAAGCCAATTCTCTATTGAATTTGCAAAGGAGAATTAATTATGTACCGATATTTTTACCATTAATTTAAATTAATTAACTATTCACATTTTTTAAAACTAAAAACATCGTCCGCCTTAGCTAAACATAGTTACATCCGATAGCACTAGGTTGATTATCGAGTCTCTGTGGGATCAATATTTTTTATTACTACGTGATAGACTGTGCACTTGCAGTTAGTAACCGTTAGACTCAGAAAGTCATCACGAAATCCCTCTTTTGCGTGGACCACCCTTTACGGGGTTTCATTCCACCAGGATACCCATAGGCAAGACCACAAAAGTGTGAGTCAACGAATTTTAAACTGAGAGTTTCTACGGAGAAATAACTTAATAAACTTTAATAAGCCAGACCTCTATAGAATTTGAAAAGGCGAATTAATTATGTACCGATATTTTTACCATTAATTTAAATTAATTAACTATTCACATTTTTTAAAACTAAAAACATCGCCCGCCTTAGATAAACATAGCAACATCCGATAGCACTAGGTTGATTATCGAGTCTCTGTGGGATCAATATTTTTTATTACTACGTGATAGACTGTGAACTTGCAGTTAGTAACCGTTAGACTCAGAAATTCATCACCAAATCCCTCTTTTGCGTGGACCACCCTTTACGGGGTTTCATCCCACCAGGATACCCATAGGCAAGACCATAAAAGTGTGAGTCAACGAATTTTAAACTGAGAGTTTCTACGGAGAGATAACTTAATAAACTTTAATAAGCCAAACCTCTATTGAATTTGAAAAGGAGAATTAATTATGTACCGATATTTTTACCATTAATTTAAATTAATTAACTATTCACATTTTTTAAAACTAAAAACATCGCCCGCCTTAGATAAACATAGCAACATCCGATAGCACTAGGTTGATTATCGAGTCTCTGTGGGATCAATATTTTTTATTACTACGTGATAGACTGTGAACTTGCAGTTAGTAACCGTTAGACTCAGAAAGTCATCACCAAATCCCTCATTTGCGTGGACCACCCTTTACGGGGTTTCATCCCACCAGGATACCCATAGGCAAGACCATAAAAGTGTGAGTCAACGAATTTTAAACTGAGAGTTTCTACGGAGAGATAACTTAATAAACTTTAATAAGCCAAACCTCTATTGAATTTGCAAAGGAGAATTAATTATGTACCGATATTTTTACCATTAATTTAAATTAATTAAATATTCACATTTTTTAAAACTGAAAAACATCGCTCGCCTTAGCTAAACATAGCAACATCCGATAGCACAAGGGTATTATCGAGTCTCTCTGGGATCAATATTTTTTATTACTACGTGATAGACTGTGGACTTGCAGTTAGTAACCAGTAGATTCAGAAAGTCATCACCAAATCCCTCTTTTGCGTGGACCACCCTTTACGGGGTTTCATTCCACCAGGATACCCATAGGCAAGACCACAAAAGTATGAGTCAACGAATTTTAAATTGATAGTTTCTACGATGCGATAACTTAATAAACTTTAATAAGCCAAACCTCTATTGAATTTGCAAAGGAGAATTAATTATGTACCGATATTTTTACCATTAATTTAAATTAATTAACTATTCACATTTTTTAAAACTAAAAATATCGCCCGCCTTAGCTAAACATAGCAACATCCGATAGCAGTAGGTTGATTATCGAGTCTCTGTGGGATCAATATTTTTTATTACTATGTGATAGACTGTGCACTTGCAGTTAGTAACAGTTAGACTCAGAAAGTCATCACCAAATCCCTCTTTTGCGTGGACCACCCTTTACGGGGTTTCATTCCACCAGGATACCCATAGGCAAGACCACAAAAGTGTGAGTCAACGAATTTTAAACTGATAGTTTCTACAGAGAGATAACTTAATAAACTTTAATAAGCCAATTCTCTATTGAATTTGCAAAGGAGAATAAATTATGTACCGATATTTTTACCATTAATTTAAATTAATTAACTATTCACATGTTTTAAAACTAAAAACATCGTCCGCCTTAGCTAAACATAGTAACATCCGATAGCACTAGGTTGATTATCGAGTCTCTGTGGGATCAATATTTTTTATTACTACGTGATAGACTGTGCACTTGCAGTTAGTAACCGTTAGACTCAGAAAGTCATCACCAAATCCCTCATTTGCGTGGACCACCCTCTACGGGGTTTCATCCCACCAGGATACCCATAGGCAAGACCATAAAAGTGTGAGTCAACGAATTTTAAACTGAGAGTTTCTACGGAGAGATAACTTAATAAACTTTAATAAGCCAAACCTCTATTGAATTTGAAAAGGCGAATTAATTATGTACCGATATTTTTACCATTAATTTAAATTAATTAACTATTCACATTTTTTAAAACTAAAAACATCGCCCGCCTTAGATAAACATAGCAACATCCGATAGCACTAGGTTGATTATCGAGTCTCTGTGGGATCAATATTTTTTATTACTACGTGATAGACTGTGAACTTGCAGTTAGTAACCGTTAGACTCAGAAAGTCATCACCAAATCCCTCTTTTGCGTGGACCACCCTTTACGGGGTTTCATCCTACCAGGATACCCATAGGCAAGACCATAAAAGTGTGAGTCAACGAATTTTAAACTGAGAGTTTCTACGGAGAGATAACTTAATAAACTTTAATAAGCCAAACCTCTATTGAATTTGAAAAGGAGAATTAATTATGTACCGATATTTTTACCATTAATTTAAATTAATTAACTATTCACATTTTTTAAAACTAAAAACATCGCCCGCCTTAGATAAACATAACAACATCCGATAGCACTAGGTTGATTATCGAGTCTCTGTGGGATCAATATTTTTTATTACTACGTGATAGACTGTGAACTTGCAGTTAGTAACCGTTAGACTCAGAAAGTCATCACCAAATCCCTCATTTGCGTGGACCACCCTTTACGGGGTTTCATCCCACCAGGATACCCATAGGCAAGACCATAAAAGTGTGAGTCAACGAATTTTAAACTGAGAGTTTCTACGGAGAGATAACTTAATAAACTTTAATAAGCCAAACCTCTATTGAATTTGCAAAGGAGAATTAATTATGTACCGATATTTTTACCATTAATTTAAATTAATTAACTATTCACATTTTTTAAAACTGAAAAACATCGCTCGCCTTAGCTAAACATAGCAACATCCGATAGCACAAGGGTATTATCGAGTCTCTCTGGGATCAATATTTTTTATTACTACGTGATAGACTGTGGACTTGCAGTTAGTAACTAGTAGATTCAGAAAGTCATCACCAAATCCCTCTTTTGCATGGACCACCCTATACAGGGTTTCATTCCACCAGGATACCCATAGGCAAGACCACAAAAGTATGACTCAACGAATTTTAAATTGATAGTTTCTACGATGAGATAACTTAATAAACTTTAATAAGCCAAACCTCAATTGAATTTGCAAAGGAGAATTAATTATGTACCGATATTTTTACCATTAATTTAAATTAATTAACTATTCACATTTTTTAAAATTAAAAAAATCGCCCGCCTTAGCTAAACATAGCAACATCCGATAGCAGTAGGTTGATTATCGAGTCTCTGTGGGATCAATATTTTTTATTATTATGTGATAGACTGTGCACTTGCAGTTAGTAACAGTTAGACTCAGAAAGTCATCACAAAATCCCTCTTTTGCGTGGACCACCCTTTACGGGGTTTCATTCCACCAGGATACCCATAGGCAAGACAACAAAAGTGTGAGTCAACGAATTTTAAACTGATAGTTTCTACAGAGAGATAACTTAATAAACTTTAATAAGCCAATTCTCTATTGAATTTGCAAAGGAGAATTAATTATGTACCGATATTTTTACCATTAATTTAAATTAATTAACTATTCACATTTTTTAAAACTAAAAACATCGTCCGCCTTAGCTAAACATAGTAACATCCGATAGCACTAGGTTGATTATCGAGTCTCTGTGGGATCAATATTTTTTATTACTACGTGATAGACTGTGCACTTGCAGTTAGTAACCGTTATACTCAGAAAGTCATCACCAAATCCCTCTTTTGCGTGGACCACCCTTTACGGGGTTTCATTCCACCAGGATACCCATAGGCAAGACCACAAAAGTGTGAGTCAACGAATTTTAAACTGAGAGTTTCTACGGAGAGATAACTTAATAAACTTTAATAAGCCAAACCTCTATTGAATTTGCAAAGGAGAATTAATTATGTACCGATATTTTTACCATTAATTTAAATTAATTAACTATTCACATTTTTTAAAACTGAAAAACATCGCTCGCCTTAGCTAAACATAGCAACATCCGATAGCACAAGGGTATTATCGAGTCTCTCTGGGATCAATATTTTTTATTACTACGTGATAGACTGTGGACTTGCAGTTAGTAACCAGTAGATTCAGAAAGTCATCACCAAATCCCTCTTTTGCATGGACCACCCTATACAGGGTTTCATTCCACCAGGATACCCATAGGCAAGACCACAAAAGTATGAGTCAACGAATTTTAAATTGATAGTTTCTACGATGAGATAACTTAATAAACTTTAATAAGCCAAACCTCAATTGAATTTGCAAAGGAGAATTAATTATGTACCGATATTTTTACCATTAATTTAAATTAATTAACTATTCACATTTTTTAAAATTAAAAAAATCGCCCGCCTTAGCTAAACATAGCAACATCCGATAGCAGTAGGTTGATTATCGAGTCTCTGTGGGATCAATATTTTTTATTATTATGTGATAGACTGTGCACTTGCAGTTAGTAACAGTTAGACACAGAAAGTCATCACAAAATCCCTCTTTTGCGTGGACCACCCTTTACGGGGTTTCATTCCACCAGGATACCCATAGGCAAGACAACAAAAGTGTGAGTCAACGAATTTTAAACTGATAGTTTCTACAGAGAGATAACTTAATAAACTTTAATAAGCCAATTCTCTATTGAATTTGCAAAGGAGAATTAATTATGTACCGATATTTTTACCATTAATTTAAATTAATTAACTATTCACATTTTTTAAAACTAAAAACATCGTCCGCCTTAGCTAAACATAGTAACATCCGATAGCACTAGGTTGATTATCGAGTCTCTGTGGGATCAATATTTTTTATTACTACGTGATAGACTGTGCACTTGCAGTTAGTAACCGTTAGACTCAGAAAGTCATCACCAAATCCCTCTTTTGCGTGGACCACCCTTTACGGGGTTTCATTCCACCAGGATACCCATAGGCAAGACCACAAAAGTGTGAGTCAACGAATTTTAAACTGAGAGTTTCTACGGAGAGATAACTTAATAAACTTTAATAAGCCAAACCTCTATTGAATTTGCAAAGGAGAATTAATTATGTACCGATATTTTTACCATTAATTTAAATTAATTAACTATTCACATTTTTTAAAACTGAAAAACATCGCTCGCCTTAGCTAAACATAGCAACATCCGATAGCACAAGGGTATTATCGAGTCTCTCTGGGATCAATATTTTTTATTACTACGTGATAGACTGTGGACTTGCAGTTAGTAACCAGTAGATTCAGAAAGTCATCACCAAATCCCTCTTTTGCATGGACCACCCTATACAGGGTTTCATTCCACCAGGATACCCATAGGAAAGACCACAAAAGTATGAGTCAACGAATTTTAAATTGATAGTTTCTACGATGAGATAACTTAATAAACTTTAATAAGCCAAACCTCAATTGAATTTGCAAAGGAGAATTAATTATGTACCGATATTTTTACCATTAATTTAAATTAATTAACTATTCACATTTTTTAAAATTAAAAAAATCGCCCGCCTTAGCTAAACATAGCAACATCCGATAGCAGTAGGTTGATTATCGAGTCTCTGTGGGATCAATATTTTTTATTATTATGTGATAGACTGTGCACTTGCAGTTAGTAACAGTTAGACTCAGAAAGTCATCACAAAATCCCTCTTTTGCGTGGACCACCCTTTACGGGGTTTCATTCCACCAGGATACCCATAGGCAAGACAACAAAAGTGTGAGTCAACGAATTTTAAACTGATAGTTTCTACAGAGAGATAACTTAATAAACTTTAATAAGCCAATTCTCTATTGAATTTGCAAAGGAGAATTAATTATGTACCGATATTTTTACCATTAATTTAAATTAATTAACTATTCACATTTTTTAAAACTAAAAACATCGTCCGCCTTATCTAAACATAGTAACATCCGATAGCACTAGGTTGATTATCGAGTCTCTGTGGGATCAATATTTTTTATTACTACGTGATAGACTGTGCATTTTCAGTTAGTAACCGTTAGACTCAGAAAGTCATCACCAAATCCCTCTTTTGCGTGGACCACCCTTTACGGGGTTTCATTCCACCAGGATACCCATAGGCAAGACCACAAAAGTGTGAGTCAACGAATTTTAAACTGAGAGTTTCTACGGAGAGATAACTTAATAAACTTTAATAAGCCAGACCTCTATAGAATTTGAAAAGGCGAATTAATTATGTACCAATATTTTTACCATTAATTTAAATTAATTAACTATTCACATTTTTTAAAACTAAAAACATCGCCCGCCTTAGATAAACATAGCAACATCCGATAGCACTAGGTTGATTATCGAGTCTCTGTGGGATCAATATTTTTTATTACTACGTGATAGACTGTGAACTTGCAGTTAGTAACCGTTAGACTCAGAAAGTCATCACCAAATCCCTCTTTTGCGTGGACCACCCTTTACGGGGTTTCATCCCACCAGGATACCCATAGCCAAGACCATAAAAGTGTGAGTCAACGAATTTTAAACTGAGAGTTTCTATGGAGAGATAACTTAATAAACTTTAATAAGCCAATTCTCTATTGAATTTGCAAAGGAGAATTAATTATGTACCGATATTTTTACCATTAATTTAAATTAATTAACTATTCACATTTTTTAAAACTAAAAACATCGCCCGCCTTAGATAAACATAGTAACATCCGATAGCACTAGGTTGATTATCGAGTCTCTGTGGGATCAATATTTTTTATTACTACGTGATAGACTGTGCACTTGCAGTTAGTAACCGTTAGACTCAGAAAGTCATCACCAAATCCCTCTTTTGCGTGGACCACCCTTTACGGGGTTTCATTCCACCAGGATACCCATAGGCAAGACCACAAAAGTGTGAGTCAACGAATTTTAAACTGAGAGTTTCTACGGAGAGATAACTTAATAAACTTTAATAAGCCAAACCTCTATTGAATTTGCAAAGGAGAATTAATTATGTACCGATATTTTTACCATTAATTTAAATTAATTAACTATTCACATTTTTTAAAACTGAAAAACATCGCTCGCCTTAGCTAAAAATAGCAACATCCGATAGCACAAGGGTATTATCGAGTCTCTCTGGGATCAATATTTTTTATTACTACGTGATAGATTGTGGACTTGCAGTTAGTAACCAGTAGATTCAGAAAGTCATCACCAAATCCCTCTTTTGCATGGACCACCCTATACAGGGTTTCATTCCACAAGGATACCCATAGGCAAGACCACAAAAGTATGAGTCAACGAATTTTAAATTGATAGTTTCTACGATGAGATAACTTAATAAACTTTAATAAGCCAAACCTCAATTGAATTTGCAAAGGAGAATTAATTATGTACCGATATTTTTACCATTAATTTAAATTAATTAACTATTCACATTTTTTAAAATTAAAAAAATTGCCCGCCTTAGCTAAACATAGCAACATCCGATAGCAGTAGGTTGATTATCGAGTCTCTGTGGGATCAATATTTTTTATTATTATGTGATAGACTGTGCACTTGCAGTTAGTAACAGTTAGACTCAGAAAGTCATCACAAAATCCCTCTTTTGCGTGGACCACCCTTTACGGGGTTTCATTCCACCAGGATACCCATAGGCAAGACAACAAAAGTGTGAGTCAACGAATTTTAAACTGATAGTTTCTACAGAGAGATAACTTAATAAACTTTAATAAGCCAATTCTCTATTGAATTTGCAAAGGAGAATTAATTATGTACCGATATTTTTACCATTAATTTAAATTAATTAACTATTCACATTTTTTAAAACTAAAAACATCGTCCGCCTTAGCTAAACATAGTAACATCCGATAGCACTAGGTTGATTATCGAGTCTCTGTGGGATCAATATTTTTTATTACTACGTGATAGACTGTGCACTTGCAGTTAGTAACCGTTAGACTCAGAAAGTCATCACCAAATCCCTCTTTTGCGTGGACCACCCTTTATGGGGTTTCATTCCACCAGGATACCCATAGGCAAGACCACAAAAGTGTGAGTCAACGAATTTTAAACTGAGAGTTTCTACGGAGAGATAACTTAATAAACTTTAATAAGCCAGACCTCTATAGAATTTGAAAAGGCGAATTAATTATGTACCAATATTTTTACCATTAATTTAAATTAATTAACTATTCACATTTTTAAAAACTAAAAACATCGCCCGCCTTAGATAAACATAGCAACATCCGATAGCACTAGGTTGATTATCGAGTCTCTGTGGGATCAATATTTTTTATTACTACGTGATAGACTGTGAACTTGCAGTTAGTAACCGTTAGACTCAGAAAGTCATCACCAAATCCCTCTTTTGCGTGGACCACCCTTTACGGGGTTTCATCCCACCAGGATACCCATAGCCAAGACCATAAAAGTGTGAGTCAACGAATTTTAAACTGAGAGTTTCTATGGAGAGATAACTTAATAAACTTTAATAAGCCAAACCTCTATTGAATTTGAAAAGGAGAATTAATTATGTACCGATATTTTTACCATTAATTTAAATTAATTAACTATTCACATTTTTTAAAACTAAAAACATCGCCCGCCTTAGATAAACATAGCAACATCCGATAGCACTAGGTTGATTATCGAGTCTCCGTGGGATCAATATTTTTTATTACTACGTGATAGACTGTGAACATGCAGTTAGTAACCGTTAGACTCAGAAAGTCATCACCAAATCCATCATTTGCGTGGACCACCCTTTACGGGGTTTCATCCCACCAGGATACCCATAGGCAAGACCATAAAAGTGTGAGTCAACGAATTTTAAACTGAGAGTTTCTACGGAGAGATAACTTAATAAACTTTAATAAGCCAAACCTCTATTGAATTTGCAAAGGAGAATTAATTATGTACCGATATTTTTACCATTAATTTAAATTAATTAAATATTCACATTTTTAAAAACTGAAAAACATCGCTCGCCTTAGCTAAACATAGCAACATCCGATAGCACAAGGGTATTATCGAGTCTCTCTGGGATCAATATTTTTTATTACTACGTGATAGACTGTGGACTTGCAGTTAGTAACCAGTAGATTCAGAAAGTCATCACCAAATCCCTCTTTTGCGTGGACCACCCTATACAGGGTTTCATTCCACCAGGATACCCATAGGCAAGACCACAAAAGTATGAGTCAACGAATTTCAAATTGATAGTTTCTACGATGCGATAACTTAATAAACTTTAATAAGCCAAACCTCTATTGAATTTGCAAAGGAGAATTAATTATGTACCGATATTTTTACCATTAATTTAAATTAATTAACTATTCACATTTTTTAAAACTAAAAAAATTGCCCGCCTTAGCTAAACATAGCAACATCCGATAGCAGTAGGTTGATTATCGAGTCTCTGTGGGATCAATATTTTTTATTATTATGTGATAGACTGTGCACTTGCAGTTAGTAACAGTTAGACTCAGAAAGTCATCACAAAATCCCTCTTTTGCGTGGACCACCCTTTACGGGGTTTCATTCCACCAGGATACCCATAGGCAAGACAACAAAAGTGTGAGTCAACGAATTTTAAACTGATAGTTTCTACAGAGAGATAACTTAATAAACTTTAATAAGCCAATTCTCTATTGAATTTGCAAAGGAGAATTAATTATGTACCGATATTTTTACCATTAATTTAAATTAATTAACTATTCACATTTTTTAAAACTAAAAACATCGTCCGCCTTAGCTAAACATAGTAACATCCGATAGCACTAGGTTGATTATCGAGTCTCTGTGGGATCAATATTTTTTATTACTACGTGATAGACTGTGCACTTGCAGTTAGTAACCGTTAGACTCAGAAAGTCATCACCAAATCCCTCTTTTGCGTGGACCACCCTTTATGGGGTTTCATTCCACCAGGATACCCATAGGCAAGACCACAAAAGTGTGAGTCAACGAATTTTAAACTGAGAGTTTCTACGGAGAGATAACTTAATAAACTTTAATAAGCCAGACCTCTATAGAATTTGAAAAGGCGAATTAATTATGTACCAATATTTTTACCATTAATTTAAATTAATTAACTATTCACATTTTTAAAAACTAAAAACATCGCCCGCCTTAGATAAACATAGCAACATCCAATAGCACTAGGTTGATTATCGAGTCTCTGTGGGATCAATATTTTTTATTACTACGTGATAGACTGTGAACTTGCAGTTAGTAACCGTTAGACTCAGAAAGTCATCACCAAATCCCTCTTTTGCGTGGACCACCCTTTACGGGGTTTCATCCCACCAGGATACCCATAGGCAAGACCATAAAAGTGTGAGTCAACGAATTTTAAACTGAGAGTTTCTACGGAGAGATAACTTAATAAACTTTAATAAGCCAAACCTCTATTGAATTTGCAAAGGAGAATTAATTATGTACCGATATTTTTACCATTAATTTAAATTAATTAAATATTCACATTTTTAAAAACTGAAAAACATCGCTCGCCTTAGCTAAACATAGCAACATCCGATAGCACAAGGGTATTATCGAGTCTCTCTGGGATCAATATTTTTTATTACTACGTGATAGACTGTGGACTTGCAGTTAGTAACCAGTAGATTCAGAAAGTCATCACCAAATCCCTCTTTTGCGTGGACCACCCTATACAGGGTTTCATTCCACCAGGATACCCATAGGCAAGACCACAAAAGTATGAGTCAACGAATTTCAAATTGATAGTTTCTACGATGCGATAACTTAATAAACTTTAATAAGCCAAACCTCTATTGAATTTGCAAAGGAGAATTAATTATGTACCGATATTTTTACCATTAATTTAAATTAATTAACTATTCACATTTTTTAAAACTAAAAATATCGCCCACCTTAGCTAAACATAGCAACATCCGATAGCAGTAGGTTGATTATCGAGTCTCTGTGGGATCAATATTTTTTATTACTATGTGATAGACTGTGCACTTGCAGTTAGTAACAGTTAGACTCAGAAAGTCATCACCAAATCCCTCTTTTGCGTGGACCACCCTTTACGGGGTTTCATTCCACCAGGATACCCATAGGCAAGACCACAAAAGTGTGAGTCAACGAATTTTAAACTGATAGTTTCTACAGAGAGATAACTTAATAAACTTTAATAAGCCAATTCTCTATTGAATTTGCAAAGGAGAATAAATTATGTACCGATATTTTTACCATTAATTTAAATTAATTAACTATTCACATGTTTTAAAACTAAAAACATCGTCCGCCTTAGCTAAACATAGTAACATCCGATAGCACTAGGTTGATTATCGAGTCTCTGTGGGATCAATATTTTTTATTACTACGTGATAGACTGTGCACTTGCAGTTAGTAACCGTTAGACTCAGAAAGTTATCACCAAATCCCTCTTTTGCGTGGACCACCCTTTACGGGGTTTCATTCCACCAGGATACCCATAGGCAAGACCACAAAAGTGTGAGTCAACGAATTTTAAATTGATAGTTTCTACGATGCGATAACTTAATAAACTTTAATAAGCCAAACCTCTATTGAATTTGCAAAGGAGAATTAATTATGTACCAATATTTTTACCATTAATTTAAATTAATTAACTATTCACATTTTTTAAAACTAAAAACATCGCCCGCCTTAGATAAACATAGCAACATCCGATAGCACTAGGTTGATTATCGAGTCTCTGTGGGATCAATATTTTTTATTACTACGTGATAGACTGTGAACTTGCAGTTAGTAACCGTTAGACTCAGAAAGTCATCACCAAATCCCTCTTTTGCGTGGACCACCCTTTACGGGGTTTCATCCCACCAGGATACCCATAGCCAAGACCATAAAAGTGTGAGTCAACGAATTTTAAACTGAGAGTTTCTATGGAGAGATAACTTAATAAACTTTAATAAGCCAAACCTCTATTGAATTTGAAAAGGAGAATTAATTATGTACCGATATTTTTACCATTAATTTAAATTAATTAACTATTCACATTTTTTAAAACTAAAAACATCGCCCGCCTTAGATAAACATAGCAACATCCGATAGCACTAGGTTGATTATCGAGTCTCCGTGGGATCAATATTTTTTATTACTACGTGATAGACTGTGAACTTGCAGTTAGTAACCGTTAGACTCAGAAAGTCATCACCAAATCCCTCATTTGCGTGGACCACCCTTTACGGGGTTTCATCCCACCAGGATACCCATAGGCAAGACCATAAAAGTGTGAGTCAACGAATTTTAAACTGAGAGTTTCTACGGAGAGATAACTTAATAAACTTTAATAAGCCAAACCTCTATTGAATTTGCAAAGGAGAATTAATTATGTACCGATATTTTTACCATTAATTTAAATTAATTAAATATTCACATTTTTAAAAACTGAAAAACATCGCTCGCCTTAGCTAAACATAGCAACATCCGATAGCACAATGGTATTATCGAGTCTCTCTGGGATTAATATTTTTTATTACTACGTGATAGACTGTGGACTTGCAGTTAGTAACCAGTAGATTCAGAAAGTCATCACCAAATCCCTCTTTTGCGTGGACCACCCTATACAGGGTTTCATTCCACCAGGATACCCATAGGCAAGACCACAAAAGTATGAGTCAACGAATTTCAAATTGATAGTTTCTACGATGCGATAACTTAATAAACTTTAATAAGCCAAACCTCTATTGAATTTGCAAAGGAGAATTAATTATGTACCGATATTTTTACCATTAATTTAAATTAATTAACTATTCACATTTTTTAAAACTAAAAATATCGCCCACCTTAGCTAAACATAGCAACATCCGATAGCAGTAGGTTGATTATCGAGTCTCTGTGGGATCAATATTTTTTATTACTATGTGATAGACTGTGCACTTGCAGTTAGTAACAGTTAGACTCAGAAAGTCATCACCAAATCCCTCTTTTGCGTGGACCACCCTTTACGGGGTTTCATTCCACCAGGATACCCATAGGCAAGACCACAAAAGTGTGAGTCAACGAATTTTAAACTGATAGTTTCTACAGAGAGATAACTTAATAAACTTTAATAAGCCAATTCTCTATTGAATTTGCAAAGGAGAATAAATTATGTACCGATATTTTTACCATTAATTTAAATTAATTAACTATTCACATGTTTTAAAACTAAAAACATCGTCCGCCTTAGCTAAACATAGTAACATCCGATAGCACTAGGTTGATTATCGAGTCTCTGTGGGATCAATATTTTTTATTACTACGTGATAGACTGTGCACTTGCAGTTAGTAACCGTTAGACTCAGAAAGTTATCACCAAATCCCTCTTTTGCGTGGACCACCCTTTACGGGGTTTCATTCCACCAGGATACCCATAGGCAAGACCACAAAAGTGTGAGTCAACGAATTTTAAATTGATAGTTTCTACGATGCGATAACTTAATAAACTTTAATAAGCCAAACCTCTATTGAATTTGCAAAGGAGAATTAATTATGTACCAATATTTTTACCATTAATTTAAATTAATTAACTATTCACATTTTTTAAAACTAAAAACATCGCCCGCCTTAGATAAACATAGCAACATCCGATAGCACTAGGTTGATTATCGAGTCTCTGTGGGATCAATATTTTTTATTACTACGTGATAGACTGTGAACTTGCAGTTAGTAACCGTTAGACTCAGAAAGTCATCACCAAATCCCTCTTTTGCGTGGACCACCCTTTACGGGGTTTCATCCCACCAGGATACCCATAGCCAAGACCATAAAAGTGTGAGTCAACGAATTTTAAACTGAGAGTTTCTATGGAGAGATAACTTAATAAACTTTAATAAGCCAAACCTCTATTGAATTTGAAAAGGAGAATTAATTATGTACCGATATTTTTACCATTAATTTAAATTAATTAACTATTCACATTTTTTAAAACTAAAAACATCGCCCGCCTTAGATAAACATAGCAACATCCGATAGCACTAGGTTGATTATCGAGTCTCCGTGGGATCAATATTTTTTATTACTACGTGATAGACTGTGAACTTGCAGTTAGTAACCGTTAGACTCAGAAAGTCATCACCAAATCCCTCATTTGCGTGGACCACCCTTTACGGGGTTTCATCCCACCAGGATACCCATAGGCAAGACCATAAAAGTGTGAGTCAACGAATTTTAAACTGAGAGTTTCTACGGAGAGATAACTTAATAAACTTTAATAAGCCAAACCTCTATTGAATTTGCAAAGGAGAATTAATTATGTACCGATATTTTTACCATTAATTTAAATTAATTAAATATTCACATTTTTAAAAACTGAAAAACATCGCTCGCCTTAGCTAAACATAGCAACATCCGATAGCACAATGGTATTATCGAGTCTCTCTGGGATTAATATTTTTTATTACTACGTGATAGACTGTGGACTTGCAGTTAGTAACCAGTAGATTCAGAAAGTCATCACCAAATCCCTCTTTTGCGTGGACCACCCTATACAGGGTTTCATTCCACCAGGATACCCATAGGCAAGACCACAAAAGTATGAGTCAACGAATTTCAAATTGATAGTTTCTACGATGCGATAACTTAATAAACTTTAATAAGCCAAACCTCTATTGAATTTGCAAAGGAGAATTAATTATGTACCGATATTTTTACCATTAATTTAAATTAATTAACTATTCACATTTTTTAAAACTAAAAATATCGCCCACCTTAGCTAAACATAGCAACATCCGATAGCAGTAGGTTGATTATCGAGTCTCTGTGGGATCAATATTTTTTATTACTATGTGATAGACTGTGCACTTGCAGTTAGTAACAGTTAGACTCAGAAAGTCATCACCAAATCCCTCTTTTGCGTGGACCACCCTTTACGGGGTTTCATTCCACCAGGATACCCATAGGCAAGACCACAAAAGTGTGAGTCAACGAATTTTAAACTGATAGTTTCTACAGAGAGATAACTTAATAAACTTTAATAAGCCAATTCTCTATTGAATTTGCAAAGGAGAATAAATTATGTACCGATATTTTTACCATTAATTTAAATTAATTAACTATTCACATGTTTTAAAACTAAAAACATCGTCCGCCTTAGCTAAACATAGTAACATCCGATAGCACTAGGTTGATTATCGAGTCTCTGTGGGATCAATATTTTTTATTACTACGTGATAGACTGTGCACTTGCAGTTAGTAACCGTTAGACTCAGAAAGTTATCACCAAATCCCTCTTTTGCGTGGACCACCCTTTACGGGGTTTCATTCCACCAGGATACCCATAGGCAAGACCACAAAAGTGTGAGTCAACGAATTTTAAACTGAGAGTTTCTACGGAGAGATAACTTAATAAAATTTAATAAGCCAAACCTCTATTGAATTTGCAAAGGAGAATTAATTATGTACCGATATTTTTACCATTAATTTAAATTAATTAACTATTCACATTTTTTAAAACTAAAGACATCGTCCGCCTTAGCTAAACATAACAACATACGATAGCACTAGGTTGATTATCGAGTCTCTCTGGGATCAATATTTTTTATTACTACGTGATAGACTGTGGACTTGCAGTTAGTAACTAGTAGATTCAGAAAGTCATCACCAAATCCCTCTTTTGCGTGGACCACCCTATACAGGGTTTCATTCCACCAGGATACCCATAGGCAAGACCACAAAAGTATGAGTCAACGAATTTTAAATTGATAGTTTCTACGATGCGATAACTTAATAAACTTTAATAAGCCAAACCTCTATTGAATTTGCAAAGGAGAATTAATTATGTACCGATATTTTTACCAATAATTTAAATTAATTAACTATTCACATTTTTTAAAATTAAAAAAATCGCCCGCCTTAGCTAAACATAGCAACATCCGATAGCAGTAGGTTGATTATCGAGTCTCTGTGGGATCAATATTTTTTATTATTATGTGATAGACTGTGCACTTGCAGTTAGTAACCGTTAGTCTCAGAAAGTCATCACAAAATCCCTCTTTTGCGTGGACCACCCTTTACGGGGTTTCATTCCACCAGGATACCCATAGGCAAGACCATAAAAGTGTGAGTCAACGAATTTTAAACTGATAGTTTCTACAGAGAGATAACTTAATAAACTTTAATAAGCCAAACCTCTATTGAATTTGAAAAGGAGAATTAATTATGTACCGATATTTTTACCATTAATTTAAATTAATTAACTATTCACATTTTTTAAAACTAAAAACATCGTCCGCCTTAGCTAAACATAGTAACATCCGATAGCACTAGGTTGATTATCGAGTCTCTGTGGGATCAATATTTTTTATTACTACGTGATAGACTGTGCACTTGCAGTTAGTAACCGTTAGACTCAGAAAGTCATCACCAAATCCCTCTTTTGCGTGGACCACCCTTTACGGGGTTTCATTCCACCAGGATACCCATAGGCAAGACCACAAAAGTGTGAGTCAACGAATTTTAAACTGAGAGTTTCTACGGAGAGATAACTTAATAAAATTTAATAAGCCAAACCTCTATTGAATTTGCAAAGGAGAATTAATTATGTACCGATATTTTTACCATTAATTTAAATTAATTAACTATTCACATTTTTTAAAATTAAAAAAATCGCCCGCCTTAGCTAAACATAGCAACATCCGATAGCAGTAGGTTGATTATCGAGTCTCTGTGGGATCAATATTTTTTATTATAATGTGATAGACTGTGCACTTGCAGTTAGTAACAGTTAGACTCAGAAAGTCATCACAAAATCCCTCTTTTGCGTGGACCACCCTTTACGGGGTTTCATTCCACCAGGATACCCATAGGCAAGACAACAAAAGTGTGAGTCAACGAATTTTAAACTGATAGTTTCTACAGAGAGATAACTTAATAAACTTTAATAAGCCAATTCTTTATTGAATTTGCAAAGGAGAATTAATTATGTACCGATATTTTTACCATTAATTTAAATTAATTAACTATTCACATTTTTTAAAACTAAAAACATCGTCCGCCTTAGCTAAACATAGTAACATCCGATAGCACTAGGTTGATTATCGAGTCTCTGTGGGATCAATATTTTTTATTACTACGTGATAGACTGTGCACTTGCAGTTAGTAACCGTTAGACTCAGAAAGTCATCACCAAATCCCTCTTTTGCGTGGACCACCCTTTATGGGGTTTCATTCCACCAGGATACCCATAGGCAAGACCACAAAAGTGTGAGTCAACGAATTTTAAACTGAGAGTTTCTACGGAGAGATAACTTAATAAACTTTAATAAGCCAGACCTCTATAGAATTTGAAAAGGCGAATTAATTATGTACCAATATTTTTACCATTAATTTAAATTAATTAACTATTCACATTTTTTAAAACTAAAAACATCGCCCGCCTTAGATAAACATAGCAACATCCGATAGCACTAGGTTGATTATCGAGTCTCTGTGGGATCAATATTTTTTATTACTACGTGATAGACTGTGAACTTGCAGTTAGTAACCGTTAGACTCAGAAAGTCATCACCAAATCCCTCTTTTGCGTGGACCACCCTTTACGGGGTTTCATCCCACCAGGATACCCATAGCCAAGACCATAAAAGTTTGAGTCAACGAATTTTAAACTGAGAGTTTCTATGGAGAGATAACTTAATAAACTTTAATAAGCCAAACCTCTATTGAATTTGAAAAGGAGAATTAATTATGTACCGATATTTTTACCATTAATTTAAATTAATTAACTATTCACATTTTTTAAAACTAAAAACATCGCCCGCCTTAGATAAACATAGCAACATCCGATAGCACTAGGTTGATTATCGAGTCTCTGTGGGATCAATATTTTTTATTACTACGTGATAGACTGTGAACTTGCAGTTAGTAACCGTTAGACTCAGAAAGTAATCACCAAATCCCTCATTTGCGTGGACCACCCTTTACGGGGTTTCATCCCACCAGGATACCCATAGGCAAGACCATAAAAGTGTGAGTCAACGAATTTTAAACTGAGAGTTTCTACGGAGAGATAACTTAATAAACTTTAATAAGCCAAACCTCTATTGAATTTGCAAAGGAGAATTAATTATGTACCGATATTTTTACCATTAATTTAAATTAATTAAATATTCACATTTTTAAAAACTGAAAAACATCGCTCGCCTTAGCTAAACATAGCAACATCCGATAGCACAAGGGTATTATCGAGTCTCTCTGGGATCAATATTTTTTATTACTACGTGATAGACTGTGGACTTGCAGTTAGTAACCAGTAGATTCAGAAAGTCATCACCAAATCCCTCTTTTGCGTGGACCACCCTATACAGGGTTTCATTCGACCAGGATACCCATTAGCAAGACCACAAAAGTATGAGTCAACGAATTTCAAATTGATAGTTTCTACGATGCGATAACTTAATAAACTTTAATAAGCCAAACCTCTATTGAATTTGCAAAGGAGAATTAATTATGTACCGATATTTTTACCATTAATTTAAATTAATTAACTATTCACATTTTTTAAAACTAAAAATATCGCCCACCTTAGCTAAACATAGCAACATCCGATAGCAGTAGGTTGATTATCGAGTCTCTGTGGGATCAATATTTTTTATTACTATGTGATAGACTGTGCACTTGCAGTTAGTAACAGTTAGACTCAGAAAGTCATCACCAAATCCCTCTTTTGCGTGGACCACCCTTTACGGGGTTTCATTCCACCAGGATACCCATAGGCAAGACCACAAAAGTGTGAGTCAACGAATTTTAAACTGATAGTTTCTACAGAGAGATAACTTAATAAACTTTAATAAGCCAATTCTCTATTGAATTTGCAAAGGAGAATAAATTATGTACCGATATTTTTACCATTAATTTAAATTAATTAACTATTCACATGTTTTAAAACTAAAAACATCGTCCGCCTTAGCTAAACATAGTAACATCCGATAGCACTAGGTTGATTATCGAGTCTCTGTGGGATCAATATTTTTTATTACTACGTGATAGACTGTGCACTTGCAGTTAGTAACCGTTAGACTCAGAAAGTTATCACCAAATCCCTCTTTTGCGTGGACCACCCTTTACGGGGTTTCATTCCACCAGGATACCCATAGGCAAGACCACAAAAGTGTGAGTCAACGAATTTTAAACTGAGAGTTTCTACGGAGAGATAACTTAATAAAATTTAATAAGCCAAACCTCTATTGAATTTGCAAAGGAGAATTAATTATGTACCGATATTTTTACCATTAATTTAAATTAATTAACTATTCACATTTTTTAAAACTAAAAACATCGTCCGCCTTAGCTAAACATAGTAACATCCGATAGCACTAGGTTGATTATCGAGTCTCTCTGGGATCAATATTTTTTATTACTACGTGATAGACTGTGGACTTGCAGTTAGTAACCAGTAGATTCAGAAAGTCATCACCAAATCCCTCTTTTGCGTGGACCACCCTATACAGGGTTTCATTCCACCAGGATACCCATAGGCAAGACCACAAAAGTATGAGTCAACGAATTTTAAATTGATAGTTTCTACGATGCGATAACTTAATAAACTTTAATAAGCCAAACCTCTATTGAATTTGCAAAGGAGAATTAATTATGTACCGATATTTTTACCATTAATTTAAATTAATTAACTATTCACATTTTTTAAAAATAAAAATATCGCCCGCCTTAGCTAAACATAGCAACATCCGATAGCAGTAGGTTGATTATCGAGTCTCTGTGGGATCAATATTTTTTATTACTATGTGATAGACTGTGCACTTGCAGTTAGTAACAGTTAGACTCAGAAAGTCATCACCAAATCCCTCTTTTGCGTGGACCACCCTTTACGGGGTTTCATTCCACCAGGATACCCATAGGCAAGACCACAAAAGTGTGAGTCAACAAATTTTAAACTGATAGTTTCTACAGAGAGATAACTTAATAAACTTTAATAAGCCAATTCTCTATTGAATTTGCAAAGGAGAATAAATTATGTACCGATATTTTTACCATTAATTTAAATTAATTAACTATTCACATGTTTTAAAACTAAAAACATCGTCCGCCTTAGCTAAACATAGTAACATCCGATAGCACTAGGTTGATTATCGAGTCTCTGTGGGATCAATATTTTTTATTACTACGTGATAGACTGTGCACTTGCAGTTAGTAACCGTTAGACTCAGAAAGTCATCACCAAATCCCTCTTTTGCGTGGACCACCCTTTACGGGGTTTCATTCCACCAGGATACCCATAGGCAAGACCACAAAAGTGTGAGTCAACGAATTTTAAACTGAGAGTTTCTACGGAGAGATAACTTAATAAAATTTAATAAGCCAAACCTCTATTGAATTTGCAAAGGAGAATTAATTATGTACCGATATTTTTACCATTAATTTAAATTAATTAACTATTCACATTTTTTAAAACTAAAGACATCGTCCGCCTTAGCTAAACATAGTAACATCCAATAGCACTAGGTTGATTATCGAGTCTCTGTGGGATCAATATTTTTTATTACTACGTGATAGACTGTGCACTTGCAGTTAGTAACCGTTAGACTCAGAAAGTCATCACCAAATCCCTCTTTTGCGTGGACCACCCTTTACGGGGTTTCATTCCACCAGGATACCCATAGGCATGACCACAAAAGTGTGAGTCAACGAATTTTAAACTGAGAGTTTCTACGGAGAGATAACTTAATAAAATTTAATAAGCCAAACCTCTATTGAATATGCAAAGGAGAATTAATTATGTACCGATATTTTTACCATTAATTTAAATTAATTAACTATTCACATTTTTTAAAACTAAAGACATCGTCCGCCTTAGCTAAACATAGTAACATCCGATAGCACTAGGTTGATTATCGAGTCTCTGTGGGATCAATATTTTTTATTACTACGTGATAGACTGTGCACTTGCAGTTATTAACCGTTAGACTCAGAAAGTCATCACCAAATCCCTCTTTTGCGTGGACCACCCTTTACGGGGTTTCATTCCACCAGGATACCCATAGGCAAGACCACAAAAGTATGAGTCAACGAATTTTAAATTGATAGTTTCTACGATGCGATAACTTAATAAACTTTAATAAGCCAAACCTCTATTGAATTTGCAAAGGAGAATTAATTATGTACCGATATTTTTACCATTAATTTAAATTAATTAACTATTCACATTTTTTAAAACTAAAAATATCGCCCGCCTTAGCTAAACATAGCAACATCCGATAGCAGTAGGTTGATTATCGAGTCTCTGTGGGATCAATATTTTTTATTACTATGTGATAGACTGTGCACTTGCAGTTAGTAACAGTTAGACTCAGAAAGTCATCACCAAATCCCTCTTTTGCGTGGACCACCCTTTACGGGGTTTCATTCCACCAGGATACCCATAGGCAAGACCACAAAAGTGTGAGTCAACGAATTTTAAACTGATAGTTTCTACAGAGAGATAACTTAATAAACTTTAATAAGCCAATTCTCTATTGAATTTGCAAAGGAGAATAAATTATGTACCGATATTTTTACCATTAATTTAAATTAATTAACTATTCACATATTTTAAAACTAAAAACATCGTCCGCCTTAGCTAAACATAGTAACATCCGATAGCACTAGGTTGATTATCGAGTCTCTGTGGGATCAATATTTTTTATTACTACGTGATAGACTGTGCACTTGCAGTTAGTAACCGTTAGACTCAGAAAGTTATCACCAAATCCCTCTTTTGCGTGGACCACCCTTTACGGGGTTTCATTCCACCAGGATACCCATAGGCAAGACCACAAAAGTGTGAGTCAACGAATTTTAAACTGAGAGTTTCTACGGATAGATAACTTAATAAAATTTAATAAGCCAAACCTCTATTGAATTTGCAAAGGAGAATTAATTATGTACCGATATTTTTACCATTAATTTAAATTAATTAACTATTCACATTTTTTAAAACTAAAGACATCGTCCACCTTAGCTAAACATAGTAACATCCGATAGCACTAGGTTGATTATCGAGTCTCTGTGGGATCAATATTTTTTATTACTACGTGATAGACTGTGCACTTGCAGTTAGTAACCGTTAGACTCAGAAAGTCATCACCAAATCCCTCTTTTGCGTGGACCACCCTTTACGGGGTTGCATTCCACCAGGATACCCATAGGCAAGACCACAAAAGTGTGAGTCAACGAATTTTAAACTGAGAGTTTCTACGGAGAGATAACTTAATAAAATTTAATAAGCCAAACCTCTATTGAATATGCAAAGGAGAATTAATTATGTACCGATATTTTTACCATTAATTTAAATTAATTAACTATTCACATTTTTTAAAACTAAAGACATCGTCCGCCTTAGCTAAACATAGTAACATCCGATAGCACTAGGTTGATTATCGAGTCTCTGTGGGATCAATATTTTTTATTACTACGTGATAGACTGTGCACTTGCAGTTAGTAACAGTTAGACTCAGAAAGTCATCACCAAATCCCTCTTTTGCGTGGACCACCCTTTACGGGGTTTCATTCTACCAGGATACCCATAGGCAAGACCACAAAAGTGTGAGTCAACGAATTTTAAACTGATAGTTTCTACAGAGAGATAACTTAATAAACTTTAATAAGCCAATTCTCTATTGAATTTGCAAAGGAGAATAAATTATGTACCGATATTTTTACCATTAATTTAAATTAATTAACTATTCACATGTTTTAAAACTAAAAACATCGTCCGCCTTAGCTAAACATAGTAACATCCGATAGCACTAGGTTGATTATCGAGTCTCTGTGGGATCAATATTTTTTATTACTACGTGATAGACTGTGCACTTGCAGTTAGTAACCGTTAGACTCAGAAAGTCATCACCAAATCCCTCTTTTGCGTGGACCACCCTTTACGGGGTTTCATTCCACCAGGATACCCATAGGCAAGACCACAAAAGTGTGAGTCAACGAATTTTAAACTGAGAGTTTCTACGGAGAGATAACTTAATAAAATTTAATAAGCCAAACCTCTATTGAATATGCAAAGGAGAATTAATTATGTACCGATATTTTTACCATTAATTTAAATTAATTAACTATTCACATTTTTTAAAACTAAAGACATCGTCCGCCTTAGCTAAACATAGTAACATCCGATAGCACTAGGTTGATTATCGAGTCTCTGTGGGATCAATATTTTTTATTACTACGTGATAGACTGTGCACTTGCAGTTAGTAACAGTTAGACTCAGAAAGTCATCACCAAATCCCTCTTTTGCGTGGACCACCCTTTACGGGGTTTCATTCCACCAAGATACCCATAGGCAAGACCACAAAAGTGTGAGTCAACGAATTTTAAACTGATAGTTTCTACGGAGAGATAACTTAATAAACATTAATAAGTCAAACCTCTATTGAATTTGCAAAGGAAAATTAATTATGTACCGATATTTTTACCATTAATTTAAATTAATTAACTATTCACATTTTTTAAAACTAAAAACATCGCTCACCTTAGCTAAACATAGCAACATCCGATAGCACTAGGTTGATTATCGAGTCTCTGTGGGATCAATATTTTTTGTTACTACGTGATAGACTGTGCACTTGCATTTAGTAACCGTTAGACTCAGAAAGTCATCACAAAATCCCTCTTTTGCATGGACCACCCTTTACGGGGTTTCATTCCACCAGGATACCCATAGGCAAGACCACAAAAGTATGAGTCAACGAATTTTAAACTGAGAGTTTCTACGGAGAGATAACTTAATAAACTTTAATAAGCCAAACCTCTATTGAATTTACAAAGGAGAATTAATTATGTACCGATATTTTTACCAATAATTTAAATTAATTAACTATTCACATTTTTTAAAACTAAAAACATCGCCCGCCTTAGCTAAACATAGCAACATCCGATAGCACTAGGTTGATTATCGAGTCTCTGTGGGATCAATATTTTTTATTACTACGTGATAGACTGTGCACTTGCAATTAGTAACCGTTAGATTCAGAAAGTCATCACCAAATCCCTCTTTTGCGTGGACCACCCTTTACGGGGTTTCATTCCACCAGGATACCCATAGGCAAGACCACAAAAGTGTGAGTCAACGAATTTTAAACTGAGAGTTTCTACGGAGAGATAACTTAATAAAATTTAATAAGCCAAACCTCTATTGAATTTGCAAAGGAGAATTAATTATGTACCGATATTTTTACCATTAATTTAAATTAATTAACTATTCACATTTTTTAAAACTAAAAACATCGTCCGCCTTAGCTAAACATAGTAACATCCGATAGCACTAGGTTGATTATCGAGTCTCTGTGGGATCAATATTTTTTATTACTACGTGATAGACTGTGCACTTGCAGTTAGTAACGGTTAGACTCAAAAAGTCATCACCAAATCCCTCTTTTGCGTGGACCATCCTTTACGGGGTTTCATTCTACTAGGATACCCATAGGCAAGACCACAAAAGTGTGAGTCAACGAATTTTGAACTGATAGTTTTTACAGAGAGATAACTTAATAAACTTTAATAAGCCAATTCTCTATTGAATTTGCAAAGGAGAATTAATTATGTACCGATATTTTTACCATTAATTTAAATTAATTAACTATTCACATTTTTTTAAACTAAAAACATCGCCTGCCTTAGCTAAACATAGCAACATCCGATAGCACTAGGTTGATTATCGAGTCTCTGTGGGATCAATATTTTTTATTACTACGTGATAGACTGTGCACTTGCAGTTAGTAACTGGTAGACTCAGAAAGTCATCACCAAATCCCTCATTTGAGTGGACCACCCTTTACGGGGTTTCATTCCACCAGGATACCCATAGGCAAGACCACAAAAGTGTGAGTCAACGAATTTTAAACTGATAGTTTCTACGGAGAGATAACTTAATAAACTTTCATAAGCCAAACCTCTATTGAATTTGCAAAGGAGAATTAATTATGTACCGTTATTTTTACCATTAATTTAAATTAATTAACTTTTCACATTTTTTAAAACTAAAAACATCGCCCGCCTTAGCTAAACATAGCAACATCCGATAGCACTAGGTTGATTATCGAGTCTCTGTGGGATCAATATTTTTTATTACTACGTGATAGACTGTGCACTTGCAGTTAGTAAACGTTAAGATCAGAAAGTCATCACCAAATCCCTCTTTTGCATGGACCACCCTTTACGGGGTTTCATTCCACCAGGATACCCATAGGCAAGACCACAAAAGTATGAGTCAACGAATTTTAAACTGAGAGTTTCTACGGAGAGATAACTTAATAAACTTTAATAAGCCAAACCTCTATAGAATTTACAAAGGAGAATTATTTATGTACCAATATTTTTACCATTAATTTAAATTAATTAACTATTCACATTTTTTAAAACTAAAAACATCGCCCGCCTTAGCTAAACATAGCAACATCCGATAGCACTAGGTTGATTATCGAGTCTTTGTGGGATCAATATTTTTTATTACTACGTGATAGACTGTGCACTTGCAGTTAGTAACCGTTAGACTCAGAAAGTCATCACCAAATCCCTCTTTTGCGTGGACCACCCTTTACGGGGTTTCATTCCACCAGGATACCCATAGGCAAGACCACAAAAGTGTGAGTCAACGAATTTTAAACTGAGAGTTTCTACGGAGAGATAACTTAATAAAATTTAATAAGCCAAACCTCTATTGAATTTGCAAAGGAGAATTAATTATGTACCGATATTTTTACCATTAATTTAAATTAATTAACTATTCACATTTTTTAAAACTAAAGACATCGTCCGCCTTAGCTAAACATAGTAACATCCGATAGCACTAGGTTGATTATCGAGTCTCTGTGGGATCAATATTTTTTATTACTACGTGATAGACTGTGCACTTGCAGTTAGTAACAGTTAGACTCAGAAAGTCATCACCAAATCCCTCTTTTGCGTGGACCACCCTTTACGGGGTTTCATTCTACCAGGATACCCATAGGCAAGACCACAAAAGTGTGAGTCAACGAATTTTAAACTGATAGTTACTACAGAGAGATAACTTAATAAACTTTAATAAGCCAATTCTCTATTGAATATGCAAAGGAGAATTAATTATGTACCGATATTTTTACCATTAATTTAAATTAATTAACTATTCACATTTTTTAAGACTAAAAACATTGCCTGCCTTAGCTAAACATAGCAACATCCGATAGCACTAGGTTGATTATCGAGTCTATGTGGGATCAATATTTTTTATTACTACGTGATAGACTGTGCACTTGTAGTTAGTAACCGTTAGACTCAGAAAGTCATCACCAAATCCCTCTTTTGCGTGGACCACCCTTTACGGGGTTTCATTCCACCAAGATACCCATAGGCAAGACCACAAAAGTGTGAGTCAACGAATTTTAAACTGAGAGTTTCTACGGAGAGATAACTTAATAAACTTTAATAAGTCAAACCTCTATTGAATTTGCAAAGGAAAATTAATTATGTACCGATATTTTTACCATTAATTTAAATTAATTAACTATTCACATTTTTTAAAACTAAAAACATCGCTCACATTAGCTAAACATAGCAACATCCGATAGCACTAGGTTGATTATCGAGTCTCTGTGGGATCAATATTTTTTGTTACTACGTGATAGACTGTGCACTTGCATTTAGTAACCGTTAGACTCAGAAAGTCATCACAAAATCCCTCTTTTGCGTGGACCACCCTTTACAGGGTTTCATTCCACCAGGATACCCATAGGCAAGACCACAAAAGTATGAGTCAACGAATTTTAAACTGAGAGTTTCTACGGAGAGATAACTTAATAAACTTTAATAAGCCAAACCTCTATTGAATTTACAAAGGAGAATTAATTATGTACCGATATTTTTACCAATAATTTAAATTAATTAACTATTCACATTTTTTAAAACTAAAAACATCGCCCGCCTTAGCTAAACATAGCAACATCCGATAGCACTAGGTTGATTATCGAGTCTCTGTGGGATCAATATTTTTTATTACTACGTGATAGACTGTGCACTTGCAATTAGTAACCGTTAGACTCAGAAAGTCATCGCCAAATCCCTCTTTTGCGTGGACCACCCTTTACGGGGTTTCATTCCACCAGGATACCCATAGGCAAGACCACAAAAGTGTGAGTCAACGAATTTTAAACTGAGAGTTTCTACGGAGAGATAACTTAATAAAATTTAATAAGCCAAACCTCTATTGAATTTGCAAAGGAGAATTAATTATGTACCGATATTTTTACCATTAATTTAAATTAATTAACTATTCACATTTTTTAAAACTAAAAACATCGTCCGCCTTAGCTAAACATAGTAACATCCGATAGCACTAGGATGATTATCGAGTCTCTGTGGGATCAATATTTTTTATTACTACGTGATAGACTGTGCACTTGCAGTTAGTAACGGTTAGACTCAAAAAGTCATCACCAAATCCCTCTTTTGCGTGGACCATCCTTTACGGGGTTTCATTCTACTAGGATACCCATTGGCAAGACCACAAAAGTGTGAGTCAACGAATTTTGAACTGATAGTTTTTACAGAGAGATAACTTAATAAACTTTAATAAGCCAATTCTCTATTGAATTTGCAAAGGAGAATTAATTATGTACCGATATTTTTACCATTAATTTAAATTAATTAACTATTCACATTTTTTAAAACTAAAAACATCGCCTGCCTTAGCTAAACATAGCAACATCCGATAGCACTAGGTTGATTATCGAGTCTCTGTGGGATCAATATTTTTTATTACTACGTGATAGACTGTGCACTTGCAGTTAGTAACTGGTAGACTCAGAAAGTCATCACCAAATCCCTCATTTGAGTGGACCACCCTTTACGGGGTTTCATTCCACCAGGATACCCATAGGCAAGACCACAAAAGTGTGAGTCAACGAATTTTAAACTGATAGTTTCTACGGAGAGATAACTTAATAAACTTTAATAAGCCAAACCTCTATTGAATTTGCAAAGGAGAATTAATTATGTACCGTTATTTTTACCATTAAATTAAATTAATTAACTATTCACATTTTTTAAAACTAAAAACATCGCCCGCCTTAGCTAAACATAGCAACATCCGATAGCACTAGGTTGATTATCGAGTCTCTGTGGGATCAATATTTTTTATTACTACGTGATAGACTGTGCACTTGCAGTTAGTAACTGGTAGACTCAGAAAGTCATCACCAAATCCCTCTTTTGCGTGGACCACCCTTTACGGGGTTTCATTCCACCAGGATACCCATAGGCAAGACCACAAAAGTGTGAGTCAACGAATTTTAAACTGAGAGTTTCTACGGAGAGATAACTTAATAAAATTTAATAAGCCAAACCTCTATTGAATTTGCAAAGGAGAATTAATTATGTACCGATATTTTTACCATTAATTTAAATTAATTAACTATTCACATTTTTTAAAACTAAAAACATCGTCCGCCTTAGCTAAACATAGTAACATCCGATAGCACTAGGTTGATTATCGAGTCTCTGTGGGATCAATATTTTTTATTACTACGTGATAGACTGTGCACTTGCAGTTAGTAACGGTTAGACTCAAAAAGTCATCACCAAATCCCTCTTTTGCGTGGACCATCCTTTACGGGGTTTCATTCTACTAGGATACCCATAGGCAAGACCACAAAAGTGTGAGTCAACGAATTTTGAACTGATAGTTTTTACAGAGAGATAACTTAATAAACTTTAATAAACCAATTCTCTATTGAATTTGCAAAGGAGAATTAATTATGTACCGATATTTTTACCATTAATTTAAATTAATTAACTATTCACATTTTTTAAAACTAAAAACATCGCCTGCCTTAGCTAAACATAGCAACATCCGATAGCACTAGGTTGATTATCAAGTCTCTGTGGGATCAATATTTTTTATTACTACGTGATAGACTGTGCACTTGCAGTTAGTAACTGGTAGACTCAGAAAGTCATCACCAAATCCCTCATTTGAGTGGACCACCCTTTACGGGGTTTCATTCCACCAGGATACCCATAGGCAAGACCACAAAAGTGTGAGTCAACAAATTTTAAACTGATAGTTTCTACGGAGAGATAACTTAATAAACTTTAATAAGCCAAACCTCTATTGAATTTGCAAAGGAGAATTAATTATGTACCGTTATTTTTACCATTAATTTAAATTAATTAAATATTCACATTTTTTAAAACTAAAAACATCGCCCGCCTTAGCTAAACATAGCAACATCCGATAGCACTAGGTTGATTATCGAGTCTCTGTGGGATCAATATTTTTTATTACTACGTGATAGACTGTGCACTTGCAGTTAGTAAACGTTAGACTCAGAAAGTCATCACCAAATACCTCTTTTGCATGGACCACCCTTTACGGGGTTTCATTTCACCAGGATACCCATAGGCAAGACCACAAAAGTATGAGTCAACGAATTTTAAACTGAGAGTTTCTACGGAGAGATGACTTAATAAACTTTAATAAGCCAAACCTCTATAGAATTTACAAAGGAGAATTATTTATGTACCAATATTTTTACCATTAATTTAAATTAATTAACTATTCACATTTTTTAAAACTAAAAACATCGCCCGCCTTAGCTAAACATAACAACATCCGATAGCACTAGGTTGATTATCGAGTCTCTGTGGGATCAATATTTTTTATTACTACGTGATAGACTGTGCACTTGCAGTTAGTAACCGTTAGACTCAGAAAGTCATCACCAATTCCCTCTTTTGCGTGGACCACCCTTTACGGGGTTTCATTCCACCAGGATACCCATAGGCAAGACCAAAAAAGGGTGAGTCAACGAATTTTAAACTGAGAGTTTCTACGGAGAGATAACTTAATAAAATTTAATAAGCCAAACCTCTATTGAATTTGTAAAGGAGAATTAATTATGTACCGATATTTTTACCATTTATTTAAATTAATTAACTATTCACATTTTTTAAAACTAAAAACATCGCCCGCCTTAGCTAAACATAGCAACATCCGATAGCACTAGGTTGATTATCGAGTGTCTGTGGGATCAATATTTTTTATTACTACGTGATAGACTGTGCACTTGCAGTTAGGAACGGTTAGACTCAGAAAGTCATCACCAAATTCCTCTTTTGCGTGGACCACCATTTACGGGGTTTCATTCCACCAGGATACCCATAGGCAAGACCACAAAGGTGTGAGTCAACGAATTTTAAAATGATAGTTTCTACAGAGAGATAACTTAATAAACTTTAATAAGCCAGACCTCTATTGAATTTGAAAAGGAGAATTAATTATGTACCGATATTTTTACCATTAATTTAAATTAAATAACTATACACATTTTTTAAAACTAAAAACATCGCCCGCATTAGATAAACATAGCAACATCCGATAGCACTAGGTTGATTATCGAGTCTCTGTGGGATCAATATTTTTTATTACTACGTGATAGATTGTGCACTTGCAGTTAGTAACGGTTAGACTCAAAAAGTCATCACCAAATCCCTCTTTTGCGTGGACCATCCTTTACGGGGTTTCATTCTACTAGGATACCCATAGGCAAGACCACAAAAGTGTGAGTCAACGAATTTTGAACTGATAGTTTTTACAGAGAGATAACTTAATAAACTTTAATAAGCCAATTCTCTATTGAATTTGCAAAGGAGAATTAATTATGTACCGATATTTTTACCATTAATTTAAATTAATTAACTATTCACATTTTTTAAAACTAAAAACATCGCCTGCCTTAGCTAAACATAGCAACATCCGATAGCACTAGGTTGATTATCGAGTCTCTGTGGGATCAATATTTTTTATTACTACGTGATAGACTGTGCACTTGCAGTTAGTAACTGGTAGACTCAGAAAGTCATCACCAAATCCCTCATTTGAGTGGACCACCCTTTACGGGGTTTAATTCCACCAGGATACCCATAGGCAAGACCACAAAAGTGTGAGTCAACGAATTTTAAACTGATAGTTTCTACGGAGAGATAACTTAATAAACTTTAATAAGCCAAACCTCTATTGAATTTGCAAAGGAGAATTAATTATGTACCGTTATTTTTACCATTAATTTAAATTAATTAAATATTCACATTTTTTAAAACTAAAAACATCGCCCGCCTTAGCTAAACATAGCAACATCCGATAGCACTAGGTTGATTATCGAGTCTCTGTGGGATCAATATTTTTTATTACTACGTGATAGACTGTGCACTTGCAGTTAGTAAACGTTAGACTCAGAAAGTCATCACCAAATCCCTCTTTTGCATGGACCACCCTTTACGGGGTTTCATTTCACCAGGATACCCATAGGCAAGACCACAAAAGTATGAGTCAACGAATTTTAAACTGAGAGTTTCTACGGAGAGATAACTTAATAAACTTTAATAAGCCAAACCTCTATAGAATTTACAAAGGAGAATTATTTATGTACCAATATTTTTACCATTAATTTAAATTAATTAACTATTCACATTTTTTAAAACTAAAAACATCGCCCGCCTTAGCTAAACATAGCAACATCCGATAGCACTAGGTTGATTATCGAGTCTCTGTGGGATCAATATTTTTTATTACTACGTGATAGATTGTGCACTTGCAGTTAGTAACCGTTAGACTCAGAAAGTCATCACCAATTCCCTCTTTTGCGTGGACCACCCTTTACGGGGTTTCATTCCACCAGGATACCCATAGGCAAGACCAAAAAAGGGTGAGTCAACGAATTTTAAACTGAGAGTGTCTACGGAGAGATAACTTAATAAAATTTAATAAGCCAAACCTCTATTGAATTTGCAAAGGAGAATTAATTATGTACCGATATTTTTACCATTTATTTAAATTAATTAACTATTCACATTTTTTAAAACTAAAAACATCGCCCGCCTTAGCTAAACATAGCAACATCCGATAGCACTAGGTTGATTATCGAGTGTCTGTGGGATCAATATTTTTTATTACTACGTGATAGACTGTGCACTTGCAGTTAGGAACGGTTAGACTCAGAAAGTCATCACCAAATTCCTCTTTTGCGTGGGCCACCCTTTACGGGGTTTCATTCCACCAGGATACCCATAGGCAAGACCACAAAGGTGTGAGTCAACGAATTTTAAAATGATAGTTTCTACAGAGAGATAACTTAATAAACTTTAATAAGCCAGACCTCTATTGAATTTGAAAAGGAGAATTAATTATGTACCGATATTTTTACCATTAATTTAAATTAATTAACTATTCACATTTTTTAAAACTAAAAACATCGCCCGCATTATATAAACAGAGCAACATCCGATAGCACTAGGTTGATTATCGAGTCTCTGTGGGATCAATATTTTTTATTACTACGTGATAGACTGTGAACTTGCAGTTAGTAACCGTTAGACTCAGAAAGTCATCACCAAATCCCTCTTTTGCGTGGACCACCCTTTACGGGGTTTCATCCCACCAGGATACCCATAGGCAAGACCATAAAAGTGTGAGTCAACGAATTTTAAACTGAGAGTTTCTACGGAGAGATAACTTAATAAACTTTAATAAGCCAAACCTCTATTGAATTTGAAAAGGAGAATTAATTATGTACCGATATTTTTACCATTAATTTAAATTAATTAACTATTCACATTTTTTAAAACTAAAAACATCGCCCGCATTAGATAAACATAGCAACATCCGATAGCACTAGGTTGATTATCGAGTCTCTGTGGGATCAATATTTTTTATTACTACGTGATAGATTGTGCACTTGCAGTTAGTAACGGTTAGACTCAAAAAGTCATCACCAAATCCCTCTTTTGCGTGGACCATCCTTTACGGGGTTTCATTCTACTAGGATACCCATAGGCAAGACCACAAAAGTGTGAGTCAACGAATTTTGAACTGATAGTTTTTACAGAGAGATAACTTAATAAACTTTAATAAGCCAATTCTCTATTGAATTTGCAAAGGAGAATTAATTATGTACCGATATTTTTACCATTAATTTAAATTAATTAACTATTCACATTTTTTAAAACTAAAAACATCGCCTGCCTTAGCTAAACATAGCAACATCCGATAGCACTAGGTTGATTATCGAGTCTCTGTGGGATCAATATTTTTTATTACTACGTGATAGACTGTGCACTTGCAGTTAGTAACTGGTAGACTCAGAAAGTCATCACCAAATCCCTCATTTGAGTGGACCACCCTTTACGGGGTTTCATTCCACCAGGATACCCATAGGCAAGACCACAAAAGTGTGAGTCAACGAATTTTAAACTGATAGTTTCTACGGAGAGATGACTTAATAAACTTTAATAAGCCAAACCTCTATAGAATTTACAAAGGAGAATTATTTATGTACCAATATTTTTACCATTAATTTAAATTAATTAACTATTCACATTTTTTAAAACTAAAAACATCGCCCGCCTTAGCTAAACATAGCAACATCCGATAGCATTAGGTTGATTATCGAGTCTCTGTGGGATCAATATTTTTTATTACTACGTGATAGACTGTGCACTTGCAGTTAGTAACCGTTAGACTCAGAAAGTCATCACCAATTCCCTCTTTTGCGTGGACCACCCTTTACGGGGTTTCATTCCACCAGGATACCCATAGGCAAGACCAAAAAAGGGTGAGTCAACGAATTTTAAACTGAGAGTTTCTACGGAGAGATAACTTAATAAAATTTAATAAGCCAAACCTCTATTGAATTTGCAAAGGAGAATTAATTATGTACCGATATTTTTACCATTTATTTAAATTAATTAACTATTCACATTTTTTAAAACTAAAAACATCGCCCGCCTTAGCTAAACATAGCAACATCCGATAGCACTAGGTTGATTATCGAGTGTCTGTGGGATCAATATTTTTTATTACTACGTGATAGACTGTGCACTTGCAGTTAGGAACGGTTAGACTCAGAAAGTCATCACCAAATTCCTCTTTTGCGTGGACCACCATTTACGGGGTTTCATTCCACCAGGATACCCATAGGCAAGACCACAAAGGTGTGAGTCAACGAATTTTAAAATGATAGTTTCTACAGAGAGATAACTTAATAAACTTTAATAAGCCAGACCTCTATTGAATTTGAAAAGGAGAATTAATTATGTACCGATATTTTTACCATTAATTTAAATTAATTAACTATTCACATTTTTTAAAACTAAAAACATCGCCTGCATTAGATAAACATAGCAACATCCGATAGCACTAGGTTGATTATCGAGTCTCTGTGGGATCAATATTTTTTATTACTACGTGATAGATTGTGCACTTGCAGTTAGTAACGGTTAGACTCAAAAAGTCATCACCAAATCCCTCTTTTGCGTGGACCATCCTTTACGGGGTTTCATTCTACAAGGATACCCATAGGCAAGACCACAAAAGTGTGAGTCAACGAATTTTGAACTGATAGTTTTTACAGAGAGATAACTTAATAAACTTTAATAAGCCAATTCTCTATTGAATTTGCAAAGGAGAATTAATTATGTACCGATATTTTTACCATTAATTTAAATTAATTAATTATTCACATTTTTTAAAACTAAAAACATCGCCTGCCTTAGCTAAACATAGCAACATCCGATAGCACTAGGTTGATTATCGAGTCTCTGTGGGATCAATATTTTTTATTACTACGTGATAGACTGTGCACTTGCAGTTAGTAACTGGTAGACTCAGAAAGTCATCACCAAATCCCTCATTTGAGTGGACCACCCTTTACGGGGTTTCATTCCACCAGGATACCCATAGGCAAGACCACAAAAGTGTGAGTCAACGAATTTTAAACTGATAGTTTCTACGGAGAGATAACTTAATAAACTTTAATAAGCCAAACCTCTATTGAATTTCCAAAGGAGAATTAATTATGTACCGTTATTTTTACCATTAATTTAAATTAATTAAATATTCACATTTTTTAAAACTAAAAACATCGCCCGCCTTAGCTAAACATAGCAACATCCGATAGCACTAGGTTGATTATCGAGTCTCTGTGGGATCAATATTTTTTATTACTACGTGATAGACTGTGCACTTGCAGTTAGTAAACGTTAGACTCAGAAAGTCATCACCAAATCCCTCTTTTGCATGGACCACCCTTTACGGGGTTTCATTTCACCAGGATACCCATAGGCAAGACCACAAAAGTATGAGTCAACGAATTTTAAACTGAGAGTTTCTACGGAGAGATAACTTAATAAACTTTAATAAGCCAAACCTCTATAGAATTTACAAAGGAGAATTATTTATGTACCAATATTTTTACCATTAATTTAAATTAATTAACTATTCACATTTTTTAAAACTAAAAACATCGCCCGCCTTAGCTAAACATAGCAACATCCGATAGCACTAGGTTGATTATCGAGTCTCTGTGGGATCAATATTTTTTATTACTACGTGATAGACTGTGCACTTGCAGTTAGTAACCGTTAGACTCAGAAAGTCATCACCAATTCCCTCTTTTGCGTGGACCACCCTTTACGGGGTTTCATTCCACCAGGATACCCATAGGCAAGACCAAAAAAGGGTGAGTCAACGAATTTTAAACTGAGAGTGTCTACGGAGAGATAACTTAATAAAATTTAATAAGCCAAACCTTTATTGAATTTGCAAAGGAGAATTAATTATGTACCGATATTTTTACCATTTATTTAAATTAATTAACTATTCACATTTTTTAAAACTAAAAACATCGCCCGCCTTAGCTAAACATAGCAACATCCGATAGCACTAGGTTGATTATCGAGTGTCTGTGGGATCAATATTTTTTATTACTACGTGATAGACTGTGCACTTGCAGTTAGGAACGGTTAGACTCAGAAAGTCATCACCAAATTCCTCTTTTGCGTGGACCACCATTTACGGGGTTTCATTCCACCAGGATACCCATAGGCAAGACCACAAAGGTGTGAGTCAACGAATTTTAAAATGATAGTTTCTACAGAGAGATAACTTAATAAACTTTAATAAGCCAGACCTCTATTGAATTTGAAAAGGAGAATTAATTATGTACCGATATTTTTACCATTAATTTAAATTAATTAACTATTCACATTTTTTAAAACTAAAAACATCGCCTGCATTAGATAAACATAGCAACATCCGATAGCACTAGGTTGATTATCGAGTCTCTGTGGGATCAATATTTTTTATTACTACGTGATAGATTGTGCACTTGCAGTTAGTAACGGTTAGACTCAAAAAGTCATCACCAAATCCCTCTTTTGCGTGGACCATCCTTTACGGGGTTTCATTCTACAAGGATACCCATAGGCAAGACCACAAAAGTGTGAGTCAACGAATTTTGAACTGATAGTTTTTACAGAGAGATAACTTAATAAACTTTAATAAGCCAATTCTCTATTGAATTTGCAAAGGAGAATTAATTATGTACCGATATTTTTACCATTAATTTAAATTAATTAACTATTCACATTTTTTAAAACTAAAAACATCGCCTGCCTTAGCTAAACATAGCAACATCCGATAGCACTAGGTTGATTATCGAGTCTCTGTGGGATCAATATTTTTTATTACTACGTGATAGACTGTGCACTTGCAGTTAGTAACTGGTAGACTCAGAAAGTCATCACCAAATCCCTCATTTGAGTGGACCACCCTTTACGGGGTTTCATTCCACCAGGATACCCATAGGCAAGACCACAAAAGTGTGAGTCAACGAATTTTAAACTGATAGTTTCTACGGAGAGATAACTTAATAAACTTTAATAAGCCAAACCTCTATTGAATTTGCAAAGGAGAATTAATTATGTACCGTTATTTTTACCATTAATTTAAATTAATTAAATATTCACATTTTTTAAAACTAAAAACATCGCCCGCCTTAGCTAAACATAGCAACATCCGATAGCACTAGGTTGATTATCGAGTCTCTGTGGGATCAATATTTTTTATTACTACGTGATAGACTGTGCACTTGCAGTTAGTAAACGTTAGACTCAGAAAGTCATCACCAAATCCCTCTTTTGCATGGACCACCCTTTACGGGGTTTCATTTCACCAGGATACCCATAGGCAAGACCACAAAAGTATGAGTCAACGAATTTTAAACTGAGAGTTTCTACGGAGAGATAACTTAATAAACTTTAATAAGCCAAACCTCTATAGAATTTACAAAGGAGAATTATTTATGTACCAATATTTTTACCATTAATTTAAATTAATTAACTATTCACATTTTTTAAAACTAAAAACATCGCCCGCCTTAGCTAAACATAGCAACATCCGATAGCACTAGGTTGATTATCGAGTCTCTGTGGGATCAATATTTTTTATTACTACGTGATAGACTGTGCACTTGCAGTTAGTAACCGTTAGACTCAGAAAGTCATCACCAATTCCCTCTTTTGCGTGGACCACCCTTTACGGGGTTTCATTCCACCAGGATACCCATAGGCAAGACCAAAAAAGGGTGAGTCAACGAATTTTAAACTGAGAGTGTCTACGGAGAGATAACTTAATAAAATTTAATAAGCCAAACCTCTATTGAATTTGCAAAGGAGAATTAATTATGTACCGATATTTTTACCATTTATTTAAATTAATTAACTATTCACATTTTTTAAAACTAAAAACATCGCCCGCCTTAGCTAAACATAGCAACATCCGATAGCACTAGGTTGATTATCGAGTGTCTGTGGGATCAATATTTTTTATTACTACGTGATAGACTGTGCACTTGCAGTTAGGAACGGTTAGACTCAGAAAGTCATCACCAAATTCCTCTTTTGCGTGGACCACCATTTACGGGGTTTCATTCCACCAGGATACCCATAGGCAAGACCACAAAGGTGTGAGTCAACGAATTTTAAAATGATAGTTTCTACAGAGAGATAACTTAATAAACTTTAATAAGCCAGACCTCTATTGAATTTGAAAAGGAGAATTAATTATGTACCGATATTTTTACCATTAATTTAAATTAATTAACTATTCACATTTTTTAAAACTAAAAACATCGCCTGCATTAGATAAACATAGAAACATCCGATAGCACTAGGTTGATTATCGAGTCTCTGTGGGATCAATATTTTTTATTACTACGTGATAGATTGTGCACTTGCAGTTAGTAACGGTTAGACTCAAAAAGTCATCACCAAATCCCTCTTTTGCGTGGACCATCCTTTACGGGGTTTCATTCTACAAGGATACCCATAGGCAAGACCACAAAAGTGTGAGTCAACGAATTTTGAACTGATAGTTTTTACAGAGAGATAACTTAATAAACTTTAATAAGCCAATTCTCTATTGAATTTGCAAAGGAGAATTAATTATGTACCGATATTTTTACCATTAATTTAAATTAATTAACTATTCACATTTTTTAAAACTAAAAACATCGCCTGCCTTAGCTAAACATAGCAACATCCGATAGCACTAGGTTGATTATCGAGTCTCTGTGGGATCAATATTTTTTATTACTACGTGATAGACTGTGCACTTGCAGTTAGTAACTGGTAGACTCAGAAAGTCATCACCAAATCCCTCATTTGAGTGGACCACCCTTTACGGGGTTTCATTCCACCAGGATACCCATAGGCAAGACCACAAAAGTGTGAGTCAACGAATTTTAAACTGATAGTTTCTACGGAGAGATAACTTAATAAACTTTAATAAGCCAAACCTCTATTGAATTTGCAAAGGAGAATTAATTATGTACCGTTATTTTTACCATTAATTTAAATTAATTAAATATTCACATTTTTTAAAACTAAAAACATCGCCCGCCTTAGCTAAACATAGCAACATCCGATAGCACTAGGTTGATTATCGAGTCTCTGTGGGATCAATATTTTTTATTACTACGTGATAGACTGTGCACTTGCAGTTAGTAAACGTTAGACTCAGAAAGTCATCACCAAATCCCTCTTTTGCATGGACCACCCTTTACGGGGTTTCATTTCACCAGGATACCCATAGGCAAGACCACAAAAGTATGAGTCAACGAATTTTAAACTGAGAGTTTCTACGGAGAGATAACTTAATAAACTTTAATAAGCCAAACCTCTATAGAATTTACAAAGGAGAATTATTTATGTACCAATATTTTTACCATTAATTTAAATTAATTAACTATTCACATTTTTTAAAACTAAAAACATCGCCCGCCTTAGCTAAACATAGCAACATCCGATAGCACTAGGTTGATTATCGAGTCTCTGTGGGATCAATATTTTTTATTACTACGTGATAGACTGTGCACTTGCAGTTAGTAACCGTTAGACTCAGAAAGTCATCACCAATTCCCTCTTTTGCGTGGACCACCCTTTACGGGGTTTCATTCCACCAGGATACCCATAGGCAAGACCAAAAAAGGGTGAGTCAACGAATTTTAAACTGAGAGTGTCTACGGAGAGATAACTTAATAAAATTTAATAAGCCAAACCTCTATTGAATTTGCAAAGGAGAATTAATTATGTACCGATATTTTTACCATTTATTTAAATTAATTAACTATTCACATTTTTTAAAACTAAAAACATCGCCCGCCTTAGCTAAACATAGCAACATCCGATAGCACTAGGTTGATTATCGAGTGTCTGTGGGATCAATATTTTTTATTACTACGTGATAGACTGTGCACTTGCAGTTAGGAACGGTTAGACTCAGAAAGTCATCACCAAATTCCTCTTTTGCGTGGACCACCCTTTACGGGGTTTCATTCCACCAAGATACCCATAGGCAAGACCACAAAGGTGTGAGTCAACGAATTTTAAAATGATAGTTTCTACAGAGAGATAACTTAATAAACTTTAATAAGCCAGACCTCTATTGAATTTGAAAAGGAGAATTAATTATGTACCGATATTTTTACCATTAATTTAAATTAATTAACTATTCACATTTTTTAAAACTAAAAACATCGCCCGCATTAGATAAACATAGCAACATCCGATAGCACTAGGTTGATTATCGAGTCTCTGTGGGATCAATATTTTTTATTACTACGTGATAGACTGTGAACTTGCAGTTAGTAACCGTTAGACTCAGAAAGTCATCACCAAATCCCTCTTTTGCGTGGACCACCCTTTACGGGGTTTCATTCCACCAGGATACCCATAGGCAAGACCAAAAAAGGGTGAGTCAACGAATTTTAAACTGAGAGTGTCTACGGAGAGATAACTTAATAAAATTTAATAAGCCAAACCTCTATTGAATTTGCAAAGGAGAATTAATTATGTACCGATATTTTTACCATTTATTTAAATTAATTAACTATTCACATTTTTTAAAACTAAAAACATCGCCCGCCTTAGCTAAACATAGCAACATCCGATAGCACTAGGTTGATTATCGAGTGTCTGTGGGATCAATATTTTTTATTACTACGTGATAGACTGTGCACTTGCAGTTAGGAACGGTTAGACTCAGAAAGTCATCACCAAATTCCTCTTTTGCGTGGACCACCCTTTACGGGGTTTCATTCCACCAAGATACCCATAGGCAAGACCACAAAGGTGTGAGTCAACGAATTTTAAAATGATAGTTTCTACAGAGAGATAACTTAATAAACTTTAATAAGCCAGACCTCTATTGAATTTGAAAAGGAGAATTAATTATGTACCGATATTTTTACCATTAATTTAAATTAATTAACTATTCACATTTTTTAAAACTAAAAACATCGCCCGCATTAGATAAACATAGCAACATCCGATAGCACTAGGTTGATTATCGAGTCTCTGTGGGATCAATATTTTTTATTACTACGTGATAGACTGTGAACTTGCAGTTAGTAACCGTTAGACTCAGAAAGTCATCACCAAATCCCTCTTTTGCGTGGACCACCCTTTACGGGGTTTCATCCCACCAGGATACCCATAGGCAAGACCATAAAAGTGTGAGTCAACGAATTTTAAACTGAGAGTTTCTACGGAGAGATAACTTAATAAACTTTAATAAGCCAAACCTCTATTGAATTTGAAAAGGAGAATTAATTATGTACCGATATTTTTACCATTAATTTAAATTAATTAACTATTCACATTTTTTAAAACTAAAAACATCGCCCGCATTAGATAAACATAGCAACATCCGATAGCACTAGGTTGATTATCGAGTCTCTGTGGGATCAATATTTTTTATTACTACGTGATAGATTGTGCACTTGCAGTTAGTAACGGTTAGACTCAAAAAGTCATCACCAAATCCCTCTTTTGCGTGGACCATCCTTTACGAGGTTTCATTCTACTAGGATACCCATAGGCAAGACCACAAAAGTGTGAGTCAACGAATTTTGAACTGATAGTTTTTACAGAGAGATAACTTAATAAACTTTAATAAGCCAATTCTCTATTGAATTTGCAAAGGAGAATTAATTATGTACCGATATTTTTACCATTAATTTAAATTAATTAACTATTCACATTTTTTAAAACTAAAAACATCGCCTGCCTTAGCTAAACATAGCAACATCCGATAGCACTAGGTTGATTATCGAGTCTCTGTGGGATCAATATTTTTTATTACTACGTGATAGACTGTGCACTTGCAGTTAGTAACTGGTAGACTCAGAAAGTCATCACCAAATCCCTCATTTGAGTGGACCACCCTTTACGGGGTTTCATTCCACCAGGATACCCATAGGCAAGACCACAAAACTGTGAGTCAACGAATTTTAAACTGATAGTTTCTACGGAGAGATAACTTAATAAACTTTAATAAGCCAAACCTCTATTGAATTTGCAAAGGAGAATTAATTATGTACCGTTATTTTTACCATTAATTTAAATTAATTAAATATTCACATTTTTTAAAACTAAAAACATCGCCCGCCTTAGCTAAACATAGCAACATCCGATAGCACTAGGTTGATTATCGAGTCTCTGTGGGATCAATATTTTTTATTACTACGTGATAGACTGTGCACTTGCAGTTAGTAAACGTTAGACTCAGAAAGTCATCACCAAATCCCTCTTTTGCATGGACCACCCTTTACGGGGTTTCATTTCACCAGGATACCCATAAGCAAGACCACAAAAGTATGAGTCAACGAATTTTAAACTGAGAGTTTCTACGGAGAGATAAATTAATAAACTTTAATAAGCCAAACCTCTATAGAATTTACAAAGGAGAATTATTTATGTACCAATATTTTTACCATTAATTTAAATTAATTAACTATTCACATTTTTTAAAACTAAAAACATCGCCCGCCTTAGCTAAACATAGCAACATCCGATAGCACTAGGTTGATTATCGAGTCTCTGTGGGATCAATATTTTTTATTACTACGTGATAGACTGTGCACTTGCAGTTAGTAACCGTTAGACTCAGAAAGTCATCACCAATTCCCTCTTTTGCGTGGACCACCCTTTACGGGGTTTCATTCCACCAGGATACCCATAGGCAAGACCAAAAAAGGGTGAGTCAACGAATTTTAAACTGAGAGTGTCTACGGAGAGATAACTTAATAAAATTTAATAAGCCAAACCTCTATTGAATTTGCAAAGGAGAATTAATTATGTACCGATATTTTTACCATTTATTTAAATTAATTAACTATTCACATTTTTTAAAACTAAAAACATCGCCCGCCTTAGCTAAACATAGCAACATCCGATAGCACTAGGTTGATTATCGAGTGTCTGTGGGATCAATATTTTTTATTACTACGTGATAGACTGTGCACTTGCAGTTAGGAACGGTTAGACTCAGAAAGTCATCACCAAATTCCTCTTTTGCGTGGACCACCCTTTACGGGGTTTCATTCCACCAGGATACCCATAGGCAAGACCACAAAGGTGTGAGTCAACGAATTTTAGAATGATAGTTTCTACAGAGAGATAACTTAATAAACTTTAATAAGCCAGACCTCTATTGAATTTGAAAAGGAGAATTAATTATGTACCGATATTTTTACCATTAATTTAAATTAATTAACTATTCACATTTTTTAAAACTAAAAACATCGCCCGCATTAGATAAACATAGCAACATCCGATAGCACTAGGTTGATTATCGAGTCTCTGTGGGATCAATATTTTTTATTACTACGTGATAGACTGTGAACTTGCAGTTAGTAACCATTAGACTCAGAAAGTCATCACCAAATCCCTCTTTTGCGTGGACCACCCTTTACGGGGTTTCATCCCACCAGGATACCCATAGGCAAGACCACAAAAGTGTGAGTCAACGAATTTTAAACTGAGAGTTTCTACGGAGAGATAACTTAATAAACTTTAATAAGCCAAACCTCTATTGAATTTGAAAAGGAGAATTAATTATGTACCGATATTTTTACCATTAATTTAAATTAATTAACTATTCACATTTTTTAAAACTAAAAACATCGCCCGCCTTAGATAAACATAGCAACATCCGATAGCACTAGGTTGATTATCGAGTCTCTGTGGGATCAATATTTTTTATTACTACGTGATAGACTGTGAACTTGCAGTTAGTAACCGTTAGACTCAGAAAGTCATCACCAATTCCCTCTTTTGCGTGGACCACCCTTTACGGGGTTTCATTCCACCAGGATACCCATAGGCAAGACCAAAAAAGGGTGAGTCAACGAATTTTAAACTGAGAGTGTCTACGGAGAGATAACTTAATAAAATTTAATAAGCCAAACCTCTATTGAATTTGCAAAGGAGAATTAATTATGTACCGATATTTTTACCATTTATTTAAATTAATTAACTATTCACATTTTTTAAAACTAAAAACATCGCCCGCCTTAGCTAAACATAGCAACATCCGATAGCACTAGGTTGATTATCGAGTGTCTGTGGGATCAATATTTTTTATTACTACGTGATAGACTGTGCACTTGCAGTTAGGAACGGTTAGACTCAGAAAGTCATCACCAAATTCCTCTTTTGCGTGGACCACCCTTTACGGGGTTTCATTCCACCAGGATACCCATAGGCAAGACCACAAAGGTGTGAGTCAACGAATTTTAGAATGATAGTTTCTACAGAGAGATAACTTAATAAACTTTAATAAGCCAGACCTCTATTGAATTTGAAAAGGAGAATTAATTATGTACCGATATTTTTACCATTAATTTAAATTAATTAACTATTCACATTTTTTAAAACTAAAAACATCGCCCGCATTAGATAAACATAGCAACATCCGATAGCACTAGGTTGATTATCGAGTCTCTGTGGGATCAATATTTTTTATTACTACGTGATAGACTGTGAACTTGCAGTTAGTAACCATTAGACTCAGAAAGTCATCACCAAATCCCTCTTTTGCGTGGACCACCCTTTACGGGGTTTCATCCCACCAGGATACCCATAGGCAAGACCACAAAAGTGTGAGTCAACGAATTTTAAACTGAGAGTTTCTACGGAGAGATAACTTAATAAACTTTAATAAGCCAAACCTCTATTGAATTTGAAAAGGAGAATTAATTATGTACCGATATTTTTACCATTAATTTAAATTAATTAACTATTCACATTTTTTAAAACTAAAAACATCGCCCGCCTTAGATAAACATAGCAACATCCGATAGCACTAGGTTGATTATCGAGTCTCTGTGGGATCAATATTTTTTATTACTACGTGATAGACTGTGAACTTGCAGTTAGTAACCGTTAGACTCAGAGAGTCATCACCAAATCCCTCATTTGCGTGGACCACCCTTTACGGGGTTTCATCCCACCAGGATACCCATAGGCAAGACCATAAAAGTGTGAGTCAACGAATTTTAAACTGAGATTTTCTACGGAGAGATAACTTAATAAACTTTAATAAGCCAAACCTCTATTGAATTTGCAAAGGAGAATTAATTATGTACCGATATTTTTACCATTAATTTAAATTAATTAACTATTCACATTTTTTAAAACTAAAAACATCGCCCGCATTAGATAAACATAGCAACATCCGATAGCACTAGGTTGATTATCGAGTCTCTGTGGGATCAATATTTTTTATTACTACGTGATAGACTGTGAACTTGCAGTTAGTAACCATTAGACTCAGAAAGTCATCACCAAATCCCTCTTTTGCGTGGACCACCCTTTACGGGGTTTCATCCCACCAGGATACCCATAGGCAAGACCACAAAAGTGTGAGTCAACGAATTTTAAACTGAGAGTTTCTACGGAGAGATAACTTAATAAACTTTAATAAGCCAAACCTCTATTGAATTTGAAAAGGAGAATTAATTATGTACCGATATTTTTACCATTAATTTAAATTAATTAACTATTCACATTTTTTAAAACTAAAAACATCGCCCGCCTTAGATAAACATAGCAACATCCGATAGCACTAGGTTGATTATCGAGTCTCTGTGGGATCAATATTTTTTATTACTACGTGATAGACTGTGAACTTGCAGTTAGTAACCGTTAGACTCAGAAAGTCATCACCAATTCCCTCTTTTGCGTGGACCACCCTTTACGGGGTTTCATTCCACCAGGATACCCATAGGCAAGACCAAAAAAGGGTGAGTCAACGAATTTTAAACTGAGAGTGTCTACGGAGAGATAACTTAATAAAATTTAATAAGCCAAACCTCTATTGAATTTGCAAAGGAGAATTAATTATGTACCGATATTTTTACCATTTATTTAAATTAATTAACTATTCACATTTTTTAAAACTAAAAACATCGCCCGCCTTAGCTAAACATAGCAACATCCGATAGCACTAGGTTGATTATCGAGTGTCTGTGGGATCAATATTTTTTATTACTACGTGATAGACTGTGCACTTGCAGTTAGGAACGGTTAGACTCAGAAAGTCATCACCAAATTCCTCTTTTGCGTGGACCACCCTTTACGGGGTTTCATTCCACCAGGATACCCATAGGCAAGACCACAAAGGTGTGAGTCAACGAATTTTAGAATGATAGTTTCTACAGAGAGATAACTTAATAAACTTTAATAAGCCAGACCTCTATTGAATTTGAAAAGGAGAATTAATTATGTACCGATATTTTTACCATTAATTTAAATTAATTAACTATTCACATTTTTTAAAACTAAAAACATCGCCCGCATTAGATAAACATAGCAACATCCGATAGCACTAGGTTGATTATCGAGTCTCTGTGGGATCAATATTTTTTATTACTACGTGATAGACTGTGAACTTGCAGTTAGTAACCATTAGACTCAGAAAGTCATCACCAAATCCCTCTTTTGCGTGGACCACCCTTTACGGGGTTTCATCCCACCAGGATACCCATAGGCAAGACCACAAAAGTGTGAGTCAACGAATTTTAAACTGAGAGTTTCTACGGAGAGATAACTTAATAAACTTTAATAAGCCAAACCTCTATTGAATTTGAAAAGGAGAATTAATTATGTACCGATATTTTTACCATTAATTTAAATTAATTAACTATTCACATTTTTTAAAACTAAAAACATCGCCCGCCTTAGATAAACATAGCAACATCCGATAGCACTAGGTTGATTATCGAGTCTCTGTGGGATCAATATTTTTTATTACTACGTGATAGACTGTGAACTTGCAGTTAGTAACCGTTAGACTCAGAGAGTCATCACCAAATCCCTCATTTGCGTGGACCACCCTTTACGGGGTTTCATCCCACCAGGATACCCATAGGCAAGACCATAAAAGTGTGAGTCAACGAATTTTAAACTGAGATTTTCTACGGAGAGATAACTTAATAAACTTTAATAAGCCAAACCTCTATTGAATTTGCAAAGGAGAATTAATTATGTACCGATATTTTTACCATTAATTTAAATTAATTAACTATTCACATTTTTTAAAACTAAAAACATCGCCCGCCTTAGCTAAACATAGCAACATCCGATAGCACTAGGTTGATTATCGAGTCTCTGTGGGATCAATATTTTTTATTACTACGTGATAGACTGTGCACATGCAGTTAGTAACCGTTAGACTCAGAAAGTCATCACCAAATCCCTCATTTGCGTGGACCACCCTTTACGGGGTTTCATCCCACCAGGATACCCATAGGCAAGACCATAAAAGTGTGAGTCAACGAATTTTAAACTGAGATTTTCTACGGAGAGATAACTTAATAAACTTTAATAAGCCAAACCTCTATTGAATTTGCAAAGGAGAATTAATTATGTACCGATATTTTTACCATTAATTTAAATTAATTAACTATTCACATTTTTTAAAACTAAAAACATCGCCCGCCTTAGCTAAACATAGCAACATCCGATAGCACTAGGTTGATTATCGAGTCTCTGTGGGATCAATATTTATTATTACTACGTGATAGTCTGTGCACTTGCAGTTAGTAACCGTTAGACTCAGAAAGTCATCACTAATTCCCTCTTTTGCGTGGACCACCCTTTATGGGGTTTCATCCCACCAGGATACCCATAGGCAAGACCATAAAAGTGTGAGTCAACGAAGTTTAAACTGAGAGTTTCTACGGAGAGATAACTTAATAAACTTTAATAAGCCAAACCTCTATTGAATTTGAAAAGGAGAATTAATTATGTACCGATATTTTTACCATTAATTTAAATTAATTAACTATTCACATTTTTCAAAACTAAAAACATCGCCCGCCTTAGATAAACATAGCAACATCCGATAGCACTAGGTTGATTATCGAGTCTCTGTGGGATCAATATTTTTTATTACTACGTGATAGACTGTGAACTTGCAGTTAGTAACCGTTAGACTCAGAGAGTCATCACCAAATCCCTCATTTGCGTGGACCACCCTTTACGGGGTTTCATCCCACCAGGATACCCATAGGCAAGACCATAAAAGTGTGAGTCAACGAATTTTAAACTGAGATTTTCTACGGAGAGATAACTTAATAAACTTTAATAAGCCAAACCTCTATTGAATTTGCAAAGGAGAATTAATTATGTACCGATATTTTTACCATTAATTTAAATTAATTAAATATTCACATTTTTTAAAACTGAAAAACATCGCTCGCCTTAGCTAAACATAGCAACATCCGATAGCACAAGGGTATTATCGAGTCTCTCTGGGATCAATATTTTTTATTACTACGTGATAGACTGTGCACTTGCAGTTAGTAACGGTTAGACTCAGAAAGTCTTCACCAAATCCCTCTTTTGCGTGGACCACCCTTTACGGGGTTTCATTCCACCAGGATACCCATAGGAAAGACCACAAAAGTGTGAGTCAACGAATTTTAAACTGATAGTTTCTACAGAGAGATAACTTAATAAACTTTAATAAGCCAATTCTCTATTGAATTTGCAAAGGAGAATAAATTATGTACCGATATTTTTACCATTAATTTAAATTAATTAACTATTCACATTTTTTAAAACTAAAAACATCGCCCGCCTTAGCTAAACATAGAAACATCCGATAGCACTAGGTTGATTATCGAGTCTCTGTGGGATCAATAGTTTTTATTACTACGTGATAGACTGTGCACTTGCTGTTAGTAACCGTTAGACTCAGAAAGTCATCACTAATTCCCTCTTTTGCGTGGACCAACCTTTACGGGGTTTCATCCCACCAAGATACCCATAGGCAAGACCATAAAAGTGTGAGTCAACGAATTTTAAATTGAGAGTTTCTACAGAGAGATAACTTAATAAACTTTAATAAGTCAAACCTCTATTGAATTTGCAAAGGAGAATTAATTATGTACCGATATTTTTACCATTAATTTAAATTAATTAACTATTCACATTTTTTAAAACTAAAAACATCGTCCGCCTTAGCTAAACATAGCAACATCCGATAGCACTAGGTTGATTATCGAGTCTCTGTGGGATCAATATTTTTTATTACTACGTGATAGACTGTGCACTTGCAGTTAGTAACGGTTAGACTCAGAAAGTCATCACCAAATCCCTCTTTTGCGTGGACCACCCTTTACGGGGTTTCATTCCACCAGGATACCCATAGGAAAGACCACAAAAGTGTGAGTCAACGAATTTTAAACTGATAGTTTCTACAGAGAGATAACTTAATAAAATTTAATAAGCCAATTCTCTATTGAATTTGCAAAGGAGAATTAATTATGTATCGATATTTTTACCATTAATTTAAATTAATTAACTATTCACATTTTTTAAAACTAAAAACATCGCCCGCCTTAGCTAAACATAGCAACATCCGATAGCACTAGGTTGATTATCGAGTCTCTGTGGGATCAATATTTTTTATTACTACGTGATAGACTGTGCACTTGCAGTTAGTAACCGTTAGACTCAGAAAGTCATCACTAATTCCCTCTTTTGCGTGGACCAACCTTTACGGGGTTTCATCCCACCAAGATACCCATAGGCAAGACCATAAAAGTGTGAGTCAACGAATTTTAAATTGAGAGTTTCTACAGAGAGATAACTTAATAAACTTTAATAAGCCAAACCTCTATTGAATTTGAAAAGGAGAATTAATTATGTACCGGTATTTTTACCATTAATTTAAATTAATTAACTATTCACATTTTTTAAAACTAAAAACATCGCCCGCATTAGATAAACATAGCAACATCCGATAGCACTAGGTTGATTATCGAGTCTCTGTGGGATCAATATTTTTTATTACTACGTGATAGATTGTGCACTTGCAGTTAGTAACGGTTAGACTCAAAAAGTCATCACCAAATCCCTCTTTTGCGTGGACCATCCTTTACGAGGTTTCATTCTACTAGGATACCCATAGGCAAGACCACAAAAGTGTGAGTCAACGAATTTTGAACTGATAGTTTTTACAGAGAGATAACTTAATAAACTTTAATAAGCCAATTCTCTATTGAATTTGCAAAGGAGAATTAATTATGTACCGATATTTTTACCATTAATTTAAATTAATTAACTATTCACATTTTTTAAAACTAAAAACATCGCCTGCCTTAGCTAAACATAGCAACATCCGATAGCACTAGGTTGATTATCGAGTCTCTGTGGGATCAATATTTTTTATTACTACGTGATAGACTGTGCACTTGCAGTTAGTAACTGGTAGACTCAGAAAGTCATCACCAAATCCCTCATTTGAGTGGACCACCCTTTACGGGGTTTCATTCCACCAGGATACCCATAGGCAAGACCACAAAAGTGTGAATCAACGAATTTTAAACTGATAGTTTCTACGGAGAGATAACTTAATAAACTTTAATAAGCCAAACCTCAATTGAATTTGCAAAGGAGAATTAATTATGTACCGTTATTTTTACCATTAATTTAAATTAATTAAATATTCACATTTTTTAAAACTAAAAACATCGCCCGCCTTAGCTAAACATAGCAACATCCGATAGCACTAGGTTGATTATCGAGTCTCTGTGGGATCAATATTTTTTATTACTACGTGATAGACTGTGCAATTGCAGTTAGTAAACGTTAGACTCAGAAAGTCATCACCAAATCCCTCTTTTGCATGGACCACCCTTTACGGGGTTTCATTCCACCAGGATACCCATAGGCAAGACCACAAAGGTGTGAGTCAACGAATTTTAAAATGATAGTTTCTACAGAGAGATAACTTAATAAACTTTAATAAGCCAGACCTCTATTGAATTTGAAAAGGAGAATTAATTATGTACCGATATTTTTACCATTAATTTAAATTAATTAACTATTCACATTTTTTAAAACTAAAAACATCGCCCGCATTAGATAAACATAGCAACATCCGATAGCACTAGGTTGATTATCGAGTCTCTGTGGGATCAATATTTTTTATTACTACGTGATAGACTGTGAACTTGCAGTTAGTAACCGTTAGACTCAGAAAGTCATCACCAAATCCCTCTTTTGCGTGGACCACCCTTTACGGGGTTTCATCCCACCAGGATACCCATAGGCAAGACCATAAAAGTGTGAGTCAACGAATTTTAAACAGAGAGTTTCTACGGAGAGATAACTTAATAAACTTTAATAAGCCAAACCTCTATTGAATTTGAAAAGGAGAATTAATTATGTACCGATATTTTTACCATTAATTTAAATTAATTAACTATTCACATTTTTTAAAACTAAAAACATCGCCCGCCTTAGATAAACATAGCAACATCCGATAGCACTAGGTTGATTATCGAGTCTCTGTGGGATCAATATTTTTTATTACTACGTGATAGACTGTGAACTTGCAGTTAGTAACCGTTAGACTCAGAGAGTCATCACCAAATCCCTCATTTGCGTGGACCACCCTTTACGGGGTTTCATCCCACCAGGATACCCATAGGCAAGACCATAAAAGTGTGAGTCAACGAATTTTAAACTGAGATTTTCTACGGAGAGATAACTTAATAAACTTTAATAAGCCAAACCTCTATTGAATTTGCAAAGGAGAATTAATTATGTACCGATATTTTTACCATTAATTTAAATTAATTAACTATTCACATTTTTTAAAACTAAAAACATCGCCCGCCTTAGCTAAACATAGCAACATCCGATAGCACTAGGTTGATTATCGAGTCTCTGTGGGATCAATATTTTTTATTACTACGTGATAGACTGTGCACTTGCAGTTAGTAACCGTTAGACTCAGAAAGTCATCACCAAATCCCTCATTTGCGTGGACCACCCTTTACGGGGTTTCATCCCACCAGGATACCCATAGGCAAGACCATAAAAGTGTGAGTCAACGAATTTTAAACTGAGATTTTCTACGGAGAGATAACTTAATAAACTTTAATAAGCCAAACCTCTATTGAATTTGCAAAGGAGAATTAATTATGTACCGATATTTTTACCATTAATTTAAATTAATTAACTATTCACATTTTTTAAAACTAAAAACATCGCCCGCCTTAGCTAAACATAGCAACATCCGATAGCACTAGGTTCATTATCGAGTCTCTGTGGGATCAATATTTTTTATTACTACGTGATAGACTGTGCACTTGCAGTTAGTAACCGTTAGACTCAGAAAGTCATCACTAATTCCCTCTTTTGCGTGGACCACCCTTTACGGGGTTTCATCCCACCAGGATACCCATAGGCAAGACCATAAAAGTGTGAGTCAACGAAGTTTAAACTGAGAGTTTCTACGGAGAGATAACTTAATAAACTTTAATAAGCCAAACCTCTATTGAATTTGAAAAGGAGAATTAATTATGTACCGATATTTTTACCATTAATTTAAATTAATTAACTATTCACATTTTTTAAAACTAAAAACATCGCCCGCCTTAGATAAACATAGCAACATCCGATAGCACTAGGTTGATTATCGAGTCTCTGTGGGATCAATATTTTTTATTACTACGTTATAGACTGTGAACTTGCAGTTAGTAACCGTTAGACTCAGAGAGTCATCACCAAATCCCTCATTTGCGTGGACCACCCTTTTCGGGGTTTCATCCCACCAGGATACCCATAGGCAAGACCATAAAAGTGTGAGTCAACGAATTTTAAACTGAGATTTTCTACGGAGAGATAACTTAATAAACTTTAATAAGCCAAACCTCTATTGAATTTGCAAAGGAGAATTAATTATGTACCGATATTTTTACCATTAATTTAAATTAATTAAATATTCACATTTTTTAAAACTGAAAAACATCGCTCGCCTTAGCTAAACATAGCAACATCCGATAGCACAAGGGTATTATCGAGTCTCTCTGGGATCAATATTTTTTATTACTACGTGATAGACTGTGCACTTGCAGTTAGTAACGGTTAGACTCAGAAAGTCTTCACCAAATCCCTCTTTTGCGTGGACCACCCTTTACGGGGTTTCATTCCACCAGGATACCCATAGGAAAGACCACAAAAGTGTGAGTCAACGAATTTTAAACTGATAGTTTCTACAGAGAGATAACTTAATAAACTTTAATAAGCCAATTCTCTATTGAATTTGCAAAGGAGAATTAATTATGTACCGATATTTTTACCATTAATTTAAATTAATTAACTATTCACATTTTTTAAAACTAAAAACATCGCCCGCCTTAGCTAAACATAGCAACATCCGATAGCACTAGGTTGATTATCGAGTCTCTGTGGGATCAATAGTTTTTATTACTACGTGATAGACCGTGCACTTGCAGTTAGTAACGGTTAGACTCAGAAAGTCATCACCAAATCCCTCTTTTGCGCGGACCACCCTTTACGGGGTTTCATTCCACCAGGATACCCATAGGCAAGACCACAAAAGTGTGAGTCAACGAATTTTAAATTGAGAGTTTCTACAGAGAGATAACTTAATAAACTTTAATAAGCCAAACCTCTATTGAATTTGAAAAGGAGAATTAATTATGTACCGGTATTTTTACCATTAATTTAAATTAATTAACTATTCACATTTTTTAAAACTAAAAACATCGCCCGCCTTAGATAAACATAGCAACATCCGATAGCACTAGGTTGATTATCGAGTCTCTGTGGGATCAATATTTTTTATTACTACGTGATAGACTGTGCACTTGCAGTTAGTAACCGTTAGACTCAGAAATTCATCACCAATTCCCTCTTTTGCGTGGACCAACCTTTACGGGGTTTCATTCCACAAGGATACCCATAGGCAAGACCACAAAAGTGTGAGTCAGCGAATTTTAAACTGAGAGTTTCTACGGAGAGATAACTTAAAATTTAATAAGCCAAACCTCTATTGAATTTGCAAAGGAGAATTAATTATGTACCGATATTTTTACCATTAATTTAAATTAATTAACTATTCACATTTTTTAAAACTAAAAACATCGTCCGCCTTAGCTAAACATAGCAACATCCGATAGCACTAGGTTGATTATCGAGTCTCTGTGGGATCAATATTTTTTATTACTACGTGATAGACTGTGCACTTGCAGTTATTAACGGTTAGACTCAGAAAGTCATCACCAAATCCCTCTTTTGCGTGGACCACCCTTTACGGGGTTTCATTCCACCAGGATACCCATAGGAAAGACCACAAAAGTGTGAGTCAACGAATTTTAAACTGATAGTTTCTACAGAGAGATAACTTAATAAACTTTAATAAGCCAATTCTCTATTGAATTTGCAAAGGAGAATTAATTATGTATCGATATTTTTACCATTAATTTAAATTAATTAACTATTCACATTTTTTAAAACTAAAAACATCGCCCGCCTTAGCTAAACATAGCAACATCCGATAGCACTAGGTTGATTATCGAGTCTCTGTGGGATCAATATTTTTTATTACTACGTGATAGACTGTGCACTTGCAGTTAGTAACCGTTAGACTCAGAAAGTCATCACTAATTCCCTCTTTTGCGTGGACCAACCTTTACGGGGTTTCATCCCACCAAGATACCCATAGGCAAGACCATAAAAGTGTGAGTCAACGAATTTTAAATTGAGAGTTTCTACAGAGAGATAACTTAATAAACTTTAATAAGCCAAACCTCTATTGAATTTGAAAAGGAGAATTAATTATGTACCGGTATTTTTACCATTAATTTAAATTAATTAACTATTCACATTTTTTAAAACTAAAAACATCGCCCGCCTTAGATAAACATAGCAACATCCGATAGCACTAGGTTGATTATCGAGTGTCTGTGGGATCAATATTTTTTATTACTACGTGATAGACTGTGCACTTGCAGTTAGTAACCGTTAGACTCAGAAATTCATCACCAATTCCCTCTTTTGCGTGGACCAACCTTTACGGGGTTTCATTCCACAAGGATACCCATAGGCAAGACCACAAAAGTGTGAGTCAGCGAATTTTAAACTGAGAGTTTCTACGGAGAGATAACTTAATAAAATTTAATAAGCCAAACCTCTATTGAATTTGCAAAGGAGAATTAATTATGTACCGATATTTTTACCATTAATTTAAATTAATTAACTATTCACATTTTTTAAAACTAAAAACATCGTCCGCCTTAGCTAAACATAGCAACATCCGATAGCACTAGGTTGATTATCGAGTCTCTGTGGGATCAATATTTTTTATTACTACGTGATAGACTGTGCACTTGCAGTTATTAACGGTTAGACTCAGAAAGTCATCACCAAATCCCTCTTTTGCGTGGACCACCCTTTACGGGGTTTCATTCCACCAGGATACCCATAGGAAAGACCACAAAAGTGTGAGTCAACGAATTTTAAACTGATAGTTTCTACAGAGAGATAACTTAATAAACTTTAATAAGCCAATTCTCTATTGAATTTGCAAAGGAGAATTAATTATGTATCGATATTTTTACCATTAATTTAAATTAATTAACTATTCACATTTTTTAAAACTAAAAACATCGCCCGCCTTAGCTAAACATAGCAACATCCGATAGCACTAGGTTGATTATCGAGTCTCTGTGGGATCAATATTTTTTATTACTACGTGATAGACTGTGCACTTGCAGTTAGTAACCGTTAGACTCAGAAAGTCATCACTAATTCCCTCTTTTGCGTGGACCAACCTTTACGGGGTTTCATCCCACCAAGATACCCATAGGCAAGACCATAAAAGTGTGAGTCAACGAATTTTAAATTGAGAGTTTCTACAGAGAGATAACTTAATAAACTTTAATAAGCCAAACCTCTATTGAATTTGAAAAGGAGAATTAATTATGTACCGGTATTTTTACCATTAATTTAAATTAATTAACTATTCACATTTTTTAAAACTAAAAACATCGCCCGCCTTAGATAAACATAGCAACATCCGATAGCACTAGGTTGATTATCGAGTGTCTGTGGGATCAATATTTTTTATTACTACGTGATAGACTGTGCACTTGCAGTTAGTAACCGTTAGACTCAGAAATTCATCACCAATTCCCTCTTTTGCGTGGACCAACCTTTACGGGGTTTCATTCCACAAGGATACCCATAGGCAAGACCACAAAAGTGTGAGTCAGCGAATTTTAAACTGAGAGTTTCTACGGAGAGATAACTTAATAAAATTTAATAAGCCAAACCTCTATTGAATTTGCAAAGGAGAATTAATTATGTACCGATATTTTTACCATTAATTTAAATTAATTAACTATTCACATTTTTTAAAACTAAAAACATCGTCCGCCTTAGCTAAACATAGCAACATCCGATAGCACTAGGTTGATTATCGAGTCTCTGTGGGATCAATATTTTTTATTACTACGTGATAGACTGTGCACTTGCAGTTATTAACGGTTAGACTCAGAAAGTCATCACCAAATCCCTCTTTTGCGTGGACCACCCTTTACGGGGTTTCATTCCACCAGGATACCCATAGGAAAGACCACAAAAGTGTGAGTCAACGAATTTTAAACTGATAGTTTCTACAGAGAGATAACTTAATAAACTTTAATAAGCCAATTCTCTATTGAATTTGCAAAGGAGAATTAATTATGTATCGATATTTTTACCATTAATTTAAATTAATTAACTATTCACATTTTTTAAAACTAAAAACATCGCCCGCCTTAGCTAAACATAGCAACATCCGATAGCACTAGGTTGATTATCGAGTCTCTGTGGGATCAATATTTTTTATTACTACGTGATAGACTGTGCACTTGCAGTTAGTAACCGTTAGACTCAGAAAGTCATCACTAATTCCCTCTTTTGCGTGGACCAACCTTTACGGGGTTTCATCCCACCAAGATACCCATAGGCAAGACCATAAAAGTGTGAGTCAACGAATTTTAAATTGAGAGTTTCTACAGAGAGATAACTTAATAAACTTTAATAAGCCAAACCTCTATTGAATTTGAAAAGGAGAATTAATTATGTACCGGTATTTTTACCATTAATTTAAATTAATTAACTATTCACATTTTTTAAAACTAAAAACATCGCCCGCCTTAGATAAACATAGCAACATCCGATAGCACTAGGTTGATTATCGAGTGTCTGTGGGATCAATATTTTTTATTACTACGTGATAGACTGTGCACTTGCAGTTAGTAACCGTTAGACTCAGAAATTCATCACCAATTCCCTCTTTTGCGTGGACCAACCTTTACGGGGTTTCATTCCACAAGGATACCCATAGGCAAGACCACAAAAGTGTGAGTCAGCGAATTTTAAACTGAGAGTTTCTACGGAGAGATAACTTAATAAAATTTAATAAGCCAAACCTCTATTGAATTTGCAAAGGAGAATTAATTATGTACCGATATTTTTACCATTAATGTAAATTAATTAACTATTCACATTTTTTAAAACTAAAAACATCGTCCGCCTTAGCTAAACATAGCAACATCCGATAGCACTAGGTTGATTATCGAGTCTCTGTGGGATCAATATTTTTTATTACTACGTGATAGACTGTGCACTTGCAGTTAGTAACGGTTAGACTCAGAAAGTCATCACCAAATCCCTCTTTTGCGTGGACCACCCTTTACGGGGTTTCATTCCACCAGGATACCTATAGGCAAGACCAAAAAAGGGTGAGTCAACGAATTTTAAACTGAGAGTGTCTACGGAGAGATAACTTAATAAAATTTAATAAGCCAAACCTCTATTGAATTTGCAAAGGAGAATTAATTATGTACCGATATTTTTACCATTTATTTAAATTAATTAACTATTCACATTTTTTAAAACTAAAAACATCGCCCGCCTTAGCTAAACATAGCAACATCCGATAGCACTAGGTTGATTATCGAGTGTCTGTGGGATCAATATTTTTTATTACTACGTGATAGACTGTGCACTTGCAGTTAGGAACGGTTAGACTCAGAAAGTCATCACCAAATTCCTCTTTTGCGTGGACCACCCTTTACGGGGTTTCATTCCACCAGGATACCCATAGGCAAGACCACAAAGGTGTGAGTCAACGAATTTTAAAATGATAGTTTCTACAGAGAGATAACTTAATAAACTTTAATAAGCCAGACCTCTATTGAATTTGAAAAGGAGAATTAATTATGTACCGATATTTTTACCATTAATTTAAATTAATTAACTATTCACATTTTTTAAAACTAAAAACATCGCCCGCATTAGATAAACATAGCAACATCCGATAGCACTAGGTTGATTATCGAGTCTCTGTGGGATCAATATTTTTTTTTACTACGTGATAGACTGTGAACTTGCAGTTAGTAACCGTTAGACTCAGAAAGTCATCACCAAATCCCTCTTTTGCGTGGACCACCCTTTACGGGGTTTCATCCCACCAGGATACCCATAGGCAAGACCATAAAAGTGTGAGTCAACGAATTTTAAACAGAGAGTTTCTACGGAGAGATAACTTAATAAACTTTAATAAGCCAAACCTCTATTGAATTTGAAAAGGAGAATTAATTATGTACCGATATTTTTACCATTAATTTAAATTAATTAACTATTCACATTTTTTAAAACTAAAAACATCGCCCGCCTTAGATAAACATAGCAACATCCGATAGCACTAGGTTGATTATCGAGTCTCTGTGGGATCAATATTTTTTATTACTACGTGATAGACTGTGAACTTGCAGTTAGTAACCGTTAGACTCAGAGAGTCATCACCAAATCCCTCATTTGCGTGGACCACCCTTTACGGGGTTTCATCCCATCAGGATACCCATAGGCAAGACCATAAAAGTGTGAGTCAACGAATTTTAAACTGAGATTTTCTACGGAGAGATAACTTAATAAACTTTAATAAGCCAAACCTCTATTGAATTTGCAAAGGAGAATTAATTATGTACCGATATTTTTACCATTAATTTAAATTAATTAACTATTCACATTTTTTAAAACTAAAAACATCGCCCGCCTTAGCTAAACATAGCAACATCCGATAGCACTAGGTTGATTATCGAGTCTCTGTGGGATCAATATTTTTTATTACTACGTGATAGACTGTGCACTTGCAGTTAGTAACCGTTAGACTCAGAAAGTCATCACCAAATCCCTCATTTGCGTGGACCACCCTTTACGGGGTTTCATCCCACCAGGATACCCATAGGCAAGACCATAAAAGTGTGAGTCAACGAATTTTAAACTGAGATTTTCTACGGAGAGATAACTTAATAAACTTTAATAAGCCAAACCTCTATTGAATTTGCAAAGGAGAATTAATTATGTACCGATATTTTTACCATTAATTTAAATTAATTAACTATTCACATTTTTTAAAACTAAAAACATCGCCCGCCTTAGCTAAACATAGCAACATCCGATAGCACTAGGTTGATTATCGAGTCTCTGTGGGATCAATATTTTTTATTACTACGTGATAGACTGTGCACTTGCAGTTAGTAACCGTTAGACTCAGAAAGTCATCACTAATTCCCTCTTTTGCGTGGACCACCCTTTACGGGGTTTCATCCCACCAGGATACCCATAGGCAAGACCATAAAAGTGTGAGTCAACGAAGTTTAAACTGAGAGTTTCTACGGAGAGATAACTTAATAAACTTTAATAAGCCAAACCTCTATTGAATTTGAAAAGGAGAATTAATTATGTACCGATATTTTTACCATTAATTTAAATTAATTAACTATTCACATTTTTTAAAACTAAAAACATCGCCCGCCTTAGATAAACATAGCAACATCCGATAGCACTAGGTTGATTATCGAGTCTCTGTGGGATCAATATTTTTTATTACTACGTGATAGACTGTGAACTTGCAGTTAGTAACCGTTAGACTCAGAAATTCATCACCAATTCCCTCTTTTGCGTGGACCAACCTTTACGGGGTTTCATTCCACAAGGATACCCATAGGCAAGACCACAAAAGTGTGAGTCAGCGAATTTTAAACTGAGAGTTTCTACGGAGAGATAACTTAATAAAATTTAATAAGCCAAACCTCTATTGAATTTGCAAAGGAGAATTAATTATGTACCGATATTTTTACCATTAATGTAAATTAATTAACTATTCACATTTTTTAAAACTAAAAACATCGTCCGCCTTAGCTAAACATAGCAACATCCGATAGCACTAGGTTGATTATCGAGTCTCTGTGGGATCAATATTTTTTATTACTACGTGATAGACTGTGCACTTGCAGTTAGTAACGGTTAGACTCAGAAAGTCATCACCAAATCCCTCTTTTGCGTGGACCACCCTTTACGGGGTTTCATTCTACCAGGATACCTATAGGCAAGACCATAAAAGTGTGAGTCAACGAATTTTAAACTGATAGTTTCTACAGAGAGATAACTTAATAAACTTTAATAAGCCAATTCTCTATTGAATTTGAAAAGGAGAATTAATTATGTACCGATATTTTTACCATTAATTTAAATTAATTAACTATTCACATTTTTTAAAACTAAAAACATCGCCCGCCTTAGATAAACATAGCAACATCCGATAGCACTAGGTTGATTATCGAGTCTCTGTGGGATCAATATTTTTTATTACTACGTGATAGACTGTGAACTTGCAGTTAGTAACCGTTAGACTCAGAGAGTCATCACCAAATCCCTCATTTGCGTGGACCACCCTTTACGGGGTTTCATCCCATCAGGATACCCATAGGCAAGACCATAAAAGTGTGAGTCAACGAATTTTAAACTGAGATTTTCTACGGAGAGATAACTTAATAAACTTTAATAAGCCAAACCTCTATTGAATTTGCAAAGGAGAATTAATTATGTACCGATATTTTTACCATTAATTTAAATTAATTAACTATTCACATTTTTTAAAACTAAAAACATCGCCCGCCTTAGCTAAACATAGCAACATCCGATAGCACTAGGTTGATTATCGAGTCTCTGTGGGATCAATATTTTTTATTACTACGTGATAGACTGTGCACTTGCAGTTAGTAACCGTTAGACTCAGAAAGTCATCACCAAATCCCTCATTTGCGTGGACCACCCTTTACGGGGTTTCATCCCACCAGGATACCCATAGGCAAGACCATAAAAGTGTGAGTCAACGAATTTTAAACTGATAGTTTCTACAGAGAGATAACTTAATAAACTTTAATAAGCCAATTCTCTATTGAATTTGAAAAGGAGAATTAATTATGTACCGATATTTTTACCATTAATTTAAATTAATTAACTATTCACATTTTTTAAAACTAAAAACATCGCCCGCCTTAGCTAAACATAGCAACATCCGATAGCACTAGGTTGATTATCGAGTCTCTGTGGGATCAATATTTTTTATTACTACGTGATAGACCGTGCACTTGCAGTTAGTAACGGTTAGACTCAGAAAGTCATCACCAAATCCCTCTTTTGCGCGGACCACCCTTTACGGGGTTTCATTCCACCAGGATACCCATAGGCAAGACCACAAAAGTGTGAGTCAACGAATTTTAAATTGAGAGTTTCTACAGAGAGATAACTTAATAAACTTTAATAAGCCAAACCTCTATTGAATTTGAAAAGGAGAATTAATTATGTACCGGTATTTTTACCATTAATTTAAATTAATTAACTATTCACATTTTTTAAAACTAAAAACATCGCCCGCCTTAGATAAACATAGCAACATCCGATAGCACTAGGTTGATTATCGAGTCTCTGCGGGATCAATATTTTTTATTACTACGTGATAGACTGTGAACTTGCAGTTAGTAACCGTTAGACTCAGAAAGTCATCACCAAATCCCTCTTTTGCGTGGACCACCCTTTACGGGGTTTCATCCCACCAAGATACCCATAGGCAAGACCCTAAAAGTGTGAGTCAACGAATTTTAAATTGAGAGTTTCTACAGAGAGATAACTTAATAAACTTTAATAAGCCAAACCTCTATTGAATTTGAAAAGGAGAATTAATTATGTACCGGTATTTTTACCATTAATTTAAATTAATTAACTATTCACATTTTTTAAAACTAAAAACATCGCCCGCCTTAGATAAACATAGCAACATCCGATAGCACTAGGTTGATTATCGAGTCTCTGTGGGATCAATATTTTTTATTACTATGTGATAGACTGTGAACTTGCAGTTAGTAACCGTTAGACTCAGAAAGTCATCACCAAATCCCTCATTTGCGTGGACCACCCTTTACGGGGTTTCATCCCACCAGGATACCCATAGGCAAGACCATAAAAGTGTGAGTCAACGAATTTTAAACTGAGAGTTTCTACGGAGAGATAACTTAATAAACTTTAATAAGCCAAAACTCTATTGAATTTGCAAAGGAGAATTAATTATGTGCCGATATTTTTACCATTAATTTAAATTAATTAACTATTCACATTTTTTAAAACTAAAAACATCGTCCGCCTTAGCTAAACATAGCAACATCCGATAGCACTAGGTTGATTATCGAGTCTCTGTGGGATCAATATTTTTTATTACTACGTGATAGACTGTGCACTTGCAGTTAGTAACGGTTAGACTAAGAAAGTCATCACCAAATCCCTCTTTTGCGCGGACCACCCTTTACGGGGTTTCATTCCACCAGGATACCCATAGGCAAGACCACAAAAGTGTGAGTCAACAAATTTTAAACTGATAGTTTCTACAGAGAGATAACTTAATAAACTTTAATAAGCCAAACCTCTATTGAATTTGAAAAGGAGAATTAATTATGTACCGATATTTTTACCATTAATTTAAATTAATTAACTATTCACATTTTTTAAAACTAAAAACATCGCCCGCCTTAGATAAACATAGCAACATCCGATAGCACTAGGTTGATTATCGAGTCTCTGTGGGATCAATATTTTTTATTACTACGTGATAGACTGTGAACATGCAGTTAGTAACCGTTAGACTCAGAAAGTCATCACCAAATCCCTCTTTTGCGTGGACCACCCTTTACGGGGTTTCATCCCACCAAGATACCCATAGGCAAGACCATAAAAGTGTGAGTCAACGAATTTTAAATTGAGAGTTTCTACAGAGAGATAACTTAATAAACTTTAATAAGCCAAACCTCTATTGAATTTGAAAAGGAGAATTAATTATGTACCGGTATTTTTACCATTAATTTAAATTAATTAACTATTCACATTTTTTAAAACTAAAAACATCGCCCGCCTTAGATAAACATAGCAACATCCGATAACACTAGGTTGATTATCGAGTCTCTGTGGGATCAATATTTTTTATTACTATGTGATAGACTGTGAACTTGCAGTTAGTAACCGTTAGACTCAGAAAGTCATCACCAAATCCCTCATTTGCGTGGACCACCCTTTACGGGGTTTCATCCCACCAGGATACCCATAGGCAAGACCATAAAAGTGTGAGTCAACGAATTTTAAACTGAGAGTTTCTACGGAGAGATAACTTAATAAACTTTAATAAGCCAAAACTCTATTGAATTTGCAAAGGAGAATTAATTATGTGCCGATATTTTTACCATTAATTTAAATTAATTAACTATTCACATTTTTTAAAACTAAAAACATCGTCCGCCTTAGCTAAACATAGCAACATCCGATAGCACTAGGTTGATTATCGAGTCTCTGTGGGATCAATATTTTTTATTACTACGTGATAGACTGTGCACTTGCAGTTAGTAACGGTTAGACTAAGAAAGTCATCACCAAATCCCTCTTTTGCGCGGACCACCCTTTACGGGGTTTCATTCCACCAGGATACCCATAGGCAAGACCACAAAAGTGTGAGTCAACAAATTTTAAACTGATAGTTTCTACAGAGAGATAACTTAATAAACTTTAATAAGCCAAACCTCTATTGAATTTGAAAAGGAGAATTAATTATGTACCGATATTTTTACCATTAATTTAAATTAATTAACTATTCACATTTTTTAAAACTAAAAACATCGCCCGCCTTAGATAAACATAGCAACATCCGATAGCACTAGGTTGATTATCGAGTCTCTGTGGGATCAATATTTTTTATTACTACGTGATAGACTGTGAACATGCAGTTAGTAACCGTTAGACTCAGAAAGTCATCACCAAATCCCTCTTTTGCGTGGACCACCCTTTACGGGGTTTCATCCCACCAGGATACCCATAGGCAAGACCATAAAAGTGTGAGTCAACGAATTTTAAACTGAGTGTTTTTACGGAGAGATAACTTAATAAACTTTAATAAGCCAAACCTTTATTGAATTTAAAAAGGAGAAATAATTATGTACCGATATTTTTACCATTAATTTAAATTAATTAACTATTCACATTTTTTAAAACTAAAAACATCGCCCGCCTTAGATAAACATAGAAACATCCGATAGCACTAGGTTGATTATCGAGTCTCTGTGGGATCAATATTTTTTATTACTACGTGATAGACTGTGAACTTGCAGTTAGTAACCGTTAGACTCAGAAAGTCATCACCAAATCCCTCATTTGCGTGGACCACCCTTTACGGGGTTTCATCCCACCAGGATACCCATAGGCAAGACCATAAAAGTGTGAGTCAACGAACTTTAAACTGATAGTTTCTACGGAGAGATAACTTAATAAACTTTAATAAGCCAAACCTCTATTGAATTTGCAAAGGAGAATTAATTATGTACCGATATTTTTACCATTAATTTAAATTAATTAACTATTCACATTTTTTAAAACTAAAAACATCGCCCGCCTTAGATAAACATAGCAACATCCGATAGCAGTAGGTTGATTATCGAGTCTCTGTGGGATCAATATTTTTTATTACTACGTGATAGACCGTGCACTTGCAGTTAGTAACGGTTAGACTCAGAAAGTCATCACCAAATCCCTCTTTTGCGTGGACCACCCTTTACGGGGTTTCATTCCACCAGGATACCCATAGGCAAGACCACAAAAGTGTGAGTCAACGAATTTTAAACTGATAGTTTCTACAGAGAGATAACTTAATAAACTTTAATAAGCCAAACCTCTATTGAATTTGAAAAGGAGAATTAATTATGTACCGATATTTTTACCATTAATTTAAATTAATTAACTATTCACATTTTTTAAAACTAAAAACATCGTCCGCCTTAGCTAAACATAGCAACATCCGATAGCACTAGGTTGATTATCGAGTCTCTGTGGGATCAATATTTTTTATTACTACGTGATAGACTGTGAACTTGCAGTTAGTAACCGTTAGACTCAGAAAGTCATCACCAAATCCCTCTTTTGCGTGGACCACCCTTTACGGGGTTTCATCCCACCAGGATACCCATAGGCAAGACCACAAAAGTGTGAGTCAAAAAATTTTAAACTGATAGTTTCTACAGAGAGATAACTTAATAAACTTTAATAAGCCAAACCTCTATTGAATTTGAAAAGGAGAATTAATTATGTACCGATATTTTTACCATTAATTTAAATTAATTAACTATTCACATTTTTTAAAACTAAAAACATCGCCCGCCTTAGATAAACATAGCAACATCCGATAGCACTAGGTTGATTATCGAGTCTCTGTGGGATCAATATTTTTTATTACTACGTGATAGACTGTGAACTTGCAGTTAGTAACCGTTAGACTCAGAAAGTCATCACCAAATCCCTCATTTGCGTGGACCACCCTTTACGGGGATTCATCCCACCAGGATACCCATAGGCAAGACCATAAAAGTGTGAGTCAACGAATTTTAAACTGAGAGTTTCTACGGAGAGATAACTTAATAAACTTTAATAAGCCAAACCTCTATTGAATTTGCAAAGGAGAATTAATTACGTACCGATATTTTTACCATTAATTTAAATTAATTAACTATTCACATTTTTTAAAACTAAAAACATCGTCCGCCTTAGCTAAACAAAGCAACATCCGATAGCACTAGGTTGATTATCGAGTCTCTGTGGGATCAATATTTTTTATTACTACGTGATAGACTGTGCACTTGCAGTTAGTAACGGTTAGACTCAGAAAGTCATCACCAAATCCCTCTTTTGCGCGGACCACCCTTTACGGGGTTTCATTCCACCAGGATACCCATAGGCAAGACCACAAAAGTGTGAGTCAACAAATTTTAAACTGATAGTTTCTACAGAGAGATAACTTAATAAACTTTAATAAGGCAAACCTCTATTGAATTTGAAAAGGAGAATTAATTATGTACCGATATTTTTACCATTAATTTAAATTAATTAACTATTCACATTTTTTAAAACTAAAAACATCGCCCGCCTTAGATAAACATAGCAACATCCGATAGCGCTAGGTTGATTATCGAGTCTCTGTGGGATCAATATTTTTTATTACTACGTGATAGACTGTGAACTTGCAGTTAGTAACCGTTAGACTCAGAAAGTCATCACCAAATCCCTCTTTTGTGTGGACCACCCTTTACGGGGTTTCATCCCACCAAGATACCCATAGGCAAGACCATAAAAGTGTGAGTCAACAAATTTTAAATTGATAGTTTCTACAGAGAGATAACTTAATAAACTTTAATAAGACAAACCTCTATTGAATTTGAAAAGGAGAAATAATTATGTACCGATATTTTTACCATTAATTTAAATTAATTAACTATTCACATTTTTTAAAACTAAAAACATCGCCCGCCTTAGATAAACATAGCAACATCCGATAGCACTAGGTTGATTATCGAGTCTCTGTGGGATCAATAGTTTTTATTACTACGTGATAGACTGTGAACTTGCAGTTAGTAACCGTTAGACTCAGAAAGTCATCACCAAATCCCTCATTTGCGTGGACCACCCTTTACGGGGTTTCATCCCACCAGGATACCCATAGGCAAGACCATAAAAGTGTGAGTCAACGAATTTTAAACTGAGAGTTTCTACGGAGAGATAACTTAATAAACTTTAATAAGCCAAACCTCTATTGAATTTGCAAAGGAGAATTAATTATGTACCGATATTTTTACCATTAATTTAAATTAATTAACTATTCACATTTTTTAAAACTAAAAACATCGTCCGCCTTAGCTAAACATAGCAACATCCGATAGCACTAGGTTGATTATCGAGTCTCTGTGGGATCAATATTTTTTATTACTACGTGATAGACCGTGCACTTGCAGTTAGTAACGGTTAGACTCAGAAAGTCATCACCAAATCCCTCTTTTGCGTGGACCACCCTTTACGGGGTTTCATTCCACCAGGATACCCATAGGCAAGACCACAAAAGTGTGAGTCAACGAATTTTAAACTGATAGTTTCTACAGAGAGATAACTTAATAAACTTTAATAAGCCAAACCTCTATTGAATTTGAAAAGGCGAATTAATTATGTACCGATATTTTTACCATTAATTTAAATTAATTAACTATTCACATTTTTTAAAACTAAAAACATCGTCCGCCTTAGCTAAACATAGCAACATCCGATAGCACTAGGTTGATTATCGAGTCTCTGTGGGATCAATATTTTTTATTACTACGTGATAGACTGTGAACTTGCAGTTAGTAACCGTTAGACTCAGAAAGTCATCACCAAATCCCTCATTTGCGTGGACCACCCTTTACGGGGTTTCATCCCACCAGGATACCCATAGGCAAGACCACAAAAGTGTGAGTCAACAAATTTTAAACTGATAGTTTCTACAGAGAGATAACTTAATAAACTTTAATAAGCCAAACCTCTATTGAATTTGAAAAGGAGAATTAATTATGTACCGATATTTTTACCATTAATTTAAATTAATTAACTATTCACATTTTTTAAAACTAAAAACATCGCCCGCCTTAGATAAACATAGCAACATCCGATAGCACTAGGTTGATTATCGAGTCTCTGTGGGATCAATATTTTTTATTACTACGTGATAGACTGTGAACTTGCAGTTAGTAACCGTTAGACTCAGAAAGTCATCACCAAATCCCTCATTTGCGTGGACCACCCTTTACGGGGTTTCATCCCACCAGGATACCCATAGGCAAGACCATAAAAGTGTGAGTCAACGAATTTTAAACTGAGAGTTTCTACGGAGAGATAACTTAATAAACTTTAATAAGCCAAACCTCTATTGAATTTGCAAAGGAGAATTAATTATGTACCGATATTTTTACCATTAATTTAAATTAATTAACTATTCACATTTTTTAAAACTAAAAACATCGCCCGCCTTAGATAAACATAGCAACATCCGATAGCACTAGGTTGATTATCGAGTCTCTGTGGGATCAATATTTTTTATTACTACGTGATAGACTGTGCACTTGCAGTTAGTAACGGTTAGACTCAGAAAGTCATCACCAAATCCCTCTTTTGCGCGGACCACCCTTTACGGGGTTTCATTCCACCAGGATACCCATAGGCAAGACCACAAAAGTGTGAGTCAACAAATTTTAAACTGATAGTTTCTACAGAGAGATAACTTAATAAACTTTAATAAGGCAAACCTCTATTGAATTTGAAAAGGAGAATTAATTATGTACCGATATTTTTACCATTAATTTAAATTAATTAACTATTCACATTTTTTAAAACTAAAAACATCGCCCGCCTTAGATAAACATAGCAACATCCGATAGCGCTAGGTTGATTATCGAGTCTCTGTGGGATCAATATTTTTTATTACTACGTGATAGACTGTGAACTTGCAGTTAGTAACCGTTAGACTCAGAAAGTCATCACCAAATCCCTCTTTTGTGTGGACCACCCTTTACGGGGTTTCATCCCACCAAGATACCCATAGGCAAGACCATAAAAGTGTGAGTCAACAAATTTTAAATTGATAGTTTCTACAGAGAGATAACTTAATAAACTTTAATAAGACAAACCTCTATTGAATTTGAAAAGGAGAAATAATTATGTACCGATATTCTTACCATTAATTTAAATTAATTAACTATTCACATTTTTTAAAACTAAAAACATCGCCCGCCTTAGATAAACATAGCAACATCCGATAGCACTAGGTTGATTATCGAGTCTCTGTGGGATCAATAGTTTTTATTACTACGTGATAGACTGTGAACTTGCAGTTAGTAACCGTTAGACTCAGAAAGTCATCACCAAATCCCTCATTTGCGTGGACCACCCTTTACGGGGTTTCATCCCACCAGGATACCCATAGGCAAGACCATAAAAGTGTGAGTCAACGAATTTTAAACTGAGAGTTTCTACGGAGAGATAACTTAATAAACTTTAATAAGCCAAACCTCTATTGAATTTGCAAAGGAGAATTAATTATGTACCGATATTTTTACCATTAATTTAAATTAATTAACTATTCACATTTTTTAAAACTAAAAACATCGTCCGCCTTAGCTAAACATAGCAACATCCGATAGCACTAGGTTGATTATCGAGTCTCTGTGGGATCAATATTTTTTATTACTACGTGATAGACCGTGCACTTGCAGTTAGTAACGGTTAGACTCAGAAAGTCATCACCAAATCCCTCTTTTGCGTGGACCACCCTTTACGGGGTTTCATTCCACCAGGATACCCATAGGCAAGACCACAAAAGTGTGAGTCAACGAATTTTAAACTGATAGTTTCTACAGAGAGATAACTTAATAAACTTTAATAAGCCAAACCTCTATTGAATTTGAAAAGGCGAATTAATTATGTACCGATATTTTTACCATTAATTTAAATTAATTAACTATTCACATTTTTTAAAACTAAAAACATCGTCCGCCTTAGCTAAACATAGCAACATCCGATAGCACTAGGTTGATTATCGAGTCTCTGTGGGATCAATATTTTTTATTACTACGTGATAGACTGTGAACTTGCAGTTAGTAACCGTTAGACTCAGAAAGTCATCACCAAATCCCTCATTTGCGTGGACCACCCTTTACGGGGTTTCATCCCACCAGGATACCCATAGGCAAGACCACAAAAGTGTGAGTCAACAAATTTTAAACTGATAGTTTCTACAGAGAGATAACTTAATAAACTTTAATAAGCCAAACCTCTATTGAATTTGAAAAGGAGAATTAATTATGTACCGATATTTTTACCATTAATTTAAATTAATTAACTATTCACATTTTTTAAAACTAAAAACATCGCCCGCCTTAGATAAACATAGCAACATCCGATAGCACTAGGTTGATTATCGAGTCTCTGTGGGATCAATATTTTTTATTACTACGTGATAGACTGTGAACTTGCAGTTAGTAACCGTTAGACTCAGAAAGTCATCACCAAATCCCTCATTTGCGTGGACCACCCTTTACGGGGTTTCATCCCACCAGGATACCCATAGGCAAGACCATAAAAGTGTGAGTCAACGAATTTTAAACTGAGAGTTTCTACGGAGAGATAACTTAATAAACTTTAATAAGCCAAACCTCTATTGAATTTGCAAAGGAGAATTAATTATGTACCGATATTTTTACCATTAATTTAAATTAATTAACTATTCACATTTTTTAAAACTAAAAACATCGTCCGCCTTAGCTAAACATAGCAACATCCGATAGCACTAGGTTGATTATCGAGTCTCTGTGGGATCAATATTTTTTATTACTACGTGATAGACCGTGGACTTGCAGTTAGTAACCAGTAGATTCAGAAAGTCATCACCAAATCCCTCTTTTGCGTGGACCACCCTATACAGGGTTTCATTCCACCAGGATACCCATAGGCAAAACCACAAAAGTGTGAGTCAACAAATTTTAAACTGATAGTTTCTACAGAGAGATAACTTAATAAACTTTAATAAGCCAAACCTCTATTGAATTTGAAAAGGAGAATTAATTATGTACCGATATTTTTACCATTAATTTAAATTAATTAACTATTCACATTTTTTAAAACTAAAAACATCGCCCGCCTTAGATAAACATAGCAACATCCGATAACACTAGGTTGATTATCGAGTCTCTGTGGGATCAATATTTTTTATTACTACGTGATAGACTGTGAACTTGCAGTTAGTAACCGTTAGACTCAGAAAGTCATCACCAAATCCCTCATTTGCGTGGACCACCCTTTACGGGGTTTCATCCCACCAGGATACCCATAGGCAAGACCATAAAAGTGTGAGTCAACGAATTTTAAACTGAGAGTTTCTACGGAGAGATAACTTAATAAACTTTAATAAGCCAAACCTCTATTGAATTTGCAAAGGAGAATTAATTATGTACCGATATTTTTACCATTAATTTAAATTAATTAACTATTCACATTTTTTAAAACTAAAAACATCGCTCGCCTTAGCTAAACATAGCAACATCCGATAGCACTAGGTTGATTATCGAGTCTCTGTGGGATTAATATTTTTTATTACTACGTGATAGACTGTGGACTTGCAGTTAGTAACCAGTAGATTCAGAAAGTCATCACCAAATCCCTCTTTTGCTTGGACCACCCTATACATGGTTTCATTCCACCAGGATACCCATAGGCAAAACCACAAAAGTATGAGTCAACGAATTTTAAATTGATAATTTCTACGAAGAGATAACTTAATAAACTTTAATAAGCCAAACCTCTATTGAATTTGCAAAGGAGAATTAATTATGTACCGATATTTTTACCATTAATTTAAATTAATTAACTATTCACATTTTTTAAAACTAAAAACATTGTCCGCCTTAGCTAAACATAGCAACATCCGATAGCACTAGGTTGATTATCGAGTCTCTGTGGGATCAACATTTTTTATTACTACGTGATAGACTGTGCACTTGCAGTTAGTAACGGTTAGACTCAGAAAGTCATCACCAAATCCCTCATTTGCGTGGACCACCCTTTCCGGGTTTCCATTCCACCAGGATACCCATAGGCAAGACCACAAAAGTGTGAGTCAACGAATTTTTAACTGAGACTTTCTACGGAGAGATAACTTAATAAACTTTAATAAGCCAAACCTCTATTGAATTTGAAAAGGAGAATTAATTATGTACCGATATTTTTACCATTAATTTAAATTAATTAACTATTCACATTTTTTAAAACTAAAAACATCGCCCGCCTTAGATAAACATAGCAACATCCGATAGCACTAGGTTGATTATCGAGTCTCTGTGGGATCAATATTTTTTATTACTACGTGATAGACTGTGAACTTGCAGTTAGTAACCGTTAGACTTAGAAAGTCATCACCAAATCCCTCTTTTGCGTGGACCACCCTTTACGGGGTTTCATCCCACCAAGATACCCATAGGCAAGACCATAAAAGTGTGAGTCAACAAATTTTAAACTGATAGTTTCTACAGAGAGATAACTTAATAAACTTTAATAAGCCAAACCTCTATTGAATTTGCAAAGGAGAATTAATTATGTACCGATATTTTTACCATTAATTTAAATTAATTAACTATTCACATTTTTTAAAACTAAAAACATCGCCCGCCTTAGATAAACATAGCAACATCCGATAGCACTAGGTTGATTATCGAGTCTCTGTGGGATCAATATTTTTTATTACTACGTGATAGACTGTGAACTTGCAGTTAGTAACCGTTAGACTCAGAAAGTCATCACCAAATCCCTCATTTGCGTGGACCACCCTTTACGGGGTTTCATCCCACCAGGATACCCATAGGCAAGACCATAAAAGTGTGAGTCAACGAATTTAAAACTGAGAGTTTCTACGGAGAGATAACTTAATAAACTTTAATAAGCCAAACCTCTATTGAATTTGCAAAGGAGAATTAATTATGTACCGATATTTTTACCATTAATTTAAATTAATTAACTATTCACATTTTTTAAAACTAAAAACATCGTCCGCCTTAGCTAAACATAGCAACATCCGATAGCACTAGGTTGATTATCGAGTCTCTGTGGGATCAATATTTTTTATTACTACGTGATAGACTGTGCACTTGCAGTTAGTAACGGTTAGACTCAGAAAGTCATCACCAAATTCCTCTTTTGCGTGGACCACCCTTTACGGGGTTTCATTCCACCAGGATACCCATAGGCAAGACCACAAAAGTGTGAGTCAACGAATTTTAAACTGATAGTTTCTACAGAGAGATAACTTAATAAACTTTAATAAGCCAAACCTCTATTGAATTTGAAAAGGCGAATTAATTATGTACCGATATTTTTACCATTAATTTAAATTAATTAACTATTCACATTTTTTAAAACTAAAAACATCGCCCGCCTTAGATAAACATAGCAACATCCGATAGCACTAGGTTGATTATCGAGTCTCTGTGGGATCAATATTTTTTATTACTACGTGATAGACTGTGAACTTGCAGTTAGTAACCGTTAGACTCAGAAAGTCATCACCAAATCCCTCTTTTGCGTAGACCACCCTTTACGGGGTTTCATCCCACCAGGATACCCATAGGCAAGACCATAAAAGTGTGAGTCAACGAATTTTAAACTGAGAGTTTCTACGGAGAGATAACTTAATAAACTTTAATAAGCCAAACCTTTATTGAATTTAAAAAGGAGAATTAATTATGTACCGATATTTTTACCATTAATTTAAATTAATTAACTATTCACATTTTTTAAAACTAAAAACATCGCCCGCCTTAGATAAACATAGAAACATCCGATAGCACTAGGTTGATTATCGAGTCTCTGTGGGATCAATATTTTTTATTACTACGTGATAGACTGTGAACTTGCAGTTAGTAACCGTTAGACTCAGAAAGTCATCACCAAATCCCTCATTTGCATGGACCACCCTTTACGGGGTTTCATCCCACCAGGATACCCATAGGCAAGACCATAAAAGTGTGAGTCAACGAATTTTAAACTGAGAGTTTCTACGGAGAGATAACTTAATAAACTTTAATAAGCCAAACCTCTATTGAATTTGCAAAGGAGAATTAATTATGTACCGATATTTTTACCATTAATTTAAATTAATTAACTATTCACATTTTTTAAAACTAAAAACATCGCTCGCCTTAGCTAAACATAGCAACATCCGATAGCACTAGGTTGATTATCGAGTCTCTGTGGGATCAATATTTTTTATTACTACGTGATAGACTGTGGACTTGCAGTTAGTAACCAGTAGATTCAGAAAGTCATCACCAAATCCCTCTTTTGCGTGGACCACCCTATACAGGGTTTCATTCCACCAGGATACCCATAGGCAAAACCACAAAAGTATGAGTCAACGAATTTTAAATTGATAGTTTCTACAAAGAGATAACTTAATAAACTTTAATAAGCCAAACCTCTATTGAATTTGCAAAGGAGAATTAATTATGTACCGATATTTTTACCATTAATTTAAATTAATTATCTATTCACATTTTTTAAAACTAAAAACATCGTCCGCCTTAGCTAAACATAGCAACATCCGATAGCACTAGGTTGATTATCGAGTCTCTGTGGGATCAATATTTTTTATTACTACGTGATAGACTGTGCACTTGCAGTTAGTAACGGTTAGACTCAGAAAGTCATCACCAAATCCCTCTTTTGCGTGGACCACCCTTTACGGGGTTTCATTCCACCAGGATACCCATAGGAAAGACCACAAAAGTGTGAGTCAACGAATTTTAAACTGATAGTTTCTACAGAGAGATAACTTAATAAACTTTAATAAGCCAAACCTCTATTGAATTTGAAAAGGAGAATTAATTATGTACTGATATTTTTACCATTAATTTAAATTAATTAACTATTCACATTTTTTAAAACTAAAAACATCGCCCGCCTTAGATAAACATAGCAACATCCGATAGCACTAGGTTGATTATCGAGTCTCTGTGGGATCAATATTTTTTATTACTACGTGATAGACTGTGAACTTGCAGTTAGTAACCGTTGGACTCAGAAAGTCAGCACCAAATCCCTCTTTTGCGTGGACCACCCTTTACGGGGTTTCATCCCACCAGGATACCCATAGGCAAGACCATAAAAGTGTGAGTCAACGAATTTTAAACTGAGAGTTTCTACGGAGAGAAAACTTAATAAACTTTAATAAGCCAAACCTCTATTGAATTTGAAAAGGAGAATTAATTATGTACCGATATTTTTACCATTAATTTAAATTAATTAACTATTCACATTTTAAAAAATAAAAACATCGCCCGCCTTAGATAAACATAACAACATCCGAAAGCACTAGGTTGATTATCGAGTCTCTGTGGGATCAATATTTTTTATTACTACGTGATAGACTGTGAACATGCAGTTAGTAACCGTTAGACTCAGAAAGTCATCACCAAATCCCTCATTTGCGTGGACCACCCTTTACGGGGTTTCATACCACCAGGATACCCATAGGCAAGACCATAAAAGTGTGAGTCAACGAATTTTAAATTGAGAGTTTCTATGGAGAGATAACTTAATAAACTTTAATAAGCCAAACCTCTATTGAATTTGCAAAGGAGAATTAATTATGTACCGATAGTTTTACCATTAATTTAAATTAATTAACTATTCACATTTTTTAAAACTAAAAACATCGCTTGCCTTAGCTAAACATAGCAACATCCGATAGCACTAGGTTGATTATCGAGTCTCTGTGGGATCAATATTTTTTATTACTATGTGATAGACTGTGCACTTGCAGTTAGTAACGGTTAGACTCAGAAAGTCATCACCAAATCCCTCTTTTGCGTGGACCACCCTATACGGGGTTTCATTCCACAAGGATACCCATAGGCAAGAGCACAAAAGTGTGAGTCAACGAATTTTAAACTGATAGTTTCTACAGAGAGATAACTTAATAAACTTTAATAAGCCAATTCTCTATTGAATTTGCAAAGGAGAATTAATTATGTACCGATATTTTTACCATTAATTTAAATTAATTAACTATTCACATTTTTTAAAACTAAAAACATCGCCCGCCTTAGATAAACATAGCAACATCCGATAGCACTAGGTTGATTATCGAGTCTCTGTGGGATCAATATTTTTTATTACTACGTGATAGACTGTGAACTTGCAGTTAGTAACCGTTAGACTCAGAAAGTCATCACCAAATCCCTCATTTGCGTGGACCACCCTTTACGGGGTTTCATCCCACCAGGATACCCATAGGCAAGACCATAAAAGTGTGAGTCAACGAATTTTAAACTTAGAGTTTCTACGGAGAGATAACTTAATAAACTTTAATTAGCCAAACCTCTATTGAATTTGAAAAGGAGAATTAATTATGTACCCATATTTTTACCATTAATTTAAATTAATTAACTATTCACATTTTTTAAAACTAAAAACATCGCTCACCTTAGCTAAACATAGCAACATCCGATAGCACTAGGTTGATTATCGAGTCTCTGTGGGATCAATATTTTTTATTACTACGTGATAGACTGTGAACTTGCAGTTAGTAACCGTTAGACTCAGAATGTCATCACCAAATCCCTCATTTGCGTGGACCACCCTTTACGGGGTTTCATCCCACCAGGATACCCATAGGCAAGACCATAAAAGTGTGTGTCAACGAATTTTAAACTGAGAGTTTCTACGGAGAGATAACTTAATAAACTTTAATAAGCCAAACCTCTATTGAATTTGCAAAGGAGAATTAATTATGTACCGATATTTTTACCATTAATTTAAATTAATTAACTATTCACATTTTTTAAAACTAAAAACATCGCTCGCCTTAGCTAAACATAGCAACATCCGATAGCACTAGGTTGATTATCGAGTCTCTGTGGGATCAATATTTTTTATTACTACGTGATAGACTGTGGACTTGCAGTTAGTAACCAGTAGATTCAGAAAGTCATCACCAAATCCCTCTTTTGCTTGGACCACCCTATACATGGTTTCATTCCACCAGGATACCCATAGGCAAAACCACAAAAGTATGAGTCAACGAATTTTAAATTGATAGTTTCTACGAAGAGATAACTTAATAAACTTTAATAAGCCAAACCTCTATTGAATTTGCAAAGGAGAATTAATTATGTACCGATATTTTTACCATTAATTTAAATTAATTAACTATTCACATTTTTTAAAACTAAAAACATTGTCCGCCTTAGCTAAACATAGCAACATCCGATAGCACTAGGTTGATTATCGAGTCTCTGTGGGATCAACATTTTTATTACTACGTGATAGACTGTGCACTTGCAGTTAGTAACGGTTAGACTCAGAAAGTCATCACCAAATCCCTCTTTTGCGTGGACCACCCTTTACGGGGTTTCATTCCACCAGGATACCCATAGGCAAGACCACAAAAGTGTGAGTCAACGAATTTTAAACTGATAGTTTCTACAGAGAGATAACTTAATAAACTTTAATAAGCCAAACCTCTATTGAATTTGAAAAGGAGAATTAATTATGTACCGATATTTTTACCATTAATTTAAATTAATTAACTATTCACATTTTTTAAAACTAAAAACATCGCCCGCCTTAGATAAACATAGCAACATCCGATAGCACTAGGTTGATTATCGAGTCTCTGTGGGATCAATATTTTTTATTACTACGTGATAGACTGTGAACTTGCAGTTAGTAACCGTTGGACTCAGAAAGTCATCACCAAATCCCTCTTTTGCATGGACCACCCTTTACGGGGTTTCATCCCACCAAGATACCCAAAGGAAAGACCATAAAAGTGTGAGTCAACGAATTTTAAACTGAGACTTTCTACGGAGAGAAAACTTAATAAACTTTAATAAGCCAAACCTCTATTGAATTTGAAAAGGAGAATTAATTATGTACCGATATTTTTACCATTAATTTAAATTAATTAACTATTCATATTTTTAAAAATAAAAACATCGCCCGCCTTAGATAAACATAACAACATCCGATAGCACTAGGTTGATTATCGAGTCTCTGTGGGATCAATATTTTTTATTACTACGTGATATAATGTGAACATGCAGTTAGTAACCGTTAGACTCAGAAAGTCATCACCAAATCCCTCATTTGCGTGGACCACCCTTTACGGGGTTTCATACCACCAGGATACCCATAGGCAAGACCATAAAAGTGTGAGTCAACGAATTTTAAATTGAAAGTTTCTACGGAGAGATAACTTAATAAACTTTAATGAGCCAAACCTATATTGAATTTGCAAAGGAGAATTAATTATGTACCGATATTTTTACCATTAATTTAAATTAATTAACTATTCACATTTTTTAAAACTAAAAACATCGCCCGCCTTAGATAAACATAGCAACATCCGATAACACTAGGTTGATTATCGAGTCTCTGTGGGATCAATATTTTTTATTACTACGTGATAGACTGTGAACTTGCAGTTAGTAACCGTTAGACTCAGAAAGTCATCACCAAATCCCTCATTTGCGTGGACCACCCTTTACGGGGTTTCATCCCACCAGGATACCCATAGGCAAGACCATAAAAGTGTGAGTCAACGAATTTTAAACTGAGAGTTTCTACGGAGAGATAACTTAATAAACTTTAATAAGCCAAACCTCTATTGAATTTGCAAAGGAGAATTAATTATGTACCGATATTTTTACCATTAATTTAAATTAATTAACTATTCACATTTTTTAAAACTAAAAACATTGTCCGCCTTAGCTAAACATAGCAACATCCGATAGCACTAGGTTGATTATCGAGTCTCTGTGGGATCAATATTTTTTATTACTACGTGATAGACTGTGGACTTGCAGTTAGTAACCAGTAGATTCAGAAAGTCATCACCAAATCCCTCTTTTGCTTGGACCACCCTATTCATGGTTTCATTCCACCAGGATACCCATAGGCAAAACCACAAAAGTATGAGTCAACGAATTTTAAATTGATAGTTTCTACGAAGAGATAACTTAATAAACTTTAATAAGCCAAACCTCTATTGAATTTGCAAAGGAGAATTAATTATGTACCGATATTTTTACCATTAATTTAAATTAATTAACTATTCACATTTTTTAAAACTAAAAACATTGTCCGCCTTAGCTAAACATAGCAACATCCGATAGCACTAGGTTGATTATCGAGTCTCTGTGGGATCAACATTTTTTATTACTACGTGATAGACTGTGCACTTGCAGTTAGTAACGGTTAGACTCAGAAAGTCATCACCAAATCCCTCTTTTGCGTGGACCACCCTTTACGGGGTTTCATTCCACCAGGATACCCATAGGCAAGACCACAAAAGTGTGAGTCAACGAATTTTAAACTGATAGTTTCTACAGAGAGATAACTTAATAAACTTTAATAAGCCAAACCTCTATTGAATTTGAAAAGGAGAATTAATTATGTACCGATATTTTTACCATTAATTTAAATTAATTAACTATTCACATTTTTTAAAACTAAAAACATCGCCCGCCTTAGATAAACATAGCAACATCCGATAGCACTAGGTTGATTATCGAGTCTCTGTGGGATCAATATTTTTTATTACTACGTGATAGACTGTGAACTTGCAGTTAGTAACCGTTAGACTCAGAAAGTCATCACCAAATCCCTCTTTTGCATGGACCACCCTTTACGGGGTTTCATCCCACCAAGATACCCAAAGGAAAGACCATAAAAGTGTGAGTAAACGAATTTTAAACTGAGACTTTCTACGGAGAGAAAACTTAATAAACTTTAATAAGCCAAACCTCTATTGAATTTGAAAAGGAGAATTAATTATGTACCGATATTTTTACCATTAATTTAAATAATTTAACTATTCACATTTTTAAAAATAAAAACATCGCCCGCCTTAGATAAACATAACAACATCCGATGTCACTAGGTTGATTATCGAGTCTCTGTGGGATCAATATTTTTTATTACTACGTGATAGACTGTGAACATGCAGTTAGTAACCGTTAGACCTCAGAAAGTCATCACCAAATCCCTCATTTGCGTGGACCACCCTTTACGGGGTTTCATACCACCAGGATACCCATAGGCAAGACCATAAAAGTGTGAGTCAACGAATTTTAAATTGAGAGTTTCTACGGAGAGAGAACTTAATAAACTTTAATGAGCCAAACCTCTATTGAATTTGCAAAGGAGAATTAATTATGTACCGATAGTTTTACCATTAATTTAAATTAATTAACTATTCACATTTTTTAAAACTAAAAACATCGCTCGCCTTAGCTAAACATAGCAACATCCGATAGCACTAGGTTGATTATCGAGTCTCTGTGGGATCAATATTTTTTATTACTACGTGATAGACCGTGGACTTGCAGTTAGTAACCAGTAGATTCAGAAAGTCATCACCAAATCCCTCTTTTGCGTGGACCACCCTATACAGGGTTTCATTCCACCAGGATACCCATAGGCAAAACCACAAAATAATGAGTCAACGAATTTTAAATTGATAGTTTCTACGAAGAGATAACTTAATAAACTTTAATAAGCCAAACCTCTATTGAATTTGAAAAGGAGAATTAATTATGTACCGATATTTTTACCATTAATTTAAATTAATTAACTATTCACATTTTTTAAAACTAAAAACATCGCTCACCTTAGCTAAACATAGCAACATCCGATAGCACTAGGTTGATTATCGAGTCTCTGTGGGATCAATATTTTTTATTACTACGTGATAGACTGTGAACTTGCAGTTAGTAACCGTTAGACTCAGAATGTCATCACCAAATCCCTCATTTGCGTGGACCACCCTTTACAGGGTTTCATCCCACCAGGATACCCATAGGCAAGACCATAAAAGTGTGTGTCAACGAATTTTAAACTGAGAGTTTCTACGGAGAGATAACTTAATAAACTTTAATAAGCCAAACCTCTATTGAATTTGCAAAGGAGAATTAATTATGTACCGATATTTTTACCATTAATTTAAATTAATTAACTATTCACATTTTTTAAAACTAAAAACATCGCTCGCCTTAGCTAAACATAGCAACATCCGATAGCACTAGGTTGATTATCGAGTCTCTGTGGGATCAATATTTTTTATTACTACGTGATAGACTGTGGACTTGCAGTTAGTAACCAGTAGATTCAGAAAGTCATCACCAAATCCCTCTTTTGCTTGGACCACCCTATACATGGTTTCATTCCACCAGGATACCCATAGGCAAAACCACAAAAGTATGAGTCAACGAATTTTAAATTGATAGTTTCTACGAAGAGATAACTTAATAAACTTTAATAAGCCAAACCTCTATTGAATTTGCAAAGGAGAATTAATTATGTACCGATATTTTTACCATTAATTTAAATTAATTAACTATTCACATTTTTTAAAACTAAAAACATTGTCCGCCTTAGCTAAACATAGCAACATCCGATAGCACTAGGTTGATTATCGAGTCTCTGTGGGATCAACATTTTTTATTACTACGTGATAGACTGTGCACTTGCAGTTAGTAACGGTTAGACTCAGAAAGTCATCACCAAATCCCTCTTTTGCGTGGACCACCCTTTACGGGGTTTCATTCCACCAGGATACCCATAGGCAAGACCACAAAAGTGTGAGTCAACGAATTTTAAACTGATAGTTTCTACAGAGAGATAACTTAATAAACTTTAATAAGCCAAACCTCTATTGAATTTGAAAAGGAGAATTAATTATGTACCGATATTTTTACCATTAATTTAAATTAATTAACTATTCACATTTTTTAAAACTAAAAACATCGCCCGCCTTAGATAAACATAGCAACATCCGATAGCACTAGGTTGATTATCGAGTCTCTGTGGGATCAATATTTTTTATTACTACGTGATAAACTGTGAACTTGCAGTTAGTAACCGTTGGACTCAGAAAGTCATCACCAAATCCCTCTTTTGCATGGACCACCCTTTACGGGGTTTCATCCCACCAAGATACCCAAAGGAAAGACCATAAAAGTGTGAGTCAACGAATTTTAAACTGAGACTTTCTACGGAGAGAAAACTTAATAAACTTTAATAAGCCAAACCTCTATTGAATTTGAAAAGGAGAATTAATTATGTACCGATATTTTTACCATTAATTTAAATTAATTAACTATTCATATTTTTAAAAATAAAAACATCGCCCGCCTTAGATAAACATAACAACATCCGATAGCACTAGGTTGATTATCGAGTCTCTGTGGGATCAATATTTTTTATTACTACGTGATAGACTGTGAACATGCATTTAGTAACCGTTAGACTCAGAAAGTCATCACCAAATCCCTCATTTGCGTGGACCACCCTTTACGGGGTTTCATACCACCAGGATACCCATAGGCAAGACCATAAAAGTGTGAGTCAACGAATTTTAAATTGAAAGTTTCTACGGAGAGATAACTTAATAAACTTTAATGAGCCAAACCTCTATTGAATTTGCAAAGGAGAATTAATTATGTACCGATATTTTTACCATTAATTTAAATTAATTAACTATTCACATTTTTTAAAACTAAAAACATCGCCCGCCTTAGATAAACATAGCAACATCCGATAACACTAGGTTGATTATCGAGTCTCTGTGGGATCAATATTTTTTATTACTACGTGATAGACTGTGAACTTGCAGTTAGTAACCGTTAGACTCAGAAAGTCATCACCAAATCCCTCATTTGCGTGGACCACCCTTTACGGGGTTTCATCCCACCAGGATACCCATAGGCAAGACCATAAAAGTGTGAGTCAACGAATTTTAAACTGAGAGTTTCTACGGAGAGATAACTTAATAAACTTTAATAAGCCAAACCTCTATTGAATTTGCAAAGGAGAATTAATTATGTACCGATATTTTTACCATTAATTTAAATTAATTAACTATTCACATTTTTTAAAACTAAAAACATCGCTCGCCTTAGATAAACATAGCAACATCCGATAGCACTAGGTTGATTATCGAGTCTCTGTGGGATCAATATTTTTTATTACTACGTGATAGACTGTGGACTTGCAGTTAGTAACCAGTAGATTCAGAAAGTCATCACCAAATCCCTCTTTTGCTTGGACCACCCTATACATGGTTTCATTCCACCAGGATACCCATAGGCAAAACCACAAAAGTATGAGTCAACGAATTTTAAATTGATAGTTTCTACGAAGAGATAACTTAATAAACTTTAATAAGCCAAACCTCTATTGAATTTGCAAAGGAGAATTAATTATGTACCGATATTTTTACCATTAATTTAAATTAATTAACTATTCACATTTTTTAAAACTAAAAACATTGTCCGCCTTAGCTAAACATAGCAACATCCGATAGCACTAGGTTGATTATCGAGTCTCTGTGGGATCAACATTTTTTATTACTACGTGATAGACTGTGCACTTGCAGTTAGTAACCAGTAGATTCAGAAAGTCATCACCAAATCCCTCTTTTGCGTGGACCACCCTATACAGGGTTTCATTCCACCAGGATACCCATAGGCAAAACCACAAAAGTATGAGTCAACGAATTTTAAACTGATAGTTTCTACGAAGAGATAACTTAATAAACTTTAATAAGCCAAACCTCTATTGAATTTGAAAAGGAGAATTAATTATGTACCGATATTTTTACCATTAATTTAAATTAATTAACTATTCACATTTTTTAAAACTAAAAACATCGCCCGCCTTAGATAAACATAGCAACATCCGATAACACTAGGTTGATTATGGAGTCTCTGTGGGATCAATATTTTTTATTACTACGTGATAGACTGTGAACTTGCAGTTACTAACCGTTAGACTCAGAAAGTCATCACCAAATCCCTCTTTTGCATGGACCACCCTTTACGGGGTTTCATCCCACCAAGATACCCAAAGGAAAGACCATAAAAGTGTGAGTAAACGAATTTTAAACTGAGACTTTCTACGGAGAGAAAACTTAATAAACTTTAATAAGCCAAACCTCTATTGAATTTGAAAAGGAGAATTAATTATGTACCGATATTTTTACCATTAATTTAAATAATTTAACTATTCACATTTTTAAAAATAAAAACATCGCCCGCCTTAGATAAACATAACAACATCCGATGTCACTAGGTTGATTATCGAGTCTCTGTGGGATCAATATTTTTTATTACTACGTGATAGACTGTGAACATGCAGTTAGTAACCGTTAGACCTCAGAAAGTCATCACCAAATCCCTCATTTGCGTGGACCACCCTTTACGGGGTTTCATACCACCAGGATACCCATAGGCAAGACCATAAAAGTGTGAGTCAACGAATTTTAAATTGAGAGTTTCTACGGAGAGAGAACTTAATAAACTTTAATGAGCCAAACCTCTATTGAATTTGCAAAGGAGAATTAATTATGTACCGATAGTTTTACCATTAATTTAAATTAATTAACTATTCACATTTTTTAAAACTAAAAACATCGCTCGCCTTAGCTAAACATAGCAACATCCGATAGCACTAGGTTGATTATCGAGTCTCTGTGGGATCAATATTTTTTATTACTACGTGATAGACCGTGGACTTGCAGTTAGTAACCAGTAGATTCAGAAAGTCATCACCAAATCCCTCTTTTGCGTGGACCACCCTATACAGGGTTTCATTCCACCAGGATACCCATAGGCAAAACCACAAAATAATGAGTCAACGAATTTTAAATTGATAGTTTCTACGAAGAGATAACTTAATAAACTTTAATAAGCCAAACCTCTATTGAATTTGAAAAGGAGAATTAATTATGTACCGATATTTTTACCATTAATTTAAATTAATTAACTATTCACATTTTTTAAAACTAAAAACATCGTCCGCCTTAGCTAAACATAGCAACATCCGATAGCACTAGGTTGATTATCGAGTCTCTGTGGGATCAATATTTTTTATTACTACGTGATAGACTGTGCACTTGCAGTTAGCAACGGTTAGACTCAGAAATCATCACCAAATCCCTCTTTTGCGTGGACCACCCTTTACGGGGTTTCATTCCACCAGGATACCCATAGGCAAGACCACAAAAGTGTGAGTCAACGAATTTTAAACTGATAGTTTCTACAGAGAGATAACTTAATAAACTTTAATAAGCCAAACCTCTATTGAATTTGAAAAGGAGAATTAATTATGTACTGATATTTTTACCATTAATTTAAATTAATTAACTATTCACATTTTTTAAAACTAAAAACATCGCCCGCCTTAGATAAACATAGCAACATCCGATAGCACTAGGTTGATTATCGAGTCTCTGTGGGATCAAAATTTTTTATTACTACATGATAGACTGTGAACTTGCAGTTAGTAACCGTTGGACTCAGAAAGTCATCACCAAATCCCTCTTTTGCGTGGACCACCCTTTACGGGGTTTCATCCCACCAGGATACCCATAGGCAAGACCATAAAAGTGTGAGTCAACGAATTTTAAACTGAGAGTTTCTACGGAGAGAAAACTTAATAAATTTTAATAAGCCAAACCTCTATTGAATTTGAAAAGGAGAATTAATTATGTACCGATATTTTTACCATTAATTTAAATTAATTAACTATTCACATTTTTAAAAATAAAAACATCGCCCGCCTTAGATAAACATAACAACATCCGATAGCACTAGGTTGATTATCGAGTCTCTGTGGGATCAATATTTTTTATTACTACATGATAGACTGTGAACATGCAGTTAGTAACCGTTAGACTCAGAAAGTCATCACCAAATCCCTCATTTGCGTGGACCACCCTTTACGGGGTTTCATACCACCAGGATACCCATAGGCAAGACCATAAAAGTGTGAGTCAACGAATTTTAAATTGAGAGTTTCTACGGAGAGATAACTTAATAAACTTTAATAAGCCAAACCTCTATTGAATTTGCAAAGGAGAATTAATTATGTACCGATAGTTTTACCATTAATTTAAATTAATTAACTATTCACATTTTTTAAAACTAAAAACATCGCTTGCCTTAGCTAAACATAGCAACATCCGATAGCACTAGGTTGATTATCGAGTCTCTGTGGGATCAATATTTTTTATTACTACGTGATAGACCGTGGACTTGCAGTTAGTAACCAGTAGATTCAGAAAGTCATCACCAAATCCCTCTTTTGCGTGGACCACCCTATACAGGGTTTCATTCCACCAGGATACCCATAGGCAAAACAACAAAAGTATGAGTCAACGAATTTTAAATTGATAGTTTCTACGAAGAGATAACTTAATAAACTTTAATAAGCCAAACCTCTATTGAATTTGAAAAGGAGAATTAATTATGTACCGATATTTTTACCATTAATTTAAATTAATTAACTATTCACATTTTTTAAAACTAAAAACATCGCCCGCCTTAGATAAACATAGCAACATCCGATAACACTAGGTTGATTATCGAGTCTCTGTGGGATCAATATTTTTTATTACTACGTGATAGACTGTGAACTTGCAGTTAGTAACCGTTAGACTCAGAAAGTCATCACCAAATCCCTCATTTGCGTGGACCACCCTTTACGGGGTTTCATCCCACCAGGATACCCATAGGCAAGACCATAAAAGTGTGAGTCAACGAATTTTAAACTGAGAGTTTCTACAGAGAGATAACTTAATAAACTTTAATAAGCCAAACCTCTATTGAATTTGCAAAGGAGAATTAATTATGTACCGATATTTTTACCATTAATTTAAATTAATTAACTATTCACATTTTTTAAAACTAAAAACATCGCTCGCCTTAGCTAAACATAGCAACATCCGATAGCACTAGGTTGATTATCGAGTCTCTGTGGGATCAATATTTTTTATTACTACGTGATAGACTGTGGACTTGCAGTTAGTAACTAGTAGATTCAGAAAGTCATCACCAAATCCCTCTTTTGCTTGGACCACCCTATACATGGTTTCATTCCACCAGGATACCCATAGGCAAAACCACAAAAGTATGAGTCAACGAATTTTAAATTGATAGTTTCTACGAAGAGATAACTTAATAAACTTTAATAAGCCAAACCTCTATTGAATTTGCAAAGGAGAATTAATTATGTACCGATATTTTTACCATTAATTTAAATTAATTAACTATTCACATTTTTTAAAACTAAAAACATCGCCCGCCTTAGATAAACATAGCAACATCCGATAGCACTAGGTTGATTATCGAGTCTCTGTGGGATCAATATTTTTTATTACTACGTGATAGACTGTGAACTTGCAGTTAGTAACCGTTAGACTCAGAAAGTCATCACCAAATCCCTCTTTTGCATGGACCACCCTTTACGGGGTTTCATCCCACCAAGATACCCATAGGAAAGACCATAAAAGTGTGAGTCAACGAATTTTAAACTGAGAGTTTCTACAGAGAGATAACTTAATAAACTTTAATAAGCCAAACCTCTATTGAATTTGCAAAGGAGAATTAATTATGTACCGATATTTTTACCATTAATTTAAATTAATTAACTATTCACATTTTTTAAAACTAAAAACATCGCTCGCCTTAGCTAAACATAGCAACATCCGATAGCACTAGGATGATTATCGAGTCTCTGTGGGATCAATATTTTTTATTACTACGTGATATACTGTGGACTTGCAGTTAGTAACCAGTAGATTCAGAAAGTCATCACCAAATCCCTCTTTTGCTTGGACCACCCTATACATGGTTTCATTCCACCAGGATACCCATAGGCAAAACCATAAAAGTATGAGTCAACGAATTTTAAATTGATAGTTTCTACGAAGAGATAACTTAATAAACTTTAATAAGCCAAACCTCTATTGAATTTGCAAAGGAGAATTAATTATGTACCGATATTTTTACCATTAATTTAAATTAATTAACTATTCACATTTTTTAAAACTAAAAACATCGCCCGCCTTAGATAAACATAGCAACATCCGATAGCACTAGGTTGATTATCGAGTCTCTGTGGGATCAATATTTTTTATTACTACGTGATAGACTGTGAACTTGCAGTTAGTAACCGTTAGACTCAGAAAGTCATCACCAAATCCCTCTTTTGCATGGACCACCCTTTACGGGGTTTCATCCCACCAAGATACCCATAGGAAAGACCATAAAAGTGTGAGTCAACGAATTTTAAACTGAGACTTTCTACAGAGAGATAACTTAATAAACTTTAATAAGCCAAACCTCTATTGAATTTGAAAAGGAGAATTAATTATGTACCGATATTTTTACCATTAATTTAAATTAATTAACTATTCACATTTTTTAAAACTAAAAACATCGCCCGCCTTTGATAAACATAGCAACATCCGATAGCACTAGGTTGATTATCGAGTCTCTGTGGGATCAATATTTTTTATTACTACGTGATAGACTGTGAACTTGCAGTTAGTAACCGTTAGACTCAGAAAGTCATCACCAAATCCCTCTTTTGCATGGACCACCCTATACGGGGTTTCATTCCACCAGGATACCCATAGGCAAGAGCACAAAAGTGTGAGTCAACGAATTTTAAACTGATAGTTTCTACAGAGAGATAACTTAATAAACTTTAATAAGACTATTCTCTATTGAATTTACAAAGGAGAATTAATTATGTACCGATATTTTTACCATTAATTTAAATTAATTAACTATTCACATTTTTTAAAACTAAAAACATCGCTCGCCTTAGCTAAACATAGCAACATCCGATATCACTAGGTTGATTATCGAGTCTCTGTGGGATCAATATTTTTTATTACTACGTGATAGACTGTGCACTTGCAGTTAGTAACCGTTAGACTCAGAAAGTCATCACCAAATCCCTCTTTTGCGTGGACCACCCTTTACGGGGTTTCATTCCACCAGCATACCCATAGGCAAGACCACAAAAGTGTGAGTCAACGAATTTTAAACTGATAGTTTCTACAGAGAGATAACTTAATAAACTTTAATAAGCCAAACCTCTATTGAATTTGAAAAGGAGAATTAATTATGTACCGATATTTTTACCATTAATTTAAATTAATTAACTATTCACATTTTTTAAAACTAAAAACATCGTCCGCCTTAGATAAACATAGCAACATCCGATAGCACTAGGTTGATTATCGAGTCTCTGTGGGATCAATATTTTTTATTACTACGTGATAGACTGTGAACTTGCAGTTAGTAACCGTTAGACTCATAAAGTCATCATCAAATCCCTCTTTTGCGTGGACCACCTTTTACGGGGTTTCATCCCACCAGGATACCCATAGGCAAGACCATAAAAGTGTGAGTCAACGAATTTTAAACTGAGAGTTTCTACGGAGAGATAACTTAATAAACTTTAATAAGCCAAACCTCTATTGAATTTGAAAAGGAGAATTAATTATGTACCGATATTTTTACCATTAATTTAAATTAATTAACTATTCACATTTTTAAAAATAAAAACATCGCCCGCCTTAGATAAACATAGCAACATCCGATAGCACTAGGTTGATTATCGAGTCTCTGTGGGATCAATGTTTTTTATTACTACTTGATAGACTGTGAACTTGCAGTTAGTAACCGTTAGACTCAGAAAGTCATCACCAAATCCCTCATTTGCGTGGACCACCCTTTACGGGGTTTCATCCCACCAGGATACCCATAGGCAAGACCATAAAAGTGTGAGTCAACGAATTTTAAACTGAGAGTTTCTACGGAGAGATAACTTAATAAACTTTAATAAGCCAAACCTCTATTGAATTTGCAAAGGAGAATTAATTATGTATCGATATTTTTACCATTAATTTATATTAATTAACTATTCACATTTTTTAAAACTAAAAACATCGCTCGCCTTACTAAACATAGCAACATCCGATAGCACTAGGTTGATTATCGAGTCTCTGTGGGATCAGTATTTTTTATTACTACGTGATAGACTGTGGACTTGCAGTTAGTAACTAGTAGATTCAGAAAGTCATCACCAAATCCCTCTTTTGCGTGGACCACCCTATACAGGGTTTCATTCCACCAGGATACCCATAGGCAAGACCACAAAAGTGTGAGTCAACGAATTTTAAATTGATAGTTTCTACGAAGAGATAACTTAATAAACTTTAATAAGCCAAACCTCTATTGTATTTGCAAAGGAGAATTAATTATGTACCGATATTTTTACCATTAATTTAAATTAATTAACTATTCACATTTTTTAAAACTAAAAACATCGCCCGCCTTAGCTAAACATAGCAACATCCGATAGCACTAGGTTGATTATCGAGTCTCTGTGGGATCAATATTTTTTATAACTACGTGATAGACTGTGCACTTGCAGTTAGTAACGGTTAGACTCAGAAAGTCATCACCAAATCCCTCTTTTGCGTGGACCACCCTTTACGGGGTTTCATTCCACCAGGATACCCATAGGCAAGACCACAAAAGTGTGAGTCAACGAATTTTAAACTGATAGTTTCTACAGAGAGATAACTTAATAAACTTTAATAAGCCAAACCTCTATTGAATTTGAAAAGGAGAATTAATTATGTACCGATATTTTTACCATTAATTTAAATTAATTAACTATTCACATTTTTTAAAACTAAAAACATCGTCCGCCTTAGATAAACATAGCAACATCCGATAGCACTAGGTTGATTATCGAGTCTCTGTGGGATCAATATTTTTTATTACTACGTGATAGACTGTGAACTTGCAGTTAGTAACCGTTAGACTCAGAAAGTCATCACCAAATCCCTCTTTTGCGTGGACCACCTTTTACGGGGTTTCATCCCACCAGGATACCCATAGGCAAGACCATAAAAGTGTGAGTCAACGAATTTTAAACTGAGAGTTTCTACGGAGAGATAACTTAATAAACTTTAATAAGCCAAACCTCTATTGAATTTGAAAAGGAGAATTAATTATGTACCGATATTTTTACCATTAATTTAAATTAATTAACTATTCACATTTTTAAAAATAAAAACATCGCCCGCCTTAGATAAACATAGCAACATCCGATAGCACTAGGTTAATTATCGAGTCTCTGTGGGATCAATGTTTTTTATTACTACTTGATAGACTGTGAACTCGCAGTTAGTAACCGTTAGACTCAGAAAGTCATCACCAAATCCCTCATTTGCGTGGACCACCCTTTACGGGGTTTCATCCCACCAGGATACCCATAGGCAAGACCATAAAAGTGTGAGTCAACGAATTTTAAACTGAGAGTTTCTACGGAGAGATAACTTAATAAACTTTAATAAGCCAAACCTCTATTGAATTTGCAAAGGAGAATTAATTATGTATCGATATTTTTACCATTAATTTATATTAATTAACTATTCACATTTTTTAAAACTAAAAACATCGCTCGCCTTACTAAACATAGCAACATCCGATAGCACTAGGTTGATTATCGAGTCTCTGTGGGATCAGTATTTTTTATTACTACGTGATAGACTGTGGACTTGCAGTTAGTAACTAGTAGATTCAGAAAGTCATCACCAAATCCCTCTTTTGCGTGGACCACCCTATACAGGGTTTCATTCCACCAGGATACCCATAGGCAAGACCACAAAAGTGTGAGTCAACGAATTTTAAATTGATAGTTTCTACGAAGAGATAACTTAATAAACTTTAATAAGCCAAACCTCTATTGTATTTGCAAAGGAGAATTAATTATGTACCGATATTTTTACCATTAATTTAAATTAATTAACTATTCACATTTTTTAAAACTAAAAACATCGCCCGCCTTAGCTAAACATAGCAACATCCGATAGCACTAGGTTGATTATCGAGTCTCTGTGGGATCAATATTTTTTATAACTACGTGATAGACTGTGCACTTGCAGTTAGTAACGGTTAGACTCAGAAAGTCATCACCAAATCCCTCTTTTGCGTGGACCACCCTTTACGGGGTTTCATTCCACCAGGATACCCATAGGCAAGACCACAAAAGTGTGAGTCAACGAATTTTAAACTGATAGTTTCTACAGAGAGATAACTTAATAAACTTTAATAAGCCAAACCTCTATTGAATTTGAAAAGGAGAATTAATTATGTACCGATATTTTTACCATTAATTTAAATTAATTAACTATTCACATTTTTTAAAACTAAAAACATCGCCCGCCTTAGATAAACATAGCAACATCCGATAGCACTAGGTTGATTATCGAGTCTCTGTGGGATCAATATTTTTTATTACTACGTGATAGACTGTGAACTTGCAGTTAGTAACCGTTAGACTCAGAAAGTCATCACCAAATCCCTCTTTTGCATGGACCACCCTATACGGGGTTTCATTCCTCCAGGATACCCATAGGCAAGAGCACAAAAGTGTGAGTCAACGAATTTTAAACTGATAGTTTCTACAGAGAGATAACTTAATAAACTTTAATAAGACAATTCTCTATTGAATTTACAAAGGAGAATTAATTATGTACCGATATTTTTACCATTAATTTAAATTAATTAAATATTCACATTTTTTAAAACTAAAAACATCGCCCGCCTTAGCTAAACATAGCAACATCCGATAGCACTAGGTTGATTATCGAGTCTCTGTGGGATCAATATTTTTTATAACTACGTGATAGACTGTGCACTTGCAGTTAGTAACGGTTAGACTCAGAAAGTCATCACCAAATCCCTCTTTTGCGTGGACCACCCTTTACGGGGTTTCATTCCACCAGGATACCCATAGGAAGGACCACAAAAGTGTGAGTCAACGAATTTTAAACTGATAGTTTCTACAGAGAGATAACTTAATAAACTTTAATAAGCCAAACCTCTATTGAATTTGAAAAGGAGAATTAATTATGTACCGATATTTTTACCATTAATTTAAATTAATTAACTATTCACATTTTTTAAAACTAAAAACATCGCCCGCCTTAGATAAACATAGCAACATCCGATAGCACTAGGTTGATTATCGAGTCTCTGTGGGATCAATATTTTTTATTACTACGTGATAGACTGTGAACTTGCAGTTAGTAACCGTTAGACTCAGAAAGTCATCACCAAATCCCTCTTTTGCATGGACCACCCTATACGGGGTTTCATTCCACCAGGATACCCATAGGCAAGAGCACAAAAGTGTGAGTCAACGAATTTTAAACTGATAGTTTCTACAGAGAGATAACTTAATAAACTTTAATAAGACAATTCTCTATTGAATTTACAAAGGAGAATTAATTATGTACCGATATTTTTACCATTAATTTAAATTAATTAACTATTCACATTTTTTAAAACTAAAAACATCGCTCGCCTTAGCTAAACATAGCAACATCCGATATCACTAGGTTGATTATCGAGTCTCTGTGGGATCAATATTTTTTATTACTACGTGATAGACTGTGCACTTGCAGTTAGTAACCGTTAGACTCAGAAAGTCATCACCAAATCCCTCTTTTGCGTGGACCACCCTTTACGGGGTTTCATTCCACCAGCATACCCATAGGCAAGACCACAAAAGTGTGAGTCAACGAATTTTAAACTGATAGTTTCTACAGAGAGATAACTTAATAAACTTTAATAAGCCAAACCTCTATTGAATTTGAAAAGGAGAATTAATTATGTACCGATATTTTTACCATTAATTTAAATTAATTAACTATTCACATTTTTTAAAACTAAAAACATCGTCCGCCTTAGATAAACATAGCAACATCCGATAGCACTAGGTTGATTATCGAGTCTCTGTGGGATCAATATTTTTTATTACTACGTGATAGACTGTGAACTTGCAGTTAGTAACCGTTAGACTCATAAAGTCATCACCAAATCCCTCTTTTGCGTGGACCACCTTTTACGGGGTTTCATCCCACCAGGATACCCATAGGCAAGACCATAAAAGTGTGAGTCAACGAATTTTAAACTGAGAGTTTCTACGGAGAGATAACTTAATAAACTTAAATAAGCCAAACCTCTATTGAATTTGAAAAGGAGAATTAATTATGTACCGATATTTTTACCATTAATTTAAATTAATTAACTATTCACATTTTTAAAAATAAAAACATCGCCCGCCTTAGATAAACATAGCAACATCCGATAGCACTAGGTTGATTATCGAGTCTCTGTGGGATCAATGTTATTTATTACTACTTGATAGACTGTGAACTTGCAGTTAGTAACCGTTAGACTCAGAAAGTCATCACCAAATCCCTCATTTGCGTGGACCACCCTTTACGGGGTTTCATCCCACCAGGATACCCATAGGCAAGACCATAAAAGTGTGAGTCAACGAATTTTAAACTGAGAGTTTCTACGGAGAGATAACTTAATAAACTTTAATAAGCCAAACCTCTATTGAATTTGCAAAGGAGAATTAATTATGTATCGATATTTTTACCATTAATTTATATTAATTAACTATTCACATTTTTTAAAACTAAAAACATCGCTTGCCTTACTAAACATAGCAACATCCGATAGCACTAGGTTGATTATCGAGTCTCTGTGGGATCAGTATTTTTTATTACTACGTGATAGACTGTGGACTTGTGTCGCTCCCAAAGATTAGCATCCAGGTACAAGCGCGAACGGTCGGCGAAAGGGACAGTGAGAACACACAGCCGTGAACTCACTGGAGATGAAAAGAGTCGCCAGCTAGGCATTTTTATCCCGGAGGAAAGGCAATACTGCATAAGCCTAGAAAGAGATGGATAAGACGGTTTGCGAACCAGAGAGACTGAGAAAGGGGGTTGGTTACAACCTGGGAAGGTATTAGCACCCAGATTGTCCGTCGTACTCGACGGGATCCACGCTTAAAAGATTTGTGTTATAAAGGGGTAGTGTCAGTGCAATTTGTGTATAAAAGAGCTGGAAAAGGATGTACAGGTGTCAGTGTAAAAGGAATGTGAAGTGTAATATATACAGTGTCAGTGTGAGAACAAGAATGAAGTGCTCAAGAATATGAGGCTAAGAGAATAAAGCTGGAAAGAGGGGGGATATACAGAGACTTTTGTTCGATAACTGTTAAGTTATGCCTACGTATCCTCTCGTGCAATGAGGAAGTCAGAACACCGTAGTTCGACCCAAAGAGACTGAAAGATGAATTGACTTGTGAACTGCTTACTTGCTTATGCTCAAGTGTATGACCTGTCTGGCTCAGGTGCAAACTGTCTTGCATTAGACGGAAGAAGCGAGTTCTCGTTTATGAGTGAAGGTGATGAGAAAAGAATCCCGGAGGAGACGATTATTGTTTGTTTTTTTGAGTTTTCAGTCTTTTATTGCTTTTGAGAATTTGTCATAAGTAAATGAGCTTAAGCCTAAACCAATGGATTTAGTAAACTCATCACATCTTCCCTCTGTTTAGGGGTAATGAGAATACCTTAAGTGTGAAGTCAGATTCTCACACTTAATCACCTTTGATGAAGGATTAGGATCATTAACCTACTTGTGATTATTTTGATGTTTTTGGTTTTTGTTTAGTGTTGAGTAATGAGGTTAAGCCATAATCAAGGATTAAACAGACCCATTACACCATCCTAAAAGAAGGATGATAGATGAGAAAGTTTAAGCTGAGGAAAGCTCCTCAACTTAATCCATGATTAGGGATTAAACTCATGACAAAACAAGCCTTTGATTAAGTGGATTTTATTTAATGATATGATGATGAAGTGAATTTTATGATTTGTAAGACAAACTTGAGGGGGACTTGTCCATTAACACTAGGGTTAGTCCTTCTTAACCGCTTAAGGAAGAATTAGAACCCTAATGCAAGGCCCAAGTTACAAGTGTGATGTCTTGATATTTATTAAGTGAATTGATTAAGAGACTTAAACACATTAAGGGTTTAATACTTAGGATTAAAGTTATACACTCCATCCTAAAAGAAGGATGCAGGCATAAGCTTAATCACAAAGTCTTAAAGCCTTTAGGGTTTAGTCCCTGATTATGAGGTGAGAAGAGAAGACTCAAAGAGAGACACAAAGGTAAAACTATGGGGGGAGACTAATCAAAACCCTAATTCATTGTCATGCTTGGTTGTCCCTAAAGTTTGTGAGGTTTTGCAAGAAGAATCTTCAGAGGAGCCACCAGGAAGCAGATGAATAAGATCAAGAGAAGCAAAGTGACTTGCTTCATTCAAGAAGTCAAGTCACTTGAAGAAAGAAAGTGGGAGGAAGAAGAATGAGCAAGCTCAAACTCAAACACAAATAAGAATGCAGCAATGGATGCAAGAGAGATGAAAAGAAAAGTTATGAGAAGTGAAGGCAAATTCACTTCCCAAGTTTACCTACCACCTGAAATGTTAGAAAGAGATGCAATGCAATGCAAGATGAGATGAAATGGCATGATGCTAGACAAAACCAGAAGCATGTTAATGATGATTATGATGCTATGAGATGCTGCAAACATGAGACAAGGCATGGAGATGTTCATACAAGATCATGAATGCAAATGATGCAAGCTAAAGGGCATGAACAAGCATGGAAAGTTATGAAGCATACAAGACAAATGACATGGCAAATATGAGATGCAATGATCAAAGATGCTTTCTATATGTCTTAAGATGCCAAATGAATCACAAGAATGCACAAAATGCAAAGACAAGTCATGTTATGCAAGAGTATGCAAGAAGGATGCAAATGGAAGCCCAAATTAGGGTTCATGGACCAAACATCAAACAAAAACCCAAAACAGAAGCAAACCCTAAGATAAAAAATGGAAAATGCTACCCAAAGAAACCCTAAACCTATACTAAACCAAGGTCCAAAGGGGAGGTCTCAACTCTCAACCAATCTCAAGATATGATTTTTCTAAGTTGTTAGGGTTTTTTAGGGTTCTTAACAAAAGAAATGCCAAACAATTGGAAAATACAAGATCAAATCATGGCCATTTTACCCTAGAAACTACATGCTAAACACAAGACAAAGCAAAAAGAATCAATGTCCAAACCTTCTCCAATAGGCAGAAATGAATTTTCGAATTTAGGATCAAATTAATGCATAAAAAATGATTTAATTCAATGAAAAATTCTTAAAATGCATCAAGATCAAAAAAGAAATTTGGTTTGAAGGTTGGACAATGTTTCTAAATGTCTTAGAACATTTCATGAATTTTTTGGTGATTTTTAAATACCTAAAAGTATTTTTAATTAATTAATTCCCATTAATCAATTAAAAATAATCTTTTAAATATTTAAAAATACTTTTTTAATGATAAAAAATAAAATAAAAATGTTTTTGGGTCTTAAAAATTAATAAAACTTTTAAGAAAAAGTTTCATAATTTTTAAGACATTTTTGCTATTTTTAAATAATTATGCAAATTAAATGAAAGAAAATGAAATAAAAATTAAATAAAATGAAAGTATGCAGTATGGAAGGCCAGGATTCAATCTGGAAATGAGAGGGTTGACTGCGCGCCAGATCCAATGGGCCACATTCAAACTGGGCTAAACTTAATTAATTAAATAAATTAAACCTAATTAAGTTAATGACAAGATCTGGGCCATTGGATGCGCGCGGGAAAAGACCTGGTCAACTCATCCAACGCCTGAAATTCAAACCTGAAGCCCTAACCCTAATTACCCATTAATGACTTTCAGGTCACCGGAGACGAGCTCCGGTCGTCTTCTCCGGTGACCTTCTTCCCTGAAAACTTCCAAATCCTTCCCTAGGTCACTAAAATGAAATCTAAAACCATGGAAATGTTCCTCAACCTCTCACGAATCAAACCCCTCTCTCAAAACAAATTTATTCTTCCTAAACAAACTGAATCGAAGAAAATGAGTTCTAGGGCACGCAGGTTTCAGAGACAAATTAAACTCTCAAATCAAAGCCATTTTCAAAACCAAAGACATATTCATGATCAGGACAACACAAAGAACAAGTTTGTAACAAGAAAAATGATTTCTGGAAAAATAATTTTCAAGCTACCTGAGATTTGAAGCTTTCAGTTTGAAGACTTTCTGGCCACTTCCTTCAGTGCAAACTACTCCACTTGGTCCCCAGAAGATGTTTGAATGCTCAAAAGGAGTTTAAGTTGGCTGGTTGATGAGTTTCGATAGCTTCTGCTCAAGCTCAGTCAAAAATGGCAATGGAGCTTTAGGCAGTTTCAGGTCATGGTGATGGGTTCTATGTGATCCTGAGGGTGAATGGAGAAGCTTTACAAAGTTTGTTTGACTGTTTGTGAGCTAGGATGAGAGTTTCGAATGAAACTGCAAGCTGGTGTCAAAATGGTGCAGTGATGTTGTAGCTTGTTTAAGGCTTGGTTCTTGGTTGCTTTGGGCTCAATGAGACATGGTGAGATGATTGGTAAAGATGGTTTGGATGTATGTGAGCTGGGCAGAGAGTTTCGAAGGCAAAAGCAAAATGGAGTGTTCTTGTGTTTTTTGTGTGTATGAGATGTTTCAGCCTTGCCTTCTCATATCTTTGGCTTGCCAAGGGATATTGTATTATAATCCTATAGGTCAGATGATGTGACCTGGCCTATAGTGATTGGTAAGTTTACTTTTGCAAAATGTCCATTTCTTTGTAAGAGAAAGCATGGCTTGATCTAGGCTTGGTACAAGGCATGGGCTATGCGCAGCAAAATGAGGGGAAAGAGTCAGCTTGGTTCAGCACCCAATGTGACAAGTTGGTGAAGTGTTATGAGTGCTTTTGCAAGTTGTTGCTTTATGGACTTTCATGATAAAAATGCCTTGTTACATGAACTAAACACATGTGATCTTGGTTCAAATTTGATTTTTAGGACTTAGAGAATGCTTATGTGCTGGTTTGATACCAATTAGAAGTTGCAATTTGACTTAGCACATGATTTTGCAATTTTCACACTTAGGGCATGCCTTGAAAATCAATGATTTTTGCCAACTTTGCATTGCCATAACTTTTGATCCAAGAAGAGTTTGATCATGTTCTTGTACTTTTTGAAAAGGGAAAGATGAGATCTACAACTTTCATGACCAAAGTTTTTCCATTTGAAGCATTTTTGGATCATGAATCATGGCTTGAAAAATGACCTAAAATGATGCATTCTTGAAAAGTCAACTATGCTCCAAAAGTCAACATTTGCAAAAACCCTAAATTCTTGATTTCTATGAACTTCAACCTTCTTCCATGATCAAATAAAGATCATATACACTCAAAATGATGAAGATCACCCATTGGTTGGGTCATTGGGGGCCTCAGATGCCCTGATTTTACACTGACTTGTTTGAAAAGTCAACCCTTGATCAGATGACTTCCTCATGGAATTTCTTCATGAAAATTGATATGTATACTCCCTATACCATATAAAGAGCAATGGAAACAAGAATGACCAAAAAACTGGGGTTATGGCCTCTGAAACCAAAACCCTAATTTTAGGTCAACTGTGCAGTCAAACTTGGCTCTGCATCCATTCCAAACCCAGTTCTTGTGATTCTTTTGAAATCTTGACTTTGAAAGGATGTAACATGATATAAGAACACACATGGACCCCTTTGAAGTGATTGGTAGCCTTTGGAATGGCTCAAGAGGCTCTTGGATTGCTCAGATCACAAACCCTAGGTGCAGATGCCTTAGAAACTATGCAGTGAATCAAAAATGAGATGTGAGATGATATGATTGTGTTTATGCATATGAGGATGATCACAAGCCATGGTGAAATGGGTGAGGGCAAATTTGGGGTGTTTACAGCTGCCCCTATTCAAACATGAGTTAGCTGTGCAGGATGTAAGCGACGGCTTAACAGGCAAACAAGATAACTTGTGGTTGAATACCAAAGACAGTCCAAAATTTGCACTCACGGAATGAAGAAGAAAAGGGATATAGATTGTAAAAGGAAAACAAAGTATATTGTAAAGGTGTGGGCGACGGAGGACGACCGTCGAGCAGAGGACGACTGCTGGGTAAAGAGCGATGACGGGGACGGCCGACATGCTGGGATAAATGTGAAGTAAAGCGATGACGGGGACGGCCGACATGCTGGGGATAAAAGGTAGAGCTAAGACGGGGACGGCCGACTAGCTGGGAAAATAAGATATCATGATGGGGACGGCCATCAAGATAAAGCTGTAAAATTTTCTGGGGATCGAATGAAACATGACGGGGACGGCCATCAAGTTCATAAAGCAAAGTAACCAACGATGGGGACGGCCATCGGGCTAAAAGGAAAAGGGACCACGACGGGGACGGCCATCGGGTTAAAGAATAAATGAAATAAACAGATGATGGGGTACGGCCATCAAAGGTGAAGGAAGATCACCTAGCAGGGGACGGCTGCTCTGTTGGGGATAGAAGAAATATGATGGGGACGGCCATCAAAGGTGGAGGACGACCACCTGGCAGGGTACGGCTGCCGAAAATATCACGACACAGGACGAATGCCGGATAGAAAAGGTCAACGATGGGGACGGCCATCGGACGAGCATGATGGAGGACGACCGTCAAGAAGTGGAGGACGACCACTCAGCAGGGTACGGCTGCTCTCAAGGTTTATCATGACATAGGACGAATGTCAGATAACAAAAATCAACAATGGGGACGGCCATTGGATAAAGTGATGAAGGACGATCATCAAGAGGTGGAGGACGACCACCTAGCAGGGGACGGCTGCTAAACTATCAACGATGGGGACGGCCATCGGATGAGCATGATGGAGGACGACCATCAAGAAGTGGAGGACGACCACTTAGCAGGGTACGGCTGCTCTCAAGGTTATCGTAACACAGGACGAGTGTTAGATAAAAAGGAAATTTGTTGGCGATCTACTGGGGATGTAGTAAACACGGATGAACGTTTACATCCAAGAAACAAAAGGTATAAGTGTTTGGTATTGTGTATAGATTAAAGATGCGGGCGAGCATCCTTAAGACTATGATACGGACGAGTACCATGTAGAAACAAACTGACACATGTTCAGAGATGATGATACGGACGAGTATCAACTGGTTAACAAAGAACACGGACGAGTGTTGCATCTGAAAGGACTCTTCTGGGGAATAGTAAACACAGACGAGTATCTATATCCAAGAAGACATAAGTGTTTGACACGGTGTATGGATTAAAGATGCGGACGAGCATCCTTAAGACTATGATACAGACGAGTATCATGTAGAAACAAACACTAGACGCAATGTTCTGAGGTGATGGTACGGACGAGTACCAACTGGTTAACAAAGAACAAGGACTACTGTCGAATCTGTGGGGATACGAGTGATGATGTATACAAGATACGGACGAGTATCTGTATAAGTGTACCATGAGTAGTGAGTATTGTATAATGTATAGATGAGTGTTAATTGCTGGGGAGAGTGACACGGACGGGTGTCAAGAGAGAAAAGTATAATATTAACAAGTATATGAGTGATAAAGGTGTAAGCGACTGCGCTGGGGATATGACACGGACGGGTGTCAAGAAAAGTGCATATACAAGTATATGTGAGTGCAAAGAGGACGTCTTCGGCTTTCTGCTGGTGATATGACACGGACGGGTGTCATGAAGTATCCGTAATACGGGTGATCTTGTTTGTAAAGAGTGTTCAGGCGACTTTACTGGGGAAAGATGACACGGACGGGTGCCAAAAGGAGTATATACTGGTGTTTGTGATTGTGAGGCAACTGCTTTTGCCGGGGACTCTGGTGGGGATTTTTCTGTATCATGATGATGAACGGTTTATTATTCACAAGTGTTCAGTTCACAACATGACTTATGATTATGCTATGTATTTGATTTTTGCCGTAATGCTCCGTATTAGACGGAATGCTACGCTCTGAGGGGATAGTATGATGCGAATGCTATGATTATGCAAAGGGGCATAGATCCGGGATTCGGATCCCATTGCTGCGAAGATCTCTGGATGATCTGCTTGAAGTGAACATCCCAGCTGGGGATGAGATCACTGGTAGATCTAATGATGTATCTGTTTGGGGATACATGTCGCTGATTGACATATCCTTATAATATGGGACCCAGCTGGGGTTTGTAGAAGCTTTCCGTACTCTGTTGTGACTTCTCCGTGCGTTGCTCTTCTGAATAGAGGCTGGGGATTCTGTGGGGAGATGATTCCCTGACTCCTGTACTCAGCTGAGGATGAAATGGCAGCTCGGCTGGGGAATTATGAGAGGCAACTCAGCTGGGGAGAGCAACAAGAGGCCACTCAGCTGGGGATAGAGCATTTCAGATGCTGAGATTGAGTGTATGTTGATTTGGCAACTTTGCTGGGGAAGTGGGCACTCTCCAGTGCCACGTGGAAGATAGACCGAGTTGATAATGATTCGCCTGCTTGCTGAAACGTGACTTGCATGCCCCAGGTTGCGTCCTGGATACCTGCAATCCTGCAAAGATAAGGAGGCGCACAAAAGGTCCCGAGGTATCCTTTACTGGATTCCGTCATAGGAGTCAAGCATTCTCACGAGTAAGTATATTCCCTGCAAGCATGTGTTTTATTATTATTACTTTTGGGAGAAAAACATCTGTACTTATGCAATTGATTTTTTAGAGACATCAGACATCCTTTGCAAATAAAAATATACAAAACGAAACATGACTGAAAAATCTGATTTTATTAATTCATGTGCCCTGAATCGGCAAGATACAGTCAAAGAAACAAATCTCCTGAAATGAAGAGATTGTTACAAATTGAGAAACAAAATGCCGGCGATGTTGACGAGGCTTTCAAGGAGCTTCCTCCTCTGCTATGACTCGTATGACAATGACGTTCTTCTCGTCTTGCTTTCTGGAGAGAGTTGATTCTGATTGAAGCTTGATCCTTTGTAGCTCACCAAGTTGTAGATAATACAGACGAATTCAGAATGCAGTTGTTCGCTTATTCCCTTATTTTGCATGGATCGCCCTTTCGGGTTTTCAATCCATCGGGATACCCATTTTTGCCTGAGCTGTCCAATGTGGCTTTTCAACTCAGCGGGTGTACATTTTTATTCATTTTCCCTTACTTTTGCCCGAGTCTTTTATTCTGTTTTTGACTCGCCGGGATGCCCTATTTTTGCCTGGACTCACATTCTGTTTTTTATGTCCAGCGGGTCATTTTATGCGAAGTATTTTTTAACTGCATCTGAATTCACAGGGGACGGGAAATCTTCACCATCCATGGTACTGAGCATCAGTGCTCCACCAGAGAAAACTTTCTTTACTACGAATGGTCCTTCATAATTGGGAGTCCATTTGCCCCTATGGTCTGTATGAGGAGGGAGGATTCTTTTCAGCACAAGATCTCCTACTTGGTACTCTCGGTGCCTGACTTTCTGATCGAAGGCTCTCTTCATTCTCTTCTGATATAGCTGTCCATGACAGATTGCAGCCAATCTTTTCTCTTCGATCAGACTCAGTTGTTCGTATCGGGCCCGAACCCAATCTGCTTCACTCAGTTTAACATCCATTAGTACCCGTAGAGAGGGTAATTCAACTTCAACAGGTAGGACTGCTTCCATACCATACACAAGCTGATACGGTGTTGCCCCAGTGGATGTTCTGATTGACGTGCGGTACCCATGCAAGGCAAACGGTAGCATTTCATGCCAGTCTTTGTATGTGACTACCATCTTTTGCACAATCTTCTTGATATTCTTATTTGCCGCCTCAACAGCACCATTCATCTTTGGCCTGTAAGGAGAAGAATTGTGATGTTGGATCTTGAAGTCCCGGCACAGCTCTGCCATCATTTTGTTGTTTAGGTTGGAACCATTATCGGTAATGATTCGCTCGGGCACTCCGTACCGACAGATGATATCTCTCTTCAGAAATCGGGCTACCACTTGTCTTGTAACATTTGCATATGAGGCTGCTTCAACCCACTTGGTGAAATAGTCAATGGCGACCAGGATGAATCTGTGGCCGTTCGAAGCAGTTGGCTCAATCTTGCCAATCATATCAATGCCCCACATGGCAAAGGGCCATGGTGAAGACATGATGTTCAAAGGGTTGGGAGGCACATGCACCTTATCTGCGTAGATCTGGCATTTATGGCACTTTCTGGCATAAGCACAACAGTCTGCATCCATTGTGATCCAGTAATAGCCTGACCTCAACAATTTCTTAGCCATGGCATGCCCTCCTGCATGGGTGCCAAAGGATCCTTCGTGCACTTCGTGCATCAACAAATCTGCTTCCGTCTTGTCAACACATCTGAGGAGTACCCTGTCAAAGTTCCTTTTGTATAAAGACCCATCAGTGTTTAGGAAGAAACTGCCAGCAAGCCTTCTCAAAGTCTTCTTATCATTGGAAGATGCCCCAGGTGGGTATGTTTGATCCTCCAAGAAGCACTTGATGTCATGAAACCAAGGCTTATCATCCTTGACAACATCTGCTGCGAATACATATGCTGGTCTATCAAGTCTAGACACTGAAATCTGAGGTACAAAGTTGGCGGCTTGAACTTTGATCATGGACGAAATGGTAGCAAGAGCATCTGCAAACTGATTCTCGTCCCGAGGGATATACTCAAGTTTGACTTTGGTGAAGAAGGTCAATAACCTTCTTGTATAATCCCTGTAAGGTATCAGATGATCCTGATGTGTATACCATTTTCCGTTGGTCTGATTAACCACCAGAGCTGAATCTCCGAATACAGTCAATGTCTTGATCCTGAGGTCAATGGCTTCCTCAAGACCCATAATGCAAGCTTCGTATTCAGCTTCGTTGTTAGTGCAGTTGAAAGTGAGTTTTGCCGAGAAAGGCATGTGAACTCCTTTAGGTGTAATGAGTACTGCACCAACACCACGGCCATTCATGTTAACAGCCCCATCAAACATCATAGTCCATTCTTCCTCCGGGTTAGGCCCTTCAGTGTGAATAGGCTCTTCGTGATCTTTTGCTTTAATGAACATGATGTCTTCATCAGGGAAGTCAAACCTCATAGGCTGGTAGTCATCAATGGGTTGCTCAGCAAGATATTCAGATAGTACACTGCCTTTGATGGCTTTCTGAGATGTGTAATGTATGTCGTATTCCGTGAGAATCATCTGCCATCTTGCAACCCTTCCGGTAAGAGCTGGCTTCTCGAAAATGTACTTAACTGGATCCATCTTTGAGATCAACAAAGTAGTGTGGGTCAGCATATACTGTCTCAGTCGGCGAGCAGCCCACGCTAAAGCACAGCAAGTTTTCTCGAGCAGTGAATAACGTTGTTCACAGTCGGTAAACTTTTTGCTTAGGTAGTATATTGCATACTCTTTTCGACCAGACTCGTCATGCTGGCCCAGCACACACCCCATTGACCCTTCTAATACTGTCAAGTACATAATCAGAGGTCTTCCTTCGACTGGAGGCATGAGGATTGGAGGTTCTTGCAAATACTCCTTGATCTTGTCAAAAGCCTTCTGGCAATCTTCGTTCCACCTGACCGTTTGTTCTTTTCTTAACAGCTTGAACAAGGGTTCACAGGTCGCTGTAAGGTGAGATATGAACCGTGAAATGTAGTTCAATCGACCTAAGAACCCTCGAACTTCTTTCTCAGTTTTCGGCGCAGGCATTTCTTGAATAGCTTTGACTTTATCAGGGTCAACTTCAATCCCTTTCTCACTTACAATAAAGCCCAGCAGCTTACCGGATCGCACCCCGAATGTGCATTTGTTGGGGTTCAGCTTTAGTTGGTACTTCCTCAGACGCTTGAACAACTTCAGCAGATTCACCAGGTGATCTTCCTCTGTAAGGGACTTGGCGATCATATCATCCACGTAACATTCTATTTCTTTGTGGATCATATCGTGGAATAATGTCACCATAGCCCGTTGATATGTTGCACCAGCATTCTTCAGTCCGAATGGCATCACTTTGTAACAGAACGTGCCCCAAGGTGTGATGAATGTTGTCTTCTCCATGTCTTCAGGTGACATCTTGATCTGATTATATCCTGAAAATCCGTCCATGAAGGAGAATACCGAGAACTGAGCCGTGTTATCCACCAATACATCAATGTGAGGTAATGGGAAATCATCTTTCGGGCTGGCTCTATTCAGATCCCGGTAGTCAACACACATTCTTACTTTGCCATCTTTCTTAGGCACAGGCACTATATTAGCAACCCACGGCGGATAGCTAGTTACAGCAAGGAACCCGGCGTCCCATTGCTTTTGTACCTCCTCCTTGATTTTCATAGCCATGTCTGGATGAGTACGGCGCAGTTTCTGTTTGACTGGAGGGCATTCTTCTCTCAAAGGCAGCTTGTGCACAACAATGTCGGTATCCAACCCTGGCATGTCTTGATACGACCAAGCAAACACATCAACATACTCTTGAAGCAGATCTATCAGTTGTCTCTTCACTGAGTCTTGCAGGCAGGCCCCGATCTTAACCTCTTTCACGTCTTCGTCTGTACCAAGATTAATCACTTCAATCTCCTCCTGGTGAGGAGTAATAACCTTTTCCTCCTGTCTCAACAACCTGGCTAGCTCTTCAGGAAGCTCATATTCTTCATCAACCCCTTCATCAGCTTGATTGATTGGATTGTCAAAGTCATACGATGTCATAGCCGTGCTGTTGTCGGTGCTGTCAGGAAGGCACTCTCTGCAAGGGTTAAGTTGTTCATTTTAGTGATTGATTTTAATCTTGCTTTAGAAAAAAAGTGAAAAGAAGTTATCATTTTGAAAACACCGCCATTTATTTTTGTACAAAAAGAAAAATGGAAAAACAGTGAGCAGAAAAGAAAAAGACTCGTTTGCAAAAAGATGTCTGATATTTCATTAATTTAATCTTGTTTGCACAAAAGTACAGATGGCCCTGATTACAAAATGAGTCTTGTCATCTTGGGCAAGATGCAAGACTTTGATGCATGCTATAAAAATATACAGGAAATAATAATTACTCTGCATGAGTAACTCTTATAATTTCCTGGGAAGACCAGTTCGAGACACTGCTCCCCGGGATCTTTGGACGAATCCAATTCTCCAGATTGCGCTCCTCTTCCAGCTCGTCTTCCAGACAGTTGATAGCATCAGGGGTAAGCATCCCCCCACTGACAAAACCTGGCTCTGCAGCAGCCTTTGCTTGATGTTGAGTTGGTTTGTAACCCAACCCAAACTTGTCTTCTTTTTTCTCCACCAATAGCAGTTTGCCCCAGCCTTGGGCAGTTCCTTCCTCAACAACCTTCCGGGCTTGTTGGTATGATGACATTGGAGTACCAGATACAGCAGATGCCTCATTCACATTCAAAGCTTCAAACCCCTGGCTCATTGTTTCATGGATCTCCCCATCCATTTCAATGTACTTATAGGTTGCCAGGTGGCTAACGAAAATATCCTCTTCCCCACAGATTGTGACAACTTGGCCTTCCCACTCAAATTTTAACTTTTGGTGAAGGGTAGACGTTATTGCGCCGGCGGCGTGAATCCAGGGTCTACCCAACAAACAGCTGTAGGCGGGCTGAATGTCCATCACATAAAAGATAGTTTTAAAGGTCTGTGGGCCAATTGTCACAGGTAGCTCAATCTCTCCCAGAACCGACCTCTTAGAACCATCAAAGGCTCTTACCACCAGGTTGCTGGGTCTCAATGCCAATCCATCATATTCTAACTTCACCAGAGCCTTCTTTGGTAAGACATTCAGGGAAGAACCTGTGTCCACCAGCACATGAGAAAGGACAGCTCCTTTGCATTCCATGGTTATGTGCAAGGCTTTGTTGTGGTTGCGGCCATCCACTGTCAGGTCAGAATTGGTAAACCCTAGCCCATTGCTAGCAGTAACATTTCCAACCACGGTTTCCAATTGGTTGACAGTAATCTCCTCGGGCACGTAAGCTGCGTGCAAGACTTTAAGTAGTGCATTCCGATGGGCCTCGGAGCACATAAGCAGTGAGAGGATAGAGATTTTGGATGGCGTCTGGTGAAGCTGATCCACAATTTTATAATCACTCTTTTTGATGATTCGCATAAACTCATCAACTTCCTGATCAAATGATGTCTTCAGGATTTCTTTGGCAGCCGGATCTTCCTGCACCGGGCCTTTTCCTTTTGCCTTGGCAGCAGCTTCTGCTTCGGCAGTAGGTCTTTGAATTGGTGGAGCAAAGAGACGTCCGCTTCGAGTGAAGCCTCCGCCTCCCCCCCACATTATCTACTTGTGGTGCAGGTGCTGATGTTTCAAGAGTGATCCTTTTCCCTCCACAGTACACGTCAGAGCCATAGTGCCAAGGGATGGCCCTATCGCTTTCATATGGTACTGGTCCAGGCACCGTGACAGTGACTGGACTGATTGCTGCTGCTGAAGGGACTGTAATTGTTTGTGGATCATAAAAGATTGTAACTGGTGCTCTGGCGGGAGCAGCACCTTCTGAATGGTAGGCGGAATTATTTTCAGGATCGTAGAATATGGTAACAGTAGAGACATCTTCGTGATTGATTGCTGGAGTTGTAGGAGGTACTGTTGGAAGGACTGTTGTTGTTGTTGATGGAGATTCGAAATGGAATGAAGCTGAAGTTGTAGCAGGAGAAACTGTTGAAAACTGATCATTTGGGAGGACAGATGAAGTACTTGCTGATGGTGCTGATGAATTGTCGGGAACAATAGTTGCTGCATTTGTAGGAGGTTCTGAAACCGTTGCTGATGAAGTTGTTGGGTTCGTCAGGAATGATGTAGTGATCTGTAGCAGGCCACTCTGAATAAGGCTGTCAATGCCATTCCTCAGGTCCTCACACCCATTCCATGAAATATTGCAGTAGGGGCACCCTAGTTCACACCCCGGAAATATCTGGTTTTCACGGAGTTGAGCTTTGATTTCCACCAATGGCGTCCTGATCTGATCCACACTGGTTATTAAATAAGACGGTTGGTCTTCTTCAATAGCGTTAATTCGAGGACCACCATGGTTTGGCATAGGGTTTTTATTGACATTGGGCGGAGGTGAAAAATTCAGAGCCTTGGAGTCTACCAAGTCCTGTACCTTCATATGCAGAGCCCTGCATTTTTCTGTACTGTGACCAGGTGCGTTTGAATGAAAAGCACACCTAGCATTAGAGTCATAGTTTCTTGGTAGACTGTTGGGATCAGGAGGTGCCAACGTTCTTAGCTCAACTAGGTTGAGTTTCAGAAGTTGTGGCAGCAAGGCAGCATACGGCATTGGGATCGGGTCGATTACTCTATTAGCTTGAGATGGCCTCTGTTGGAATGGCCTTTGTTGATTGTTGTTGTTGGAGTTGTTGCTGTTGTAGTTCCTTGGAGGATACTGATTTTGCTGATACTGGGGTTGTTGTTGGAAGTTTTGTTGAGGAGGTTGATAGACTGGCTGTGGATGAGCTGGAGCAGGGATAGTGACTGCTGCTATTGTCCTCTGAGCATATTGGGACCTACCCCTGTTGGTGTGAATGGCATTGGTCTCGCCAGTTCTTCTCGGGCCTGCAAAAGGCTTTCTTGTACTACTGGACGAGCTTGCACCGTTGTCTGAGATCTTTCCCATTTTTAACAAGCTTTCAATTCTCTCCCCGGCTATGACAACATCTGCAAAGCTAGTGGAAGAGAAAGCTGCCAACCTGTCAATATATGTTCCCTGAAGGGTGTTCATGAACATATCTGCCATTTCCCGCTCAGACATAGGTGGTTGAACAGCAGCAGCCAGCTGCCTCCACCTTTGGGCGTATTCTCGGAAACTCTCCCTCGAAGACTGTGACATTCCCATCAGGAGAGTCCTGTTGGGTGCCATGTCTAGATTGTATTGATACTGTCTAATGAAGGCCTCTGCCAGGTCCTTCCAGCATCTCACAGTTGCCCTTGTCAAATGGGAATACCACTCCCTCGAAGCTCCAGTCAAGCTATCTTCAAAATAGAACATCCACAATTTCTCATCCATCGTATAGGCCTTCAGCCTTCCCAGAAATGATTGTAGATGAGTCCGGGGGCATGAAGTCCCATTATACTTTTCGAAACAAGGAGGCTTGAACTTATGGGGGATCCTGACCCCATCTACCAAACCCATGTCCATGACGTCGAAGCCCAAAGAATTTTGAGACTCCAGTGATCTCAACTTCTCAGCTATTTCATCCAATCGCCTATCATAGGCTTCCTCTCCAGCACCCATTACTGTAAATTGGTCCTCCTGAGGATCTTCCTGAAGTACTCTGGCTGCAGTGGCTGTCCCTTGTATATTGACAGGGATGTTGGCCTCTGGATGGAGATGGGGTCCAAAAACTGGGGGATTGACATGAGGTTGCACCCGTTCATTGTTACTTGTGCCGGCAGTCCCCACATGGGGCTCATCTTGATTCCTCCCTTCTACCAAAGCTCTGAGCCTCTCCTGGCTTTGAGCTAAATTGTTCATTACTTCCATGAATTGCGTTATCTGAGTTCTCATCTCCAACCTTTCGTTGGCCATCTGGTTTCTGACCTCCGTAAGGTCTTGCTGCATCTGATCCATCTGAATTCCCGGAAGGTTGTTTCTAGTTGGGTACCTGTGTGGCCTGTTGAGGGGAAATACCCGGCGGCGAGCAATAATTCCTGAATATCACAACAGAGGTTAGTAACAATAAAACAAAACCTACAAAACAAACAGAAGGGTTAGTATGCAATGCAGTTATGCTTATTTGTTCTCAAGGTATCCGGTTTGGTCTTCAGTTTTGACCCTTCCAGACCCTTGAAGATGTTGCTGTTGAAGTTGCTTTCGAAATAAACCCAGGTGGAAACTAACACAAATATATTACAGAAGGTGAAATAATACATCTTGTTCATTTTACAACACAAGCCCGCTAAGGGGTCAAAATACAGTACAAAAATAAAAGTACATGGAAAGAAAGCAACAACAAACAAATGATCAAACTCCGAGGCCAAACTCATCCTCACGAACTTCCTTGAGAAGTGCTTCGGTCACAGGATCAGCCGGGTGCTCCGTAAGATTTCTGATGAGAAGGTTTCTTGTTGCAACAGCTGCAGTCAACTTCTTGTTCTGACTTTGGTCCTTAGACCTCTTCACTCCAGCTCTGATTTCTAGCTCTGATATTTCCTTCTGGGCTGCTGCCAGGGCTTTTTCCATCTGCTCCATCTTGTCCTGAACTCTCTTGTCTTCTAGAGTACGGGCCTCAGTGATCCGGACCCACCTGGCCTGACTCTCTTTCAAATACAAGTCTGTTCTTGCTCTCTGGAACTGGGCTTCTTTACAAGCATTCTTCAGAATTTGCTCACCAGCCTTAGACTTGTTGATGTAATCTCCAGACTTCTCAATCTTAGTCAAGTGTTCCACTCTCAACTTCTCCAGTCTCTCAATCTCCCTCACACCTTCACTCCTCTCCCGGAGGGTCTTCTGCAAAGCCTGGGTTAACTTCTCATTTCTTTCCTTCAAGCTTTGAAACTCCTCCAGACTGATAGTGGCAGGGGGTGGTGCTGAAGATGACTCAGGCATGTCTTCTATGGTAAAGGGCATTCCAGAGAACTGGGCCCTAGCATGGGACCACTCATAATATTGGACTGATGCCACATTATTGCACTTCCCCAGAATGGTGATTCCCTTGGTTTGAACATGATCCCAGGCCCAGGCAGCCTGCCTAACAGTTGCCAGACTAATCTTGTTCTCACAGTAGAGGGTCTCAACCAAGTCTTGTTCCCTTGGGGTATGAACCAGTGCATAGCCCAATTGCCTTCTGAACAGCAGAGGGTTGTAATTGATACTTCCCTTAACTCCTATCAAGGGCACATTGGAAAAGTGACCACAGCTGGTGATTATATCTCTGCCCTTGGTGCTTTGAGTACACCATCTGATGTCTGCTGAAGTGAGAGTAGTGAGCCTCTTAGCCCAGTTGCTTTGCTGATGAGGATTTAGGAATGCATCTGTCCTGGGTAGATGCTTAAGAAGCCAAGCATGGAATAATGGAGCACAAATCCTCACTAATCTTCCCCTCTGTTTCTCATTCCTCTGGTGCACTGAGTAATAGAGATCTCCTAGCAAAGTTGGCACTGGGTTCTTCAGGATGAACAAATGGATTGCATTCTTGCTGATGAATCGAGGCTCATCTGCAAACAACACAATTCCATATACACTTAAGGCCAACAGAGCACAAACAGCTCTCCACTCCCCCAGGGAAGCCTTCAGACTAGCTTGAGAAATCAGGAAGTCAAGATGAAAACCAGGGATCCCAGCTTTAGAGGTCATATGCTGCTCAATCAAAGCAGGTTCCAGGTGCAGAGCTTTTGCCACCTCTCCATTGCTGGGAAAGACCATTTCAGGGTTGAAAGGGATTTCCCTCTTGATAGGCAAACCAATCAAAGATGAGTATTCTTCTAAAAGAGGCCCCGTCTGAAAGTCTTGAAAGGTGAAACATCTCAATGGGGGATCATAAAACTGAATACAGGTATGGATCAGGCTTCTCTGAGAAGGGTCCAGATCCATAACCATGTCAAGTATGTCCCCATAATGCTCCCTGAACAAAGGTATGTGATCTGGAGTGATCAGGGTTTGGATCCTCCTGATGTCTGATAAGTCTGGTTGGAAGAAATGGTAGGTGATGTTGCTTTTCTTTGGAGCCATGATGCTGAAGACTGAGTAGAGTGCTGATGACAATGCTGAAGGAATGAGACACTGATTGGCTGGTGCTGGCAACTGAAGTATATGGTTGACAGCTGAAGCAAGTGCTGATGGAGACAGGTCAATACTGCAGATGGGGTCAAAACCAAAACCAGATGAAAATGGATACCCTGAAACACAAATAAGCAAATGTTAATATGATGCAATGGGTATGTATGCAAATGATATGCAAAGGGTTTGTGACTGAGCTGGATCTGATCAAAATACCCAGGTATAAGTCCATGTGTGTTCAAGAATTTCAGATGGAGGTCTATAAATCCAGTAACCAGGGTGGGGGACTCAAATAAAGAGCCACAAGTCCAAGGTTTTAGAATCACAAGAACTGTCCAACATGGAGTATTCTTAACAAAGTCAAAGTAACAGGGTATTCTGAGGTCAAGGTACCTGCAAACCTGTAAACAGCCCAACCCCCTCACAGGTGATGATCTAGAACAAGGATCCTCAGACTTGGATCAGTTATGAGAAGTGTAAACACTTCTAACCCGGAGGTACAGTGTTTACAATAACCATAACAGTTCCTCCTCTAATTCACCTCAGTTTCTGAAGGTCAATACTAAAAGGTCATCCAGACTTAGCAGGCTTCCCAGATAGCCCTAGCATTGCAGGAAATCTGCAACACAGAGTTCTCAAGAAGAAACCCATATCTGAACCGTGTTTCATATTCCCGCACCAGACCGAAATGGAATGGGAAAGAATATGATTCACTCTAGCCTAGGTGTCACTCAGGTCCCAGGTATAGGACCTTAACTCTCAATGAATCACCCACCCACCAAGGCAAACCACCAGATCCAGCCAGCAGCAATGACAGTATGATATAAATAAATGCAATAAAGAAAGCAGTAAAGTAACTGTACATAAAGCAATAAACAAAAATAAATACAAGCACATAACACCCCAGTAAACACAAATCAATCAAGCGCTAGGAGGAACCCACAAAAAGAACCAGAAGCCCTGGTTGCAGGATGTTCTCTCCCCAGCAGAGTCGCCAAGCTGTCGCTCCCAAAGATTAGCATCCAGGTACAAGCGCGAACGGTCGGCGAAAGGGACAGTGAGAACACACAGCCGTGAACTCACTGGAGATGAAAAGAGTCGCCAGCTAGGCATTTTTATCCCGGAGGAAAGGCAATGCTGCATAAGCCTAGAAAGAGATGGATAAGACGGTTTGCGAACCAGAGAGACTGAGAAAGGGGGTTGGTTACAACCTGGGAAGGTATTAGCACCCAGATTGTCCGTCGTACTCGACGGGATCCACGCTTAAAAGATTTGTGTTATAAAGGGGTAGTGTCAGTGCAATTTGTGTATAAAAGAGCTGGAAAAGGATGTACAGGTGTCAGTGTAAAAGGAATGTGAAGTGTAATATATACAGTGTCAGTGTGAGAACAAGAATGAAGTGCTCAAGAATATGAGGCTAAGAGAATAAAGCTGGAAAGAGGGGGGATATACAGAGACTTTTGTTCGATAACTGTTAAGTTATGCCTACGTATCCTCTCGTGCAATGAGGAAGTCAGAACACCGTAGTTCGACCCAAAGAGACTGAAAGATGAATTGACTTGTGAACTGCTTACTTGCTTATGCTCAAGTGTATGACCTGTCTGGCTCAGGTGCAAACTGTCTTGCATTAGACGGAAGAAGCGAGTTCTCGTTTATGAGTGAAGGTGATGAGAAAAGAATCCCGGAGGAGACGATTATTGTTTGTTTTTTTGAGTTTTCAGTCTTTTATTGCTTTTGAGAATTTGTCATAAGTAAATGAGCTTAAGCCTAAACCAATGGATTTAGTAAACTCATCACATCTTCCCTCTGTTTAGGGGTAATGAGAATACCTTAAGTGTGAAGTCAGATTCTCACACTTAATCACCTTTGATGAAGGATTAGGATCATTAACCTACTTGTGATTATTTTGATGTTTTTGGTTTTTGTTTAGTGTTGAGTAATGAGGTTAAGCCATAATCAAGGATTAAACAGACCCATTACACCATCCTAAAAGAAGGATGATAGATGAGAAAGTTTAAGCTGAGGAAAGCTCCTCAACTTAATCCATGATTAGGGATTAAACTCATGACAAAACAAGCCTTTGATTAAGTGGATTTTATTTAATGATATGATGATGAAGTGAATTTTATGATTTGTAAGACAAACTTGAGGGGGACTTGTCCATTAACACTAGGGTTAGTCCTTCTTAACCGCTTAAGGAAGAATTAGAACCCTAATGCAAGGCCCAAGTTACAAGTGTGATGTCTTGATATTTATTAAGTGAATTGATTAAGAGACTTAAACACATTAAGGGTTTAATACTTAGGATTAAAGTTATACACTCCATCCTAAAAGAAGGATGCAGGCATAAGCTTAATCACAAAGTCTTAAAGCCTTTAGGGTTTAGTCCCTGATTATGAGGTGAGAAGAGAAGACTCAAAGAGAGACACAAAGGTAAAACTATGGGGGGAGACTAATCAAAACCCTAATTCATTGTCATGCTTGGTTGTCCCTAAAGTTTGTGAGGTTTTGCAAGAAGAATCTTCAGAGGAGCCACCAGGAAGCAGATGAATAAGATCAAGAGAAGCAAAGTGACTTGCTTCATTCAAGAAGTCAAGTCACTTGAAGAAAGAAAGTGGGAGGAAGAAGAATGAGAAAGCTCAAACTCAAACACAAATAAGAATGCAGCAATGGATGCAAGAGAGATGAAAAGAAAAGTTATGAGAAGTGAAGGCAAATTCACTTCCCAAGTTTACCTACCACCTGAAATGTTAGAAAGAGATGCAATGCAATGCAAGATGAGATGAAATGGCATGATGCTAGACAAAACCAGAAGCATGTTAATGATGATTATGATGCTATGAGATGCTGCAAACATGAGGCAAGGCATGGAGATGTTCATACAAGATCATGAATGCAAATGATGCAAGCTAAAGGGCATGAACAAGCATGGAAAGTTATGAAGCATACAAGACAAATGACATGGCAAATATGAGATGCAATGATCAAAGATGCTTTCTATATGTCTTAAGATGCCAAATGAATCACAAGAATGCACAAAATGCAAAGACAAGTCATGTTATGCAAGAGTATGCAAGAAGGATGCAAATGGAAGCCCAAATTAGGGTTCATGGACCAAACATCAAACAAAAACCCAAAACAGAAGCAAACCCTAAGATAAAAAATGGAAAATGCTACCCAAAGAAACCCTAAACCTATACTAAACCAAGGTCCAAAGGGGAGGTCTCAACTCTCAACCAATCTCAAGATATGATTTTTCTAAGTTGTTAGGGTTTTTTAGGGTTCTTAACAAAAGAAATGCCAAACAATTGGAAAATACAAGATCAAATCATGGCCATTTTACCCTAGAAACTACATGCTAAACACAAGACAAAGCAAAAAGAATCAATGTCCAAACCTTCTCCAATAGGCAGAAATGAATTTTCGAATTTAGGATCAAATTAATGCATAAAAAATGATTTAATTCAATGAAAAATTCTTAAAATGCATCAAGATCAAAAAAGAAATTTGGTTTGAAGGTTGGACAATGTTTCTAAATGTCTTAGAACATTTCATGAATTTTTTGGTGATTTTTAAATACCTAAAAGTATTTTTAATTAATTAATTCCCATTAATCAATTAAAAATAATCTTTTAAATATTTAAAAATACTTTTTTAATGATAAAAAATAAAATAAAAATGTTTTTGGGTCTTAAAAATTAATAAAACTTTTAAGAAAAAGTTTCATAATTTTTAAGACATTTTTGCTATTTTTAAATAATTATGCAAATTAAATGAAAGAAAATGAAATAAAAATTAAATAAAATGAAAGTATGCAGTATGGAAGGCCAGGATTCAATCTGGAAATGAGAGGGTTGACTGCGCGCCAGATCCAATGGGCCACATTCAAACTGGGCTAAACTTAATTAATTAAATAAATTAAACCTAATTAAGTTAATGACAAGATCTGGGCCATTGGATGCGCGCGGGAAAAGACCTGGTCAACTCATCCAACGCCTGAAATTCAAACCTGAAGCCCTAACCCTAATTACCCATTAATGACTTTCAGGTCACCGGAGACGAGCTCCGGTCGTCTTCTCCGGTGACCTTCTTCCCTGAAAACTTCCAAATCCTTCCCTAGGTCACTAAAATGAAATCTAAAACCATGGAAATGTTCCTCAACCTCTCACGAATCAAACCCCTCTCTCAAAACAAATTTATTCTTCCTAAACAAACTGAATCGAAGAAAATGAGTTCTAGGGCACGCAGGTTTCAGAGACAAATTAAACTCTCAAATCAAAGCCATTTTCAAAACCAAAGACATATTCATGATCAGGACAACACAAAGAACAAGTTTGTAACAAGAAAAATGATTTCTGGAAAAATAATTTTCAAGCTACCTGAGATTTGAAGCTTTCAGTTTGAAGACTTTCTGGCCACTTCCTTCAGTGCAAACTACTCCACTTGGTCCCCAGAAGATGTTTGAATGCTCAAAAGGAGTTTAAGTTGGCTGGTTGATGAGTTTCGATAGCTTCTGCTCAAGCTCAGTCAAAAATGGCAATGGAGCTTTAGGCAGTTTCAGGTCATGGTGATGGGTTCTATGTGATCCTGAGGGTGAATGGAGAAGCTTTACAAAGTTTGTTTGACTGTTTGTGAGCTAGGATGAGAGTTTCGAATGAAACTGCAAGCTGGTGTCAAAATGGTGCAGTGATGTTGTAGCTTGTTTAAGGCTTGGTTCTTGGTTGCTTTGGGCTCAATGAGACATGGTGAGATGATTGGTAAAGATGGTTTGGATGTATGTGAGCTGGGCAGAGAGTTTCGAAGGCAAAAGCAAAATGGAGTGTTCTTGTGTTTTTTGTGTGTATGAGATGTTTCAGCCTTGCCTTCTCATATCTTTGGCTTGCCAAGGGATATTGTATTATAATCCTATAGGTCAGATGATGTGACCTGGCCTATAGTGATTGGTAAGTTTACTTTTGCAAAATGTCCATTTCTTTGTAAGAGAAAGCATGGCTTGATCTAGGCTTGGTACAAGGCATGGGCTATCCGCAGCAAAATGAGGGGAAAGAGTCAGCTTGGTTCAGCACCCAATGTGACAAGTTGGTGAAGTGTTATGAGTGCTTTTGCAAGTTGTTGCTTTATGGACTTTCATGATAAAAATGCCTTGTTACATGAACTAAACACATGTGATCTTGGTTCAAATTTGATTTTTAGGACTTAGAGAATGCTTATGTGCTGGTTTGATACCAATTAGAAGTTGCAATTTGACTTAGCACATGATTTTGCAATTTTCACACTTAGGGCATGCCTTGAAAATCAATGATTTTTGCCAACTTTGCATTGCCATAACTTTTGATCCAAGAAGAGTTTGATCATGTTCTTGTACTTTTTGAAAAGGGAAAGATGAGATCTACAACTTTCATGACCAAAGTTTTTCCATTTGAAGCATTTTTGGATCATGAATCATGGCTTGAAAAATGACCTAAAATGATGCATTCTTGAAAAGTCAACTATGCTCCAAAAGTCAACATTTGCAAAAACCCTAAATTCTTGATTTCTATGAACTTCAACCTTCTTCCATGATCAAATAAAGATCATATACACTCAAAATGATGAAGATCACCCATTGGTTGGGTCATTGGGGGCCTCAGATGCCCTGATTTTACACTGACTTGTCTGAAAAGTCAACCCCTTGATCAGATGACTTCCTCATGGAATTTATTCATGAAAATTGATATGTATACTCCCTATACCATATAAAGAGCAATGGAAACAAGAATGACCAAAAAATTGGGGTTATGGCCTCTGAAACCAAAACCCTAATTTTAGGTCAACTGTGCAGTCAAACTTGGCTCTGCATCCATTCCAAACCCAGTTCTTGTGATTCTTTTGAAATCTTGACTTTGAAAGGATGTAACATGATATAAGAACACACATGGACCCCTTTGAAGTGATTGGTAGCCTTTGGAATGGCTCAAGAGGCTCTTGGATTGCTCAGATCACAAACCCTAGGTGCAGATGCCTTAGAAACTATGCAGTGAATCAAAAATGAGATGTGAGATGATATGATTGTGTTTATGCATATGAGGATGATCACAAGCCATGGTGAAATGGGTGAGGGCAAATTTGGGGTGTTTACAGCTGCCCCTATTCAAACATGAGTTAGCTGTGCAGGATGTAAGCGACGGCTTAACAGGCAAACAAGATAACTTGTGGTTGAATACCAAAGACAGTCCAAAATTTGCACTCACGGAATGAAGAAGAAAAGGGATATAGATTGTAAAAGGAAAACAAAGTATATTGTAAAGGTGTGGGCGACGGAGGACGACCGTCGAGCAGAGGACGACTGCTGGGTAAAGAGCGATGACGGGGACGGCCGACATGCTGGGATAAATGTGAAGTAAAGCGATGACGGGGACGGCCGACATGCTGGGGATAAAAGGTAGAGCTAAGACGGGGACGGCCGACTAGCTGGGAAAATAAGATATCATGATGGGGACGGCCATCAAGATAAAGCTGTAAAATTTTCTGGGGATCGAATGAAACATGACGGGGACGGCCATCAAGTTCATAAAGCAAAGTAACCAACGATGGGGACGGCCATCGGGCTAAAAGGAAAAGGGACCACGACGGGGACGGCCATCGGGTTAAAGAATAAATGAAATAAACAGATGATGGGGTACGGCCATCAAAGGTGAAGGAAGATCACCTAGCAGGGGACGGCTGCTCTGTTGGGGATAGAAGAAATATGATGGGGACGGCCATCAAAGGTGGAGGACGACCACCTGGCAGGGTACGGCTGCCGAAAATATCACGACACAGGACGAATGCCGGATAGAAAAGGTCAACGATGGGGACGGCCATCGGACGAGCATGATGGAGGACGACCGTCAAGAAGTGGAGGACGACCACTCAGCAGGGTACGGCTGCTCTCAAGGTTTATCATGACATAGGACGAATGTCAGATAACCAAAATCAACAATGGGGACGGCCATTGGATAAAGTGATGAAGGACGATCATCAAGAGGTGGAGGACGACCACCTAGCAGGGGACGGCTGCTAAACTATCAACGATGGGGACGGCCATCGGATGAGCATGATGGAGGACGACCATCAAGAAGTGGAGGACGACCACTTAGCAGGGTACGGCTGCTCTCAAGGTTATCGTAACACAGGACGAGTGTTAGATAAAAAGGAAATTTGTTGGCGATCTACTGGGGATGTAGTAAACACGGATGAACGTTTACATCCAAGAAACAAAAGGTATAAGTGTTTGGTATTGTGTATAGATTAAAGATGCGGGCGAGCATCCTTAAGACTATGATACGGACGAGTACCATGTAGAAACAAACTGACACATGTTCAGAGATGATGATACGGACGAGTATCAACTGGTTAACAAAGAACACGGACGAGTGTTGCATCTGAAAGGACTCTTCTGGGGAATAGTAAACACAGACGAGTATCTATATCCAAGAAGACATAAGTGTTTGACACGGTGTATGGATTAAAGATGCGGACGAGCATCCTTAAGTCTATGATACGGACGAGTATCATGTAGAAACAAACACTAGACGCAATGTAAAAATGTAAATTAATTAACTATTCACATTTTTTAAAACTAAAAACATCGCCCGCCTTAGATAAACATAGCAACATCCGATAGCACTAGGTTGATTATCGAGTCTCTGTGGGATCAATATTTTTTATTACTACGTAATAGACTATGCACTTGCAGTTAGTAACCGTTAGACTCAGAAAGTCATCACCAAATCCCTCTTTTGCGTGGACCACCCTTTACGGGGTTTCATTCCACCAGGGTACCCATAGGCAAGACCACAAAAGTGTGAGTCAACGAATTTTAAACTGATAGTTTCTACAGAGAGATAACTTAATAAACTTTAATAAGCCAAACCTCTATTGAATTTGAAAAGGAGGATTAATTATGTACCGATATTTTTACCATTAATTTAAATTAATTAACTATTCACATTTTTTAAAACTAAAAACATCGTCCGCCTTAGATAAACATAGCAACATCCGATAGCACTAGGTTGATTATCGAGTCTCTGTGGGATCAATATTTTTTATTACTACGTGATAGACTGATAACTTGCAGTTAGTAACCGTTAGACTCAGAAAGTCATCACCAAATCCCTCTTTTGCGTGGACCACCCTTTACGGGGTTTCATCCCACCAGGATACCCATAGGCAAGACCATAAAAGTGTGAGTCAAAGAATTTTAAACTGAGAGTTTCTACGGAGAGATAACTTAATAAACTTTAATAAGCCAAACCTCTATTGAATTTGAAAAGGAGAAATAATTATGTACCGATATTTTTACCATTAATTTAAATTAATTAACTATTCACATTTTAAAAAAAAAACATCGCCCGCCCTAGATAAACATAGCAACATCCGATAGCACTAGGTTGATTATCGAGTCTCTGTGGGATCAATATTTTTTATTACTACTTGATAGACTGTGAACTTGCAGTTAGTAACCGTTAGACTCAGAAAGTCATCACCAAATCCCTCTTTTGCGTGGACCACCCTTTACGGGGTTTCATCCCACCAGGATACCCATAGGCAAGACCATAAAAGTGTGAGTCAACGAATTTTAAACTGAGAGTTTCTACGGAGAGATAACTTAATAAACTTTAATAAGCCAAACCTCTATTGAATTTGCAAAGGAGAATTAATTATGTACCGATATTTTTACCATTAATTTAAATTAATTAACTATTCACATTTTTTAAAACTAAAAACATCGTCCTCCTTAGCTAAACATAGCAACATCCGATAGCACTAGGTTGATTATCGAGTCTTTGTGGGATCAATATTTTTTATTACTACGTGATAGACTGTGCACTTGCAGTTAGTAACGGTTAGACTCAGAAAGTCATCACAAAATCCCTCTTTTGCGTGGACCACCCTTTACGGGGTTTCATTCCACCAGGATACCCATAGGCAAGACCACAAAAGTGTGAGTCAACGAATTTTAAACTGATATTTTCTACAGAGAGATAACTAAATAAACTTTAATAAGCCAAACCTCTATTGAATTTAAAAAGGAGAATTAATTATGTACCGATATTTTTACCATTAATTTAAATTAATTAACTATTCACATTTTTTAAAACTAAAAACATCGCCCGCCTTAGATAAACATAGCAACATCCGATAGCACTAGGTTGATTATCGAGTCTATGTGGGATCAATATTTTTTATTACTACGTAATAGACTATGCACTTGCAGTTAGTAACCGTTAGACTCAGAAAGTCATCACCAAATCCCTCTTTTGCGTGGACCACCCTTTACGGGGTTTCATTCCACCAGGGTACCCATAGGCAAGACCACAAAAGTGTGAGTCAACGAATTTTAAACTGATAGTTTCTACAGAGAGATAACTTAATAAACTTTAATAAGCCAAACCTCTATTGAATTTGAAAAGGAGAATTAATTATGTACCGATATTTTTACCATTAATTTAAATTAATTAACTATTCACATTTTTTAAAACTAAAAACATCGTCCGCCTTAGATAAACATAGCAACATCCGATAGCACTAGGTTGATTATCGAGTCTCTGTGGGATCAATATTTTTTATTACTACGTGATAGACTGATAACTTGCAGTTAGTAACCGTTAGACTCAGAAAGTCATCACCAAATCCCTCTTTTGCGTGGACCACCCTTTACGGGGTTTCATCCCACCAGGATACCCATAGGCAAGACCATAAAAGTGTGAGTCAAAGAATTTTAAACTGAGAGTTTCTACGGAGAGATAACTTAATAAACTTTAATAAGCCAAACCTCTATTGAATTTGAAAAGGAGAAATAATTATGTACCGATATTTTTACCATTAATTTAAATTAATTAACTATTCACATTTTAAAAAAAAAAACATCGCCCGCCCTAGATAAACATAGCAACATCCGATAGCACTAGGTTGATTATCGAGTCTCTGTGGGATCAATATTTTTTATTACTACTTGATAGACTGTGAACTTGCAGTTAGTAACCGTTAGACTCAGAAAGTCATCACCAAATCCCTCTTTTGTGTGGACCACCCTATACAGGGTTTCATTCCACCAGGATACCCATAGGCAAGACCACAAAAGTGTGAGTCAACGAATTTTAAATTGATAGTTTCTACGAAGAGATAACTTAATAAACTTTAATAAGCCAAACCTCTATTGAATTTGCAAAGGAGAATTAATTATGTACCGATATTTTTACCATTAATTTAAATTAATTAACTATTCACATTTTTTACAACTAAAAACATCGCCCGCCTTAGCTAAACATAGCAACATCCGATAGCACTAGGTTGATTATCGAGTCTCTGTGGGATCAATATTTTTTATTACTACGTGATAGACTGTGCACTTGCAGTTAGTAACGGTTAGACTCAGAAAGTCATCACCAAATCCCTCTTTTGCGTGGACCACCCTTTACGGGGTTTCATTCCACCAGGATACCCATAGGCAAGACCACAAAAGTGTGAGTCAACGAATTTTAAACTGATAGTTTCTACAGAGAGATAACTTAATAAACTTTAATAAGCCAATTCTCTATTGAATTTGCAAAGGAGAATTAATTATGTACCGATATTTTTACCATTAATTTAAATTAATTAACTATTCACATTTTTTAAAACTAAAAACATCGCTCGCCTTAGCTAAACATAGCAACATCCGATAGAACTAGGTTGATTATCGAGTCTCTGTGGGATCAATATTTTTTATTACTACGTGATAGACTGTGCACTTGCAGTTAGTAACCGTTAGACTCAGAAAGTCATCACCAAATCCCTCTTTTGCGTGGACCACCCTTTACGGGGTTTCATTCCACCAGGGTACCCATAGGCAAGACCACAAAAGTGTGAGTCAACGAATTTTAAACTGATAGTTTCTACAGAGAGATAACTTAATAAACTTTAATAAGCCAATTCTCTATTGAATTTGCAAAGGAGAATTAATTATGTACCGATATTTTTACCATTAATTTAAATTAATTAACTATTCACATTTTTTAAAACTAAAAACATCGCCCGCCTTAGCTAAACATAGCAACATCCGATAGCACTAGGTTGATTATCGAGTCTCTGTGGGATCAATATTTTTTATTACTACGTGATAGACTGTGTGTTAATGCTATTATTTTCTGATTGGCATTATATTTGGTAAAACTAATATGGCTGGAAAATGTTGAATAAGAAGTTCCATATTAACATGGTATAGACTCTGGAAGAACATGTCAAACATGATGTCCTGACATGGTGGCACAGATAAATGTGGAAGTTGTCAAAGAAGATGTTGAATTCAGTTCAGAATGTCCTATCAGATGTTGGGACATTATCAAACAGAGTATAAGAACTTAATTCAGGATGTCCCAATAGATGTTGTCATATGTTACAGTCAGATGTCAAAGAAGATGTTGAAACATCTGCTGTCATATGTTACAGACAGATGTCAAAGAAGATGTTGAAACATCTGCAAATGTCATGACAGAATTACTGTCATATGCTACAGACAGATGTCAAAGAAGATGTTGAAACATCTGCAAATGTCATGACAGATGTCAAAGAAAATGTTGAAATGTCATGACAACATTACTGTCATATGTTACATATAGATATCAAACAAGAAGTGTTGAACTTAGTTCAGGATGTCACACCAGATGTTGTGACACTGTCAAACAAAGTAACAGTTAATGAACTTAAGTCAAGATATCAGGATGTCACACCAGATGTTAGGACATTGTATCAGTCAATGGAATAAGTTCAGTTTACAGGATGTCACATCAGATGTTGTGACATTGTATCAGTAAATGAAGTAAGTTCAGTTTTTCAGGATGTCCCAACAGATGTTGTGACATCTCAGACCTGCTACCAGAATTAATTAATGACTAACTGATCTGAGATATTTAAGGAGAGTTATCTGGAATTAATTATGGATGGATAAAAAAAGAATAAGGCGCATCTGTAGGGAGTTTTGTTATGAAGATTCAGATTAATTAGAAGAACAAAATCACCTAGAATCTAGGAAGTAACAAACCCTAATTCAAGGTGATGACATTGGATTTATCAGATCTGAATTATGCAGAATATTCTGGAGATATTATGCAATCATATGTGGTGCTGATTTAGAAGATCTTAAAGACTCAATTTAAATTGAAGACAAATATTGAAAAATATAGGTTTCTATATTTAGAGATATTTTAGGAGTTGAAGATCTTTTGGAATATTTGTAGCAGATTTTTTCTGCATGTTTGTAGCAGCTATTGTTGTGATTGTTTAGGCCCAAATCCAGTTGGGAATAGGTTATAAAAGAAACCTTGTAACCTAGTTTAGGATGAATCCAATCAACCGAAAATGTAAACATTATTAGGGTTGTGTCCTTGTGTCAGCCGTGCGTAACAAGTAACTCTATTGTGGCTGTTTCACTTGTGATTCTCTAAGCTTGTAAGCAAGAGAAGTTTTGTGACTTGATTGAAACTGTGAAGTAAGATCAAGTTGTTTTGTTTGAAGTATGACTTCAATTTTATTAAACTTGTAAACAAGATCACTGTGTGATTGAGGGGGAATGAGTAGGGTACTCATATCTAAGTTGTGTCTTAGGTAGAAATTGCATTGGGTAGTTATTAAGTGAAAGATTAAACAGGGTGGTTTAAGTCTAGAATTAATATTACTTATAGTGGATTTCCTCCTGGCTTGGTAGCCCCCAGATGTAAGTGTGGAGATACACTGAACTGGGTTAACAATTCTGCTGTGTTCTTTATATCTTTTATGTTTTATGCAGTACCTGAACTGAATGTCCTATCAGATGTCCCAACATCCTGAAGCATGTTTGACTATGATATATCAGAATTATTTAAGTACTGATATGTATGCCTTACCATGTTTATAAGTAACAGATAAGATGTCTCAACATCATATTCGACATCTGAGTCTGTCATACCAGAATTTCAATTGGTATCAGAGCAGGCATCCTGGTCTGTTTCTGGATGAGATCTAAGGGGGATACTTTCTGGTTCATGGTAAAGGAAGAAGGATGATATAATGAAAAGCTGTTGGAACTTGAGAGGTTCATATTGGCATTTGAATGGTCCCTAGAAGTGGAGGATGGACTATTCATCATATGGTGTATATTGGACCAGTCTGGTGTTATCAGGGCTGGAAATTTGCTGGTGAATTGCTGTGTAGCTATGATGTCAAACAGAATGTCCTGACATCTTGGTTCAGAGAATTCTATATTTGAAGGAGGCTTGTATTTTGTTTTCTGTGAGAACTGGAGAACACTTAGTTCAGAATGTTGTGGTTCTTGATGAAAGAAGAGGTTGGAGCCAAAACAAAAGAGTATAATTATCAAATCTTTCATGCGGGAGTGAAAATCTTGATAAGTTATCTCTTAAGCTTATTTATGGTGACCTAATGAGGATATTCTTCCTGGTTATGGTGTCCTATGTTGTTTAGGTATAGCTGGAGAAAATCTCTCTTGTGAAGATACATGTTTATGATTGTCTAAATCATGAGCTGAAGGAAGTTTCATCAAGAAAGAAGCTGAATTGATATGTCAATCCAAATGGCTTGACACCACACTACACATCAACAGTTTATGGTAAATGTTGAATCAAAGACCTAAAAGATTGTTTTTTTTTCCTGAAGCTATGAAGCTGAATACTCCTTGAGATGCTACTGTCTATTGTATGTGTTCAAAGTATCTTTCATAATGTTATAGCACTTCAGTTGGAGCTGATTGAAGAAAAGATAGTAATCTTGAAAGCAATAATGTTTCAGAACCAAGCTTAGTTTTGTGTTCCAGAAGAAGGAAACTGGTGTGATATCCTGCTAACATGATGGATGCTTTGGGTGCTAGACAAATGTGTGATGATCACATATGTTTGGAACCTACTCCTAACCTGGAAGAGGAGGCATCTATGCTATATGTTGAAGACTTAGATAATGACTCTGACACAGATATCATTGCTTCTGTGGACCCTAGCATAGCCAAAAGGCTTAGGGCTAGAAAGGAAAAGAAGACTGCAGGACATTCAACTCCTGAAAAGAAGCAGCCTACTCCAAAGAAAGACAAGGCCAAAGTGATATTTGGTCCTACTAAACAAAGGAGCAAGGTGAATACCCAAAAGAGGAAAGCTGTAACTCCACCAGATTCAGATGTTGAAGAGGATGTCCTAACATCCCAACCAAAGAAGAAACCAGCACCCTCAAGGTCCACCTCTGCTGTTCCAGAAGCTTCTCTGGACAATGTTTCATTCCATCATGTGTCATGTGTGAGCAGATGGAAATTTGTATACCAAAGAAGGGTAGTACTTGAAAGAGAGCTGGGAAGCAATGCACTTGAGTGCACTGAGGTAATTGACCTAATTTCTTCTGCTGGTTTATTCAAAACAGTATCAAACTTTTCACCTTGCTATGAGCTGCTAGTCAAGGAATTCATTGTCAACCTACAAGAGGACTGTGTTGATGGTAAATCAGATGACTTCAGAAAGGTGTATGTAAGAGGGAAATGTGTGGAATTCTCTCCTAGGGTTATCAACCACTATCTAGGAAGAGAATCTGATGGACCTAATGAGCTGGGAAAGACAAATAACCAGGTGTGCAAGGTCATCACTGCTAATCAATTCAAAGCTTGGCCAGTCAAGGGGAAACTTTCTGTTAGCTTGCTGACAAGGAAGTATGCAATGCTGCATAGAATTGGCACTTCAAATTGGGTCCCTACCAACCATACCTCCTCAATAGCAACTGAATTGAGCAGGTTCATATATGCTGTGGGCACCCAAGCAAAACTGGACTTTGGGGCTTATATTTTTGATCAGACATTGAAGCATGCTGGAACATCTGCAACAAAGCTTCCCATTGCTTTTCCCTCTCTGCTATGTGGAATCATACTAAGCCAGTATCCAGGTATCCTCACTGAGAAGGATTCAGTATGCAAAAGAAAAAGTCCTCTGGCCTTCCATTACAAACTTTTCTTGAGCCATCATGCTGCTGATGTTGAAGCTTCCACTAGGACATCTGCTGGACCTTCAAAAGCAAAGACTCCCATATCCAAAGCTGCCTTGATTGCAGATATGAAGAACACTTGGAAAAATTTGGATGCCAGGAAGAAAAAGGAAGTAATTCAAAGGCTGGAGCTGGAAGAGGTTGCTCAGAATACTGATGAATCTGATGATGAAGATGAAGATGAAGAAGCTTCTAAATGTATTTACAAATGTGGGTGATAAATGCATGACTTTGGTCATGATTAAAGCTAGCAATGTGACCAACAATTGCTAGAAGCAAGGGAAGAATGTCAGATTGGGAAGTCTGATCAGAATGGTTGTTGAACTGGGGTGTGAAATTGAGAATTAGTGGAGTTTATGCTCAGCTGAAGTATTGTTTATCCATGACATGAGGAGATCTTGCTAATCTTATCTGGAGCTAACCTTAAAATCCTTCAAAAGTAAAAGATCAGATTGTGTAGAACTATCTGATAAGGTATTATACAAGGATTTAAGATCAATTGTTGTTTCTTCACAAATATTTGATTGATTATCCTTGTGATTCAAGATTGGTGATGTTCAAAAAGATGTTGGAACATCTTATCATCAGAGTTTGTGCAGAATCATGGGAGAGGTATTGCATAAGCTGTAGCATTGGCTTCAGTCTTGTGTGACAGGAGTTATGTATTTCTAGAAAGTTTCTTGGCAAGAACTGGTCTGGATATTGTTGATTCTGAAGATGGAGATGAAAGACCATGAACATATCATAATCTTGATGACTACTTGGATTGGTTTATTTCTGATCTAGGTGTAGTCCAGAATGCTCATCATGGAGTTAAGATAGGTGGAGATATCATAAATTTGTTTAGACTGCCTTACTCAAGGAGTTATGTCTCAACATCATATTCGACATCTGAGTCTGTCATACCAGAATTTCACTGTGCACTTGCAGTTAGTAACCGTTAGACTCAGAAAGTCATCACCAAATCCCTCTTTTGCGTGGACCACCCTTTACGGGGTTTCATTCCACCAGGATACCCATAGGCAAGACCACAAAAGTGTGAGTCAACGAATTTTAAACTGAGAGTTTCTACGGAGAGATAACTTAATAAAATTTAATAAGCCAAACCTCTATTGAATTTGCAAAGGTGAATCAATTATGTACCAATATTTTTACCATTAATTTAAATTAATTAACTATTCACATTTTTTAAAACTAAAAACATCGTCCTCCTTAGCTAAACATAGCAACATCCGATAGCACTAGGTTGATTATCGAGTCTTTGTGGGATCAATATTTTTTATTACTACGTGATAGACTGTGCACTTGCAGTTAGTAACGGTTAGACTTAGAAAGTCATCACCAAATCCCTCTTTTGCGTGGACCACCCTTTACGGGGTTTCATTCCACCAGGATACCCATAGGCAAGACCACAAAAGTGTGAGTCAACGAATTTTAAACTGATAGTTTCTACAGAGAGATAACTAAATAAACTTTAATAAGCCAAACCTCTATTGAATTTGAAAAGGAGAATTAATTATGTACCGATATTTTTACCATTAATTTAAATTAATTAACTATTCACATTTTTTAAAACTAAAAAGATCGCCCGCCTTAGATAAACATAGCAACATCCGATAGCACTAGGTTGATTATCGAGTCTCTGTGGGATCAATATTTATTATTACTACGTAATAGACTGTGCACTTGCAGTTAGTAACCGTTATACTCAGAAAGTCATCACAAAATCCCTCTTTTGCGTGGACCACCCTTTACGGGGTTTCATTCCACTAGGGTACCATTAGGCAAGACCACAAAAGTGTGAGTCAACGAATTTTAAACTGATAGTTTCTACAGAGAGATAACTTAATAAACTTTAATAAGCCAAACCTCTATTGAATTTGAAAAGGAGAATTAATTATGTACCGATATTTTTACCATTAATTTAAATTAATTAACTATTCACATTTTTTAAAACTAAAAACATCGTCCGCCTTAGATAAACATAGCAACATCCGATAGCACTAGGTTGATTATCGAGTCTCTGTGGGATCAATATTTTTTATTACTACGTGATAGACTGTGAACTTGCAGTTAGTAACCATTAGACTCAGAAAGTCATCACCAAATCCCTCTTTTGAGTGGACCACCCTTTACGGGGTTTCATCCCACCAGGATACCCATAGGCAAGACCATAAAAGTGTGAGTCAACGAATTTTAAACTGAGAGTTTCTACGGAGAGATAACTTAATAAACTTTAATAAGCCAAACCTCTATTGAATTTGAAAAGGAGAATTAATTATGTACCGATATTTTTACCATTAATTTAAATTAATTAACTATTCACATTTTTAAAAATAAAAACATCGCCCGCCTTAGATAAACATAGCAACATCCGATAGCACTAGGTTGATTATCGAGTCTCTGTGGGATCAATATTTTTTATTACTACTTGATAGACTGTGAACTTGCAGTTAGTAACCGTTAGACTCAGAAAGTCATCACCAAATCCCTCTTTTGCGTGGACCACCCTTTACGGGGTTTCATCCCACCAGGATACCCATAGGCAAGACCATAAAAGTGTGAGTCAACGAATTTTAAACTGAGAGTTTCTACGGAGAGATAACTTAATAAACTTTAATAAGCCAAACCTCTATTGAATTTGCAAAGGAGAATTAATTATGTACCGATATTTTTACCATTAATTTAAATTAATTAACTATTCACATTTTTTAAAACTAAAAAGATCGCCCGCCTTAGATAAACATAGCAACATCCGATAGCACTAGGTTGATTATCGAGTCTCTGTGGGATCAATATTTATTATTACTACGTAATAGACTGTGCACTTGCAGTTAGTAACCGTTATACTCAGAAAGTCATCACCAAATCCCTCTTTTGCGTGGACCACCCTTTACGGGGTTTCATTCCACTAGGGTACCCATAGGCAAGACCACAAAAGTGTGAGTCAACGAATTTTAAACTGATAGTTTCTACAGAGAGATAACTTAATAAACTTTAATAAGCCAAACCTCTATTGAATTTGAAAAGGAGAATTAATTATGTACCGATATTTTTACCATTAATTTAAATTAATTAACTATTCACATTTTTTAAAACTAAAAACATCGTCCGCCTTAGATAAACATAGCAACATCCGATAGCACTAGGTTGATTATCGAGTCTCTGTGGGATCAATATATTTTATTACTACGTGATAGACTGTGAACTTGCAGTTAGTAACCATTAGACTCAGAAAGTCATCACCAAATCCCTCTTTTGAGTGGACCACCCTTTACGGGGTTTCATCCCACCAGGATACCCATAGGCAAGACCATAAAAGTGTGAGTCAACGAATTTTAAACTGAGAGTTTCTACGGAGAGATAACTTAATAAACTTTAATAAGCCAAACCTCTATTGAATTTGAAAAGGAGAATTAATTATGTACCGATATTTTTACCATTAATTTAAATTAATTAACTATTCACATTTTTAAAAATAAAAACATCGCCCGCCTTAGATAAACATAGCAACATCCGATAGCACTAGGTTGATTATCGAGTCTCTGTGGGATCAATATTTTTTATTACTACTTGATAGACTGTGAACTTGCAGTTAGTAACCGTTAGACTCAGAAAGTCATCACCAAATCCCTCTTTTGCGTGGACCACCCTTTACGGGGTTTCATCCCACCAGGATACCCATAGGCAAGACCATAAAAGTGTGAGTCAACGAATTTTAAACTGAGAGTTTCTACGGAGAGATAACTTAATAAACTTTAATAAGCCAAACCTCTATTGAATTTGCAAAGGAGAATTAATTATGTACCGATATTTTTACCATTAATTTAAATTAATTAACTATTCACATTTTTTAAAACTAAAAATATCGCTCGCCTTAGCTAAACATAGCAACATCCGATAGCACTAGGTTGATTATCGAGTCTCTGTGGGATCAATATTTTTTATTACTACGTGATAGACTGTGGACTTGCAGTTAGTAACCAGTAGATTCAGAAAGTCATCACCAAATCCCTCTTTTGCGTGGACCACCCTATACAGGGTTTCATTCCACCAGGATACCCATAGGCAAGACCACAAAAGTGTGAGTCAACGAATTTTAAATTGATAGTTTCTACGAAGAGATAACTTAATAAACTTTAATAAGCCAAACCTCTATTGAATTTTCAAAGGTGAATCAATTATGTACCAATATTTTTACCATTAATTTAAATTAATTAACTATTCACATTTTTTAAAACTAAAAACATCGTCCTCCTTAGCTAAACATAGCAACATCCGATAGCACTAGGTTGATTATCGAGTCTTTGTGGGATCAATATTTTTTATTACTACGTGATAGACTGTGCACTTGCAGTTAGTAACGGTTAGACTTAGAAAGTCATCACCAAATCCCTCTTTTGCGTGGACCACCCTTTACGGGGTTTCATTCCACCAGGATACCCATAGGCAAGACCACAAAAGTGTGAGTCAACGAATTTTAAACTGATAGTTTCTACAGAGAGATAACTAAATAAACTTTAATAAGCCAAACCTCTATTGAATTTGAAAAGGAGAATTAATTATGTACCGATATTTTTACCATTAATTTAAATTAATTAACTATTCACATTTTTTAAAACTAAAAAGATCGCCCGCCTTAGATAAACATAGCAACATCCGATAGCACTAGGTTGATTATCGAGTCTCTGTGGGATCAATATTTATTATTACTACGTAATAGACTGTGCACTTGCAGTTAGTAACCGTTATACTCAGAAAGTCATCACCAAATCCCTCTTTTGCGTGGACCACCCTTTACGGGGTTTCATTCCACCAGGATACCCATAGGCAAGACCACAAAAGTGTGAGTCAACGAATTTTAAACTGATAGTTTCTACAGAGAGATAACTTAATAAACTTTAATAAGCCAATTCTCTATTGAATTTGCAAAGGAGAATTAATTATGTACCGATATTTTTACCATTAATTTAAATTAATTAACTATTCACATTTTTTAAAACTAAAAACATCGCTCGCCTTAGCTAAACATAGCAACATCCGATAGCACTAGGTTGATTATCGAGTCTCTGTGGGATCAATATTTTTTATTACTACGTGATAGACTGTGCACTTGCAGTTAGTAACCATTAGACTCAGAAAGTCATCACCAAATCCCTCTTTTGAGTGGACCACCCTTTACGGGGTTTCATCCTACCAGGATACCCATAGGCAAGACCATAAAAGTGTGAGTCAACGAATTTTAAACTGAGAGTTTCTACGGAGAGATAACTTAATAAACTTTAATAAGACAAACCTCTATTGAATTTGAAAAGGAGAATTAATTATGTACCGATATTTTTACCATTAATTTAAATTAATTAACTATTCACATTTTTAAAAATAAAAACATCGCCCGCCTTAGATAAACATAGCAACATCCGATAGCACTAGGTTGATTATCGAGTCTCTGTGGGATCAATATTTTTTATTACTACTTGATAGACTGTGAACTTGCAGTTAGTAACCGTTAGACTCAGAAAGTCATCACCAAATCCCTCTTTTGCGTGGACCACCCTTTACGGGGTTTCATCCCACCAGGATACCCATAGGCAAGACCATAAAAGTGTGAGTCAACGAATTTTAAACTGAGAGTTTCTACGGAGAGATAACTTAATAAACTTTAATAAGCCAAACCTCTATTGAATTTGCAAAGGAGAATTAATTATGTACCGATATTTTTACCATTAATTTAAATTAATTAACTATTCACATTTTTTAAAACTAAAAACATCGCTCGCCTTAGCTAAACATAGCAACATCCGATAGCACTAGGTTGATTATCGAGTCTCTGTGGGATCAGTATTTTTTATTACTACGTGATAGACTGTGGACTTGCAGTTAGTAACCAGTAGATTCAGAAAGTCATCACCAAATCCCTCTTTTGCGTGGACCACCCTATACAGGGTTTCATTCCACCAGGATACCCATAGGCAAGACCACAAAAGTGTGAGTCAACGAATTTTAAATTGATAGTTTCTACGAAGAGATAACTTAATAAACTTTAATAAGCCAAACCTCTATTGAATTTTCAAAGGTGAATCAATTATGTACCAATATTTTTACCATTAATTTAAATTAATTAACTATTCACATTTTTTAAAACTAAAAACATCGTCCTCCTTAGCTAAACATAGCAACATCCGATAGCACTAGGTTGATTATCGAGTCTTTGTGGGATCAATATTTTTTATTACTACGTGATAGACTGTGCACTTGCAGTTAGTAACGGTTAGACTTAGAAAGTCATCACCAAATCCCTCTTTTGCGTGGACCACCCTTTACGGGGTTTCATTCCACCAGGATACCCATAGGCAAGACCACAAAAGTGTGAGTCAACGAATTTTAAACTGATAGTTTCTACAGAGAGATAACTAAATAAACTTTAATAAGCCAAACCTCTATTGAATTTGAAAAGGAGAATTAATTATGTACCGATATTTTTACCATTAATTTAAATTAATTAACTATTCACATTTTTTAAAACTAAAAAGATCGCCCGCCTTAGATAAACATAGCAACATCCGATAGCACTAGGTTGATTATCGAGTCTCTGTGGGATCAATATTTATTATTACTACGTAATAGACTGTGCACTTGCAGTTAGTAACCGTTATACTCAGAAAGTCATCACCAAATCCCTCTTTTGCGTGGACCACCCTTTACGGGGTTTCATTCCACCAGGATACCCATAGGCAAGACCACAAAAGTGTGAGTCAACGAATTTTAAACTGATAGTTTCTACAGAGAGATAACTTAATAAACTTTAATAAGCCAATTCTCTATTGAATTTGCAAAGGAGAATTAATTATGTACCGATATTTTTACCATTAATTTAAATTAATTAACTATTCACATTTTTTAAAACTAAAAACATCGCTCGCCTTAGCTAAACATAGCAACATCCGATAGCACTAGGTTGATTATCGAGTCTCTGTGGGATCAATATTTTTTATTACTACGTGATAGACTGTGCACTTGCAGTTAGTAACCATTAGACTCAGAAAGTCATCACCAAATCCCTCTTTTGAGTGGACCACCCTTTACGGGGTTTCATCCCACCAGGATACCCATAGGCAAGACCATAAAAGTGTGAGTCAACGAATTTTAAACTGAGAGTTTCTACGGAGAGATAACTTAATAAACTTTAATAAGACAAACCTCTATTGAATTTGAAAAGGAGAATTAATTATGTACCGATATTTTTACCATTAATTTAAATTAATTAACTATTCACATTTTTAAAAATAAAAACATCGCCCGCCTTAGATAAACATAGCAACATCCGATAGCACTAGGTTGATTATCGAGTCTCTGTGGGATCAATATTTTTTATTACTACTTGATAGACTGTGAACTTGCAGTTAGTAACCGTTAGACTCAGAAAGTCATCACCAAATCCCTCTTTTGCGTGGACCACCCTTTACGGGGTTTCATCCCACCAGGATACCCATAGGCAAGACCATAAAAGTGTGAGTCAACGAATTTTAAACTGAGAGTTTCTACGGAGAGATAACTTAATAAACTTTAATAAGCCAAACCTCTATTGAATTTGCAAAGGAGAATTAATTATGTACCGATATTTTTACCATTAATTTAAATTAATTAACTATTCACATTTTTTAAAACTAAAAACATCGCTCGCCTTAGCTAAACATAGCAACATCCGATAGCACTAGGTTGATTATCGAGTCTCTGTGGGATCAGTATTTTTTATTACTACGTGATAGACTGTGGACTTGCAGTTAGTAACCAGTAGATTCAGAAAGTCATCACCAAATCCCTCTTTTGCGTGGACCACCCTATACAGGGTTTCATTCCACCAGGATACCCATAGGCAAGACCACAAAAGTGTGAGTCAACGAATTTTAAATTGATAGTTTCTACGAAGAGATAACTTAATAAACTTTAATAAGCCAAACCTCTATTGAATTTGCAAAGGAGAATTAATTATGTACCGATATTTTTACCATTAATTTAAATTAATTAACTATTCACATTTTTTAAAACTAAAAACATCGCCCGCCTTAGCTAAACATAGCAACATCCGATAGCACTAGGTTGATTATCGAGTCTCTGTGGGATCAATATTTTTTATTACTACGTGATAGACTGTGCACTTGCAGTTAGTAACGGTTAGACTCAGAAAGTCATCACCAAATCCCTCTTTTGCATGGACCACCCTTTACGGGGTTTCATTCCACCAGGATACCCATAGGCAAGACCACAAAAGTGTGAGTCAACGAATTTTAAACTGATAGTTTCTACAGAGAGATAACTTAATAAACTTTAATAAGCCAATTCTCTATTGAATTTGCAAAGGAGAATTAATTATGTACCGATATTTTTACCATTAATTTAAATTAATTAACTATTCACATTTTTTAAAACTAAAAACATCGCTCGCCTTAGCTAAACATAGCAACATCCGATAGCACTAGGTTGATTATCGAGTCTCTGTGGGATCAATATTTTTTATTACTATGTGATAGACTGTGCACTTGCAGTTAGTAACCGTTAGACTCAGAAAGTCATCACCAAATCCCTCTTTTGCGTGGACCACCCTTTACGGGGTTTCATTCCACCAGGGTACCCATAGGCAAGACCACAAAAGTGTGAGTCAACGAATTTTAAACTGATAGTTTCTACAGAGAGATAACTTAATAAACTTTAATAAGCCAATTCCCTATTGAATTTTGCAAAGGAGAATTAATTATGTACCGATATTTTTACCATTAATTTAAATTAATTAACTATTCACATTTTTTAAAACTAAAAACATCGCCCGCCTTAGATAAACATAGGAACATCCGATAGCACTAGGTTGATTATCGAGTCTCTGTGGGATCAATATTTTTTATTACTACGTGATAGACTGTGCACTTGCAGTTAGCAACCGTTAGACTCAGAAAGTCATCACCAAATCCCTCTTTTGCGTGGACCACCCTTTACGGGGTTTCATTCCACCAGGGTACCCATAGGCAAGACCACAAAAGTGTGAGTCAACGAATTTTAAACTGATAGTTTCTACAGAGAGATAACTTAATAAACTTTAATAAGCCAATTCTCTATTGAATTTTGCAAAGGAGAATTAATTATGTACCGATATTTTTACCATTAATTTAAATTAATTAACTATTCACATTTTTTAAAACTAAAAACATCGCCCGCCTTAGATAAACATAGCAACATCCGATAGCACTAGGTTGATTATCGAGTCTCTGTGGGATCAATATTTTTTATTACTACGTAATAGACTGTGCACTTGCAGTTAGTAACCGTTAGACTCAGAAAGTCATCACCAAATCCCTCTTCTGCGTGGACCACCCTTTACGGGGTTTCATTCCACCAGGGTACCCATAGGCAAGACCACAAAAGTGTGAGTCAACGAATTTTAAACTGATAGTTTCTACAGAGAGATAGCTTAATAAACTTTAATAAGCCAAACCTCTATTGAATTTGAAAAGGAGAATTAATTATGTACCGATATTTTTACCATTAATTTAAATTAATTAACTATTCACATTTTTTAAAACTAAAAACATCGTCCGCCTTAGATAAACATAGCAACATCCGATAGCACTAGGTTGATTATCGAGTCTCTGTGGGATCAATATTTTTTATTACTACGTAATAGACTGTGCACTTGCAGTTAGTAACCGTTAGACTCAGAAAGTCATCACCAAATCCCTCTTTTGCGTGGACCACCCTTTACGGGGTTTCATTCCACCAGGGTACCCATAGGCAAGACCACAAAAGTGTGAGTCAACGAATTTTAAACTGATAGTTTCTACAGAGAGATAGCTTAATAAACTTTAATAAGCCAAACCTCTATTGAATTTGAAAAGGAGAATTAATTATGTACCGATATTTTTACCATTAATTTAAATTAATTAACTATTCACATTTTTTAAAACTAAAAACATCGTCCGCCTTAGATAAACATAGCAACATCCGATAGCACTAGGTTGATTATCGAGTCTCTGTGGGATCAATATTTTTTATTACTACGTGATAGACTGTGAACTTGCAGTTAGTAACCATTAGACTCAGAAAGTCATCACCAAATCCCTCTTTTGAGTGGACCACCCTTTACGGGGTTTCATCCCACCAGGATACCCATAGGCAAGACCATAAAAGTGTTAGTCAACGAATTTTAAACTGAGAGTTTCTACGGAGAGATAACTTAATAAAATTTAATAAGCCAGACCTCTATTGAATTTGCAAAGGAGAATTAATTATGTAACAATATTTTTACCATTAATTTAAATTAATTAACTATTCACATTTTTTAAAACTAAAAACATCGCTCGCCTTAGCTAAACATAGCAACATCCGATAGCACTAGGTTGATTATCGAGTCTCTGTGGGATCAATATTTTTTATTACTACGTGATAGACTGTGGACTTGCAGTTAGTAACCAGTAGATTCAGAAAGTCATCACCAAATCCCTCTTTTGCGTGGACCACCCTATACAGGGTTTCATTCCACCAGGATACCCATAGGCAAGACCACAAAAGTGTGAGTCAACGAATTTTAAATTGATAGTTTCTACGAAGAGATAACTTAATAAACTTTAATAAGCCAAACCTCTATTGAATTTGCAAAGGAGAATTAATTATGTACCGATATTTTTACCATTAATTTAAATTAATTAACTATTCACATTTTTTAAAACTAAAAACATCGCCCGCCTTAGCTAAACATTGCAACATCCGATAGCACTAGGTTGATTATCGAGTCTCTGTGGGATCAATATTTTTTATTACTACGTGATAGACTGTGCACTTGCAGTTAGTAACGGTTAGACTCAGAAAGTCATCACCAAATCCCTCTTTTGCATGGACCACCCTTTACGGGGTTTCATTCCACCAGGATACCCATAGGCAAGACCACAAAAGTGTGAGTCAACGAATTTTAAACTGATAGTTTCTACAGAGAGATAACTTAATAAACTTTAATAAGCCAATTCTCTATTGAATTTGCAAAGGAGAATTAATTATGTACCGATATTTTTACCATTAATTTAAATTAATTAACTATTCACATTTTTTAAAACTAAAAACATCGCTCGCCTTAGCTAAACATAACAACATCCGATAGCACTAGGTTGATTATCGAGTCTCTGTGGGATCAATATTTTTTATTACTACGTGATAGACTGTGAACTTGCAGTTAGTAACCATTAGACTCAGAAAGTCATCACCAAATCCCTCTTTTGAGTGGACCACCCTTTACGGGGTTTCATCCCACCAGGATACCCATAGGCAAGACCATAAAAGTGTGAGTCAACGAATTTTAAACTGAGAGTTTCTACGGAGAGATAACTTAATAAAATTTAATAAGCCAGACCTCTATTGAATTTGCAAAGGAGAATTAATTATGTAACAATATTTTTACCATTAATTTAAATTAATTAACTATTCACATTTTTTAAAACTAAAAACATCGCTCGCTTAGCTAAACATAGCAACATCCGATAGCACTAGGTTGATTATCGAGTCTCTGTGGGATCAATATTTTTTATTACTACGTGATAGACTGTGGACTTGCAGTTAGTAACCAGTAGATTCAGAAAGTCATCACCAAATACCTCTTTTGCGTGGACCACCCTATACAGGGTTTCATTCCACCAGGATACCCATAGGCAAGACCACAAAAGTGTGAGTCAACGAATTTTAAATTGATAGTTTCTACGAAGAGATAACTTAATAAACTTTAATAAGCCAAACCTCTATTGAATTTGCAAAGGAGAATTAATTATGTACCGATATTTTTACCATTAATTTAAATTAATTAACTATTCACATTTTTTAAAACTAAAAACATCGCCCGCCTTAGCTAAACATTGCAACATCCGATAGCACTAGGTTGATTATCGAGTCTCTGTGGGATCAATATTTTTTATTACTACGTGATAGACTGTGCACTTGCAGTTAGTAACGGTTAGACTCAGAAAGTCATCACCAAATCCCTCTTTTGCATGGACCACCCTTTACGGGGTTTCATTCCACCAGGATACCCATAGGCAAGACCACAAAAGTGTGAGTCAACGAATTTTAAACTGATAGTTTCTACAGAGAGATAACTTAATAAACTTTAATAAGCCAATTCTCTATTGAATTTGCAAAGGAGAATTAATTATGTACCGATATTTTTACCATTAATTTAAATTAATTAACTATTCACATTTTTTAAAACTAAAAACATCGCTCGCCTTAGCTAAACATAACAACATCCGATAGCACTAGGTTGATTATCGAGTCTCTGTGGGATCAATATTTTTTATTACTACGTGATAGACTGTGAACTTGCAGTTAGTAACCATTAGACTCAGAAAGTCATCACCAAATCCCTCTTTTGAGTGGACCACCCTTTACGGGGTTTCATCCCACCAGGATACCCATAGGCAAGACCATAAAAGTGTGAGTCAACGAATTTTAAACTGAGAGTTTCTACGGAGAGATAACTTAATAAACTTTAATAAGACAAACCTCTATTGAATTTGAAAAGGAGAATTAATTATGTACCGATATTTTTACCATTAATTTAAATTAATTAACTATTCACATTTTTAAAAATAAAAACATCGCCCGCCTTAGATAAACATAGCAACATCCGATAGCACTAGGTTGATTATCGAGTCTCTGTGGGTTCAATATTTTTTATTACTACTTGATAGACTGTGAACTTGCAGTTAGTAACCGTTAGACTCAGAAAGTCATCACCAAATCCCTCTTTTGCGTGGACCACCCTTTACGGGGTTTCATCCCACCAGGATACGCAGAGGCAAGACCATAAAAGTGTGAGTCAACGAATTTTAAACTGAGAGTTTCTACGGTGAGATAACTTAATAAAATTTAATAAGCCAAACCTATATTGAATTTGCAAAGGAGAATTAATTATGTACCGATATTTTTACCATTAATTTAAATTAATTAACTATTCACATTTTTTAAAACTAAAAACATCTCTCGCCTTAGCTAAACATAGCAACATCCGATAGCACTAGGTTGATTATCGAGTCTCTGTGGGATCAATATTTTTTATTACTACGTGATAGACTGTGGACTTGCAGTTAGTAACCGTTAGACTCAGAAAGTCATCACCAAATCCCTCTTTTGCGTGGACCACCCTTTACGGGGTTTCATTCCACCAGGGTACCCATAGGCAAGACCACAAAAGTGTGAGTCAACGAATTTTAAACTGATAGTTTCTACAGAGAGATAGCTTAATAAACTTTAATAAGCCAAACCTCTATTGAATTTGAAAAGGAGAATTAATTATGTACCGATATTTTTACCATTAATTTAAATTAATTAACTATTCACATTTTTTAAAACTAAAAACATCGTCCGCCTTAGATAAACATAGCAACATCCGATAGCACTAGGTTGATTATCGAGTCTCTGTGGGATCAATATTTTTTATTACTACGTGATAGACTGTGAACTTGCAGTTAGTAACCATTAGACTCAGAAAGTCATCACCAAATCCCTCTTTTGAGTGGACCACCCTTTACGGGGTTTCATCCCACCAGGATACCCATAGGCAAGACCATAAAAGTGTTAGTCAACGAATTTTAAACTGAGAGTTTCTACGGAGAGATAACTTAATAAAATTTAATAAGCCAGACCTCTATTGAATTTGCAAAGGAGAATTAATTATGTAACAATATTTTTACCATTAATTTAAATTAATTAACTATTCACATTTTTTAAAACTAAAAACATCGCTCGCCTTAGCTAAACATAGCAACATCCGATAGCACTAGGTTGATTATCGAGTCTCTGTGGGATCAATATTTTTTATTACTACGTGATAGACTGTGGACTTGCAGTTAGTAACCAGTAGATTCAGAAAGTCATCACCAAATCCCTCTTTTGCGTGGACCACCCTATACAGGGTTTCATTCCACCAGGATACCCATAGGCAAGACCACAAAAGTGTGAGTCAACGAATTTTAAATTGATAGTTTCTACGAAGAGATAACTTAATAAACTTTAATAAGCCAAACCTCTATTGAATTTGCAAAGGAGAATTAATTATGTACCGATATTTTTACCATTAATTTAAATTAATTAACTATTCACATTTTTTAAAACTAAAAACATCGCCCGCCTTAGCTAAACATTGCAACATCCGATAGCACTAGGTTGATTATCGAGTCTCTGTGGGATCAATATTTTTTATTACTACGTGATAGACTGTGCACTTGCAGTTAGTAACGGTTAGACTCAGAAAGTCATCACCAAATCCCTCTTTTGCATGGACCACCCTTTACGGGGTTTCATTCCACCAGGATACCCATAGGCAAGACCACAAAAGTGTGAGTCAACGAATTTTAAACTGATAGTTTCTACAGAGAGATAACTTAATAAACTTTAATAAGCCAATTCTCTATTGAATTTGCAAAGGAGAATTAATTATGTACCGATATTTTTACCATTAATTTAAATTAATTAACTATTCACATTTTTTAAAACTAAAAACATCGCTCGCCTTAGCTAAACATAACAACATCCGATAGCACTAGGTTGATTATCGAGTCTCTGTGGGATCAATATTTTTTATTACTACGTGATAGACTGTGAACTTGCAGTTAGTAACCATTAGACTCAGAAAGTCATCACCAAATCCCTCTTTTGAGTGGACCACCCTTTACGGGGTTTCATCCCACCAGGATACCCATAGGCAAGACCATAAAAGTGTGAGTCAACGAATTTTAAACTGAGAGTTTCTACGGAGAGATAACTTAATAAAATTTAATAAGCCAGACCTCTATTGAATTTGCAAAGGAGAATTAATTATGTAACAATATTTTTACCATTAATTTAAATTAATTAACTATTCACATTTTTTAAAACTAAAAACATCGCTCGCTTAGCTAAACATAGCAACATCCGATAGCACTAGGTTGATTATCGAGTCTCTGTGGGATCAATATTTTTTATTACTACGTGATAGACTGTGGACTTGCAGTTAGTAACCAGTAGATTCAGAAAGTCATCACCAAATACCTCTTTTGCGTGGACCACCCTATACAGGGTTTCATTCCACCAGGATACCCATAGGCAAGACCACAAAAGTGTGAGTCAACGAATTTTAAATTGATAGTTTCTACGAAGAGATAACTTAATAAACTTTAATAAGCCAAACCTCTATTGAATTTGCAAAGGAGAATTAATTATGTACCGATATTTTTACCATTAATTTAAATTAATTAACTATTCACATTTTTTAAAACTAAAAACATCGCCCGCCTTAGCTAAACATTGCAACATCCGATAGCACTAGGTTGATTATCGAGTCTCTGTGGGATCAATATTTTTTATTACTACGTGATAGACTGTGCACTTGCAGTTAGTAACGGTTAGACTCAGAAAGTCATCACCAAATCCCTCTTTTGCATGGACCACCCTTTACGGGGTTTCATTCCACCAGGATACCCATAGGCAAGACCACAAAAGTGTGAGTCAACGAATTTTAAACTGATAGTTTCTACAGAGAGATAACTTAATAAACTTTAATAAGCCAATTCTCTATTGAATTTGCAAAGGAGAATTAATTATGTACCGATATTTTTACCATTAATTTAAATTAATTAACTATTCACATTTTTTAAAACTAAAAACATCGCTCGCCTTAGCTAAACATAACAACATCCGATAGCACTAGGTTGATTATCGAGTCTCTGTGGGATCAATATTTTTTATTACTACGTGATAGACTGTGAACTTGCAGTTAGTAACCATTAGACTCAGAAAGTCATCACCAAATCCCTCTTTTGAGTGGACCACCCTTTACGGGGTTTCATCCCACCAGGATACCCATAGGCAAGACCATAAAAGTGTGAGTCAACGAATTTTAAACTGAGAGTTTCTACGGAGAGATAACTTAATAAACTTTAATAAGACAAACCTCTATTGAATTTGAAAAGGAGAATTAATTATGTACCGATATTTTTACCATTAATTTAAATTAATTAACTATTCACATTTTTAAAAATAAAAACATCGCCCGCCTTAGATAAACATAGCAACATCCGATAGCACTAGGTTGATTATCGAGTCTCTGTGGGTTCAATATTTTTTATTACTACTTGATAGACTGTGAACTTGCAGTTAGTAACCGTTAGACTCAGAAAGTCATCACCAAATCCCTCTTTTGCGTGGACCACCCTTTACGGGGTTTCATCCCACCAGGATACGCAGAGGCAAGACCATAAAAGTGTGAGTCAACGAATTTTAAACTGAGAGTTTCTACGGTGAGATAACTTAATAAAATTTAATAAGCCAAACCTATATTGAATTTGCAAAGGAGAATTAATTATGTACCGATATTTTTACCATTAATTTAAATTAATTAACTATTCACATTTTTTAAAACTAAAAACATCTCTCGCCTTAGCTAAACATAGCAACATCCGATAGCACTAGGTTGATTATCGAGTCTCTGTGGGATCAATATTTTTTATTACTACGTGATAGACTGTGGACTTGCAGTTAGTAACCAGTAGATTCAGAAAGTCATCACCAAATCCCTCTTTTGCGTGGACCACCCTATACAGGGTTTCATTCCACCAGGATACCCATAGGCAAGACCACAAAAGTGTGAGTCAACGAATTTTAAATTGATAGTTTCTACGAAGAGATAACTTAATAAACTTTAATAAGCCAAACCTCTATTGAATTTGCAAAGGAGAATTAATTATGTACCGATATTTTTACCATTAATTTAAATTAATTAACTATTCACATTTTTTAAAACTAAAAACATCGCCCGCCTTAGCTAAACATTGCAACATCCGATAGCACTAGGTTGATTATCGAGTCTCTGTGGGATCAATATTTTTTATTACTACGTGATAGACTGTGCACTTGCAGTTAGTAACGGTTAGACTCAGAAAGTCATCACCAAATCCCTCTTTTGCATGGACCACCCTTTACGGGGTTTCATTCCACCAGGATACCCATAGGCAAGACCACAAAAGTGTGAGTCAACGAATTTTAAACTGATAGTTTCTACAGAGAGATAACTTAATAAACTTTAATAAGCCAATTCTCTATTGAATTTGCAAAGGAGAATTAATTATGTACCGATATTTTTACCATTAATTTAAATTAATTAACTATTCACATTTTTTAAAACTAAAAACATCGCTCGCCTTAGCTAAACATAACAACATCCGATAGCACTAGGTTGATTATCGAGTCTCTGTGGGATCAATATTTTTTATTACTACGTGATAGACTGTGAACTTGCAGTTAGTAACCATTAGACTCAGAAAGTCATCACCAAATCCCTCTTTTGAGTGGACCACCCTTTACGGGGTTTCATCCCACCAGGATACCCATAGGCAAGACCATAAAAGTGTGAGTCAACGAATTTTAAACTGAGAGTTTCTACGGAGAGATAACTTAATAAACTTTAATAAGACAAACCTCTATTGAATTTGAAAAGGAGAATTAATTATGTACCGATATTTTTACCATTAATTTAAATTAATTAACTATTCACATTTTTAAAAATAAAAACATCGCCCGCCTTAGATAAACATAGCAACATCCGATAGCACTAGGTTGATTATCGAGTCTCTGTGGGTTCAATATTTTTTATTACTAGTTGATAGACTGTGAACTTGCAGTTAGTAACCGTTAGACTCAGAAAGTCATCACCAAATCCCTCTTTTGCGTGGACCACCCTTTACGGGGTTTCATCCCACCAGGATACGCATAGGCAAGACCATAAAAGTGTGAGTCAACGAATTTTAAACTGAGAGTTTCTACGGTGAGATAACTTAATAAAATTTAATAAGCCAAACCTATATTGAATTTGCAAAGGAGAATTAATTATGTACCGATATTTTTACCATTAATTTAAATTAATTAACTATTCACATTTTTTAAAACTAAAAACATCTCTCGCCTTAGCTACACATAGCAACATCCGATAGCACTAGGTTGATTATCGAGTCTCTGTGGGATCAATATTTTTTATTACTACGTGATAGACTGTGGACTTGCAGTTAGTAACCAGTAGATTCAGAAAGTCATCACCAAATCCCTCTTTTGCGTGGACCACCCTATACAGGGTTTCATTCCACCAGGATACCCATAGGCAAGACCACAAAAGTGTGAGTCAACGAATTTTAAATTGATAGTTTCTACGAAGAGATAACTTAATAAACTTTAATAAGCCAAACCTCTATTGAATTTGCAAAGGAGAATTAATTATGTACCGATATTTTTACCATTAATTTAAATTAATTAACTATTCACATTTTTTAAAACTAAAAACATCGCCCGCCTTAGCTAAACATTGCAACATCCGATAGCACTAGGTTGATTATCGAGTCTCTGTGGGATCAATATTTTTTATTACTACGTGATAGACTGTGCACTTGCAGTTAGTAACGGTTAGACTCAGAAAGTCATCACCAAATCCCTCTTTTGCATGGACCACCCTTTACGGGGTTTCATTCCACCAGGATACCCATAGGCAAGACCACAAAAGTGTGAGTCAACGAATTTTAAACTGATAGTTTCTACAGAGAGATAACTTAATAAACTTTAATAAGCCAATTCTCTATTGAATTTGCAAAGGAGAATTAATTATGTACCGATATTTTTACCATTAATTTAAATTAATTAACTATTCACATTTTTTAAAACTAAAAACATCGCTCGCCTTAGCTAAACATAACAACATCCGATAGCACTAGGTTGATTATCGAGTCTCTGTGGGATCAATATTTTTTATTACTACGTGATAGACTGTGCACTTGCAGTTAGTAACCGTTAGACTCAGAAAGTCATCACCAAATCCCTCTTTTGCGTGGACCACCCTTTACGGGGTTTCATTCCACCAGGGTACCCATAGGCAAGACCACAAAAGTGTGAGTCAACGAATTTTAAACTGATAGTTTCTACAGAGAGATAACTTAATAAACTTTAATAAGCCAATTCTCTATTGAATTTGCAAAGGAGAATTAATTATGTACCGATATTTTTACCATTAATTTAAATTAATTAACTATTCACATTTTTTAAAACTAAAAACATCGCTCGCCTTAGCTAAACATAACAACATCCGATAGCACTAGGTTGATTATCGAGTCTCTGTGGGATCAATATTTTTTATTACTACGTGATAGACTGTGCACTTGCAGTTAGTAACCGTTAGACTCAGAAAGTCATCACCAAATCCCTCTTTTGCGTGGACCACCCTTTACGGGGTTTCATTCCACCAGGGTACCCATAGGCAAGACCACAAAAGTGTGAGTCAACGAATTTTAAACTGATAGTTTCTACAGAGAGATAACTTAATAAACTTTAATAAGCCAATTCTCTATTGAATTTTGCAAAGGAGAATTAATTATGTACCGATATTTTTACCATTAATTTAAATTAATTAACTATTCACATTTTTTAAAACTAAAAACATCGCCCGCCTTAGCTAAACATAGCAACATCCGATAGCACTAGGTTGATTATCGAGTCTCTGTGGGATCAATATTTTTTATTACTACGTGATAGACTGTGAACTTGCAGTTAGTAACCATTAGACTCAGAAAGTCATCACCAAATCCCTCTTTTGAGTGGACCACCCTTTACGGGGTTTCATCCCACCAGGATACCCATAGGCAAGACCATAAAAGTGTGAGTCAACGAATTTTAAACTGAGAGTTTCTACGGAGAGATAACTTAATAAACTTTAATAAGCCAAACCTCTATTGAATTTGAAAAGGAGAATTAATTATGTACCGATATTTTTACCATTAATTTAAATTAATTAACTATTCACATTTTTAAAAATAAAAACATCGCCCGCCTTAGATAAACATAGCAACATCCGATAGCACTAGGTTGATTATCGAGTCTCTGTGGGATCAATATTTTTTATTACTACTTGATAGACTGTGAACTTGCAGTTAGTAACCGTTAGACTCAAAAAGTCATCACTAAATCCCTCTTTTGCGTGGACCACCCTTTACGGGGTTTCATCCCACCAGGATACCCATAGGCAAGACCATAAAAGTGTGAGTCAACGAATTTTAAACTGAGAATTTCTACGGAGAGATAACTTAATAAACTTTAATAAGCCAAACCTCTATTGAATTTGCAAAGGAGAATTAATTATGTACCGATATTTTTACCATTAATTTAAATTAATTAACTATTCACATTTTTTAAAACTAAAAACATCGCTCGCCTTAGCTAAACATAGCAACATCCGATAGCACTAGGTTGATTATCGAGTCTTTGTGGGATCAATATTTTTTATTACTACGTGATAGACTGTGCACTTGCAGTTAGTAACCGTTAGACTCAGAAAGTCATCACCAAATCCCTCTTTTGCGTGGACCACCCTTTACGGGGTTTCATTCCACCAGGGTACCCATAGGCAAGACCACAAAAGTGTGAGTCAACGAATTTTAAACTGATAGTTTCTACAGAGAGATAACTTAATAAACTTTAATAAGCCAATTCTCTATTGAATTTTGCAAAGGAGAATTAATTATGTACCGATATTTTTACCATTAATTTAAATTAATTAACTATTCACATTTTTTAAAACTAAAAACATCGCCCGCCTTAGCTAAACATAGCAACATCCGATAGCACTAGGTTGTTTATCGAGTCTCTGTGGGATCAATATTTTTTATTACTACGTGATAGACTGTGAACTTGCAGTTAGTAACCATTAGACTCCGAAAGTCATCACCAAATCCCTCTTTTGAGTGGACCACCCTTTACGGGGTTTCATCCCACCAGGATACCCATAGGCAAGACCATAAAAGTGTGAGTCAACGAATTTTAAACTGAGAGTTTCTACGGAGAGATAACTTAATAAACTTTAATAAGCCAAACCTCTATTGAATTTGAAAAGGAGAATTAATTATGTACCGATATTTTTACCATTAATTTAAATTAATTAACTATTCACATTTTTAAAAATAAAAACATCGCCCGCCTTAGATAAACATAGCAACATCCGATAGCACTAGGTTGATTATCGAGTCTCTGTGGGATCAATATTTTTTATTACTACTTGATAGACTGTGAACTTGCAGTTAGTAACCGTTAGACTCAGAAAGTCATCACCAAATCCCTCTTTTGCGTGGACCACCCTTTACGGGGTTTCATCCCACCAGGATACCCATAGGCAAGACCATAAAAGTGTGAGTCAACGAATTTTAAACTGAGAGTTTCTACGGAGAGATAACTTAATAAACTTTAATAAGCCAAACCTCTAATGAATTTGCAAAGGAGAATTAATTATGTACCGATATTTTTACCATTAATTTAAATTAATTAACTATTCACATTTTTTAAAACTAAAAACATCGCTCGCCTTAGCTAAACATAGCAATATCCGATAGCACTAGGGTTATTATCGAGTCTCTGTGGGATCAATATTTTTTATTACTACGTGATAGACTGTGGACTTGCAGTTAGTAACCAGTAGATTCAGAAAGTCATCACCAAATCCCTCTTTTGCGTGGACCACCCTATACAGGGTTTCATTCCACCAGGATACCCATAGGCAAGACCACAAAAGTGTGAGTCAACGAATTTTAAATTGATAGTTTCTACGAAGAGATAACTTAATAAACTTTAATAAGCCAAACCTCTATTGAATTTGCAAAGGAGAATTAATTATGTACCGATATTTTTACCATTAATTTAAATTAATTAACTATTCATATTTTTTAAAACTAAAAACATCGCCCGCCTTAGCTAAACATAGCAACATCCGATAGCACTAGGTTGATTATCGAGTCTCTGTGGGATCAATATTTTTTATTACTACGTGATAGACTGTGCACTTGCAGTTAGTAACGGTTAGACTCAGAAAGTCATCACCAAATCCCTCTTTTGCATGGACCACCCTTTACGGGGTTTCATTCCACCAGGATACCCATAGGCAAGACCACAAAAGTGTGAGTCAACGAATTTTAAACTGATAGTATCTACAGAGAGATAACTTAATAAACTTTAATAAGCCAATTCTCTATTGAATTTGCAAAGGAGAATTAATTATGTACCGATATTTTTACCATTAATTTAAATTAATTAACTATTCACATTTTTTAAAACTAAAAACATCGCTCGCCTTAGCTAAACATGACAACATCCGATAGCACTAGGTTGATTATCGAGTCTCTGTGGGATCAATATTTTTTATTACTACGTGATAGACTGTGCACTTGCAGTTAGTAACCGTTAGACTCAGAAAGTCATCACCAAATCCCTCTTTTGCGTGGACCACCCTTTACGGGGTTTCATTCCACCAGGGTACCCATAGGCAAGACCATAAAAGTGTGAGTCAACGAATTTTAAACTGATAGTTTCTACAGAGAGATAACTTAATAAACTTTAATAAGCCAATTCTCTATTGAATTTTGCAAAGGAGAATTAATTATGTACCGATATTTTTACCATTAATTTAAATTAATTAACTATTCACATTTTTTAAAACTAAAAACATCGCCCGCCTTAGCTAAACATAGCAACATCCGATAGCACTAGGTTGATTATCGAGTCTCTGTGGGATCAATATTTTTTATTACTACGTGATAGACTGTGCACTTGCAGTTAGTAACCGTTAGACTCAGAAAGTCATCACCAAATCCCTCTTTTGCGTGGACCACCCTTTACGGGGTTTCATTCCACCAGGATACCCATAGGCAAGACCACAAAAGTGTGAGTCAACGAATTTTAAACTGAGAGTTTCTACGGAGAGATAACTTAATAAAATTTAATAAACCAAACCTCTATTGAATTTGCAAAGGAGAATTAATTATGTACTGATATTTTTACCATTAATTTAAATTAATTAACTATTCACATTTTTTAAAACTAAAAACATCGTCCTCCTTAGCTAAACATAGCAACATCCGATAGCACTAGGTTGATTATCGAGTCTTTGTGGGATCAATATTTTTTATTACTACGTGATAGACTGTGCACTTGCAGTTAGTAACGGTTAGACTCAGAAAGTCTTCACCAAATCCCTCTTTTGCGTGGATCACCCTTTACGGGGTTTCATTCCACCAGGATACCCATAGGCAAGACCACAAAAGTGTGAGTCAACGAATTTTAAACTGATAGTTTCTACAGAGAGATAACTAAATAAACTTTAATAAGCCAAACCTCTATTGAATTTGAAAAGGAGAATTAATTATGTACCGATATTTTTACCATTAATTTAAATTAATTAACTATTCACATTTTTTAAAACTAAAAACATCGCCCGCCTTAGCTAAACATAGCAACATCCGATAACACTAGGTTGATTATCGAGTCTCTGTGGGATCAATATTTTTTATTACTACGTGATAGACTGTGCACTTGCAGTTAGTAACCGTTAGACTCAGAAAGTCATCACCAAATCCCTCTTTTGCGTGGACCACCCTTTACGGGGTTTCATTCCACCAGGGTACCCATAGGCAAGACCACAAAAGTGTGAGTCAACGAATTTTAAACTGATAGTTTCTACAGAGAGATAACTTAATAAACTTTAATAAGCCAATTCTCTATTGAATTTGCAAAGGAGAATTAATTATGTACCGATATTTTTACCATTAATTTAAATTAATTAACTATTCACATTTTTTAAAACTAAAAACATCGCCCGCCTTAGCTAAACATAGCAACATCCTATAGCACTAGGTTGATTATCGAGTCTCTGTGGGATCAATATTTTTTATTACTACGTGATAGACTGTGCACTTGCAGTTAGTAACCGTTAGACTCAGAAAGTCATCACCAAATCCCTCTTTTGCGTGGACCACCCTTTACGGGGTTTCATTCCACCAGGATACCCATAGGCAAGACCACAAAAGTGTGAGTCAACGAATTTTAAACTGAGAGTTTCTACGGAGAGATAACTTAATAAAATTTAATAAGCCAAACCTCTATTGAATTTGCAAAGGAGAATTAATTATGTACTGATATTTTTACCATTAATTTAAATTAATTAACTATTCACATTTTTTAAAACTAAAAACATCGTCCTCCTTAGCTAAACATAGCAACATCCGATAGCACTAGGTTGATTATCGAGTCTTTGTGGGATCAATATTTTTTATTACTACGTGATAGACTGTGCACTTGCAGTTAGTAACGGTTAGACTCAGAAAGTCTTCACCAAATCCCTCTTTTGCGTGGACCACCCTTTACGGGGTTTCATTCCACCAGGATACCCATAGGCAAGACCACAAAAGTGTGAGTCAACGAATTTTAAACTGATAGTTTCTACAGAGAGATAACTAAATAAACTTTAATAAGCCAAACCTCTATTGAATTTGAAAAGGAGAATTAATTATGTACCGATATTTTTACCATTAATTTAAATTAATTAACTATTCACATTATTTAAAACTAAAAACATCGCCCGCCTTAGATAAACATAGCAAAATCCGATAGCACTAGGTTGATTATCGAGTCTCTGTGGGATCAATATTTTTTATTACTACGTGATAGACTGTGAATTTGCAGTTAGTAACCGTTAGACTCAGAAAGTCATCACCAAATCCCTCTTTTGCGTGGAACACCCTTTACGGGGTTTCATCCCACCAGGATACCCATAGGCAAGACCATAAAAGTGTGAGTCAACGAATTTTAAACTGAGAGTTTCTACGGAGAGATAACTTAATAAACTTTAATAAGCCAAACCTCAATTGAACTTGCAAAGGAGAATTAATTATGTACCGATATTTTTACCATTAATTTAAATTAATTAACTATTCACATTTTTTAAAACTAAAAACAACGCTCGCCTTAGCTAAACATAGCAACATCCGATAGCACTAGGTTGATTATCGAGTCTCTGTGGGATCAATATTTTTTATTACTACGTGATAGACTGTGGACTTGCAGTTAGTAACCAGTAGATTCAGAAAGTCATTACCAAATCCCTCTTTTGCGTGGACCACCCTATACAGGGTTTCATTCCACCAGGATACCCATAGGCAAGACCACAAAAGTGTGAGTCAACGAATTTTAAATTGATAGTTTCTACGAAGAGATAACTTAATAAACTTTAATAAGCCAAACCTCTATTGAATTTGCAAAGGAGAACTAATTATGTACCGATATTTTTATCATTAATTTAAATTAATTAACTATTCACATTTTTTAAAACTAAAAACATCGCCCGCCTTAGCTAAACATAGCAATATCCGATAGCACTAGGTTGATTATCGAGTCTCTGTGGGATCAATATTTTTTATTACTACGTGATAGACTGTGCACTTGCAGTTAGTAACCGTTAGACTCAGAAAGTCATCACCAAATCCCTCTTTTGCGTGGACCACCCTTTACGGGGTTTAATCCCACCAGGACACCCATAGGCAAGACCACAAAAGTGTGAGTCAACGAATTTTAAATTGATAGTTTCTACGAAGAGATAACTTAATAAACTTTATAAGCCAAACCTCTATTGAATTTGCAAAGGAGAATTAATTATGTACCGATATTTTTACCATTAATTTAAATTAATTAACTATTCATATTTTTTAAAACTAAAAACATCGCCCGCCTTAGCTAAACATAACAACATCCGATAGCACTAGGTTGATTATCGAGTCTCTTTGGGATCAATATTTTTTATTACTACGTGATAGACTGTGCACTTGCAGTTAGTAACCGTTAGACTCATAAAGTCATCACCAAATCCCTCTTTTGCGTGGACCACCCTTTACGGGGTTTCATCCCACCAGGATACCCATAGGCAAGACCACAAAAGTGTGAGTCAACGACTTTTAAACTGAGAGTTTCTACGGAGAGATAACTTAATAAACTTTAATAAGCCAAACCTCTATTGAATTTGCAAAGGAGAATTAATTATGTACCGATATTTTTACCATTAATTTAAATTAATTAACTATTCACATTTTTTAAAACTAAAAACATCGCTCGCCATAGCTAAATATAGCAACATCCGATAGCACTAGGTTGATTATCGAGTCTCTGTGGGATCAATATTTTTTATTACTACGTGATAGACTGTGCACTTGCAGTTAGTAACCGTTAGACTCAGAAAGTCATCACCAAATCCCTCTTTTGCGTGGACCACCCTTTACGGGGTTTCATTCCACCAGGGTACCCATAGGCAAGACCACAAAAGTGTGAGTCAACGAATTTTAAACTGATAGTTTCTACAGAGAGATAACTTAATAAACTTTAATAAGCCAATTCTCTATTGAATTTGCAAAGGAGAATTAATTATGTACCGATATTTTTACCATTAATTTAAATTAATTAACTATTCACATTTTTTAAAACTAAAAACATCGCCCGCCTTAGCTAAACATAGCAACATCCTATAGCACTAGGTTGATTATCGAGTCTCTGTGGGATCAATATTTTTTATTACTACGTGATAGACTGTGCACTTGCAGTTAGTAACCGTTAGACTCAGAAAGTCATCACCAAATCCCTCTTTTGCGTGGACCACCCTTTACGGGGTTTCATTCCACCAGGATACCCATAGGCAAGACCACAAAAGTGTGAGTCAACGAATTTTAAACTGAGAGTTTCTACGGAGAGATAACTTAATAAAATTTAATAAGCCAAACCTCTATTGAATTTGCAAAGGAGAATTAATTATGTACTGATATTTTTACCATTAATTTAAATTAATTAACTATTCACATTTTTTAAAACTAAAAACATCGTCTTCCTTAGCTAAACATAGCAACATCCGATAGCACTAGGTTGATTATCGAGTCTTTGTGGGATCAATATTTTTTATTACTACGTGATAGACTGTGCACTTGCAGTTAGTAACGGTTAGACTCAGAAAGTCTTCACCAAATCCCTCTTTTGCGTGGACCACCCTTTACGGGGTTTCATTCCACCAGGATACCCATAGGCAAGACCACAAAAGTGTGAGTCAACGAATTTTAAACTGATAGTTTCTACAGAGAGATAACTAAATAAACTTTAATAAGCCAAACCTCTATTGAATTTGAAAAGGAGAATTAATTATGTACCGATATTTTTACCATTAATTTAAATTAATTAACTATTCACATTATTTAAAACTAAAAACATCGCCCACCTTAGATAAACATAGCAACATCCGATAGCACTAGGTTGATTATCGAGTCTCTGTGGGATCAATATTTTTTATTACTACGTGATAGACTGTGAATTTGCAGTTAGTAACCGTTAGACTCAGAAAGTCATCACCAAATCCCTCTTTTGCGTGGAACACCCTTTACGGGGTTTCATTCCACCAGGATACCCATAGGCAAGACCATAAAAGTGTGAGTCAACGAATTTTAAACTGAGAGTTTCTACGGAGAGATAACTTAATAAACTTTAATAAGCCAAACCTCAATTGAACTTGCAAAGGAGAATTAATTATGTACCGATATTTTTACCATTAATTTAAATTAATTAACTATTCACATTTTTTAAAACTAAAAACAACGCTCGCCTTAGCTAAACATAGCAACATCCGATAGCACTAGGTTGATTATCGAGTCTCTGTGGGATCAATATTTTTTATTACTACGTGATAGACTGTGGACTTGCAGTTAGTAACCAGTAGATTCAGAAAGTCATTACCAAATCCCTCTTTTGCGTGGACCACCCTATACAGGGTTTCATTCCACCAGGATACCCATAGGCAAGACCACAAAAGTGTGAGTCAACGAATTTTAAATTGATAGTTTCTACGAAGAGATAACTTAATAAACTTTAATAAGCCAAACCCCTATTGAATTTGCAAAGGAGAACTAATTATGTACCGATATTTTTATCATTAATTTAAATTAATTAACTATTCACATTTTTTAAAACTAAAAACATCGCCCGCCTTAGCTAAACATAGCAATATCCGATAGCACTAGGTTGATTATCGAGTCTCTGTGGGATCAATATTTTTTATTACTACGTGATAGACTGTGCACTTGCAGTTAGTAACCGTTAGACTCAGAAAGTCATCACCAAATCCCTCTTTTGCGTGGACCACCCTTTACGGGGTTTAATCCCACCAGGACACCCATAGGCAAGACCACAAAAGTGTGAGTCAACGAATTTTAAATTGATAGTTTCTACGAAGAGATAACTTAATAAACTTTATAAGCCAAACCTCTATTGAATTTGCAAAGGAGAATTAATTATGTACCGATATTTTTACCATTAATTTAAATTAATTAACTATTCACATTTTTTAAAACTAAAAACATCGCCCGCCTTAGCTAAACATAACAACATCCGATAGCACTAGGTTGATTATCGAGTCTCTTTGGGATCAATATTTTTTATTACTACGTGATAGACTGTGCACTTGCAGTTAGTAACCGTTAGACTCATAAAGTCATCACCAAATCCCTCTTTTGCGTGGACCACCCTTTACGGGGTTTCATCCCACCAGGATACCCATAGGCAAGACCACAAAAGTGTGAGTCAACGACTTTTAAACTGAGAGTTTCTACGGAGAGATAACTTAATAAACTTTAATAAGCCAAACCTCTATTGAATTTGCAAAGGAGAATTAATTATGTACCGATATTTTTACCATTAATTTAAATTAATTAACTATTCACATTTTTTAAAACTAAAAACATCGCTCGCCATAGCTAAATATAGCAACATCCGATAGCACTAGGTTGATTATCGAGTCTCTGTGGGATCAATATTTTTTATTACTACGTGATAGACTGTGCACTTGCAGTTAGTAACCGTTAGACTCAGAAAGTCATCACCAAATCCCTCTTTTGCGTGGACCACCCTTTACGGGGTTTCATCCCACCAGGATACCCATAGGCAAGACCACAAAAGTGTGAGTCAACGAATTTTAAACTGAGAGTTTCTACGGAGAGATAACTTAATAAAATTTAATAAGCCAAACCTCTATTGAATTTGCAAAGGAGAATTAATTATGTACTGATATTTTTACCATTAATTTAAATTAATTAACTATTCACATTTTTTAAAACTAAAAACATCGTCCTCCTTAGCTAAACATAGCAACATCCGATAGCACTAGGTTGATTATCGAGTCTTTGTGGGATCAATATTTTTTATTACTACGTGATAGACTGTGCACTTGCAGTTAGTAACGGTTAGACTCAGAAAGTCTTCACCAAATCCCTCTTTTGCGTGGACCACCCTTTACGGGGTTTCATTCCACCAGGATACCCATAGGCAAGACCACAAAAGTGTGAGTCAACGAATTTTAAACTGATAGTTTCTACAGAGAGATAACTAAATAAACTTTAATAAGCCAAACCTCTATTGAATTTGAAAAGGAGAATTAATTATGTACCGATATTTTTACTATTAATTTAAATTAATTAACTATTCACATTTTTTAAAACTAAAAACATCGCCCGCCTTAGATAAACATAGCAACATCCGATAGCACTAGGTTGATTATCGAGTCTCTGTGGGATCAATATTTTTTATTACTACGTGATAGACTGTGAATTTGCAGTTAGTAACCGTTAGACTCAGAAAGTCATCACCATATCCCTCTTTTGCGTGGAACACCCTTTACGGGGTTTCATCCCACCAGGATACCCATAGGCAAGACCATAAAAGTGTGAGTCAACGAATTTTAAACTGAGAGTTTCTACGGAGAGATAACTTAATAAACTTTAATAAGCCAAACCTCTAAGGAATTTGCAAAGGAGAACTAATTATGTATCGATATTTTTATCATTAATTTAAATTAATTAACTATTCACATTTTTTAAAACTAAAAACATCGCCCGCCTTAGCTAAACATAGCAATATCCGATAGCACTAGGTTGATTATCGAGTCTCTGTGGGATCAATATTTTTTATTACTACGTGATAGACTGTGCACTTGCAGTTAGTAACCGTTAGACTCAGAAAGTCATCACCAAATCCCTCTTTTGCGTGGACCACCCTTTACGGGGTTTAATCCCACCAGGACACCCATAGGCAAGACCACAAAAGTGTGAGTCAACGAATTTTAAATTGATAGTTTCTACGAAGAGATAACTTAATAAACTTTATAAGCCAAACCTCTATTGAATTTGCAAAGGAGAATTAATTATGTACCGATATTTTTACCATTAATTTAAATTAATTAACTATTCACATTTTTTAAAACTAAAAACATCGTCCTCCTTAGCTAAACATAGCAACATCCGATAGCACTAGGTTGATTATCGAGTCTCTGTGGGATCAATATTTTTTATTACTACGTGATAGACTGTGCACTTGCAGTTAGTAACCGTTAGACTCATAAAGTCATCACCAAATCCCTCTTTTGCGTGGACCACCCTTTACGGGGTTTCATCCCACCAGGATACCCATAGGCAAGACCACAAAAGTGTGAGTCAACGACTTTTAAACTGAGAGTTTCTACGGAGAGATAACTTAATAAACTTTAATAAGCCAAACCTCTATTGAATTTGCAAAGGAGAATTAATTATGTACCGATATTTTTACCATTAATTTAAATTAATTAACTATTCATATTTTTTAAAACTAAAAACATCGCTCGCCATAGCTAAATATAGCAACATCCGATAGCACTAGGTTGATTATCGAGTCTCTGTGGGATCAACATTTTTTATTACTACGTGATAGACTGTGCACTTGCAGTTAGTAACCGTTAGACTCAGAAAGTCATCACCAAATCCCTCTTTTGCGTGGACCACCCTTTACGGGGTTTCATCCCACCAGGATACCCATAGGCAAGACCACAAAAGTGTGAGTCAACGAATTTTAAACTGAGAGTTTCTACGGAGAGATAACTTAATAAACTTTAATAAGCCAAACCTCTATTGAATTTGCAAAGGAGAATTAATTATGTACCGATATTTTTACCATTAATTTAAATTAATTAACTATTCACATTTTTTAAAACTAAAAACATCGCCCGCCTTAGCTTAACATAGCAACATCCGATAGCACTAGGTTGATTATCGAGTTTCTGTGGGATCAATATTTTTTATTACTACGTGATAGACTGTGCACTTGCAGTTAGTAACCGTTAGACTCAGAAAGTCATCACCAAATTCCTCTTTTGCGTGGACCACCCTTTACGGGGTTTCATCCCACCAGGATACCCATAGGCTAGACCACAAAAGTGTGAGTCAACGAATTTTAAACTGAGAGTTTCTACGGAGAGATAACTTAAAAAACTTTAATAAGCCAAACCTCTATCGAATTTGCAAAGGTGAATCAATTATGTACCAATATTTTTACCATTAATTTAAATTAATTAACTTTTCACATTTTTTAAAACTAAAAACATCGCTCGCCTTAGCTAAACATAGCAACATCTGATAGCACTAGGTTGATTATCGAGTCTCTATGGGATCGATATTTTTTATTACTACGTGATAGACTGTGCACTTGCAGTTAGTAACCGTTAGACTCAGAAAGTCATCACCAAATCCCTCTTTTGCGTGGACCACCCTTTACGGGGTTTCATTCCACCAAGATACCCATTTTTTCCTAAGTTACCCTTGCGGGTTTTTTAGTTACCGGGTGTACATTTAGTTTTGTTTTATATCCCTAATTTTTGCCCGAACCTTTTCTTTTTTTCGACGGGATGCATTTTTTTTCCAGAACTCTTCTTATTGTACAATGGGTCTCTTTATACGAAATATATTTTAACTGCGTCTGCATTCACAAGGGATGGAAAATATCCACCATCCACGATTGTTAACATCAAGGCTCCGTCTGAGAAGACGTTTTTAAGGAGTCCATTTTCCCTTGTGATCTATTTGAGGAGGAAGGATATTTTTCTACACTATTTCGCCGGCCTGATAATGTCAGGGAGTACTTTCTTGTCAAATACTCGCTTCATCATTGGGCAACATTGAGTTCTCATTTTCTAAGGAACATAACTTCATGAATTATGGGTCAACTAAGATGTCCTCTATAACATTCACGTTTGAAGAGAAATATTTTAGAACTTGCATCTTGGTTGAATTCAGCTTGAAAGATGGCTTCTTAATACTTGAAAACTTTCCCAAAATGGAAAGTTCCTAAATGACCACTTTCCCAAAAAGGCAACTTTTCCCTAACCCAAATTTAATTGATTTTCTTGGAATTTATTGATAAAACTCAATCCCTTAGACACATTTGATATAATGAACATAATTTTGACCTAAGAAGTCAGGAGTTGACTTTTTCCTTGCCTCTTTGACTTTATTCCCAATTCAATTGATTCTAGGTCATATGGCTAACTGAAGATCCTCTAAATAGAACCAATGGCTAATATTTCATTCACAAACACTTGATAACATATGGAAATCCTTGAGATCAAGTTTTGCTCAAAAAATATGGAGCATATTGCTTTTATCCCAAACCCTAATTTTGGAGGTTTCTCAAGGAGATGGTGATCCTCTTGCATTTTTTTTTCAACTTTTCAACCACTTGAAGGCAACATGTACCATGTCAGGTGTCTTTGATGTAAAGTATTGTCTCATGGATTGAATAATATTCTTTTCTTTTGGATGATGATCCCATTCCCTTAGAAAACCCATGATGCATGTATGTTACATTATGACCTAAATGCAATGCATGAAGCATAAGCTACTTGTTGTTAGCAATAAATATGAGGGAAAATTTTGGGGTGTTACAACTGCCCCTATTCAATCCACTGTGAACCTGAAGGGATGAAAAGCTTAGGCTTCCATTCATTTGTGGTGAAGAGTGATTGAATACTGAAATAAACTAAAAAAATTATGCTCTGTGGGATATTGAAATGAAGGACACCGTCCTCAGATGGAATCAAACGGCCTACCATCTTCAGATGATAGCCAAAGAAGACAAGCCTAAACTCCAAAGGGCTTGAACGAAGAATGTCAACCTCGATTGACAAACTCAACTGGATGGAAACCGACCTCAAACGATACCAAAGAAACAAAGACTGACCTCAGACAAATTCTATGGGGAGAAATGTTGATCTCAATCAACAGATTCAACTAGAAGAAGCCATTCTTGAATGGAATCAACTAACCTATCAACCTCAGATGATAAGCAAGAGGAACATGACCGACCTCAAAAGAACTTTATCAAAGGATGTCAACCTCAATTGACACACTTAAATAATATGACACCGACCTTAGAAGGAATCAAAACGTCTATCGACATTAGAAGATAAAAAAAGAAACAAAGACTGACATCAGAACTGACTTTGCGAGGAGAATTATAGATCTTAATCAGCAAACTCGATTGGAAGAAACAATCCTCAAATGGAATCAACCTTACTTATCATCCTCAAATGATAAGCGAAGGGAACAAGACCAACCTCAGAAGGACTTGATCAAAGGAAGTCAACCTCAATTGACTACCTAAGATAATATGACACCGACCTCAGTAGGAATCAAAACTCTTATAAACCTCAGAAGATAAACAAACAAAGTCTGACCTCAGAACATACCTTGTAAAGAGATATGTTGATCTCAATCAACAAACTTGAATGGAAGAAACCATCCTCAAATGGAATCAACCTGGCTTATCATCCTCAAATGATAAGCGAAGGGAATAAGACCAACCTCAAAAGGACTTGAACAAAGGGTGTAAACCTCAATTGACAAATTCAGATGATATGACATCGACCTCAGAAGGAATCAAAATGTTTATCAACCTCAAAAGATAAACAAACAAAGTTTGGCCTCAGAATAGACCTTGTAAAGAGATATGTTGATCTCAATCAAAAAACTCGAATGGAAGAAACCATCCTAAAATGGAATCAACCTAACTTATCATCCTCAAATGATAAGCGAAGGGAATTAGACCAACCTCATAAGGACTTGAAGAAAGGAGACCATGCAAGGTGACTCCACTGGGGATAATAAATATTGAACGGTAAGAAAAACAAATCTACAACCCTCAGGTTTGTTTTGAAATCACTTTGAGGAATGAACTAGACATTCTCTATGGGGATATTCGATCTAATTGAAGAATCATAGTTTTGGACTTTCGCGCAAGGTTACCAAAACGAGCTTATGCTTCGTATGCATATGTTTAAGTCTTTTTCATGGCATAATGCTCCATATCGATGGAAATGCTACCTATTTAAGGATGCAAAATGATGATGATTACTATATACAAATGCAAAAGGAACGACCACCGATTTAATCTTCCGAACTCTGGTGGGGATAACACCCCTACTAGGGAGTGTGTTAATAATACGCTGGCTCTAAACTGCCGAGATTGCCAAGAAAAATGGAATTAGAGATGTAAAAAAAGTGATGATCATGTTGAGGAATATTTCAACTGACATGGATTACTTGGGAGAACTACAACCACAGACCTCCGCTGGGGAAATAACAACCTTCTGACCCAGATAAGGAAAGGATTTGTCAATACTCTGTCGAGGAGAGAATCCCGTTGGGGAATAAATTAGGAATAAATCCTCTATTGGGGAAATGTGCCAATAAAAGTTAGACTTTGAGCCGCTACAAACGTTGATGACCATCGGGCTTTGACTAGGGAATAATGCCAATAACAATTGGACTTTAATCCATGGATGATATCACAATTGTCTTGCGGGAAGAAGAGCATTCCGACTTCTCGTCATATTCACCCCTGCTAGGGAGTAAGGAATCCTCTTGCACTGTTGGGGATAAGAAGATCCTTACCAGGAACATTTCTCTGCTTAGGAATAAATTTCTACTCAGGGAGAACATTCAAACATAAGATTCCGCTTGGAAATAACACCTTTCTGACCTTGATGAGGAAAGGATACCTTGTTAGGGAAAGGAAATTCCATGAGATCTACTGAGGAGAAGAACTCAATGATGTCTCGTGCTAGGGATGACCTATGAGCTTCACATCTTCAGGTCGGTGAGTGCAACCGTTACTCTTGCAAAAAGGTTAAACAAGCACGCGTGCCCGAGGTATATGGTATGAGTTTAACATCTTGACCACTCAACATTCAAAGCAAATATTAAGTGTTTTACTATCATGTATTTATTGTGAAGTTTCAATGTTTTCAAAATGCAATATTTATCAAAATATCCAGACGTCTTTTGCAATCAAAATGGTAAAATGAAAAAAAAAACGAGAAAGCTATTTGGCTGAAATGCATTTTATTGATTGAAGTGTGGCTTGTAAATAGGCATTACATCAGAGGAAATTTCTGGAAAGAGGTAATTGCATAAAAAGGAAAAACAAACTATCCTAATGGCAATGTGGAACTGAATTCCACTGAGTTTCAACTCTTCTATGACCCATATATCCCTAAAGACTCTCTATGTACTTTCGCTTTTTGAAGAATACGATTAGACTGATTCTTATCCTTTGAGATCTCTTGTGGTTGTAGATGAGACGAATCACAAATCATGCAAATCGCAGTTGTTCGTTTTAATCCTGATAACTCGAATTTGTATCAATTATTTAATGCGGTTTTCGATTGTTTAACATGTTAATTTATGCATTTTGGACGATATTACACGAGAATTGTGTTTGTTTTGTAGATATTTGATCAAACATGACTTTTGGAGGGAATAGTACAAAAGGAAGCTTATTGGACAAGAAACGTGAAAAAACAGAAGGAAACTAGCAAGAAAATGCCTTTCTGTATAATTCAACTGTGAGATACCCGTCTCATAGGTGAAACGACCGTCTCATTATCAAGATGGGCGTCTCACTTTTAAGTTGACCATTTCAATTCATGATGCGCGTTTCATTTACAGAACGATCATCTCAAACTCCAGTCAAATAACCTAATTAAAGAAACAAGATTCAAACGCAGAGAGAGCCGTTATGAGAAGTTTTCGCATTCAACAGAGAATTTCACTCCACCCTAATCAGTCAAGTCCAAGAAACTCAATTGAAAGCCCAATCAAAGTCCAAGCCTACAATTTCTCAACAAAACCTAATCCACTGCCTATAAATAGAAACCACTGCAAATTTTGCAGGGAGAGCTTCGTTCAGTCCAATTTCTGCATTTTTCTTTCGTTCGATTTCACCACTTATTTTCATTATTAGTTTGTTTTTATTTTTTTACCAACCTTTAGTGATAGTTTCAATCAATAGGAAACTAACGCCATTTTTTATTGTTTCCAATCCCTGAATTATTGTTACTTTTCAAGTTTTTGGAAGTTTGGTTGATCAAGAACATTGCAACTAGGTTTCTAATTTTTATGCTTTATTGTTTATTTATCACATCCTTTAATTATATCATGAATTTTTTTCTCCTTCTGCCTTTCTTTGTTTTTATTTAATATGTCTGGCTAAACCGTTAATAGGTATGTAATTGTCTAGCCAAAACGAATTCGGTAGAATTAGGCTATGCTTTAAATTAAGTTATTTGTTGTTTTCGATTTCTTGTTTTAAATAACTTTCGTTAAGAGAGTAAGAGAGTATAAAAGATTAGGATTAAGACCACGAGAGTGTGAGATCATAATCAAATAGCTAAAATCGAACATTTGTTTTAAATACAGCGGAAGCGCTTTAAAACCAATTAGAACCTTTAGGTTTCCGAAAAATATTTCTAACTTGAATTGATACAGCGAGAGCACTCAATTGAACTTAGGAGTATAGTAATAGGCAAGACCACAAAAGTGTGAGTCAACGAATTTTAAATCGAGAGTTTCTACGGAGAGATAACTTAATAAACTTTAATAAGCCAAACCACTATTGAATTTGCAAAGGTGAATCAATTACGTACCGATATTTTTACCATTAATTTAAATTAATTAATTATTCACATTTTTTAAAACTAAAAACATCGCCCTCCCTAGCTAAACATAGCAACATCCGATAGCATTAGGTTGATTATCGAGTCTCTATGGGATCGATATTTTTTATTACTACGTGATAGACTGTGCACTTGCAGTTAGTAACCGTTAGACTCAGAAAGTCATCACCAAATCCCTCTTTTGCGTGGACCACCCTTTACAGGGTTTCATTCCACCAGGATACCCATTTTTTCCTAAGTTGCCCTTGCGGGTTTTTAACTTACCGGGTGTACATTTCTTTTTGTTTTATATCCCTAATTTTTGCCCGAACCTTTTCCTTTTTGTGGTTCGACGGGATGCCTTTTTTTGCCAGGACTCTTCTTATTGTCGTGTGGGTTTCTTTATACGAAGTATATTTTAACTACGTCTGCATTCATAAGGGATGGAAAATATTCACCATCCATGGTTGTTAACATCAAGGCTCCGTCTAAGATGACGTTTTTAAGGAGTCCATTTTCCCTTGTGATCTATTTGAGGAGGAAGGATATTTTTCTACACTATGTTGTCGGCCTGATAATGTCGGGGAGTAATTTCTGGTCAAATACTCGCTTCATCCTTCACTGATACAACTTCCCATAAGATATAGCTGCCAACCGCTTCACTTTGATGAGACTCAACTCATTTTACCTCGTTCGAACCCATTCGGCTTCGTCAAGATTGACGTCCATCATCACCCTTAGGGAAGGAATCTCGACTTAAACTGGTAGGACTACCTCCATACCTATCACAAGCGAGAATGTGGTTTCCCTAGTTGATGTGCACACAGACGTTCGCTACCCATGCAAAGCAAAAGGCAACATCTCGTGCCAATATTTATAAGTCACTATCATTTTCTGCACAATCTTCTTAATGTTTTTATTGGCCGCATCAACAGTGCCATTCATCTTCGGACAATACAGAGAAGAGTTATAATGCTTGATCTTGCAATCCTGACATAATTCAACCATTATTTTGTTGTTGAGATTAGAGGCATTATCAATTATGATCCTTTTGGGAACTCCATAGCGACAAATGATATCATTTTTCAAAAACCAGGCTACAACTTGTTTAGTGGCATTGGTATAAGATGCCACTTCCACCCATTTAGTGAAGTAGTCAATAGCGGCCAAGACAAAGTGATGGCCATTGGAAGCGGTGGGCTTGATCTTTCCAATCATGTCAATGCCCCATATTGCAAAGGGCCACGAGGAGGATATGACACTCAAGGGATTCAGAGGTACATGCACTTTGTCTTCACAGATCTGACATTTATGGAATTTGCGGGTGTATTTACAACAATCAGACTCCATAGTCATCCAATAATACCCCGATCTCAACAACTTCTTCTCCATATAATGCCCTCCAACATGAGTACCAAAGGAGCCCTCATGGACTTCTTGCATCAACATGTATGATTTGTGTCTATCCATGCATCTGAGCAGGACCATGTCGAAGTTCCTTTTGTAAAGCACATCATCCTAGTTTAAGAAGAAGTTACCTTCTAGTCTCCTCAGAGTCTTCTTATAATTGTATGATGCCCCTACTAGGTACTCTTATCTCTTCATAAAACATTTTATATCATTGAACCACGGCTTATCATCAGCAACCGCATCTGCTGTGAATAGAAAAGCAGGTCTCTCGAGGCGTGCCATATCAATTATGGGCATGTGGTTCCACCATTACACTTTTATCATGGAAGACAAAGTCACCAAGGCATCAGCCAGCTGATTCTCATCATGAGGCACATGGTACAAATTTATTATTGTGAAGAATGTCAATAGTCTTCTTGTATAATCTCTGTAAGGAATCAGATGAGGCTGGTGAGTATGCCCCTTTCCGTTAACCTGGTTAATTACCAAAGTTGAATCTTTGAAAATGTCGAGGGTCTTAATCCGCAAATTAATCGCCTCTTTAATACCATAATGCAAGCTTTATATTCTACCTCATTATTGGTGCACTCGAAAGTCAACCGGATAGTGAAAAGGATGTGAGATTCTTTTGGTGTGACGATAACTATACCAAATACATTATCATTCATGTTAACGGCCCTATCAAACATCAGAATCCATTTGAATTCGGGGTTTGGCCCCTCCTCCGGGAATTGTTCTTCGTAATATTTCATTTTCAAGATCATGATGTCATCATCAAGGAACTCAAACTTTATTGGCTGATAATCATCAATCGGTTGTTGTGCGAGATAGTATGACAAGACGCTTCCCTTGATGGTCTTCTGGGTAGTATATTGAATGTCGTATTCGGTTAAAACCATCTTCCATCGTGCAACCCTTCCCGTCATTGTTGTCTTCTAAACGATATACTTGACGCGGTCCATCTTAGAAATCAACAAGTTTGTGTGACTAAGCATATATTTCCTCAATTGCTTGGCATCCCGTCCAAGTGAACAACATATATTTTCGAGCATCGAGTATTTGGATTCACAATTATTAAACTTCTTGCTCAGGTAGTAGATGGCATGCTCTTTCCTACCTGTCTTGTCATGTTGACTGAGAACACAACCCATGGAGCCCTCAAGCACAGTCAAATACATGATCAACGACCTTCATGGAACTAGAGGCATTAGGATCATATGTTCTTTCAAATATTCTTTTATTTTATCGAAAGCCACTTGGCAATCATCATTCCACCTGACAACCTGATCTTTTCTCAACAACTTGAAGTTTGGTTCACAGGTGGCTGTTAGGTGAGATATGAACTAGGTAATGTAGTTCAATCTGCCTAAGAAACCACAAACCTCTTTTTCGGTTTTAGGCTTAGACATTTCTTGTATCTCTTTTACTTTTGCAGGATCAACCTTGGTCCCTCTTTCACTTATAATGAAACCCAACAATTTACCGGAATGCACCCCAAAAGTGAACTTATTAGGATTCAACTCCAGTCTGAATTTTCTCAACCTGTCAAATAACTTGGCCAAGTTCACCAGATGTTTTTCTTCTGTTTGTTACTTTGTAATCATGTCATCAACATATACTTCAATCTCAGGATGAATCATATCATGAAAAAGAGTCACCGTAGCCCTTTGGTATGTAGCCCGAGAATTCTGGATACCAAATGATATCACATTATAACAGAAGGTACCCCAAGGGGTGGTGAACATTGTCTTCTCCATGTCCTCCGGCAACATTTTAATCTGATTATATCCCGAGAAGCCATCCATGAAGGAGAACACCGAGAACTGAACAATATTATCGACCAATACATCATTGTGAGGTAATGGGAATTTTTCCTTCAGATTAGCTTTGTTTAGATCTTCGTAGGCAACATACATCTGTACTTTACCATCTTTCTTCGGAACTGGCAAAATGTTGGCAACCCACGGCGGATAACTGTTAACGACCAAAAACCCAACATCAAACTGCTTCTGAACCTCTTCCTTGATCTTCACTGCCATATCAGGTTGAGTTCTACACAACTTTTGTTTCATTGGAGGGCAATCTTCTCGAAGTGGTAGCCCGTGCACTACAATATCTTTATCAAGCTCAAACTTCTCTTGATAGGACTACATGAAGATGTCGACGTATTCATTGAGCATTTCAATCATCCTTATCTTCACACTCTCTTCTAAAGCGGCCTTGATTTTCACCTCTTTTCTGGCGTCCTCAGTACCCAGATTCACGACTTCCATCAACTATTCATACGGTTGAATCACCCTCTCTTCTTGCCTTAACAACCCGGCTAACACTTCATGTAATTCAATATCTTCTTCACCTTCCTCGTCGGCTTGGTAAATTGGATTATCGAAGTCATATCGAGCCATAGAATAGTTGTTATCGATGGAACCCAGTGGGGTGCATCTGCATGAAGGATAATTCATTATTTGTTTTAGAATGGGTGTGGAAGAAATGAAAACATTTCCATTTATTATAAAAAATAAAACTATCCAGATCAATTGTTGAAGTATATTGTTGAAGCATCTGCATGAATGATGATTCATTCTTTGTTTTAGAATGGGTGTGGAAGAAATGAAAACATCTCCATTCATTCTTTGTGAAGAGTAATAGTGACAATCTCCTCAGTCGACCAATTGTTGAGCTTTGTACATGGGACGCATGGCCTTATCCAACTATCCAGATCACAATCGTTGTCAGCTTCATCATTGTTGATTACACATATCCGACCATATTCTATCAATCTAACACTTGAAGATATAATGGGCCCCTTCTGGCCTTTAACTCTGGATGCTGCTGCTTGAGAAGGATGATATCCAACCCCAAACATATCCTCTTTAATTACAAGTTCAATCGTCATCCCCACCATTATGCGTTTCTAGAATGTATTACCGCCATGGCTTGCTTGTAAGAAGCAATTGAAACCCCTTTCTTATTTTCTTCAGATAGCGAAGTCGTTTCAATATTCACTGTTTCAAAAGCCTGGCACAATGTCTCATGGATCTCGCCGTCCATTTCGACATACTTGAATGATGATATGTGGCTGATGAAGATGTATTATTCCCTATATATAGTTACGATCTATCCGTCCACAACAAATTTAACCTTCTGATGTAGAGTTGACGATACAACGCCAACAACATGTATCTAAGGACGCCCTAACAAGCAACTGTAGACAGGTTGAATGTCCATTACATAGAAAGTAGTGTTGAAAACCTGTGGATCCACTTTGATGGGTAGCTCCACTTCCCCAAATATGGATCACTTTGAACCATCAAACGCTCGTACCACCAGGTCATTGGGCCGAAGGACAAAACCATTGTAATCTAACTTGATTAGAGCCTTATTGGGAAGTACATTAAGACGACCTCGTGTCCACCAACACGTGGGACAACACAATTCCCTTGCATTCCATGGATATGTGCAGAGCATGATTATGATTTCTCCTTTTAGCAGTAAAATTAAAATTGGTAAACCCTAGCCATGGCTAGCATTAACACTAGAAATCACCATCTCAAGTTGATTAACCGATATCTCCTGAGGAACATAAGCTTTATTCAAAATATTAAACAAGGAATTCTTGTGAGCCTCAGAGCATAGCAGTAGTGACAAAATAAAGATCTTATAAGGCGTCTGGTGCAAGTGATAGACTATCTTATAGTCATTTTTCTTTAAGATCCTCAAGATCTCTTCATCTTCTTTCTCAAATGTTGACTTAGAAATGGATGTTGTGGTGAGGGTATTAGACACCACTTTCTTGCTTTTGGCTCTTGCCAAGCCTTTGCATTATCATTTTATGGAGCTTCACCGTTCCTCAGAGTTTGGGGAGAAAATAATCTTCCACTCCATGTGAAACCACTGACTCCAAAATTTTCAACTTGTGGTCCTTTCACAATCGGAGTTTCAACATCCTACTTTTGGCCATTGTAGTATACTTCAGCACCAAAGTGCTAAGGGATGGCCCTCTCACTCTGGAATGGGATCGGCCCAAGTATAATAATGGTAACATGATCTAGCTTGGGCGACACAAGTATTTTGAAAGGCGTTAAAAGATGGTCATTGTAGAAACATCACTGTCATTATTTGAAACACGATCAAACTGTACACTTTCTTCATCAATCAGATTCTGGATTCCCTTCCTCAGATTATTACAACCATTCACGGATACCTCAAAATCTAGACAATCTTTTCCACTTCTGGGGAACATATCTCTTTTCAAAAAACAGTCTTTCACAACTGAGAGAGGAGTCCTCACCGAGCCAATACTTAATAGAAAATTCAAACCTTCGCCTCCTTCGGTAACATTGACAGTTTCTTTCCCATGCGGTGGCATGGGGTTTGGAATGGCGTTGGGTGTTGGAGAGAAATTAATGGCCTAAGAGTTAATAAAATCTTGTACTGCATGCTTCATAGCTTCGTAGTTTTCAATTGTATGGCTAGGCGCCCCATAATGGAACTCACATTGGGCATTGTCGTCATAACCTTCGGTAATCTGACTAGGTTTCGGTGATGCGAGAGTTCTGAGCTGAATAAACTATAGCTATAAGAGGTGTTGTAAGAGTTATGTATAAGACATAGGTGGAGTATCAAAACACCTATCTCGGGGTCTAGGTGGATAGTTCAGTCGTGGGGCTCTCTATTGCTGCTGAGATTGTAGTGCGGGTTGACCAATTGCGGTTGGAATAGTTACTGAAGCAACTTGGTGATAACAGGGTTGATAACCTTTGTTGTGACTCTTTTGAGCTGAGATGACACTAGCTTCACCCTCTCTCCCCTCTTCTTCCCATTGGAAAAATGCCTTTTGACACAGGACATTGATGCCCCGCTGTTCTGAATTCTCCCCATCTTTAACCAATTCTTAATCCGCTCTCCAACAACCACAATATCTAAAAAATCCAGTAGAAGGACATACCATAAGACATTCGAAGAAAGGCCCCTGAAGGGTTCCCATGAATATATCTTCCATTCTCTTTCCAACAAAGGGGGTTGCATCCTAGCAGTGAGTTTGCGCCACCTCTGGGCATACTCCTTGAAATTCTCATTGTTCTTCTGTGACAAGATCTAGAGCCAAGTGTGGTTTAGGGGACATATTAATATTGTATTGATACTGCTTAAAAAAGACTTCCCCTAGCTCTTTCCAATTCCTGACAGAAGCATGCTCTATGTACCATTCCAATAAGCCTCCAGACAAACTGTCCTGAAAGAAATACATCCACAATTTCTCGTCCCTTATGTAAGCATAAATCTTTCAAAAATATGCCTGGAGATGCGTTTTAGGACAAGAATTCCCATTGTATTGTCAAATCCGAGAGCCTTAAACTTGGGAGGGATCACAATTACCTGGACTAGTCCCATGTCAGCGACATTGATTCCCAAAGTATTTTGGCACTCTAGGGATCGAACCTTTTTCAGCCAGCACCTGAATGTCATGATTACCATCGCCAATGTAGATGACCATATTCTTGTTCAACATCGAGAATTGTTCATCTTGATGATCTTCCAGATTAGGAGATGGAATAGTGATAGGAACAATAGTAGGAGCACACTAGCTCCTCTAGGATTCACAACACCATCATCATTGATCAGAACTCCTTACACACCAAGATTCACCTCTGGAACCTCCACGTATGGAGTGTCAAGCCTATGAACAACCATCCTCAACTCTTGTTTCCCCAGAGCAACCACTTGCATCACGTTCATGAATTTATTCATAGGCATCTTGAGTTCGGCAAACTCAACTTGCATAGCCTCCATTACGTAATGTTGATTTCATCGGGTAGTTTATCTGGATGAGCATGCATGAAGAAAGAGTGTCATTTGTTGAAGCAATAAAAATAGATACAATGATACTGAGAATAAAATGCCCATTGTATATTGATGACACACGAACACATGTGGAATTATAAAAACATGAGCCTCTCATAAAGAAATACAAAGTAAGCCATAACCAGGAATACATCCAAAAAGAGAATCCACCAACAAGTCTAATGGTAATCTCTAACAATAAGGCAACATACAAACAAACATAATACTAACATCTGAACCAATCCAATTCCTGACTTGCCCCAGTTTGCTGGTCCCACATTTAGATCTAGCATTTGCTATTCAACTGAGGCTTTGAACTGTGCATACTCGTCTTAAACTCTTTTCATATGTTTCTGGTAATGAACCATCTTGGAATTGTAGTATTCCCTATCAACAGCGGCTTTAGCAATCTCCTCATATTTTTTCTTCATTTTCCCCCCCACTCTTCATTTTGACCTTGTTTGCTTCTTCCCTCCTCTGACGGGTATCGACCTGTCTTTTTTTTTCTTCGAATCCTCCAGTATCTGTCTAAACCTTGCCAAATTCCTCTTGGTTAGCAAGTGTTCACTGGTCAATGCGTTCAAATTTTGCTTAACTTTGCGAATGTAGGCAGAGTCTTCAACAATTCTCTTTTCCTCATTGGCATACAGTTCATTCAATCTCCGACCCTCAAATTCAGCTTCGTGCTTGGAAAATGGGTCTTACGAAGGACTTCACTCAAATTTTATTTCTTTTCAAATAAATCATCTCATTTTTCCTTGAGCTTTTTGTATTCCTCGATACTTACTGTGGTCGGTTGTTCAACTACCGTCAGAAGTACATGTGCATCCACTAAGAATGGAAAATAGAAATCATTGACTCTCTTTTTCAACCATTCCTCGTATGGAGGATAAATGCGTCAATCCCCTTTACCAAGTCTTGGTTTTCCCTTTCTAGTCACGGTCCCAAGCATCCGAAGCTTTAATCAACATTTCTACGTCATCCATCATTCGAAAGTGTCGCTCCCCCGAAAAGACACCTAGGTCAGATTGGGTACAGACGCAAACGGTCGGCGAAGAGAGAAGATGAAATGAAGATGAATAGAGTCGCTCTAAACACCCCAAATTTTCCCTCACTTAGTTCACACCATGGCTTGTTATCTTTTCATTTGCATAAGTTCAATCATATCATCTCATATTGCACTTTTTTGTTTCACTGCATTGGTTCAAAGTCATCTGCATCTAGGGTTTGTGATCTGAGAAATCCATGGGCTATCTGAGCCACTTCAAAGGTCATCAATCATCTCCAGAGGGTCCATGTATGTTCAATCATCATATTATGTCCTCCCAAGATCAAGAAAGTCATAAAATCACAAGAACTGGCAAGGCATGGAAGTAGAGCCAGGTTTAACTGCATAGATGACCTAAAATTAGGGTTTTGGTTTCAGAGACCATAACTCCAATTTTTTTGGTCATTCTTGTTTCTATTGGTCTCAATATGATATAACGATCATGCATACCAAGTTTGATGGAAAAATTCATTATGGAAGTCATCTGATCACTGGGTAACTTCTTGAGCAAGTCAGAGCAAAATCAGGGCATCTGAGGCCCCCATCAATGGACTCAAAGTGGATTTTTCATCAAATTGAAGTTATATGGTCTTTATTTGATCATTGAAGTGCTTGGAAGTTCACAAATTTGAAGAAAAGTGGGCTAAACCAAAAGTTGCCAAATATGGAAATGACTTGTAATGTAAACTTTCCATTTTGGGAAAGTTTTTCAACCTCCTCTTTCTCAACCAAAAATGCCTCAAATGAAAATTTCTTGGTCATGAAAGTTGTAGATTGGATCATTCCCTTTTCAAAAAGTACAAGAACAAGATCTAATTCATTTTGGAACTCAAGTTATGGCTTTCCAAAGTTGGGAAAAATCACATAAAATTCACTTTTGCACCAAAGAGGCATTTTGCAAAATGGCATGATAAGGCATTCTAAAGGCTTCAAATATGCACCAATACTTCACAAAATCCTCATGTGACCTCTAAAGACCAGATTTGTGCTTTGAATCATTTCATTCCTTGCCTTGAATTTCAAGTAATTCAAAAGGGGCCAAACTTCTTCAAAATTGCAAAATGGATCAAATATCTTCAGTCACTTGTGCCAGCTATAAAATATGACTTCCATGGACCTCCTTGAAGCTAGCTGACTTGAGTCATGCCCTTGTACCATGCCTGAACCAGCCCATGCCTTCACTTACACAAAAGTTGACTTTTTGCATATTGAACCATACCAATCAGCATAGGCCACCAACAACTCTCTGACCTATCAAGACTTGATATGTGAACCAAAGGCAAGCCATTTCACATAAGCTTGGAGACTGAAACATCACACAAGCCAGCATTCACCAAAACTCCCCTTTATGCATTTTCATTCGAAAAACATCACACAAGCCACAAACATCCAAACAAACTTCATAGAACAACTCACCATCAACTCCTGATCATTTCCCACCCTTCATTTTACCCTAAAAACCACCATATCAAAAACACGATTTCCCTCCCCCTTTGAACTGAACTGTATCAAACTCACAAACTAGCCACAAAACACTCCAACCAAGCATCAAAGCTTCTTCAAGGAGTTCATTGGAGGCATTTGGAAGCAAGAAAGCAGCCTGAAAGCTCCAGGGTTGAAAGCTTCACCTCAGGTAGCCATACGAAATTATTTTTCCAGAAGCTTTATTTTAAGTTCTCAATTGGTTAAGTTTGATTCCCTGAGTGCAATGAACCTTTTACTTTTGAAAATGATGAAGAATTGAGAGTGTATGGCTTGTCTGAAATTTTTACAGTTTTTGTTCTTAGCTTCGATTCTTGTTAATGGTTGGAAATAAATGAGGTTTGAGGTTAGGGATGAGTTTAGGAAGGTGAAAGGAACAAATCTGGAGCTTTAGAGCTCTAGAAATGACCTAGGGAGCGTTTTAGGAATTTCTCAGGTGAGGGGTGGCCGGAGAAGATGACCGGAGGTCATTTCCGGCCACCTGAAAGTCATTAATACTTAATTAGGGTTTAGGGGTGAGTTTGAATCTGGAGCGTAGGATGAGGCTTCCCGCGCGTGTTTCAAGGGCTCAGATCATGTCATTAACCCTAATTTTTGTTTATTTAATTTAATCATAATTAATTAGCTTAGGTGAAATCCAGACCATTCTTTAGCGTGCCAGTCAACCACAAACCCTCGGCTTTGAATCTGGATCATTGGATCAGATTACTTTTCATTTTTATTACTTTTTTATTTTATTTTTCTTTGTATTTCTTTCTACATTTTATTAAAAATAGTAAAAAGACTCCGAAAATTCTGAAATTATTTATCAAACATTTTATTAATTTTCAGAACCCAAAAATATTTTTATTTTTATTTTTTGCATTAAAAAATATTTTTAAATCATTTAAAGGATTATTTTTAATTAGTTAATGGAAATTAATTAATTAAAAAAACATTTAGGTATTTAAAAATCCCAAAAAAATTCAGAGAGCCTTTTCAAACATTTAGAAACATTTACAAACTCACAACACAAATTTCTTTTTGGTTTTGATCATACTTTGACAATTTTCATTTGAATTAAGGTTCTTAAATTTGAATATTTTTAACCCTAACTTCAAAATTTCATAACTTTTGAACCAAAGTGAGTTTGTGAATGATTCTTTTTGCAATGTGTTATACATAGTTTCAAGCATCTAAAAACATTTTTGTTTCATTTTTATCTTTCATTTTCAATTTGTTTGACATTTTACCTTTAGGATCACCTTTAAAACCTTAGAAACTTAGAAAATTCATAAGTACTTTAGGGTTTAACTTCTGACCTTCCCCTTTGGGCAGTGAACTTGTATAGGCTTAGGGTCCCTTTGATCCCATTTTCAATTTTTTATCTTATCATTTGCTTCTGATTTTGAATTTTTCATCTCATATGATCATATAACCCTAATTTGCATCTTCATTTGCATCCATCTTACATAAGCTTGCATACATGAACTTGCCATGATATTTTGTGCATCCACATGACATATAAGACATCTTAGGACATATTGAAATCATGTTTGATCATTGCATCATCCATTTGCCATGTTTTGCTTTCATTTCATTCCAAGAACATTCATGTGCTTTCATGCTTCTTACATGCTTCATTTGCATTCTCATCTCTTGTATGATCCTCCCCATCTTATGACATACATTTATGCCATCTTTTTGCATCATTAGCATCATGAACATGCTTCTGACTTTGGCTTGCATCCTTGCATTCCATCTCATTTTCATTCCTTTTCATTTCCTTTTGCTAACTTTTCAGGTGGTAAGTGTTTGAGAAGTGAATTTGCCTTCACTTCTCACAATCTCTTCTCATCCCTCTTATGCATCATTGCTGCATTTTACTTGTGTATTTAGAGTGAGTTTGCTCATTCATGTTCCCTCCTCACTTTCTTTCTTCAAGCAACTTATCTTCTTAAGTGAAGTAAGTTGTCTTGCTTCCTTCCTGCTTCTTTTCTTTCCATCTTTCTTCTTCCTTGGTGGATTTTCCTTGAAGACTTCTTGCAAGCCTCATAAACCCTAGGAACCCCCAAGCATGACCACAATTAGGGTTTTATTAGTCCCCCCATTAGTTTTACCTTTGTGTCATCTTTGTGTCTTCTCTTCTCACCTCTTAATCAAGGACTAAACCTTAAAAGTTTTAAGGCTTTGTGATTAAGCTTATGCCTGCATCCTTCTATTAGGATGGAGTGTATAACTTTAATCCTAAGTGTTAAACCCTTAATGTGTTTAAATCCTTTAATCAAGTCACCTAATAATCACTAAGACATCAAGCTTGTAACTTGGGCCTTGCATTAGGGTTCTAATTCTTCCTTAATTGGTTAAGAGGGACTAACCCTAGTGTTAATGGACAAGTCCCCCTCAAGTTGTCTTACAAATCATAAAATCCACATCTTAATCTTACCATTAACTTAAATCCACTTCAATAAAGGCTTTGTTTTGTCATGAGGTTAATCCCTAATCATGGATTAAGTTGAGGAGCCTTCCTCAGCTTAAATGTTCTCATCTATTATCCTTCTATTAGGATGGTGTAATGGGTCCATTAAATCCTTGATTATGGCTTAAACTCATTACTTAACACTAAACAAAAACTCCAAAAACATCTAAATAATTGCAAATAAGTTAACGATCTTAATCCTACACCATGGTGATTAAGTGTGAGGTGCTTACTTCATACTTAAGGTATTCTCATTACCCCTAATCAGAGGGAATATGTGATGAGTTTACTAACCCTTGGTTTAGGCTTAAGCTCATTTTCTTATGACAAATACCAAAAAGCAATAAAAGATTGAAAACACAAAAACAAACAATATTCGTCTCCTTCGAGTTTCTTTTCTCATCTCATTCACTCATAAACGAGAACTTGCTTCTTCCGTCTAATGCAAGACAGTTAGCACCTGAGCCAGACAGGTCCTACACTTGAGCATAGACAAGAAAGCAGTTCATCAGTCAATCCATCTTTCAGTCTCTTTGAGTCGAACTACGGTGTTCTGACTTCCTCATTGCACGAGAGGATACGTAGGCATAACTTAACAATTATCGAACAAAAGTCTCTGTATATTCCCCCTCTTCTAGCATTATTCTTTTAAGCCTCATTGTCTTGAGCATTGCAATCTTTTCTTACACTGACACTCCTTTTCTTCACTTCACACTTCTTTCCAACACTGACACTTGTATTCTTTTCCAGCCTTTGCACACAGATAGCACTGACACTACCCCTTTAAACACAAACTTTCAAGAGTGGATCCCGTCGAGTACGACGGACAATCTGGGTGCTAATACCTTCCCAGGTTGTAACCAACCCCCTTTCTCAGTTTCTCTGGTTCGCGACTGTCTTGTCCATCTATTTCTAGGTTTATGCAGCATTATCTCTCCTTCGGGATAAAAATGCCTAGCTGGCGACTCTTTTCACCTTCATTTCATTTTCTCCTTTCTCCGACCGTTCGCGTCTGTACGCCGTCTGACCTAGGTGTCATTTGGTGAGAGCGACAGTCGCCAGCTAGGCATTTTTATCCCGAAGGAAATGTAATGCTGCATAAACCTAGAAAGAGATGGATAAGACGGTTGTGAACCAGAGAAACTGAGAAAGGGGGTTGGTTACAACCTGGGAATGTATTAACACCCAGATTGTCCGTCGTACTCGACGGGATCCACGCTTAAAATATTGTGTTTAAAGGGGGTAGGTGTATGTGCTATCTGTGTGCAAAAGCTGGAAAAGAATATACAAGTGTCAGTGCAAAAAGGGTGAATGCTCAGGAACTGAGGCTTAGAAAAGAATGCTGAAAGAGGGGGAAGACACAGAGACTTTTGTTCGATAACAGTTAAGTTATTCCTACGTATCCTCCCGTGCAATGAGGAAGCCAGAACACCGTAGTTCGACTCAAAGAGACTGGAAAATAAATTGGTTGTGAACTGCTTGCTTGTCTATGCTCAAGGGTATGACTCGTTTGGCTCGAGTGCTAACTGTCTTGCATTAGACGGAAGAAGCAAGTTCTTGCTTATGAATGAGAGTGATGAGAAAAGAATCCCGAAGGAGACGATTTGTTTGTTTTTGTTTTTTTAGTCTTTTATTGTTTTTGGTGTTTTGCATAGGATAATGAGCTTAAGCCTAAATCAAGGGCTTGTAAACTCATTATATCCTCCCTGATTAGGGATAATGATAATACTTAAGTATGAGATAAGCATCTCAACTTAATTACCATGATGATGTAGGATTATGTTCATTAACCTACTTGTGATTATTTAGATGTTTTTTTGGTTTTTTTGTTTAGTGTTAAGTAATGAGTTTAATCTCTAATCACAGATTAGTGGGCTCATTACACCATCCTAATAGAAGGATAATAGATGAGAACACTTAAGCTGAGGAAGATACCTAAACTTAATCCATGGTTAGGGATTAAATTCATTATATAACAAGCCTTTATTAAATGGATTTTAATTAAGGGATGAGATTAAGAAGTGGATTTTATGGTTTATAAGACAACTTGAGGGGGACTTGTCCATTAAACACTAGGGTTAGTCCTTCTTAACCATAAAGGAAGAATTAGAACCCTAATGTAAGGCCCAAGTTACAAGATGAAGTCTTAGTGATTATTAAGGTGATTTGATTAAGAGGTTTAAACAAATTAAAGGTTTAACACTTAGGATTAAAGTTATATACTCCATCCTAATAGAAGGATAGAAGCATAACCCTAATACCAAAGTCCTAAAACTTTAAGAGTGTAGTCTCTGATTAAGAGGTGAGAAGAGAGACTCAAAGAAGACTCAAAGGCAAAAAACTAAAGGGGAACTGTGTACAGCCCTAAAGTTATCACGCTTGGTTATCCTATGGTTTGTGAGGCTTAAGAGAAGTCTTCAAGATGGCCACCAAGGAAGACGCAGATGAAAAGAGAGAGAGAATAAAGGAAGGTTACTTACTTCATTTAAGAAGATAAGTAATCCCAAGAGAAAGAAAAGAGGGGAAAGGGCACAAGTGAATGGAATTCACTTCAAACACAAGTATAATGTACAAGAATAAGAGAGAAATAGAAGTTAGATGTGGATGCACACCCACACCTTAAACAACTTACCATAAGCCCCTGAAATGTCAGTTGAACATGTAAAAATAGAAATGAAATGCAAATGCATCAAACAAAGGTGCTATGATCAAAATCAGAAGTGCATATGCAAAGCAACTGAGTCATGAGATGCTGCAAAGTCAAACATGATGCATATGTATGCTTATATGGGAGATGGGATGCAAAGGAGGCAAGTTAGAAGCATGGAAACACATGGATGTTCATGAAATGTTATGAATGCAAAGCATGCCAAATGAATGAATAAATGATCAAGAAATGTTCTAACATGCCCTAGGATGTCTAAGATGACATACAAATGCTTGAGATGTCATGGAAAGTTCATGTATTAATGTTTATGCAAAGATGAATGCATATGAACATGAGAAATTATGGTTTTATGAATGTATGAGATGCATATGACCAAAACAGATGCAATATACAAGATAAAAAATTGAAAATGCACTCAAAGGGACCCTAAACCTATACTAGGTTACCATCCAAAGGGGGAGGTCAGAAGCTAAACCTAGAAGAAGTTATGAATTTCCTAAGTTTCTAGGGTTTTTTGGATGATCTTCAATGTAAAATGCCAAACAATTTGAAAATGCAAGATAAAATGAAACAAAAATGTTTTTGGATGCTAGAAGACATGCATAGAACAATACAAAAATAGCCATTCACAAACTCAACTTGGTTCTAGGGTTATGAATTTTTGAAGTTAGGGTTAGGAAATGAACATTTTTAAGAACCCTAATTCATTAAAAAATCTCAAAGTGTGAACAAAACCAAAAATAAATTTGTAAGGTGAGTTTGTAAATGCTTCTAAATGTCTAAGAATGCTCTCTGATTTTTTTTGGTGATTTTTAAATACTTAAATATATTTTTAATTAATTAAAATGAATTAATTAAATAATTAAAACATTTAAATGATTTAAAAATATGTTTTTAATGCAAAAAATAAAAATAAAAATATTTTTGGTTTCTGAAAATTAATAAAAGACTTGGTAAAAATTTTCAGAATTTTTTAATGTTTTTTGCTATTTTTAATAATTATATGAAAAGAAATGGATAAAAAAAAAGAATTAAAAATAAATAAAAGGGAAAGTATGCCAATCTGAGGGCTGAGATTTAAACCTGGGGGACAAGCATTGACTGCGCGCGCATCTTAAGGGCCAGGATCATTTCTGATTAAATTAATTCAATTAAACCTAATTAAACTAATTAATTAATGTTTAGGGTTAATGAACTCATTTGGACCGTACACTGCCTAATCTAATCTCAATCTAAGGGCTCACAATGAAACTGGAAAACGAAACACTAATTAATCTCAGATGACCGGAGCAAGCTCCGGTCATTTTCTCCGGCCAACCTCTCAGGCTATCTCTCTCAATACGCCATAAAAATGCACAAAAATTTCCAGAAATAATCCTTAGGAATCATAGAACAAGAATCCAACAACAAATTTCATTTATTTTACATCAACAACAAGAATCAAAGCAATCAAGTTTTACGGGAAAAATTCCAGAACAAGCATACATGCTTAATACTCAATCATTTTCAAAACTAAACACATCAGGATCATCACCACATCATGAAGATTCATCTAAGAACTTAGAAATGCATTTCTGGAAAAAATGTTCTTGGGGTTACCTGAGATGGAACTTTGCTATCTGGAGCTTTCTGGCCACTTCCTTGGTGCTTTTCCACTCCAATGAACCCCTTGATGCTTCTGGAAAGCTTGAAACAAGTTTATGTTGGCTGTTTTGAAGGTTTCAGTTCATAGCATGTCAAAATCTTGTTTTTGTTTGAGAGTGTTTCAGGCTTATGTAAGGGGTGGGAAATGCTCCTAGGGTTGTATGAAGATGATTGGTGAAAGAATTTTGAAGTTTGGTTGGGTGGTTTGAGAGTTTCGAAGAGATGAAGTTTTGAGGGGATTTTGTGTAATCTGAGCTATGGAGAGTTTCAGGCTTGTGTGTTATGTGAAATGTGATCCATAAGGTTTGTATATGCAACTGTGATTGGTCAGAGGAGTTGGTGTGGCATAGTGTGATTGTTATGGTGTGTTATGCAAAAAAGTCAACATTGTGTACTTGAGGTATGGGCATGGTGCAGGCCTGAGATTTTGGGGTGTCTGGTCTCAGCATGGATCAAGGAAGGCCATATGATTGAAAGATTGCAGCTGGAACACTTGATGATAGGGTTTCTATGAGTTTTGCATATTTTCCCTCTTTGGTGTATCTTATGATTCAAGGCATGAAATGATCCAATTCTTGGGCCAATTCTGAGTTTTTGAAGTTGCTTGATCATGTTATGAAGTATTTGGGCACATTAGAAGTCATTAGAAGCCTTGGCAAGTGGTTTTGCAAAAATCCCTCTTTGGTGCATTCTTGAAAATTATAGGATTTTTGCCAACTTTGAAGGATCATAACTTGAGCTACATAATGAATTGGAAGGAGTTCTTGTACTTTTTGAAAATGGGAAGATCTATCCTACAACTTTCATTACCAAGAATTTTTCATTTGAAGCATTTTTGATCAAGAAAGAGGAGGTTGAAAAACTTTCCCAAAATGGAAAGTTTCCATTACAAGTCATTTCCATTTTTGGCAACTTTTCAAATGGCTCAAAATTCTTCAATCTTGTGAACTTATAACCCCTTATAAGATCAAATAAAGATCATAAAACTTAAATTTGATGAAAATACCCCTTTGGTTCCATTGTTGGGGGCCTCAGATGCCCTGATTTTGACTTAACTTGCTCAAGAAGTTACCCAGTGAACAGATGACTTCCACAATGAATTTCTTCATCAAAATTGGTACACATGATCCTTATAACATCTTAAGAACATTAGAAACAAGAATGGCCTAAAAATTTGGAGTTGAGGCCTCTGAAACCAAAACCCTAATTTTGGTCATCTATGTAGTGAAAACCCTAGCTATGCTTCCATGCTCTGCCAGTTCTTGTGATTTCTTGACTTCCATGAACTTTGAGGAGTATAATATGATGGTAGAACACACATGGACCCTCTTGGAATGCTTTGAGGCCTTTGGGATGGCTCGTATGGAATCTTGGATTGCTCAGATCACAAACCCTAGATGCAGATGAACTTGAACTATGCAGATGAAACAAATATGCAATGTGATGTAATTCTTATGCTAATGCAAAAAATGAAAGATCACAAGCCATGGTGTGATATGAGTGAGGGAAAATTTGGGGTGTTTATAGCTGCCCCTATTCAAACATGAGTTAGCTGTGCAGGATGTAAGCGCCTGGCTTAACAGACAAACAAGATAACTTGTGGTTGAATACCAAAGACAGTCCAAAATTTGCACTCGATGAATTGAAGAAAAAAAAGGGATATAAATTGCAAAAGGTAGTATAGTATGATTATCAAATGAAGGCGATGGATGACGACCATCGAGCAGAGGACGACTGCTGGGGATAAATTGGTGAGTAAAGCAATGACGGGTACGACCGGCAAGCTGGGAATATAAAGAGACCACGACAGGGACGACCATCGGGTAAGGAAACAAGATTCTCTAGGGATTAAAGTAAAGGCAATGATGGGGACAGCCGCCAGGTTTGCAAAGTAAAGTAAATAACGATGGGGACGACCATCAGTTTAAAGAATAAATGAAATAATGATGAGGGACGGTCATCAAAGGTGAAGGACGATCACCTGGCAGGGGACGATGCTTTCGGGGCTTATCACGACATAGGACGAATGTCAGACAACAAGATCAACGATTGGGACGGCCATCGGATAAAGGATGAGGGACGGTCATCAAAAGGTGAAGGACAATCACCTAGCAGGGGACGGCTGCTCTCGGGGCTTATCATGACATAGGACAAATGTCGGATAACAAGATCAACGATGGGGACGGCCACCGGATAAATGATGAGGGATGGTCATAAAAAGGTAAATGACGATCACCTAGCAGGGGACGGCTGCTCTTTATCACGACATAGGACGGATGTCGGATAGAAAAAGGGTTCCAATAATGGAGACTCTGCTGGGGAAAGGGATGAGGGACGATCATCCGAAGGTGAAGGAGGATCACCTGGCAGGGGACGACTGCCGAAAGTATCGCGACATAGGACGAATGTGGGATAGAAGAAATTTTTCTTGTAGGTGACTTTCTGGGGAATGGTAAACACAGACGAGTGCTTATGCTCAGGAATAAAAGGTATAGGTGTTTGACACTGTGTATAGATTAAAGATGCGGACGAGCATCCTTAGGACCATGATACATACGAGTATCGATAGAAACAAACACTGACGCGTGTTCAGAGATGATGGTACAGACGAGTACCAACTGGTTAACAAAAAACACGGACGAGTGTCCGATCTGTTTGAGGAGTGATATATATACAAGATACGGACGAGTTTCAAAACTTCTGTATAAGTGAGTATAGATTTGATGGTGAAGTATGAGCAAGATACGAACAAGTGTTTGATTTGCTGGGGAATGTACGACACAGACGAGTGTCAAAGGAGACTATATATAAGTTATGAACAAACATTTGTATATGAGAGTGTAATAGGTGTTCTGGCGACCTGCGGGGATAGGGTGACACGGATGGGCATCGAAAAGAGTGTGTTATAAATGAGTGCTTTGTTTGCAACAAGTGTTTTGGCAACCATGTTGGGGAAAGATGACACGGGTGAGTGTCGAAATAGTATGTATAGGTCTCTGTATTTGAGAGTGCAACGAGGATGCTTTGGCATATATCTACAGGGGAATAATATGACCCGGACGAGTGACGAAAAGGGTAAACATGAACAGGAATTTGTGCTAGAGAGTGCAAAGGGACGCTTTGGCTTTTATTTGCAGGGGATGTGAGTTTTTTATATTCATTGCTGATGAAATACTAATGGTAATTGTAGGTGACTGGCTCGAACCTGGCTTGTGATCATGCAAATGTTTGATTTTTTCCGTAATGCTCCGTACTAGATGGAATGCTACGCTTATTTGGTGAATATGATGCAAATTCTATGATTATGCAAAAGAGAAACCGCTTCGGGATTCGGATCCCGCTGGAGATCTCTGGTTGATCTGCTTGGAGAGATATCCCAGCTGGGGAAGAGATCATTGGTAGATCTGGAGATATAGCTCTACTTGGGGAATTAGATCAATGGTTGATCTACCCTATAAGGAGAATTCAGCTGGGGAGAAGGAAGTTTCCCTCACTTTGTTGTATAAGAGTTTCAGGCATTGCTCTTTTTGGGAGAGGATGGAAACTCTGTGGGGAACTTGGCTGGAGATGCTCCTGTTGAGTAGATCTGTGTTGGGGATGAGGAAGTTATGACAACTCCGTTGGGGAAAAGCATTCCAGATACTGCTTGGGAAGAAGGTATGATGGGGAAGTGGTGCTTGGCATGCCCCATGTTGCGTATTGAATACCTGCAATCTGTTAAGATAAGAGAAATGCACAAGTATCCCGAGGTATCCCTTACCGGATTCCGTCATAGGAATTAGATATTCCTGAAAGTAAATTTATTTCCCGCAAGCATTTATTAAAAATGGCTCATTCGTTTTTATGCAAGTACTGTATCATGAGTATTGGACATTTTGCAAACGAAACAAAAATGTACAAACAGAGATGTGACTGAAAATTCTGATTTTATTAATCTGGGTGTCCTAAATTGGAAAATACAGTTAAAGAAACAAATCCCCTGGAATGAGGAGATTGCTACAAATTGAAAAAGTAAAAGTGTTGGCAATGTTGACGATGCTCCGGTGAACTTCCTTTGCTATGACCTGTATGACCTTGACGTGCTTCTTATCTTGCTTTCTGAAGAAGGTTATTCTGACTATTGTTTTATCCTTTCGAAGCTTGCCATGTTGTGAGTGATACAGACGAATTCAAAATGCAGTTGTTCACTTATTCCCTGGTTTTGCGTGGATCGCCCTCTCGGGTTTTCAATCCACCGGGATACCCATTTTTGCCTGAGCTGTTCAATGCGGCTTTTCAACTCAGCGGGTGTACATTTTTTTAAATTTTAATTTTCCCTTATTTTTGCCCGAGTCTTTTATTCTGTTTTAGACTCGTCGGGATGCCCTATTTTTGCCTGGACTTACATTCTGTTTTTATGTCCAGCGGGTCATTTTATGCGAAGTATTTTTTAATTGCATCTGAATTAACAGGGGATAAGAAATCTTCACCATCCATAGTAGTGAGCATCCGTGCTCCACCAGAGAAGACCTTCTTTATTATGAATGAACCATCGTAGTTTGGAGTCCAGTTGCCCCTGTGGTCTGTATGAGGAGGAAGAAGTCTTTTCAGCACAAGATCTCCCACTTGGTATTCCTGAAGCCTGACTTTCTGATCGAAGGCTTTCTTCATCCTTTTTTGGTATAACTGCCCATGACAGATGGCAGCTAGTCTCTTTTCTTCGATCAGATTCAGTTGATTGTACCGAGATCGGACCCATTCTGCTTCATTCAGCTTTACATCCATCATTACCCGTAAGGAGGGTAGTTCAACTTCGACAGGTAGGACAACTTCCATACCATACACAAGTTGATAAGGTATTGCCCCAGTAGACGTTCTGATTGAGGTACGATACCCGTGTAAAGCAAATGGTAGCATCTCATGTCAGTCTTTGTAAGTAACCACCCTCTTTTGCACAAACTTCTTGATGTTTTTTTTAGCTGCCTCAACAACGCCATTCATCTTTGGCCTGTAAGGAGAAGAGTCGTGATGCTGAATTTTGAAGTCCCGACACAGTTCTGCCATCATTTTGTTGTTCAAATTGGAACCATTTTCGGTAATGATTCGCCCGGGCACTCCATATCGACAGATGATGTCTCTCTTTAGAAATCTGGCTACCACTTGTCTGGTGACGTTTGCATACGAAGATGCTTCAACCCACTTGGTGAAGTAATCAATGGCTACCAGGATGAATCTGTGGCCATTTGAAGCAGTCGGTTCGATCTTTCCAATCATGTCAATGCCCCACATGGAAAAGGGCCAAGGTGAAGACATCACGTTCAAAGGATTCAGAGGCACATGCACTTTATCTACGTAGATCTGGCATTTGTGGCACTTTCTGGCATAGGCACAATAGTCTGCATCCATTGTGATCCAGTAGTAACTCGATCTTAACAATTTCTTAGCCATTGCATGTCCTCCAGCATGGGTACCGAAAGAACCTTCATGCACCTCGTGCATCAGCAAGTCTGCTTCTTTCTTTTCAACACATCTGAGCAGAATCATGTCAAAGTTTCGCTTGTATAATGAACCATCAACATTAAGGAAGAAACTACCGGCCAGCCTTCTTAATGTCTTCTTATCATTGGATGATTCCCCAGGTGGGTATGTCTGTTCCTCTAAGAAGTTATTGATGTCATGGAACCAAGGCTTGTCATCTTTAGTAATGTCCATGGAGAATATGTATGCTAGTCGGTCTAGTCTGGATACCGAAATCCGAGGCACATAATTTGCAGTTAGAACTTTGATCATGGAGGAAATGGTAGCTAGAGCATTCGCGAACTGATTTTCGTCCCGAGGGATGTACTCAAGTTTGACTATTGTGAAGAAAGTCAATAATCTCCTCGTATAGTCACGGTATGGAATCAAATGCTCTTGGTGAGTGTACCATTTGACATTGGTTTGATTGATTACAAAGCTGAATCTCTGAAAACATTCAAAGTCTTGATCCTGAGGTCAACGACTTCCTCAAGACCCATGATACAGGCTTCGTATTCAGCTTCGTTGTTAGTGAAGGCAAAGGTGAGTTTTGCCGAGAAATGCATATGAACTCCTTTAGGTGTAATGAGCACTGCACCAACCCCACGACCATTCATATTGACAGCCCCGTCAAACATCATAGTCCATTCTTCTTCTGGACCAGGCCCTTTAGTGTAAACAGGCTCTTCATCTTTTGCTTTTAGGTACATGATGTCTTCATCAGGGAAGTCAAATCTCATGGGCTGGTAATCATCAATGGGTTGCTCAGCTAGATAGTCAGACAACACACTGCCTTTGATGGCCTTTTGAGATGTGTATTGAATGTCATATTCTGTCAGAATCATTTGCCATCTTGCAACCCTTCCGGTAAGTGCTGGCTTCTCAAATATGTACTTGACGGGGTCCATTTTTGAGATCAACAAGGTAGTGTGAGTCAACCTATACTGCCTTAGTCGGCGAGCATCCCACGCTAAAGCATAACAAGTTTTCTCGAGCAGTGAATAACATTGTTCACAGTCGGTAAACGTTTTGCTTAGGTAGTATATTGCATACTCTTTTCGACCAGACTCGTCATGCTGGCCCAAAACACACTCCATTGATCCTTCTAATACTGTCAGGTACATTATTAGAGGTCTTCCTTCAATTGGAGGCATGATAATAGGAGGTTCTTATAGGTACTCCTTGATTCTGTCAAAAGCCTTCTGACAATCTTCGTTCCACCTGACTGTTTGTTCTTTTCTTAATAGTTTGAACAAGGGTTCATAGGTTGCAGTAAGATGAGATATGAACCTTGATATGTAGTTCAATCTACCTAAGAACCCTCGAACTTCTTTTTCGGTTCTTGGTGCAGGCATCTCCTGAATGGCTTTGACTTTGTCAGGATCAACTTCAATTCCCTTTTCACTTAAGATAAATCCCAATAACTTACTATAACGTACCCCGAATGTGCATTTGTCGGGGTTTAGCTTCAGCTGATACTTTCTCAAACGCTTGAACAACTTCAGCAGATTTACCATATGGTCTTCTTCAGTAAGGGACTTGGCGATCATGTCATTCACGTAGCATTCAATTTCCTTGTGTATCATATCGTGAAATAACGTCACCATAGCCCGTTGATAAGTGGCACCGACATTCTTCAGTCCAAATGGCATTACCTTGTAACAAAATATGCCCCAAGGTGTGATGAAGTTTGTTTTCTCCATGTCTTCGGGTGACATCCTGGTCTGATTATACCCAGAAAAACCATCCATGAAGGAAAACACCGAGAACTGAGCTATGTTGTCGACCAATACATCAATGTGAGATAGTGGGAATTCATCCTTCGGGCTAGCTCTATTCAAATCCCTGTAATCCACACACATCCTTACTTTTCCATCCTTCTTAGGAACTGGTACAATAATAGCAACCCACGGCGAGTAACTAGTTACAACAAGGAAACCGGCGTCCCACTATTTTTGTACTTCTTCCTTAATCTTCATGGTCATATCTAGGCGAGTACGGCGTAGCTTTTGTTTCACTGGAGGGTGTAACACCCCAAATTTGCCCTCTTAATTTTAAGCATCATATCATATCATATTCATCATGAACATATCATATTCTTAGCATCCTAGCATGGAAAGATGAGGCATAACATTCTTCATGACCTAGCATTAGGCATATGATCATCTGTGGAGGTTCTTGAGGCATCACAAGCTATGAAAAGGAGCCCATTGGTTTTGTACAAGTCCTATGATGGGTCTACATTGCAATTACAAGCTCAAGTTCATTTGCAAGAGCTCAGAAGATTGGATGATCATCAGAGATTCCAAGATAAGGCAAGGCTCCTAAGCATTGGTCCTAAACTAGGGTTTGAGATTCAAGCATCAAAACCTCACAACTTTGGCCATTTCATTTGGGAAAAGTCTTATATATGTCAAGATGATCCTAGGTACCAATTTTCATGAGAAAATTCCTTGTGGAAGTCAAGAAATTCTTCAGTTGCTTGCAGAGGAAGTAATTGGTCAATTGTGCCCTTAAAAAGTCAACTGTGTGATTTCAAGGGGTCCAGGCCACGTTTTCTTGCCAAGGGGTTTCCTTACAATGTTATAAGAGGTTTGGAAAGTTCAAAGTTCAAGAATCATGAAGATTTGAGGGTTTTTGCAAAATTGGTACAAAGTTGGTTTTTGGAAAATTCCATTTTTGGCAACTTTTGCCCTAAAATTCAAGTGAGCTTAACATGATCAAAAATTCTTCAAATGAACCAAAGTCAAACATGAAAGTTGGAGATTAAGGGATCCCATTTTCAAAAATTACAAGTACTTTTTCATAGCCCTCATGGCTTGTTCTATAGGCCCTTCGAAAAATTGCTTCAAACTAGGGCAAAACCAAAAATTTCATGCATGCACCAAAGCCAATTGTCATGAAACTTAATTTCAAGGCTTGGAATGGATCAAGTGAGGTTACTAAGTTACAATACAATGCAAATGGCATGTTTTTCTCAAGAGAAACTCCCAAATTCGTGCAAGGCAAGAAAGTTGCTTCATAAGTGGATTTTTTGCACATTCATGAGAAAAGTGTGATAACCTCAATCCAATGGCCAAGATCTTTTGGATTCAAATTAAGGGTGATGATTAGAGTGCACATGGGGCTGAAGGCCAAGGCAAGCATGAAGAGTGCATGATCTCACACCAAAATTTGCAAATTTGCAAATTCACAAATTCTTTTGATCCACACGTGAAAATCACACAATTCTTTCATCATTGGTTCATGACTTGATATATAAGAAGCTAGGGTTTCAGAATCACATAACTCTCTCTCATTCTCTCATTTCAAATTTTGTGCACAACTTGCAATTTCTCTCATAACTCATCACACATGAGCTCTCTTCCCAAATAAATTGTAGATCCTTGATCAGTGCAAGCTCAGGATCATTAATCACACACTTGTTCAAGCAATCTCTCAAGATCAACAACCTTGCCATTTCAGGGCAGGTGCTTGCAAAGCTCAAGATCCCGCCATCTTCAAGGCTTTAGGTGCATTTATTTTGCATCTAGAGTGAATTTGGAGTGATTTTCATCCATCATCTGGTCTTCTAACAAACATTTTCAAGATCTGATATCTCAGGTAAGCTTCTGATTCTTCGCATCTGGAAATGAAAATGTTGGTGTGTATATTTATATTTGATGTTCACTGATCATGCTGCAAGTTTTGGTTTCGAAAATAGTGCATTGTAGAGTGAGATATTTGATTTCAAAGTTTCATGGTCACTTCTGATTTTTCTTGATCCATAGGATTCTTTGGTCTAATGAAGATTTCAATGTCATTTTCGTGACCAGCATCCCTCATTTACCCAATCTGGAGTGTCTTGTTTATTTTAATGTTATTCTGTTCATTTGTTATGATTTCCGGTGCCGGAGCCCTAGCTCCGGTCACCGGAATCTGCGAATTTCTCTGCTAGGGTTTCTAAGGTTGAAGAAGGGTTCCCAGCCTTTGGATCCTGCCTCTCCATTGCCCAGATCTGGCCACGTGTTTTAGTGGAACACCCTCCCTCTCACATGACTTTCTATTTTCATTTTTATTCAGTTTGTAGCGCATCACACAATAACAATTGTGTTCCTCCACTCATAATCCAGCATTCCTCCACGTCAATTAATGAGGAGTCTCTCAGCATGCGTTGGATTGATCTGTTGGCCAATTTATTTTCCTTCATTTTTCCTCTGATTTTCCACCATATTATTGTATTCCAACGCAGCTAATGGGCTTGGTTCATGCTTTTTACACCCCTCCTGCATTAAGTCCAAATCATTTTACACGTGAATCCCTGCTATTCTCACCCCCAACTCAATTCTCTCATTTTATTTCTTTTTCTTTTTTGTTTCTTTATTCCATTTTGGTTTTTAATTATTAAAATTAGTTCCAATTATCCAAAAATCCCAAAATAATTCATGAGTGTCCATTTGAGTTTTCTTTAATTTTATATTTTTATATTTTCCTTTTTTTCTCATTATCCACGTGTCATTTTAATTTCTTCTTTCAATTAATTCTTTTAAATCCTTTTTTGAGCAATCTGTCTTGTTCATTTTCCATAGAGTTCATTATTTTGAGTTTGGTGTTGGTTCTTTTTTCTCTGGATTCCTGAGATGATGTACTTCATGTGTGATTTTTCCCCTGATTTTTAGAAATTTGTTCCTTTGGTTTTGATTCTTTGGCTTGTGATGGAAGTTATTAACCCTAGTTCATGTTCTTACCTTCTCTTGACCTATCTAGCTTCTGAATTTATCCCAATCCTTTTGGTTCATTATTATAACATGTTTGAGGAGCATTTGTCTTGAGTTGTGGAGTTTTTAGATGCATTGTTGATTTGATGTGAATTTTGGTTCAGGCCTTGTCCCATTTTGCTTCCTTTTGATCATTAGCTTTCTTATAAGCCAAGAAGGGCACTTGTGCCAACTTCTTCTTCTCATTTGGGGTCTCTTTGGGGTATGGGTTCCATTCTTGTCTTAGCTTAGGGTTTGTGTCTTAGAAATCTTTGTGTTTGGCTTATCTTTTAAGTTCTTTCTCCCTTATGTGCTTTCACTTCACTTCTTTACTTCTTTCACCTCATATTGTGATTGTTTGGTCTTGTTCTTCTCTTCTCTTCATCTCTCTTGCTTCTTAAGCTTTTCTTTGACTTGTATTAGTTCTGGTTGTGTGCCTTGAGTCCATGTTTGTGCTTATTTGCTTTGCATCTTTCTTAAGTTTGCATGTGTTTGTCATTTGTTTCATGTTGCATCATGTTAACTTGTATGCTTCTTTTCTCATTCTTATAACTTGCATATCCATTGAGCATTTGTATATATGAATTCACTTCTGTTTGTATGATGTTAGCATGTCATCTTGTTCATTTCATTTCACTTGTATGCATGTTGCTAACCTTGCAGGGGCTATGGTAAGTGAGAGGTGTGGATGTGAGTTCCACATCTCCAAATCTCATCTCTTCTTCTTATTTCTTTACTGTGCTAACCATTTGCTTGTTGGGCTTAGGCCTTTCTCATCCCTCCTCTTCTTCTTGTTTCTTCTTCTTCTTTCTTTCTTCTTTAGGATAGAAAGCCACACTAACCTTAGGATATCCATGCATGATAACACTTAGGATTCTTTAGTCCCCCATTAGACTTTTACCTTTGTGATCCTTTTGGTTTCTCTTCTCTTCTCATCTCAAAACTCTAAAGAAAGCACTTAATAAAGTTTGAAGTAATACCTTGAGCAATAGCCTTATCCCATGAGGTACTTGTAGTCTTCCCATATTGGGATAGTACAAGCTTACCTTGTGATGCACAAGTCTGATCAAGGTATCTTCTTCACCAAGAAAAGCATAAAAAACACTTCTTCACTGTAAATACCAAAAACACTTAATAATTTAATGAGTTAGTGAGCTTAGGCCCTAATCTCTGGGTTCAAGTTTTGGGGATCTTCTCCTTACTTGAGTGTGCTTGTTCTATTATTCCATCTTGGAATGTAGTGACAAGTGCACATTCCATGGAAAAGAGCTTGAGTTCACTTCCTTGTGACAAACTCATAAAAGCTTCATAAAAAAACACAAACAAACAATAAGCGTCTTTCCTTCGGGAATTCTTTTCTTATCTCTTTCGCTCTGTACGCGAACTTGCTCCTACTTGTCATTTTGCAAGACGCTTACGCACTCGTTGTCCGAGTCTCAACACCTGAGCAACAACATAGGAAGTTCAAGCCTTAATTCACAAGCAATTTCTTTGTTACCCCTAGTTAGGGGAACTACGGTGACTCTGATCCTCATTGTCCAGATGAGGTACGTAGGCAGCGGGGTAGGGCCCGTTCGAGCATAATCTTCATTTTCCCTACATTTTTCCTCTTTGTTTTCTTTTCATTTTCCTTTCTCATTTCCAGTTTATTTTCTTTTTGCAGCAGCTTTCATACCCTCACCCTTTGAAACAGTTTTCTTTGCAAGCGTAGATCCCGTCGGGTACGGCAGACGATCTGGGTGCTAATACCTTCCTAGGTCGTAACCGACTCCCGAACTCAGTCTCTTTGGTTCGCAGGACATGTGTCCTTCCTTTTCTTTCTTCTGATTTGTGTAGCATTACCATTCCCTTTCTTCGGGATAAAAATGCCTGGCTGGCGACTCTTTTCTTTTCCGCGCCACTTTCGCGTTTGTACCAGGATGGAAATCCGGGAGTGACAGCTGGCGACTCTACTGGGGAGCGAACCCAGAAACTCTGGTTCCCCTGTGAGTCTCTCTTAGCGCTTGTGTGTTTCTGTTTCTTTGGGTGATGTTTGTTTCCTGTTGTGTGTTGGATTTTTACTGTTGTTTATTTACAGTTTTATTTACAACTTTATTTACAGTTTTCAGTATTTATTTTCTGCATCATATATTATATATTGGACTGTCTGGACTGGATTTTCTGTTTGGTGGGTTTGGGTGTCACTGTTTCTGAGAGATGAGCTCATTACCACGGCTCGAGTGCACCTTAGGACTTAGAGTGGTTCCACTTTGGCCTCATGAGATCTTGTCATGGGGGTAGTAGTGAGTTCCACGCCCAGATTTGCGACTGTCTTGGAAATGTATTGATTTGGGGATCTTCCTCTCTCATTTCATAACCTTGACAGTTATGTGCAGCTGGGGACCGATCATTGAGAACCTTGTGGTAACATCCCTCTCTAGTGATGACAGTGGCAGACCACATTGTATGGAAAACCCATTCGCATCCGAGGGCCCACCTGGGACTTGCATATGATGACCTTGTTTCCTGGACTCAGCTGAGGCCTCCCTGCGTAGTACATAATGCCTAACCGATTCCCTGATTTGGTCATGAGCCATTTCTCGGAGATGGTGAAAGTATTATTGCTATTCGGCTTTGAGAGTCTGTGATGTCTGACCCGGAGCCTACCAGTGAGATTGGGATGGGTTTACAGGTTTGCAGGAAGCCTTGGCCTCTACATACCCTCATTATCAGTGGTCCTTATTATGATTTCTGGTCCTATGGTTCTATGGTTCTGATTTCTGGTCCTATGGTTCTATGGTTTTGATTTCTGGTCCTATGGTTCTATGGTTCTGGTGTTCTGATTTTCTTGGTACTATGGTTCTGAGATCTTCTATCAGAGAGTTGTGACTTAGAGGACTTTGGTTTGAAGTTGATCAGACGGTCTTTGTGTTCAGTGTCCAGTATCCAGATGGTCCCAGTTGATCATATGCCTGCATTGCATTTGCATTTGCATCATTCTTGCATTAACTGTTTATGTTTCCATTTTTCAGGTCATTGTTCATAATCAACTCCCAGTTCTGGTAAATCTTATCTCCAGATGGCAGAAGTCAGAAGAATTACAAGGAAAAAGAATGTTCACTATACTTTTCTTCAACCTGAAGTTAGAAGTGTTCAGAAATTAGCAGGTCTGATGAATGACCAAGTCTTAGGTAATTTCAAGAAAAGATATGGCCAGATATTGAAGTATGTGGACAAGCCTACTGCAGACCAGAAGGACAGTTTGCATACCTTGTTGCAGTTTTATGATCCGCTGCTACGTTGCTTTATGTTTCCAGGATACATCTTAGCTCCCACATTGGAAGAGATTGCCAGCATGCTGAATGTTCCGGTCAGAGAGACATTGCCATTCTATGGGTATGAGGTGGTGCTTAAAGAAGAAGACATAGCCAAGGTTTGTCGTTTGCCAGCTGCTATAGTCAAGACGGCTCTGAAAGATAGTGAGGGCAAAGGACTCCCTTGGAGTGTGCTCATACCAGAGGCAGAGAGATATGCTACAAAGGGTAGTTGGGGTGACTTTGGTACTTTGTTAGCTTTGATGGTGTATGGGTCCAGCTTGTTCCCTAGAGAGAAAGAACTTGTAAGCTTAGAAGTGGTAACTATCTTTGCTAAAGGCAATCCAGTGCCTACTCTTTTGGGTGACTTCTATTACAGCGTTCATTACAGGAATGAGAAGGGTAGGGGTGACCCAGTAGTCTGTTGTGCTTCTTTGTTTGCTGTGTGGTTTGCTAGACAACTGCCAAAATCAGGTGCCTTCAAGGAGATGAGGGATTAGTGGAGATGGTCAAGAAGATTGACGGGGTTAACTACTGAAGATATTGCCTGGGGATATGACAGAGATCTGCTAGGTAAAGAAATGATGGTTAGTTGTGGAAGGTTTGCTGGTGTACCTTTGCTGGGAAGGAAAGGTGTGATCGGTTATTATCCAGCACTAGCCAGAAAACAATTTGGTTATCCTTTAAAAGATCCACCACAGATGGAAGAGTTTGCTGAGTCTTTGTACTTTCCTGTGGAAGGAAACAAGGAGTTAGTTCTACAAGCCTCCCAAGCTTGGGCTCACAGGATAAGGAAGGGTAAGAAAGACTTTGGCAGAGTAGATCCCAAGACGTATCCACCATTTGTTGCATGGTTGCAAAAGCATATAGAAGAAGTCCTCATGCCTTTCTCAGTTGAAGCTCCACTTTATCCCAGAGAAGTGCCAAGTCGGAGTGGTACTGTTTCCCTTGAAGAGTACAAGAAATTGGAAGCTCAGCTGCATGAAGTTAGAGTGGAGAATGCTGAAATGGTAAGCCTGTACCATCTTGCCAACAGGGCCAAGAATGAAGCAGAAGGTAAGTTGCAGAAGATCCAAGCCTCCTTGGAAGCTAAAGAGAAAGACTTTGCTGGAAGGGAAGCCCACTTTCACAGGTTGGGTCTAATGGAAGCCAAAAGAGAAGCTGAATGCAAAAAGACTTTGAAGACTCTCAAAGATGCTCATCAATCCATTGTTTGGTTGCAAGGCCAAAGGGAGGAAGAGCAGAAGAAGTTCAAAGAGAAAGAAGAGTTCTTTGAAGTGCAAATGGCCTACAAGAAGGAAGAGGTGGAGCAAGTCCATACCATTCGGAGGAAAAAGACTCAGCAGTTAGCACAAAGCCAGTTAGCCCTGGAAGAAGCACGGAAGGAGATTGAAGAGCTCAAACTGAGAGCTGGTGTCAAGAAGAGCAGAGCAGAGGTGGAAGAGCCTAGGTCCTAGCTTAGTTTATATTTCAGACTACCTACAGACTTGTTGTAGGAGTCTTGCTTATTTTGTATTTTGTCTTTTATTCATGTAATGGCTTGTAACCCTTCGGGGAATATTTCTGTTTGTGCTCTAACTTTTGGCCGGCAGTGGTTTGTCCATGATATACAGTGATAATATGCAAATTATCCTTTCTAGATATGCAAGACTCATTTGTCTGATACTGCTAATATTTGAACACTCATCAGAGAGAAAGCTTGAAAGTTAATACTCAAAGTGTCTGTCTGGAGTAGATACCAGAACTGGGGCATGCAAATGCTTAAAACTTGGGAACATGAGTAGTTACATTGCATTGCATATAACCTGTTTGTTTGTTTTGCAGGTAGTGCTTTAGTTTCTAATGTCTTTTGTGTTTCAGGCACTATAGCTCCCAGAAAAGTTCGGGAACAGCCAGTCGCACACAGATATCCAACAAAGGTCAACAAAGAGAGAATCATGGATCAGATGCAAGCTGACTTAGCTGACTTGAGGCTAAGGATGGATAACTTTATGACTCTGATGGTAGGCATGGGTCAGAATCAAGAGCGTGTGCGGGAATTGGTTGAGAATCAAGCCAGGAACAACACTGCTGCTGCTGATAATCGTAATGGTGTGGGCGCACGTCAAGTGGAAATCCCTGTAACACAGCCAGGGGTTACTATAATCAATGATGGGCTGAATAATGTGCAAATGGATAACCAAGACGAACAGTTCACTCTACTGGACGAAGCTGGGGGTCAGGTGGCTGAGATGAACAGGAAGTTTGAGGAAATGGTAGAACAAATCAAAGTTATTCAATCCCAGAGCTCTTTGGGATTTGACATTACAGACTTGGGCTTGGTTCCAGGGGTTAGAATCCCTTACAAGTTCATGGTACCAACTTTTGAGAAATACAATGTCACTGCATGCCCAAAGACCCATCTTCAGTCCTTCGTAGGGAGGATTGCTGCTCACACTGATGATGAAAAACTCTGGATGTACTACTTCAGGGACAGCCTGGTCGGGGCTTCCCTGGAATGGTATATGAAGCTAAGCAGAGTCAACATCAAAAGCTGGAAAGACCTGGCAGAGGCTTTTGTGAGACAATACCAGTATAATTTGGACATGGCTCCAAATCGCACTCAATTGCAGCACATGTCTCAAACTGCTAAGGAGGGTTTCAAAGAATATGCTCAGAGGTGGCGTCAGCTTGCTGCCAGAGTGTAACCACCCCTGCTTGAGAATGAGATGGCTGACATGTTTATGGGGACGTTGCAAGGTGTGTTTCTTGAAAGATTGGTGTCCAGTTCTGCCACCAAATTCAATGATATTGTAATTGATGGAGAGAGGGTTGAGACCTTGTTGAAGATGGGAAAGATCCAAGATACAAGTGCAAGCAGCTCTAACGGAGCAAGAAAACCTTTCAGTGGACCTCCAAGGAGAAGGGAGGGTGAGACAAATGTTGTATTTGGCCGAGGCCGGGGCCGAGGGTATAGAAGACCTTACGAGCATGTGGAAACAGTCACAATTCCTTCTAGTCCTGTGCAGCAGGCACCACCCAAACAACAACAGCAACAACAACAACCACAACGTACCAACTATCAGCAAAGACCTTATCAGCCAAGGCAAACTCGCCTGGCTAATAGGGTGCTTAAGGCAATCCCCATGACGTATGCTGCTTTGCTACCAAGATTGCTGGACCTGAATTTGATTCAATTGAGAACTTTGGCACCACCACCTCCTGGAGAGCTTCCAGTGGGGTACGATGTCAATGAAAGATGCGCTTTCCATTCAGGGGAACCCGGGCACTCGACTGAGAAGTGCAGGGCACTGCAGCACAAGGTTCAAGATCTGATAGACTCCAAAGCAATTAACTTCGCACCACCGCCAAATGTTACTTCGAACCCTATTCCGAATCATGGAAAGGCTAGAATCCATGTTGTTGAGGGTGGTGAAAAGTTAAGTCTGATGCTGAGTATTGAAGAAGTGAAGACTTCGTTGTTGCTAGTGAAAGAGAGGTTGCTGAAAGGTCAAGTGTTTCCAGGATGCAGTTCTGATTACGAGAAATGTTTGAATTCAAAGAATGGGTGTGAGAATCTGAAGATGGGACTGCAGAAGCTAATTGATGAGGGATCTTTGCAGTTTAACAAAATTGGTGATGAAGCTGATGATGTGTCCACCATAACCATATTCTATGATGAAGCTGAGATGCCTGCCAGAAGAGAGCCTGTAACCATCTATGCTCCTGAAGTTAGTCCCGTGACTATCACCATGCCTGGGCCTATTCCCTATATAGGCGATAAAGCCATTCCATGGCATTACGGCTCAGATGTGTACGTGGCTGGACAGAAAGTTGAAAGCAAGTCTATTGTTATTGACCCGACTGTAGTGAACGTCAGAGGAGTTGGAGGTTTCACAAGAAGTGGTCGTTTATTTGCTCCCCCAGTGCTGAGAGGGGATCCTGAGGCTGAGGCTTCGTCAAAAGCCAAAGGAAAGCAAGCTGTGACTGATGAATCAACAACTCATGTTGCTGGGCAGGGTACATTTGAAAAAGAGGTCGAGGAATTTATGCGGATCATTAAAAAGAGTGATTATAAGGTGGTCGAGCAGTTGAACCAGACACCTTCCAAGATATCCATTCTATCACTGCTGATGTGTTCCCCTGCACACAGAGAGGCCTTGTTAAAAGTGCTGCAGATAGCCTATGTTCCTTAAGAAATCATTGTCAACCAACTTGAAGCTGTTGTGGGCAGTGTTAATGCAAGCCATGGGCTGGGCTTTACAGACAGAGACCTCACATTAGAGGGCCGAAACCACAACAAAGCACTACATATTACTATGGAGTGCAAGGGTGCTGTGTTGTCACATGTTCTTGTAGACACAGGCTCTTCCCTTAATGTGCTTCCGAAGAAGGCATTAATGAAGCTCAATGTTGATGGTATCGTCCAAAGACCCAATGATTTGATTGTCAAAGCTTTTGATGGGTCGAGAAGGTCAGTTTTTGGGGAAGTTGAGTTGCCCGTGAAAATAGGCTCTCAAGTATTCAAAAGTGTCTTCTATGTCATGGACATTCAGCCCGCGTACAGCAGCTTGTTGGGACGCCCATGGATTCATGTTGTTGGAGCTGTAACTTCCACTCTGCATCAAAAGCTCAAATATGTGGTGGATGGCCAGGTAATCACAGTATGCGGAGAGGAAGACATCTTTGTAAGCCACTTCAATGTTCAAGTATGTGGAGATGGATGGAGAGATCCATGAGACTCTATGTCAAGCCTTCGAAGCAGTCAACGTCAGATCTTGACTCCTGTAGAGAAGAGCAGTGAGAAGGAAGGTACTTCCATCAATTCCTACAAGCAGGCAAAGGAGGTAGTTCAGTCAGGAAACACCCAAGGCTGGGGCAAATTGCTGGAATTGGAAAAGAAAGACGACAAGTTTGGTTTGGGTTATCAGCCTGGTGGATCTACTCCAAGTGATAAAGCCATTACCTTTACAAGCGCTGGATTGCTCGACCGCAACCAAATTTGTGTGACAAGTCAAGATGGATACAGTGATGGTGACTGGGACAACTGGATTCATCCGTGTGCATCCGGAGAGGAGCGGAAGAACTGGTCTGCTAAAGACATTGTCCAAGTTACCTGGCACTCAGAGTAATTCATTTGTTTCCTTTTATTATCATACTGCATTGTCAAATCCAGCATTTTGCCCAAGATGCTAGGTTCCATTGTATTGGACCAACATGTTTTGTATGCATCTTATTTTACCATGAAATAAAAGGACATTTTCAGACAAATTGTGTTTTCTTTCTTTGTTTTTAAATTTTTCACAAAAAATATAAAAATGGCAATGTGTTTTTCCTTTTTGCTTTTGTGTTTGCGTCTCTTTTTCAAAATAAACAGATTCTGAAATAAGCACATCATCTGTGCAGTGTTGATCATCTGGATTCCGTTGATAACATTCCTGCTATGACCATGCATGACTTTGACAATCCTGTCTACCAAGCTGATGAAGGGGTTGAGGAAGACTGTGAACTCCCTGAAGAATTGGTCAGATTGTTGAAACAAGAGGAACGGGTTATTCAGCCTCATCAAGAAGAGATTGAGATCATCAACATTGGCAGTGAAGATGTGAAGAAAGAGATCAAGATTGGGGCCAGTCTGCAGGCCGAAGTCAAGAAAGAGTTGATCAGTATGCTGCGAGAGTATGTGGATATCTTTGCTTGGTTATATCAAGATATGCCAGGGTTGGATACCGATATCGTTGTGCATAAGCTACCATTGAGAGAAGATTGTCCTCCTATGAAACAGAAGTTGAGAAGAACTCGTCCTCACATTGCGATGAAGATCAAAGAGGAGGTTCAGAAGCAATGGGATGCCGGATTCCTTGCCGTAACTAGTTTCCCACCTTGGGTAGCTAACATTGTACCTGTACCAAAGAAGGACGGAAAGATCTGGATGTGCGTTGACTACCGGGATTTGAATAGAGCAAGCCCAAAAGATGACTTTCCGTTGCCACACATTGATGTGCTGGTAGACAATACTGCTCAATTCTCGGTATTTTCCTTCATGGATGGCTTCTCCGGATATAACCAGATTAAGATGGCGCCGGAAGACATGGAGAAGACAACGTTCATTACCCCGTGGGGTACATTCTGCTACAAGGTCATGCCCTTTGGTTTGAAGAACGTCGGGGCAACTTATCAGCGGGTGATGGTCACATTGTTCCATGGCATGATACACAAGGAGATTGAGTGTTATGTGGACGATATGATTGCTAAGTCCCGAGATGAAGAAGAGCATATGGTCAACCTGAAGAAGCTGTTTGATAGACTGATCAAATACAAGCTGAGGTTGAACCCAAACAAGTGCACTTTTGGAGTGCGTTCCGGGAAACTGCTGGGTTTCATTGTTAGTCAGAAAGGAATTGAGGTAGATCCTGCCAAAGTAAAAGAAATTCAAGATATGCCTGCACCGAGAACAGAAAAAGAAGTGCGCGGGTTTTTAGGGAGGTTGAACTACATTTCTCGGTTCATATCTCATCTAACTGCCACGTGCGAGCCAATATTCAAACTGCTAAGAAAAGAGCAAATGGTCAGGTGGAATGATGATTGCCAAAGAGCTTTCGACAAGATAAAAGAATATTTGCAGGAGCCTCCAATTCTAATGCCTCCCATTGAAGGAAGACCTTTAATCATGTACTTGACCGTGCTAGAAGGGTCAATGGGGTGTGTTCTAGGCCAACATGACGAGTCTGGTTGAAAAGAGTACGCTATTTACTACCTTAGCAAAAAGTTTACCGACTGTGAATCCCGTTACTCACTGCTCGAGAAAACTTGTTGCGCTTTGGTATGGGCTGCTCGCCGACTGAGGCAGTACATGTTGACTCATACCACACTGCTAATTTCCAAAATGGATCCTGTCAAGTACATCTTTGAGAAACCAGCGTTAACCGGAAGGGTTGCTAGGTTGCAGATGATTTTAACTGAATATGACATCCAGTATACTTCTCAGAGAGCCATCAAGGGAAGTGTATTGTCAGATTACCTTGCACAACAACCTCATGAAGATGATTATCAGCCAATGAAGTTTGATTTCCCTGATGAGGACATCATGTACCTCAAAGAAAACGATTGCGAGGAACCACTTCCGGAGGAGGGGCTTGACCCTGAATCCAAATGGAAGTTGATGTTTGATGGGGCAGTCAATATCAATGGTCGTGGAGTTGGTGTCGTTCTTATCACTCCCGAAGGTGTTCACTTTCCCTTCGCTGCCAGAATTACTTTTGACTGCACCAACAATGAAGCGGAATACGAGGCATGTATAATGGGAATAGAGGAGGCGATTAATCTTAGGATTAAAAACCTCGATATATTCGGAGATTCAGCCATCGTAATTAACAAAGTTACCGGCAAGTGGTATACGCATCAAGAGCATCTAATTCCATACAGGGATTATGCTAGAAAACTGTTGACGTTCTTCACGACAGTTAAGCTTCAGTACATACCACGTGATGAAAATAAGTTTGCCGACGCATTGGCCACTCTTTCTTCGTCTATCAAAGTCTTGTGTTGGAATTATGTGCCCATAATTGACATCTCCAGGCTTGACACTCCAGCTCATGCCTTTTTTGTAGACACCGTGTCTGACGAGAAACCTTGGTATTTTGCTATCAAGCTATTCTTGGAAAAGCAAGAATACCCAGTTGGGGCAGCTTCCAATGACAAGTAGACCTTAAGGCGACTTGCTGCTAGCTTCTTCTTGAATACAGATGGGGTTTTATACAAGAGAAACTTTGACATGATCTTGCTCAGATGCGTGGATAGACACGAAGCAAGCCTGTTAATGCAAGAAGTCCACGAGTGATCTTTCAATACCCATGCAGGAGGGCATGCTATGGCTAAGAAATTGCTGAGATCGGGGTATTATTGGATGACAATGGATGCAAATTGTTGTTCATTCGCTCACAAGTGCCACAAGTGCCAGATTTATGCAGACAAAGTGCATGTTCCTCCAAGCCCGCTCAACGTCATGTCATCTCCTTGGCCCTTTTCTATGTGGGGCATTGACATGATCGGGAAGATAGAGCCTACTGCTTCAAATGGTCATCGCTTCATCTTCGTCGCGATTGATTACTTTACCAAGTGGGTAGAAGCAGCATCTTATGTGTCGCTCCCACCAAATGACACCTGGCCAAGAGGGGTACAGACGCGAACGGTCGGCGAGAGGAGAGAACACAAGGGTGAAGTGAAAAGAGTCGCCAGCTAGGAATTTTTATCCCGAAGGAAAGGTAATGCTGCATAAACCTAAGAAAAGAGGGATAAGACGGTCGCGAACCATAGAAACTGAGAAAGGGGGTTGGTTACAACCTGGGAAGGTATTAGCACCTAGATTGTCCGTCGTACTCGACGGGATCCACGCTTGAAAGTTTGTGTTTAAAGGGGTAGTGTTAGTGCTATTTGTGTGTAAAAGCTGGAAAAGAATACAAGTGTTAGTGCTGGAAAAGAGTGTGAAGTGAGATAAAGAGTGTCAGTGCAGAGAAAGAATACAAAGCTCAAGACTATGAGGCTTAAAGAATAATGCTGGAGGAGGGGGAATATACAGAGACTTTTGTTCGATAACCGTTAAGTTATGCCTACATATCCTCTCATGCAATGAGGAAGTCAGAACACCGTAGTTCGACTCAAAGAGACTGAAAGATAAATTGACTTGTGAACTGCTTACTTATCTATGCTCAAGTGTATGACCTGTCTGGCTCAGGTACTAACTGTCTTGCATTAGACGGAAGAAGCGAGTTCTCGTTTGTGAATGAGTATGATGAGAAAAGAATCCCGAAGGAGGCGATTATTGTTTGTTTTTTGATGTTTTCAGTATTTTATTGCTTTTGGAGTTTGTCATAAGAAAATGAGCTTAAGCCTAAACCAAGGGTTAGTAAACTCATCACAACTTCCCTCTGATTAGGGGTAATGAGAATACCTTAAGTATGAAGTAAGCACCTCACACTTAATCACCATAATGTAGGATTAAGATAATTAACCTACTTGTGATTATTTAGATGTTATTTTTTTGGAGTTTTTGTTTAGTGTTAAGTAATGAGTTTAAGCCATAATCAAGGATTTAATGGACTCATTACACCATCCTAATAGAAGGATAATAGATGAGAACATTTAAGCTGAGAAAGGCTCCTCAACTTAATCCATGATTAGGGATTAACCTCATGACAAAACAAAACCTTTATTAAATGGATTTTAGTTAATGGTAAGATTAAGAAGTGAATTTTATGGTTTGTAAGACAACTTGAGGGGGACTTGTCCATTAACACTAGGGTTAGTCCTTCTTAACCAATTAAGGAAGAATTAGAACCCTAATGCAAGGCCCAAGTTACATGCTTGATGTCTTAGTGATTATTAGATGAATTGATTAAAGGATTTAAACACATTAAGGGTTTAACACTTAGGATTAAAGTTATACACTCCATCCTAATAGAAGTATGCAGGCATAAGCTTAATCACAAAGCCTTAAAACCTTTAAGGTTTAGTCCTTGATTAAGAGATGAGAAGAGAAGACTCAAAGATGACAAAAAGGTAAAACTAATGGGGGGACTTATCAAACCATAATTGTAATCATGCTTGGGTGTTCCTAGGGTTTATAACGCTTGCAAGAAAATCTTCAAGAGAAAAAGCCACCAAGGAAGAAGCAGGATGAAGGAAGAGAAGCAAGAAGAAGCAAGACAACTTACTTCCCTTAAGAAGATAAGTTGCTTGTTGAAATAAAGTGAGGAGGGAGCATGAATGAGCAAGCTCACTCTAATACACATACAAAATGCAGCAAAGATGCATAAAACAGATGAGAAGAGATTATGAGAAGTGAAGGCAAATTCACTTCTCAAACACTTACCACCTGAAAAGTTAGCAACAAGAAATGAAATGAAATGAAAATGAAATGAATGCAAGGATGCAAACCAAAATCAGAAGCATATTCATGATAAAAATGACGCTATGGGATGATGCAAAAGCATACCAAGAGATGTGGATGATCATACAAAGGATGGGAATGCAAATGAGACATGTAAGAATCATGAAAGTTCATGAATGCTTATGACATGAAATGAAAACAAAAGCATGGAAAATGGATGATGCAATGATCAATCATGATTCTAATGTGTCCTAAGATGTCTTATATGTCATGTGGATGCACAAAATGTCATGGCAAGTTCATGTATGCAAGCATATGAAGAATGAATGCAAATGAAGGCAAAGATTAGGGTTTAAGTATAAGATGCAATGCAAAATCCAAAATCAGAAGCAAAACATGAGATAAAAAATTGAAAATGGAATCAAAGGGACCCTAAACCCATACAAGTTAACTGCCCAAAGGGGAAGGTCAGAAGCTAAACCCTAAGGGACTTATGATTTTTCTAAGTTTCTAAGGCTTTAAGGGTGATCCTAAAGGTAAAATGCCAAACAAATTTAAAATGCATTATAAAAATGAAACAAAAATGTTTTTAGGTGCTTGAAAGGATGCTGAACCCAATGCAAAAAGAACCATTCACAAACTCAACTTGGATCAAAAGTTATGAATTTTTGAAGTTAGGGTTAAAAATATTCAAATTTAAGAACCCTAATTCAAATGAAATTTTTTAAAGTATGGTCAAAACCAAAAAGATATTTGTGTTGTGAGTTTGTAAATGTTTGTAAATGTTTTAAAATGCTCTCTGTATTTTTTTGGGATTTTTAAATACCTAAATGTATTTTTAATTAATTAATTCTCATTAACTAATTAAAAATAATCATTTAAATGATTTAAAAATAATTTTTAATGCAAAAAATAAAAATAAAAATATTTTTGAGTTCTGAAAATTAATAAAGGTTTGGATACAAGTTTTCAGAATTTTTTGATGTCATTTGCTATTTTTAAAAATTCGTTCAAATAAAATAGAAACAAATGAAATAAATATTAAATAAATGAGAAAAAAGGGGAAAGTAAGCTAATCCTAGGGCTGAGGTTTAAAGTCAGATTGGAGGGAATTGACCCCGAGCACGTCTGGACGGCTGACATTCAAACTACGCTAATTAAGATTAAAGCCCTAATCTGAACCCTAATGACTTTCAGTTCCGGTCATCTTCTCCGGTTGCACTCTCATTCAATCTCTCTCAAAACGCCACAAAAACTCATCAAACTCTCCAGAATCATTCCTTGAACATCATTAAACACAAACCACACAACAAAACTCATTTATTTTTCGTAAATCATGAGAATCAAATCAAAACACATTTTACGGGCAAAGTTTCAGAGCAACATAAAATCCTTAAAACTCAACCATTTTCAAAAAGAAAAGCATCAGCATGATCAGTGCAACATGAGGAACAAATCTATAATCTAAAATCAAGTTTCTGGAAAATTTGTTCTTGAGGTTACCTGAACTGAAGCTTTCGAAAATGGCACTGTCTGGCTGCTTCTTTGCTTCAAAACCCCTCCAATGTTCTCCCTGAAGAAGCTTTGATGTTTGGTATGAGTTTATATGGCCTCTATGTGAAGTTTGCTGAAGCTCAGGTCAAGGGAGGTGAAAATCGTATTTTTGATATGGGGTGTTTAAAGGCAAAATGAAGGGTGGGAAATGATCAGTGATAAATGTGGAGTTGAATGGTGTTAAAAGTTTGGAGTTTTGTTGGCTGAGTTATGAGTTTCGAAGAGAAATGCATAAGGGGAAGTTTTGATGAATGCTGAGTTGTGGGAGGATTCAGCTTGTGTTGTTGTGTGGTTGAGTTGCTTTTGGTCCATGTATCAATCCTGGATAGGTCAGAGGGTTGTTGTGGAATAGTTTGATTGGTATGGCTCAAATTGCATAAGTCAAGAAAGTTGTCATTGGAGGTATGGGCTCATGGCAGGCCAAGGACAAGGGCATGTCCTGTGCAGTTGGCTTTAGGGAGGTCCCTGGAATTCAGATTTTGTAGCTAGCACAAGTGGATGTCAAGATTTGGGGCATTTTGCAATTTGTGAATGTTTTGGCCCCTTTTGAAATACTTGATGACCAAGGCATGAAACTTGAGAATTCTTTGGGCAATTCTGAATTCTAGGTCATGTATGATGTTTGTGTAATGGTTAGAAGTCACTTTGAGGTCACATTTTGCCTTGGTATGAGTTTTTGCAAGTTTCCCTCTTTGGTACATAAGTGAAATTTTGTGATTTTTCCCAACTTTGCAAGGCCATAACTTGAGTTCTATGATGAATTAGATCAAGTTCTTGTACTTTTTGAAAAGGGAATGATCCAATCTACAACTTTCATGACCAAGAATTTTTCATTTGAAGCATTTTTGAATCAAAAAGAGGAGGTTGAAAAACTTTCCCAAAATGGCAAGTTTGCATTACAAGTCACTTTCCCAAAATGACAACTTTGCAAATGGCTTGAAATTCTTCAATTTTGTGAACTTCTAACTTCTTATAAGATCAAATAAAGATCATATACACCCAAAATGATGGAGAAGACCCTTTGGTTGGATGATTAGGGGCCTCAGATGCCCTGATTTTGCACTGACTTGCTCAAGAAGTCATCTATTGATCAGATGCCTTCCCCATTGAATTGCTTCATGAAAATTGGTATGCATGATCCTTATATCATATAGAGACCAATAGAATCAATAATGACCAAAAATTTTGTAGTTAGGGCCTCTGAAACCAAAACCCTAATTTTGGGTCATCTGTGTAGTTAAGCTTGGCTCTGCTTCCATGCCTTTCTCAGTTCTTGTGATTTTCTGACTTTCTTGATCATGGGAGGATATAATATGATACTTGAACATACATGGACCATCTTGAGATGATTTAAGACCTTTGGAGTGGCTAAAATAGCTCAGGGATTGCTCAGATCACAAACCCTAGATGCAGATGAATTAGAACCAATGCAGTGAAGCAAAAATGCAATATGAGATGATATGATTGAACTTATGCAAAAAGATCACAAGCCATGTTATGAACTTAGTGAGGGAAAATTTGGGGTTTTTACAGCTGCCCCTATTCAAACATGAGTTAGCTGTGCAGGATGTAAGCGACGGCTTAACAAGCAAACAAGATAACTTGTGGTTGAATACCAAAGACAGTCCAAAATTTGCACTCACTGGTTATGAAGAAGAAAAGGGATATAGATTGTAAAAGAAAATAAAGTATGATTATAAAGTATGGGCGACGGAGGACGACCTTCGAGCAGAGGACGACTGCTGAGGATAAAGCAATGACGGGGACGACCGACATGCTGGGGTGATGGAGGTATCATAATGGGGACGGCCATCAGGTTTTATAAAGTAATGGGTAAACAACGATGGGGACGGCCACCTGGTTAATAAAATCAAAGGTGAAGGACGATCACCTAGCAGGGGACAGCTGCTCTATTGGGGATAAGATGAGGGACGGTCATCTATTGGTGAAGGACGATCACCTGGCAGGATACGGTTGCCGAAGGTATCACGACATAGGAGGAATGTCAGATAAAAAGAGTTGACGATGGGGACGGCCATCGGATAAGCATGATGAAGGATGATCATCAAGAGGTGAAGGACGATCACCTAGCAGAGGACGGCTGCTCTCGGGTTTTATCATGACATGGTACGAATGTCAGATAACAAGATCAACAATGGGGACGACCATCGGATAAAATGATGAAGGACGATCACCTAGCAGGGTATGGCTGCTAAAATATCACGACATAGGACGAATGTCGGATAGGAAAGAGTTCCAATAATGGAGACTCCGCTGGGGATGATGAAGGATGAACATCGAAAGGTGAAGGACGATCACCTGGCAGGGTACGGCTTGCGGAAGTATCATGACATAGGACGAATGTCAAATAGAAGAAAAACAATTTATTTGGATTTGCTGGGGACTCTTCTGGGGAATGGTAGACACAGACGAGTGTCTAAATTCAAGAAAGAAAAGGTATAAGTGTTTGACATTCTGTATAGATTAAAGATGCGGACGGGCATACTTAAGGCTATGATACGGACGAGTATCGGTAGAAACAAACCTGACGCATGTTCAGAGATGATGGTACGAACGAGTACCAACTGATTAACAAAGAACACTGACGAGTGTCGAATCTGGAGAAGATAAGTGGTGTACACAAGATACAAACGAGTATCTGTATGAGTAAAAAAGTAAGCACGAGTGAGACACAAACGAGTGTTCAACTTGCTGGGGAGAGCATGATACAAATGAGTACCATAAAAGGAAGTGTATAAGTTATGAACTTATAAGTGTAAGAGATATTCTGAAGATCTTTGGGGATAAGATGACACGGACGGGTGTCGGAAGAAGTGTGTTATAAACAAGTGTTTGGTTTACAATAAGTGTTTAGGCAACCATGTTGGGGAAGGGTGACACAGACGAATGTCAAAGGAGTGTATAGATATCTGTTTGTGGTTCTTATCTGCAGGGGAGAATATGACACGGACGGGTGCCGAAAAAGAGTATATATTGATATGTATTAGTGAGTGCAAAGGGGACGCTTTGGCTTTATGCTAAAACTGTGAGTCTTTGTATATATATTGCCGAGGGAATGTTGGTAAAGACAGGTGTTTGATTCAAAATATGACTTGTGATTATGCAATATGTTTGATTTTTGTCGTAATGCTCCGTATTAGACAGAATGCTACGCTCTGGGGGGAAATATGATGCGAATGCTATGATTATGCAAAGATACCGATCCGGGATTCGGATCCCGTTGCTGTGAAGATCTCTGATTGGTCTGCTTGCAGTGACATCCCAGCTGGGCATGAGATCATTGGTAGATCTAACATATATGATTCTGCCTGGGGAAATAGGTCACTGATAGATCTAACTTGGTAATGAGGGACCCAGCTGGGGTTTGTGGAAGCTTCCGTCACTTTGTTGTGTGATCTTCAGACATTGCTCTTCTGGATAGAGGTTGTAGCTCTGCGGGGAGACGATTCCCTGTCTAACACTTGGCTGGGGAGGAATGATCACTGAACGACCTTCCTAGTGATTTTTGTGGGGATCCTGTTGAGGATGATGAACTCAGTTGGGTAAATGAGCCCCTTCTGATGTTATTTGGAAGACGTGTCGAGGAGATAATGATTTGATAGCTTGCTGGGGAGACGTTTTTGTTGGTGTAAGCCCTAGAGGCCAATACTTTTTGGTACTTGTATCGGATTATTCGTTTAATAATAAAAGGCATTTCTTTATTATGTTTGTCTTTCAGAATAATAAAGTCCCTAGAATAGTTAGTCTGTTTAATGAAATGTTAAGTGTGACTTAATCATGAGATCCCATTAAACATAAAGACATTATTCTTAAAATATCCGTAGTCAAGCTTTATTGCAAAGTGGGATAACATTAAAGCATTGAGACTATTATGAAGATAGACTGATGATCACATCTCATGGATCATGGATAAAGAGTTATCAAGTCTTGACATAGGTATAAATATTAGGAGTAATATTTATACCGGATTGACCTGCTATGAGAATACTACATAGTATGTTATGCAAAGTGTCATAAGTTATTCTCATGGTGATAATGGTGTATTACCACCCTTCGACCTGAAACCACTATGGACCCTAGATGTAGAGTCGGGTGCTTTATTGCTGATCAAACATTATCCGTAACTGGATGATCATAAAGACAGTTGATGGGCACTCCACGAAGCATGCTGAGGGACATGAGTGTCCTAGATGGAATTTCCCAATCCTGCATAACAGGAGAAATGTCTAAGGGCCCAATATTGAACTGGACAAGGATGACACAGTGTATGCCTTATGTTCAATATAGACATAGGGGCAAAAGGGTAATTGTACAAACATATATTATCACGAAAAAGGTTTTGTCAGATCACATGACATTTTCGTGACTTGGGTAGCAGTGATGTGTTGCTAGATACCGCTCACTGTTTATTATGTTAAATATATAATTTAATATAATTACCAACGTTACGAAATCCTACAGGGTCACACACATAAGGACAGTTTGATGAGAGATAGAGAAATCAAAGGAACACCGTAAGGTACGGTGCACTTAAGTGAAAATAGAAATTCGGATAATATAATAATAATTATTGTTATTTTATAATGGTTATAAAATAATAATAAAATAAATATATTTATTATAATAATAGTTATTATAATAATATATATAATATTATTATGGATCATGTGAATTGGGCTTTTAGCCCGCAGCCCACAAGAGAGTCTATAAAAGGAACCCTTGTGATGAAGCTTTCACTTGATGCAATTTCGTTTTTGATTCTCTTTTCTCACTCAAATAATTCCGTTCGTAAGCAGCTAGCACTGTGACCGGAAGCTGTTCGTGTGGACTGAGTAGAGGCGTTGCACTTCATCAACGCTTGTGATCGCTGCATCAAAGATCTGTATCGCCACAAAGAGGTAACGATTCTATCACTGACCATGCTCATTCGTAAGGATCACTAAAGGAAAATTTTTTGTTTTCCGCTGCGTTTAGATCGCAATTTTCCTTCAGTGGTATCATATTGATTTCATCCATTCAATCACATAAGGATTGTAATTCTTTTGAAAGATCATCATTTTCATTCGCTTCGGAATCCGACGTTAGTATGGTGAAGCAATGACATGTTGATATATCATATTGAGTTATCAATCGAGTTGTGTTTGACGGCATGAAATTGTTGCATTAGGATTAATGGCAGTACAAGTGTTGTATTGCCGCAGACTTTTCCGGTTGGGGTTGTAAATGCACAAAAGTTGTGCAGGAAACGACGTGAAGTCTGCAAAGTCTGCAAAGCGGAACCCCCGGCTAAGTCTGCAAAGTGTGATCAATCAGCCAAAATTTAATTTAGTTTATTTAATTATCGGAATTTTAAACTAATAATAAAAGTGTGTTTATTATTATTTATTTGTGGTGATCAGTTATGGCCTTAGTTTATCCTTTATTATTGTTTTGGGATTTTTTAAATACGGCCTGCGTGTCGTGCCTCTCTCTCAATCTCTTTATGTAACTTCTTTTCTCATCTCACTCCCTCGTATGTAAAACGAGTTTTCTTATATGTAATGTAATATTATGTTATGAAGAAAAAGGAAGTATTCAATATTAAAGGAGGATAACCTTGGAGATCATGCTTGGAGAAGCTTAGATCGTTATTAGGTTAGCTTAGGTTCTCTCATTGGCTTGAGAGAACAATTGCGTTAGGGGCCATAATTGTATCTTTTTATATGTATGTTGATGCATGTAATTGTATGTTGATGCATGTGAGAGACGTTTTGCATGTTAAGCCGGTGAGATCAAACTAATAACAAATTCCCTCAAAATTAAATATTAAGTTTATGCTTTCCAATTTTTAGCACTCATCAAGACTAGTATCGAGCATTGTAGGTTTCGCCTACGCGGGGGTGCATGTTCTATATTAGTAAGGTGTGATGGGATAATTGTAATATCCAATTGCTAAAACAATGGGTCAAACTTAACTAAACAAATTATAATAAGATTATACATGTTTAGAAGCAAGAATTGGGAATGTTTCATGTGATGGATCAGAATAAGGAGTTATTCACCCAATTGAAAATATTCGAGAGTTGTATGAGATACAATTGGAAGGAGTTCCTACCTAAATAACTTAGTTTTGTGTAATCAGCCTAACGCTGACTTAAAACAAAGTGAAACATGGATCTCGACCCACTAGAAAGTCTTCCAATGGGATTTTCCGAATCAAATGATGAGGGTCATTTGTTTTGAATAAAATAGTGGGAGCATATTTGATTAAAGGCCTAATTAAATATGTTGTTTTAATGATACTTATATTTTCATATTTCTCTTGTAGATTACCATGACAACAAACACATCGAACAATATTTTGCGATCCATCCTAGATAAGGAAAAATTGTCTGGGACAAATTTCCTGGATTGGCACCGTAATCTGAGGATTGTCCTCAAGCATGATAAGAAGCTGTATGTCTTGGAGACACCAGTTCCTGAGGAGGAACCTCCTAGTTCTGCACCAAAGGCAGAAAGAGATGCTTATAAGAAGCATTTCGATGATGCCAATGAAACCGCTTGCCTCATGCTTGCTACCATGAACTCTGAGTTGCAAAAGCAACACGAGAACATGTCTGCGTTCGATATGATCGAACATCTGAAAATGCTTTATCAAGAGCAAGCAAGAAATGAGAGGTTTCAGGTTTCAAAGTCCCTTTTTAACAGCAAGTTAGCTGAGGGAGCCCCTGTAAGTCCCCATGTACTCAAGATGATTGGGTATGTGGAGAACCTTGACAGATTAGGGTTTCCCCTTGGAAAAGAACTTGCGATTGATATGATCTTGCAATCGTTGCCAGAGAGCTTCAGTCAGTTTGTCCTGAATTTCAATATGAATGACTTGGACAAAAGTCTTCCAGAACTGCTAGGCATGTTGAGAACTGCTGAGCAGAATATGAAGATAAAAGGGAAATCCATTCTGATGGTCAGTAATGGAAAGAAACAGAACAAGAGGCCCATCAAACAGGGTGGTAGAGAGAAAGACAAGGAAGTTGCCAAACCCAAACCCACTCCTCCTGTTTTGAAGCCTAGTGGAGGAATAGCAAAGGAGGGCACTTGCTTCCATTGCGGTAAGACCGGACATTGGAAGAGAAATTGCCCAAAGTACCTGGAAGATAAGAATAATGGAGTAGAGACTTCAAATTTAGGTATTTTTGTTATTGAAATTAATTTATCTACTTCTGCATCATGGGTATTAGATACTGGATGCGGTTCTCACATTTGTACTAATGTGCAGGGGCTAAAAAGGAGTAGAGATTTGGCAAAAGGTGAAGTTGACCTACGAGTTGGCAATGGAGCAAAGGTTGTTGCTTTAGCTGTAGGAACTTATGTTTTAACTTTACCTAGTGGTTTAATAATTCAGTTAGAGAACTGTGATTATGTACCTGCAATTAGCAGGAATATTATTTCCGTTTCTTGTTTGGACAAGTTTGGTTTTTCATTCATAATAAAGAACAATTGTTGCTCCATTTATTTGAATGATATATTCTATGCTACTGCAAAAATGAATAATGGACTATATGTCCTTGATCTTGAAATGCCAATTTATAACATTAATACTAAAAGGTTGAAACCTAATGAGTTGAATCCAACTTACCTTTGGCACTGTCGATTAGGCCACATAAATGAGAAACGCATTTCCAAACTCCATAAAGATGGACTCTTGGACTCTTTAGATTATGAATCATATGAGACATGCAGATCTTGTTTAATTGGAAAGATGACAAAGTCCCCATTCACAGGAAAAGGTGAAAGGGCTAGTGATCTTTTGGCACTCATACATACTGATGTATGTGGACCACTGAACATACCAGCCAGAGGAGGTTTTCAGTACTTCATCACTTTCACTGATGACTTCAGTAGATACGGATATGTGTATTTAATGAAACACAAATCTGAGTCCTTTGAAAAGTTCAAGGAATTCAAGAATGAAGTACAAAACCAACTAGGTAAGAATATTAAAGTTCTTCGATCAGATCGAGGCGGTGAATATTTAAGCCTAGAATTTGATGACCATCTAAAAGAGTATGGGATTATATCCCAACTTACTCCTCCTGGAACACCACAATGGAATGGTGTATCTGAGAGAAGAAATCGAACCTTGTTAGACATGGTCCGATCCATGATGAGTCACGCCGATCTTCCAAACTCCTTTTGGGGACATGCATTATTAACAGCAGCTTACACACTTAACCGTGTTCCATCCAAAAAGGTTGATAAGACACCATATGAGATATGGAGTGGTAAGAAACCACATATGTCTTACATGAAGATTTGGGGTTGCGAAGTTTACGTCAAACGACAAATTTCAACCAAGCTTGAGCCCAAATCTGACAAATGCTTATTTGTGGGGTATCCTAAAGAAACAAGAGGATATTACTTCTACAATCCTTCTAAGGGCAAAGTGTTTGCCGCTCGAACTGGAGTCTTTCTGGAAAGGGATTTTATTTCCAAAGGAAACAGTGGGAGGAAAATAGAGCTTGAAGAAATTCAAGAATCACAAAACATTGAAACACCTATGGAGGAACTAGAGCAGGAAACACAAGTAGTTGTGGAAGAGCAACCTGCTCAAGTAGAACAAGACCAGCGTAGGTCAAGCAGGACACGTCACCAACCTGAGAGATATGGATATCTCATAAGTGATCAGGGTGATGTATTACTCATGGATCAAGATGAGCCTGTGACCTACAAAGAGGCCATAACTGGTCCTGAGTCTGAGAAGTGGCTAGAAGCCATGAAATCTGAAATGGATTCCATGTACACAAACCAGGTTTGGACCTTGGTAGAACCTCCTATAGGAGTTAACCCTATAGGATGCAAGTGGGTCTTCAAGAAGAAGACTGACATGGATGGTAAGGTACATACCTATAAAGCAAGACTGGTTGCAAAAGGCTATAAACAAATTCATGGGGTTGACTATGATGAAACCTTTTCACCAGTTGCAATGCTTAAATCTGTTCGGATTTTACTTGCCATCGCTGCATATCATGATTATGAAATATGGCAGATGGATGTCAAAACTGCTTTCCTTAATGGGAATCTTCTTGAGGATGTGTACATGACACAACCTGAAGGATTTGACATACCACAAGATGCCCAAAAGATATGCAAGTTACAGCGATCAATCTATGGATTGAAGCAAGCTTCCAGAAGCTGGAATCTTCGTTTTGATGAAACCGTAAAACAATATGGATTCATCAAAAATGAAGATGAACCTTGTGTCTACAAGAAGGTTAGTGGGAGCATGATCGTGTTTCTGGTATTATATGTAGATGACATATTACTCATTGGAAACGATGTCCCTACCTTGCAACAAGTGAAGACTTGGTTAGGGAATTGTTTTTCTATGAAAGACCTAGGTGAAGCAGCCTATATATTAGGAATTAGGATCTATAGAGATAGATCACAAAAACTTCTTGGCCTAAGTCAGAGTACATACATAGATAAAGTGTTGAGACGCTTTAATATGCATGATTCCAAGAAAGGATTCATACCTATGCAACATGGTCTGTGTTTATCAAAAACACAATCCCCTTCAACTAAGGAAGAAAGGGATCGCATGAATAAGATTCCATATGCATCTGCAATAGGATCTATCATGTATGCCATGTTATGTACTCGACCAGATGTCTCGTATGCATTAAGTGCAACGAGTAGGTACCAATCTGATCCCGGTGATGTTCACTGGGTAGCAGTCAAGAATATCCTTAAGTACTTGAGAAGGACTAAGGATTCATTCTTGATATATGGAGGTCAGGAAGAGCTTGATGTAATTGGTTACACTGATGCTAGCTTCCAGACAGATAAGGATGATTTTAGATCACAATCTGGTTATGTGTTCTGTCTCAATGGTGGCGCTGTGAGCTGGAAAAGTTCAAAGCAGGAAACAGTTGCTGATTCTACAACTGAGGCCGAGTATATTGCTGCCTCAAATGCAGCAAAGGAAGCTGTTTGGATCAAGAAGTTCATTAGTGAACTTGGCATAGTCCCTAGCATTGTGGATCCCATTAGTTTATATTGTGATAACAATGGTGCTATCGCACAAGCTAAGGAGCCTAGATCTCACCAACGATCCAAACACATACTTAGGCGTTATCACCTCATTCGAGAGATAATCGATCGGGGAGATGTGAAGATATGCAGAGTACCTACACTTGACAATATCGCTGACCCATTAACAAAGCCTCTTGCGCAACAGAAGCATGATGGTCATACTAGATCTATGGGTATTAAGGGTATGCCTAATTGGCTCTAGTGCTAGTGGGAGATTGTTGGTGTAAGCCCTAGAGGCCAATACTTTTTGGTACTTGTATCGGATTATTCGTTTAATAATAAAAGGCATTTCTTTATTATGTTTGTCTTTCAGAATAATAAAGTCCCTAGAATAGTTAGTCTGTTTAATGAAATGTTAAGTGTGACTTAATCATGAGATCCCATTAAACATAAAGACATTATTCTTAAAATATCCGTAGTCAAGCTTTATTGCAAAGTGGGATAACATTAAAGCATTGAGACTATTATGAAGATAGACTGATGATTACATCTCATGGATCATGGATAAAGAGTTATCAAGTCTTGACATAGGTATAAATATTAGGAGTAATATTTATACCGGATTGACCCGCTATGAGAATACTACATAGTATGTTATGCAAAGTGTCATAAGTTATTCTCATGGTGATAATGGTGTATTACCACCCTTCGACCTGAAACCACTATGGACCCTAGATGTAGAGTCGGGTGCTTTATTGCTGATCAAACATTATCCGTAACTGGATGATCATAAAGACAGTTGATGGGCACTCCACGAAGCATGCTGAGGGACATGAGTGTCCTAGATGGAATTTCCCAATCCTGCATAACAGGAGAAATGTCTAAGGGCCCAATATTGAACTGGACAAGGATGACACAGTGTATGCCTTGTGTTCAATATAGACATAGGGGCAAAAGGGTAATTGTACAAACATATATTATCACGAAAAAGGTTTTGTCAGATCACATGACATTTTCGTGACTTGGGTAGCAGTGATGTGTTGCTAGATACCGCTCACTGTTTATTATGTTAAATATATAATTTAATATAATTACCAACGTTACGAAATCCTACAGGGTCACACACATAAGGACAGTTTGATGAGAGATAGAGAAATCAAAGGAACACCGTAAGGTACGGTGCACTTAAGTGAAAATAGAAATTCGGATAATATAATAATAATTATTGTTATTTTATAATGGTTATAAAATAATAATAAAATAAATATATTTATTATAATAATAGTTATTATAATAATATATATAATATTATTATGGATCATGTGAATTGGGCTTTTAGCCCGCAGCCCACAAGAGAGTCTATAAAAGGAACCCTTGTGATGAAGCTTTCACTTGATGCAATTTCGTTTTTGATTCTCTTTTCTCACTCAAATAATTCCGTTCGTAAGCAGCTAGCACTGTGACCGGAAGCTGTTCGTGTGGACTGAGTAGAGGCGTTGCACTTCATCAACGCTTGTGATCGCTGCATCAAAGATCTGTATCGCCACAAAGAGGTAACGATTCTATCACTGACCATGCTCATTCGTAAGGATCACTAAAGGAAAAATTTTTGTTTTCCGCTGCGTTTAGATCGCAATTTTCCTTCAGTTTTCATGCCCCACGTTGCACTTTGAATACCTGCAATCCTGTTATGACAAAGAAACATACAAGTACCCCGAGGTATCCCTTACCGAATTCCATCATAGGAGTTTAGACACTCCCGAGAGTAAGTAATATATTTCCTGCAAGCATGTGATTAGGAAAAAACGCATATGTATTTATGCAACCATTATATCAAGGATATCGGACATTTTTGCAAATGAAATAAAAATGTACAAGACGAAATGTGACTGAAAATCTGATTTTATTAATTTGGGTGCCTTGAATCGGCAAGTACAGTCAAAGAAACAGATCCCTTAAAATGAGGAGATTGTTACAAATTGAGAAACAAAAAGGTGTTAGCAATGTTGATGACGCTTCCGTGAGCTTCCCTTTGCTATGACTCGTATGACGTTGACGTTCTTCTCATCTTGCTTTATGAAGAAGGCTGATTCTAACCGATGCTTTAACCTTTCGAAGCTTGTCGTGTTGTAAGTGATACAGATGAATTCAGAATGCAGTTGTTCGCTTATTCCCTTATTTTGCGCGGATCGCCCTTTCGAGTTTTCAATCCACCGGGATACCCATTTTTGCCTGAGCTGTCTAATGCGGCTTTTCAACTCAGCGGGTGTACATTTTTTTAAAACTTATTTTCCCTTATTTTTGCCCGAGTCTTTTATTCTGTCTTTGACTCGCCGGGATGCCCTATTTTTGCCTGGACTTTCATTCTGTTTTTATGTCCAGCGGGTCATTTTATGCGAAGTATTTTTTAACTGCATCTGAATTCACAGGGGAAAGGAAATCTTCACCATCCATAGTGCTGAGCATCAGTGCTCCACCAGAGAAGACTTTCTTTACTATGAACGGACCATCGTAATTCGAAGTCCACTTGCCCCTGTGGTCTGTATGAGGAGGAAGGAGTCTTTTCAGCACCAGATCTCCTACTTGGTATTCCCGAAGCCTAACTTTCTGATCGAAGGCTTTCTTCATCCTCTTATGATATAACTGCATTTGACAGATTGCAGCCAATCTCTTTTCTTCGATCAGACTTAGTTGTTCGTACCGGGATTGGACCCACTCTACTTCGTTCAATTTGACATCCATCAGTACCCGCAAGGAGGGTAATTCAACTTCAACAGGTAGGACTGCCTCCATACCATACACAAGTTGATATGGTGTTGCCATAGTGGATATTCTGATTGAGGTACGATACCCATGCAAGGAAAATGGTAGCATCTCATGCCAGTCCTTGTAGGTAACCACCATTTTCTGCACAATCTTCTTGATATTCTTGTTAGCTACCTCCACAACGCCATTCATCTTTGGCCTATAAGGAGAAGAGTTGTGATGTTGGATCTTGAAGTCCCGACACAGTTCTGCCATCATTTTATTGTTTAAGTTGGAATCATTATCAGTAATGATTTGCTCGGGCACTCCATACCGACAGATGATATCTCTCTTCAGGAATCGGGCTACCACTTGCCCGGTGACATTAGCATAGGAAGCTGCTTCAACCCACTTGGTAAAATAGTCAATGGCTACCAGGATGAATCTGTTGCCATTTGAAGCAGTCGGTTCAATCTTGCCAATCATATCAATGCCCCACATGGCAAAGGGCCAAGGTGAAGACATCGCATTCAAAGTATTCGGAGGCACATGCACTTTATCTGCATAAATCTGGCATTTATGACACTTTCTGGCATAAGCACAACAGTTTGCATCCATTGTGATCCAGTAGTAGCCGGATCTTAACAACGTTTTAGCCATTGCATGCCCTCCAGCATGGGTACCAAAAGATCCTTCGTGCACCTCGTGCATCAATAAGTCTGCTTCTTCCCTATCAACACATCTGAGAAGTACCATATCAAAGTTTCTCTTGTACAAGGAACCATCAGCATTCAGGAAGAAACTACCAACTAGCCTTCTTAATGTCTTCTTATCATTAGATGATGCCCCAGGTGGGTATGTTTGATCCTCCAAGAAGCATTTGATGTCATAGAACCAAGGCTTATCATCTTTGGCAAGGTCTTCTGAGAATACATATGCTGGTCTATCAAGTCTGGACACTGAAATCCAAGGTACAAAGTTGACAGCTTGAACTTTGATCATGGATGAAATGGTAGCCAGAGCATCTGCAAACTGATTTTCATCTCGAGGGATATACTCAAGCTTGACTTTTGTGAAGAATGTAAGTAACCTCCTTGTATAATCCCGATAGGGTATCATATGTTCCTGGTGAGTATACCATTTGCCGTTGGTTTGATTGATTACCAGAGCTGAATCTCTAAATATAGTCAAAGTCTTGATCCTGAGGTCAATGGCTTCCTCAAGAACCATAATACAAGCTTCATATTCAGCTTCATTGTTAGTGCAGTTAAAAGTAAGTTTTGCTGAGAAAGGCATGTGAACTCCCTTAGGTGTAATGAGTACTGCACCAACTCTATGACCATTCATATTAACAGCCCCATCAAACATCATAGTCCATTCTTCTTCTTGGTCAAGCCCTTCAGTGTGAATAGGCTCTTCATGATCTTTTGCTCAGCCAGATAGTCATACAATACACTGCCTTTGATAGCTTTCTAGGATGTGTACTGAATGTCATATTCTGTGAGAATCATTTGCCATCTTGCAACCCGTCCGGTAAGTGCTGGCTTCTCAAAAATGTACTTGACTGGGTCCATTTTGGAGACCAATAAAGTAGTGTGGGTCAACATATACTGCCTTAGTCGGCGAGCAGCCCACGCTAAAGCATAGCAATTTTTCTTGAGCAGTGAATAACGTTGTTCACAGTGGGTAAACTTTTTGCTTAGGTAGTAAATTGCATACTCTTTTCGACCAGACTCGTCATGCTTGCCCAGCACACACCCCATTGACTCTTCTAGTATCGTCAAGTACATTATTAGAGGTCTTCCTTCAACTGAAGGCATAAGGATCGAAGGCTCTTGTAATTATTCCTTGATTTTATCAAAAGCCCTTCGGCAGTCTTCATTCCACCTGACCGTTTGTTCTTTCCTTAACAATTTGAACAAGGGTTCACAGGTTGCTGTAAGGTGAGATATGAACCTTGAAATGTAGTTCAATCTACCCAGGAACCCTCGAACTTCTTTTTCAGTCTTTGGTGCAGGCATTTCTTGGATGGCTTTAACTTTATCAGGGTCAACTTCAATCCCTTTTCTCACTTACAATAAATCCCAGCAGCTTACCGGATCGCACCCCGAACGTACACTTGTTGGGGTTTAACTTCAATTGGTACTTCCTCAGACGCTTAAACAGCTTCAATAGGTTTACCAGGTTGTCTTCTTCTGTGAGGGACTTGGCAATCATGTCATCCACATAACATTCAATTTCTTTATGGATCATGTCATGGAATAATGTTACCATAGCCCATTGATAAGTGGCACCAGCGTTCTTCAGTCCGAATGGCATTACCTTATAACAGAATGTGCCCCAGGGTGTGATGAAAGTTGTCTTCTCCATGTCTTCTGGTGACATTTTGATCTGATTATATCCTGAAAATCCATCCATGAAGGAGAACACCGAGAACTGAGCCGTATTGTCGACCAATACATCAATGTGAGGTAAAGGGAAGTCATCTTTCGGGCTGGCTCTGTTCAGATCCCGGTAATCCACACACATCCTCACTTTGCCATCTTTCTTAGGCACTGGTACAATGTTAGCAACCCACGACGGATAGCTAGTCACAGCAAGGAAACCGGCGTCCCACTATTTTTGTACCTCTTCTTTTATCTTCATTGCCATATCTGGGCGAGTACGGCGCATCTTCTGTTTTACTGGCGGACAATCTTCTTTCAGAGGCAGCTTGTGCATAACAATGTCGGTATCCAGACCTGGCATGTCTTGATAAGACCAAGCAAAAACATCCACATATTCCTGAAGCATGTCAACAAGTTGCTCTTTCACTGAATCTCGCAGACGGGCCCCGATTTTAATCTCCTTCAAGTCTTCTTCCGTACTAAGATTAACCATCTCAACTTCCTCCTGATGAGGAGTTATAACCTTCTCCTCTTGTCTTCACAACCTGGCTAGTTCCTCAGGTAGCTCATAATCTTCTTCAACCCCTTCATCGGCTTGATTAATCGGATTGTCAAAGTCATACAAAGTCATAGCAGTGTTGTTGACGGTGCAGTCTGGAGGGCACTCTCTGTAAGGGTTTAGATTTGTTCATTTTAGTGATCAGTTTTATCTTGCTTTAGAAAAGTGAAAATGAAGTTATTATTTTGAAAAACATTGCCATTTTATTTTTGTACAAAAAATGAAAAATGAAAAACAGTGAGCGGAAAAGAAAAGACTCATTTGCAAAAGATGTCCTGATATTCATTAATTGATCGTTTGCACAAAATACAAGATGTCCCGATTATAAAATGAGCCCTGACATCTTGGGCAAGATGCAGGACTTGATGTATGCTTAAAGACAGGAAATAATAATTACTCTGCAGGAGTAACTCTTATAATTTCCTGGGAAGACCAGTTTGAGACTTGGTTCCCCGGGATCCTTGGACGTATCCAGCTTTCCAGGTTGCGATCGTCTTCTGACTCATCTTCCAAACTATTCACAGCATCCGGGGTGAGCATCCCCCCGCTGATAAACTTGAGCTCCGTTGCAGCCTCTGGTTGATCTTGTCGAGTTGGTCTGTAACCCAACCCGAATCGGTCTTCTTTCTTTTCTATTGGCAGCAGCTTGCCCCAGCCTTGAGCGGTACCCTCCTCAACAACCTTCCGGGCTTGTTGATATGATGTGATGGAAGTCCCAGACGCAGCAAATGCTTCATTGATATTAAGGGCTTCAAACCCTTGACTCATGGTCTCATGGATCTCCCCATCCATTTCTATGTACTTATACGTAGCCAGCTGGCTAACAAAAATATCCTCCTCCCCACAGACGGTGATGATTTGGCCTTCCCACTCGAATTTTAACTTCTGGTGAAGGGTAGACGTAACAGTGCCAGCGGCGTGGATCCAGGGTCTACCCAACAGACAGCTGTAGGCTGGCTATATGTCCATCACAAAGAAGGTCGCTTTGAAAACCTGTGGGCCAATCATTATTGGCAACTCTATCTCTCCCAGAACTGATCTTTTAGAACCGTCAAAGGCTTTCACTACCAAGTTGCTTGGGCGTAGTGCCAATCCATCATGTTCCAGCTTCACAAGGGCTTTCTTGGGTAGGACATTGAGTGATGACCCTGTGTCCACCAATACGTGAGAAAGAACTGCACCCTTACACTCCAAGGTAATGTGCAAAGCCTTGTTGTGATTGTGACCTTCCGTTGTCAGATCAGCGTTGGTAAATCCTAGTCCATGACTAGCGTTGACATTTCCAACCACAGCCTCTAACTGATTGACAGTAATCTCCTCCGGCACATAAGTTGCGTGCAGGACTTTTAATAGTGTGTTCCGATGAGCCTCGGAGCACATTAGCAATGATAGTATGGAGATTTTGGAAGGTGTCTGGTGAAGCTGGTCCACAACCTTATAATCACTTTTCTTGATTATCCGCATGAATTCATCAACCTCTTGATCAAAAGGAGTCTTCAAAGTTTCTTTAGCAACTGGTTCTTCTTGCACCACGTTCTTCCCTTTTGCCTTAGCAGCAGCTTCTGCTTCAGCAATGGGTCTTGGTATTTGCGAGGCAAAGAGGCGTCCGCTTCTAGTGAAGCCTCCGCCTCCCCCACATTGTCAATCTGAGGTGAAGAAGTTGATGACTCTAAAGTGATTTTATGCCCCTCGCAGTATAGATCTGAGCCATAATGCCAAGGGATGGCATTATTGCTTTCGTAAGGAACTGGCCCAGGCACTGTGATAGTGACCGAACTGATAGCATCTGCAGAGGGGACCACAATGGTGTGTGGATCATAATATATGGTAACTCGAGCTCTGACAGGAGTAACATTTTGTTGTGAGTTGTTGGAAGGAACATTTGCGGGATCGTAGTATATCGTAACCGTTGAGACGCTTTCATTAACTGTTGTTGATGTTGTAGACGATACTGTTGACTGGACGGGTGTTGAAGTTGTAGCAGGAACTGATGGAGTAATGGATGTTGTCGTTGTAGAAGGAATTGTGACTGAACTTGTATCCGTTGAAGTGATTGATTAAGTAATTGTTGGAGTTGTAGCAGAATCTGTTGGAACAAGGGTTGCTGATGTTGTAGGAGTATCTGTGATTGTTGACGAAGGAATTGTTGGAGTTGTAGTTGCTGTTGTTGTAATCTGAAGAGTGCCATCTCTAATTAGGCCATCTATGCCGTTTCTCAGTCTCTCACATCCATTAACGGCAATATTGCAATATCCACAGCCGACCTCACACCCAGGGAACACTTGGCATTCTAACAACTGAGATTTGTTTTCAACCAAAGGTGTTTGGATATGTGCAACTCTACTAATTAATGTGGATTGTTTGCCCTCCTCAATAGCATTAATCCTAGGCCCGTTGTGACTAGGAATTGGATTTCTTGTGATGTTCGGAGGAGGCGCAAAATTGAGAGCTTTTGAGTCCACCAAATCCTGGACTTTCATCTGTAGGGCCCTGCACTTTTCAGTATTATGCCCCGGTGCGTTTGAGTGGAATGCACACCTGGCATTTGCATCATAGTTCTTTGGCAGATTGAGAGGATCTGGAGGAGCCAACGTCCTTAACTCAACTAGGTTGAGCTTTAGGAGTTGTGGCAAGAGTGCAGCATACGGCATTGGGATTGGGTCAATTACCCTGTTTGCTTGTGATGGCCTCTGTTGGAAGGGATGCTGTTGTTGGTTGTTATTGATGTTGTTGTACGGCCTTTGTTGCAGATAATGAGCTTGTTGTTGATACTGTGGTTGTTGTTGTTGAGGATATGATGATTGTTGTGGAATTGGAGCTGGGATGGTAACAGCTGCTACTGACTTGTGGGAATACTGGGGCTTGCCCCGGCTTGTATGAATAGAATTTGTTTCACCTGCCCTTCGGGGCCCCGGAAAAGGTTTTCTAGGATTGCTGGAGGAACTCTCACCACTGTCGGAGATTTTTCCCATCCTTAAGAGACTTTAAATCCTCTCACCAGCTATGACCACATCAGCAAAACTGGTAGAGGAGAAAGCAGCCAGTCTATCAATATAAGTTCCTTGCAATGTGTTCATGAACATGTCAGCCATTTCCCTTTCTGACATGGGTGGTTGGACAGCAGCAGCAAGCTGTCTCCATCTTTGAGAATAATCCCGGAAGCTCTCTCTAGAAGACTAAGACATGCCCATTAGAAGACTTCTATTGGGAGCCATGTCCAGGTTGTACTGATATTTCCGGATGAAAGCCACGGCCAAGTCCTTCCAACATCTTATGGTGGCCCTAGTCAAATGCGAATACCATTCTCTCGAAGCTCCAGTCAGACTGTCCTCAAAGTAGAACATCCATAACTTTTCATCCATGGTATAAGCCTTGAGCCTTCCCAAGAAAGATTGCAGATGAGTGCGAGGACAGGAGGTACCATTGTACTTTTCAAAGCATGGGGGTTTGAATTTGTGGGGAATCCTTACCCCATCCACTAGTCCCATATCCATCACATTGAAGCCCAAAGAATTCTGAGATTCCAAAGATCTTAACTTTTCAGCAATCTCGTCCAATCTTCTGTCGTATACCTCATCTCCTGCCCCTATAACAGTAAACTGTTCTTCCTGGGGATCCTCCTGCAGGATTCTGCCCCCAGCAGTATTACCTTGACCATTCCTCGGGATGTTAACTTCTGGATTCAGATGGGGTCCATACTCCGGTGGGTCAATATGAGGCTGACCCCGTTCATTGTTGCTAGTTCCTCCTGTTCCAAGATGAGGTTCCTCGGGAGTTTGTCTTTCCACCAGCTCTCTTAACCTTTCTTGACTCTGGGCTAAGCCAGTCATCACTGCCATAAACTGAGACATCTGATTTCTCATCTCTACTCTCTCATTGGCCATCTGATTTCTGACCTCATTTAGGTCCTGTTGTACTTGCTCCATTTGAATGTCGGGAAGGTTGTTACGAGTCGGGTACCGGTGCGTGCGGTTTGACAGGGAACACTCGGCGACGAGCAATGTTTCCTGAGATCACAACAAAGTTTGAAACAATAATAATAACAAAACCTACAAAACAAAAAAATAGTTAGTATGCAATGCAATATGCTTATTTGTTTTCCAAGGTATCTGATTTGGTTCTTGGTTTTGACCTTTCCAGACCTCGAGGAAGATGCTTGAAGTTGTTGAGAGAAAACCCAAATGAGAACAAACTAAAATATATTACAAATGATGAACAATACACAGTTTGTTTTACAATACATGCCCATGGAGGGTCAAATTACAACAAAAGAAAAAGTACATCAAATGGAAACAAACAACAAGCAAAGAATCAGACATCCAGTCCAAACTCATCTTCTCTGACCTCCTTCAGGAGTGCCTCAGTCACTTGACCAGCTGGGTGCTCTGTAATGGTCCTAATGAGGAGGTTCCTGGTAGCAATGGCAGTAGTCAGCTTCTTATGCCTGTTCTGGTCCTTTGATCTCTTCAATCCTGCTCTGAGATTCAACTTTGATATCTCTTTCTGTGCAGCCAACAGAGCTTCCTGCTGTTTCTTCTCATTGGCCTCTAGCTGTTCAATCTTGGCTTGGGTCTTCTGGTCTTCTTGTGTATGGGCTTCAGTGATCCTGACCCATCTAGCCTGGCTTTCTTGCAGATAGTGCTCAGCCCTAGCTTTCTGAATCTTGGCCTCCTTGCAGACATTCTTTAATATCTGTTCCCCAGCCCTTGCTTTCCTTATGTAGTCTTCTGTCTTTTCAATTTCTGCAAGATGCTCAACCCTGAGCTTTTCCAATCTCTCAATGTCCAGGAGACCATCACTTCTTTCCCAAAGAGTCTTCTTCAAGGCTTGAGATAACTTCTCATTCCTTTCCTTCAACTTTTCAAATTCCTCCAGGCTAACTGTTGCTGCAGGCTATACTGTGGATGGTCCAGGTGTGTCTTCCAAGGTGAAAGGCATCCTGGTAATCTGAGCTCTAGTACGCGACCAATCGTAGTATTGAGCTGAAGCAACATTGTTAAATCTTCCAAGAATAGCTATTCCTTTTGTCTGGATGTTGTCCCAAGCCCGGGATGCTTGTCTGACAACAGGTGAATTAGGTTGCACTTCACAATATAGGGTCTCAGCTAAATCTTGTCCTCTGGGAGGGTGAACTAAGGCATAGCCCAGTTGTCTCTTGAACAATAAAGGGTTGTAATTGATGTAACCTTTTACTCCTATTAGAGGCACATTAGGGTACTGCCCACAGCTGGTGATAATTGTTAATGCTATTATTTTATGATTGGCATTATGTTTGGTAAAACTAATATGGCTGGAAAATGTTGAATAAGAAGTTCCATATGTTAAATTAACATGGTATAGATTCTGGAAGAACATGTCAAACAGGATGTCCCAACAGATGTTGAAACATCTGCAAATGTCATGACAGAATTACTGTCATATGTTACAGTCAGATGTCAAAGAAGATGTTGAAACATCTGCAAATGTCATGACAGAATTACTGTCATATGTTACAGACAGATGTCAAAGAAGATGTTGAAACATCTGCAAATGTCATGAAAAATGTCAAAGAAAATGTTGAAACATCTGCAACTGTCATGACAACATTACTGTCATGTGTTACATATAGATATCAAACAAGAAGTGTTGAACTTAGTTCAGGATGTCACACCAGATGTTGTGACACTGTCAAACAGAGTAACAGTTAATGAACTTAAGTCAAGATATCAGGATGTCACACCAGATGTTGGGACATGGTATCAGTTAATGATATAAGTTCAGTTTACAGGATCTCACATCAGATGTTGTGACATTGTATCAGTAAATGAAGTAAGTTCAGTTTTTCAAGATGTCCCAACAGATGTTGTGACATCTCAAACCTGCTACCAGAATTAATTAATGCATAACAGAACTGAGTAAATTCAGGGGAATCTATCTGGAATTAATTGGAAAGAGATAAGCAATACAAGGCGCAGCTTTAGGGAGATTAGTTATCTGATTTCAGTATAACAGAATAACTAATTCACCTTGAATTAAGGAGGTAGCAAACTAACTAATCCTAATTCAAGGTGATGACATTGGATTTATCAGATCTGAATTATGCAGAATATTCTGGAGATATTATGCACTCATATGTGGTGCTGATCTTAAAGACTCAATTTAAATTGAAGACAAATATTGAAAAATATAGGTTTCTATATATAGAGATATTTTAGGAGTCTTTAGATTTGAAGATCTTTTGGAATATTTGTAGCAGAGTTTTTCTGCATATTTGTAGCAGCTATTGTTGTGATTGTTTAGGCCCAAATCCAGTTGGGAATAGGTTATAAAAGAAACCCTGTAACCTAGTTTAGTAATTAATCCAATCAATCGAAAATGTAAACATTATTAGGGTTGTGTTCTTGTGGCAGCCGTGCGTAACAAGGAACTCTATTGTGGCTGTTTCACTTGTGATTCTCGAAGCTTGTAAACAAGAGAAGTATTGTGTCTTGATTGAAACTTTTAAGTAAGATAAAGCTGTTGTGTTTGAAGTGTGACTTCAATTTTATTAATCATTGTAAAAGATCACTGTGTGATTGAGGGGGAGTGAGTTGGTACTCATATCTAAGTTGTGTCTTAGGTAGAAATTGCATTGGGTAGATATTAAGTGAAAGATTAAACTGGGTGGTTTAAGTCTAGAATTAATATTACTTATAGTGGATTTCCTCCTGGCTTGGTAGCCCCCAGATGTAAGTGTGGAGATACACTAAACTGGGTTAACAATTCTGCTGTGTTCTTTATATCTTTTATGTTTTATGCAGTACCTGAACTGAATGTCCTATCAGATGTCCCAACATCCTGAAGCATGTTTGACTCTGATATATCAGAATTATTTAAGTACTGATATGTATGCCTTACCATGTTTATAAGTAACAGATAAGATGTCTCAACATCATATTCGACATCTGAGTCTGTCATACCAGAATTTCAATTGGTATCAGAGCAGGCATCCTGGTCTGTTTCTGAATGAGATCTAAGGGGGATACTTTCTGGTTCATGGTAAAGGAAGAAGGATGATATAATGAAAAGCTGTTGGAACTTGAGAGGTTCATATTGGCGTTTGAATGGTCCCTAGAAGTGGAGGATGGACTATTCATCATATGGTGTATATTGGACCAGTCTGGTGTTATCAGGGCTGGAAATTTGCTGGTGAATTGCTGTGTAGCTATGATGTCAGACAAAATGTTCTGACATCTTGGTTCAGAGAATTCTATATTTGAAGGAGGCTTGTATTTTGTTTTCTGTGAGGTTTGGGTTCAACTTCTGTACTGCTGCATGTGCCTCTGATATATTCTGAAGTTATACCAAGTTTGTGTGTTACTTGGATTAGATGCACTGTGGTTGGGAAATGTTCTGGTTGTTCTTGTATGGGGAGTTATATTTGTATCTGAATTGATAATCATACAATTTATAAGGAATTGCTCTATTATTTATGATGTGTTATGTTTGAGAGTGGTTTCCCAGTACTTCCTACAAAGGCTGTTGTAAAACTTCAGTTCATAATGTCAAGTTTGATGTTCTATCATGTGATTACAGAACTGGAGAACACTTAGTTCAGAATGTTGTGGTTCTTGATGAAAGAAGAGGTTGGAGCCAAAACAAAAGAGTATAATTATCAAATCTTTCATGCGGGAGTGAAAATCTTGATAAGTTATCTCTTAAGCTTATTTATGGTGACCTAATGAGGATATTCTTCCTGGTTATGGTGTCCTATGTTGCTTAGGTATAGCTGGAGAAAATCTCTCTTGTGAAGATACATGTTTATGATTGTCTAAATCATGAACTGAAGGAAGTTTCATCAAGAAAGAAGCTGAATTGATATGTCAATCCTAATGGCTAGACACCACACTACACATCAACAGTTTATGGTAAATGTTGAATCAAAGACCTAAAAGATTGTTTTTTTAAGGATTTCTGAAGCTATGAAGCTGAATACTCTTTGAGATGCTACTGTCTATTGTATGTGTGCAAAGTATCTTTCATAATGTTATAGCACTTCAGTTGGAGCTGATTGAAGAAAAGATAGTAATCTTGAAAGCAATATTGTTTTAGAACCAAGATTATTTTTGTGTTCCAGAAGAAGGAAACTGGTGTGATATCCTGCTAACATGATGGATGCTTTGGGTGCTAGACAAATGTGTGATGATCACATATGTTTGGAACCTACTCCTAACCTGGAAGAGGAGGCATCTATGCTACATGTTGAAGACTTAGATAATGACTCTGACACAGAGATCATTGCTTCTGTGGACCCTAGCATAGCCAAAAGGCTTAGGGCTAGAAAGGAAAAGAAGACTGCAGGACATTCAACTCCTGAAAAGAAGCAGCCTACTCCAAAGAAAGACAAGGCCAAAGTGGTATTTGGTCCTACTAAACAATGGAGCAAGGTGAATACCCAAAAGAGGAAAGCTGTAACTCCACCAGATTTAGATGTTGAAGAGGATGTTCCAACATCCCAACCAAAGAAGAAACCATCACCCTCAAGGTCCACCTCTGCTGTTCCAGAAGCTCCTCTGGACAATGTTTCATTCCATCATGTGTCAAGTGTGAGCAGATGGAAATTTGTATATCAAAGAAGGGTAGCACTTGAAATAGAGTTGGGCAGCAATGCACTTGAGTGCACTGAGGTAATTGACCTAATTTCTTCTGCTGGTTTATTCAAAACAATATCAAATTTTTCACCTTGCTATGAGCTGCTAGTCAAGGAATTCAGTGTCAGCCTACAAGATGACTGTGATGAAGGTAAATCAGATGAATTCAGAAAAGTCTATGTAAGAGGGAGATGTGTGGAATTCTCTCCTAGAGTTATCAACCATTATCTTGGGAAAGAATCTGATGGACCTAATGAGCTGGGTAAGACAGATAACCAGGTGTGCAAGGTCATTACTACCAATGAAGTCAAAGCTTGGCCAGTCAAGGGCAAACTTTCTGTTAGCTTGCTAACAAGGAAGTATGCAATGCTGCATAGGATTGGCACTGTAAACAGGGTCCCTACCAACCATACTTCTTCAATAGCAATTGGATTGTGCAGATTCATATATGTTGTGGGCACCCAAACAAAGCTGGACTTTGGGGCTTACATCTTTAATCAAACCCTAAAGCATGCAGGAACATCAGCAACAAATCTTCCCATTGCTTTTCCCTCTCTGCTATGTGGAATCATACTCAGCCAGTATCCAGGTATCCTCACTGAGAAGGATTCAGTCTGCAAAGGAGAAAGTCCTCTGGCCTTCCATTACAAACTTTTCTTGAGCCATCATGCTGCTGATGTTGAAGCTCCCACTAGGACATCTGCTGGACCTTCAAGAGAAAAGACTCCCATATCCAAAGCTGCCTTGATTGCAGATCTGAAGAACACTTGCAAAGAGCTGGATGCCAGGAAGAAAAAGCTTGAGGAAGTAATTCAAAGGCTGGAGCTGGAAGAGGTTGCTCAGAATGCTGATGAATCTGATGATGAATCTGAAGATGAAGAAGCTTCTAAATGTATCTACAAATGTGTGTGATAAATGCATGACTTTGGTCATGATTAAAGCTAGCAATGTGACCAACAATTGCTAGAAGCAAGGGAAGAATGTCAGATTGGGAAGTCTGATCAGAATGGTTGTTGAACTGGTAGTCTCTTCCACTACTAGTCATGGATAGTGGCAGTATAAACCCTTTGTAGCAAGAAAACTAAGAGCATCTGTTTTGGAATATAAAATCAAGTGTGGATATTTATCAGTTGTGCTCTTTGTATGTTCATCAGGGGTGTGAAATTGAGAATTAGTGGAGTTTATGCTCAGCTGGAGTATTGTTTATCCATGACATGAGGAGATCTTGCTAATCTTATCTGGAGCTAACCTTAAAATCCTTCAAAATTAAAAGATCATATTGTGTAGAACTATCTGATAAGGTAATATACAAGGATTTAAGATCAATTGTTGTTTGTGGAGTTCACAAATATTTGATTGATTATCCTTGTGATTCAAGATTGGTGATGTTCAAAAAGATGTTGGAACATCTTATCATCAGAGTTTGTGCAGAATCATGGGAGAGGTATTGCATAAGTTGTAGCATTGGCTTCAGTCTTGTGTGACAGGAGTTATGTATTTCTGGAAAGATTCTTGGCAAAAACTGGTCTGGATATTGTTGATTCTGAAGATGGAGATAAAAGACCATGAACATATCATAATTTTGATGACTACTTGGATTGGTTTATTTCTGATCTAGGTGTAGTCCAGAATGCTCATCATGGAGTTAAGATAGGTGGCGATATCATAAATTTGTTAAGACTGCTGTACTCAAGGAAAAGTGGCATCCTTGGTATAGTTATGAGGTGTAATTCTTAACTATTCCTTCTGAATAATCAGACAGTGGCAGGTTTGAAGACTTTGGAGAAACATTGGAAGTTTCTCATCAATATGTGTTATCAGTAGGAATTTCTGCAAAACCAATAGAATGGAGGTTGTTTACTCAAACTTGATGGATAAATCAAGTCTATGAGAGCATGGAACTCTTGTTCTATAAAGGAAGGAGGTTCTTTCAAGTGGCAGAAGAAGGACCTGAATTTAACAGATGGATGTGGGCTAATAATGTTTAAACATCTAGCTCAACATCAGAGTCTAATTGGTGAAGTGACACATAAATTAAGATAGAATGATCTATAGGGATTGAATGCTTCATAAGGCCTTTTATCTTGATAGCTTGGTGAAGATAAACTTTATTGATCAGGATATTTTTGGAAGATTTATTATAAGCGTGAAGAAGACAAAAGTGGCAATTGGCTTTTTCATATGAGGATTCATAAAGGAGGTTATCAAAATGTGGTAATTGGTTGATCTTTAAAGTGGATTCGAAGAATCAAGATAATCAGAGTGTGGCAGCTGGTTGTTCTTGAGGATTGTCTTGGAACAAATTGCTCTTGGGCAGAGGAGTGATGAGTTGAAGACTCAAGAGGATTTATTCTTCTTGAAGGAGGATGAGAGTTTATCACTCTTTCTGGATTTCTGATTCTAACTGGTGGCACAGTGTAGTTGAAGATTTTCAGTTCTTGGATTACTATGCTCTAGTAAGTCCAGTTGGTGGAGCACATCTAGGATCATGGTGATAAGGTCTTGGTGTATGAAAAATGTTCTAACTAAGTGTTAGTACATTATCTGGGGTGTTTATCTACATGGTTTCTATTATTAGACTACCTAATCATATGGGAGAATGATGAAGTAGATGATCTATATTGGAAGAAACATGTAGAAGAGACTGAAGTATATCAGGTATTGATTGCTTGGAAGTTTGTTTGTGGACATTCATTCTAATGTCATAATTAGTTTGGATGTGTTTTATCTGGATTGTATGGCCTTTGGTGTGTAAAGGCTTAATGTCAAGAACCTGTGTGCTAGAAGATGTTCATCTTGTGTAGTCTGTGGTAACTACAAACCCAGAAAGGAATCAGGTATGCTTTGGTACAAGAAGTGAATGTGTTCAATTGGGAATTGAACAGAGGGGGAGCTCTTGAAGACATGAAGATGCGTCTTATGTTTTCCTTTCATCAATGTATAGAGAAGCATGAAGTATCCTAGATAGGAGGAGTGTGTTACAAGTATGTGCACCTGATTTTGTGGTGTTAAGGGGGAGTAATACCTTAACCAGATAAGGAGTATCCTAAGAGTCTAGAAGGCTATATTATATAAAGCTGCTCTCTGCAGTTTATGTTTGATTCTTGAGGAATTGTGAAGCTTGTGTGTGTTTCAAGCTTATGGAGATTATATACCTCTATGTTTATTATGGTACCTTTGTATTTTTATGGCTAAAAAGGGGGAGAAGTAATAGTGTGAAGTCTGATATGAAGATGTGATGTTAAGGAACTTCTACATAAGGTACTACTACACCTGTATGTAAATTAGTTTTAGCCAAAATAAGCCAAAGGGGGAGATTGTTAATGCTATTATTTTATGATTGGCATTATGTTTGGTAAAAAAAATATGGCTGGAAAATGTTGAATAAGAAGTTCCATATGTTAAATTAACATGGTATAGATTCTGGAAGAACATGTCAAACAGGATGTCCTAACAGATGTTGAAACATCTGCAAATGTCATGACAGAATTACTGTCATATGTTACAGTCAGATGTCAAAGAAGATGTTGAAACATCTGCAAATGTCATGACAGAATTACTGTCATATGTTATAGACAGATGTCAAAGAAGATGTTGAAACATCTGCAAATGTCATGACAGATGTCAAAGAAAATGTTGAAACATCTGCAACTGTCATGACAACATTACTGTCATGTGTTACATATAGATATCAAACAAGAAGTGTTGAACTTAGTTCAGGATGTCACACCAGATGTTGTGACACTGTCAAACAGAGTAACAGTTAATGAACTTAAGTCAAGATATCAGGATGTCACACCAGATGTTGGGACATTGTATCAGTTAATGATATACGTTCAGTTTACAGGATGTCACATCAGATGTTGTGACATTGTATCAGTAAATGAAGTAAGTTCAGTTTTTCAGGATGTCCCAACAGATGTTGTGACATCTCAAACCTGCTACCAGAATTAATTAATTCATAACAGAACTGAGTAAATTCAGGGGAATCTATCTGGAATTAATTGGAAAGAGATAAGCAATACAAGGCGCAGCTTTAGGGAGATTAGTTATCTGATTTCAGTATAACAGAATAACTAATTCACCTTGAATTAAGGAGGTAGCAAAATAACTAATCCTAATTTAAGGTGATGACATTGGATTTATCAGATCTGAATTATGCAGAATATTCTGGAGATATTATGCACTCATATGTGGTGCTGATCTTAAAGACTCAATTTAAATCGAAGACAAATATTGAAAAATATAGGTTTCTATATTTAGAGATATTTTAGGAGTCTTTAGATTTGAAGATCTTTTGGAATATTTGTAGCAGAGTTTTTCTGCATATTTGTAGCAGCTATTGTTGTGATTGTTTAGGCCCAAATCTAGTTGGGAATAGGTTATAAAAGAAACCCTGTAACCTAGTTTAGTAATTAATCCAATCAACCGAAAATGTAAACATTATTAGGGTTGTGTTCTTGTGGCAGCCGTGCGTAACAAGGAACTCTATTGTGGCTGTTTCACTTGAGATTCTCGAAGCTTGTAAGCAAGAGAAGTATTGTGTCTTGATTGAAACTTTTAAGTAAGATCGAGCTGTTGTGTTTGAAGTGTGACTTCAATTTTATTAATCATTGTAAAAGATCACTGTGTGATTGAGGGGGAGTGAGTTGGTACTCATATCTAAGTTGTGTCTTAGGTAGAAATTGCATTGGGTAGATATTAAGTGAAAGATTAAACTGGGTGGTTTAAGTCTAGAATTAATATTACTTATAGTGGATTTCCTCCTGGCTTGGTAGCCCCCAGATGTAAGTGTGGAGATACACTAAACTGGGTTAACAATTCTGCTGTGTTCTTTATATCTTTTATGTTTTATGCAGTACCTGAACTGAATGTCCTATCAGATGTCCCAACATCCTGAAGCATGTTTGACTCTGATATATCAGAATTATTTAAGTACTGATATGTATGCCTTACCATGTTTATAAGTAACAGATAAGATGTCTCAACATCATATTCGACATCTGAGTCTGTCATACCAGAATTTAAATTGGTATCAGAGCAGGCATCCTGGTCTGTTTCTGAATGAGATCTAAGGGGGATACTTTCTGGTTCATGGTAAAGGAAGAAGGATGATATAATGAAAAGTTGTTGGAACTTGAGAGGTTCATATTGGCGTTTGAATGGTCCCTAGAAGTGGAGGATGGACTATTCATCATATGGTGTATATTGGACCAGTCTGGTGTTATCAGGGCTGGAAATTTGCGGGTGAATTGCTGTGTAGCTATGATGTTAGACAAAATGTTCTGACATCTTGGTTCAGAGAATTCTATATTTGAAGGAGGCTTGTATTTTGTTTTCTGTGAGGTTTGGGTTCAACTTCTGTACTGCTGCATGTGCCTCTGATATATTCTGAAGTTATACAAAGTTTGTGTGTTACTTGGATTAGATGCACTGTGGTTGGGAAATGTTCTGGTTGTTCTTGTATGGGGAGTTATATCTGTATCTGAATTGATGATCATACAATTTATAAGGAATTGCTCTATTATTTATGATGTGTTATGTTTGATAGTGGTTTCCCAGTACTTCCTACAAAGGCTGTTGTAAAACTTCAGTTCATAATGTCAAGTTTGATGTTCTATCATGTGATTACAGAACTGGAGAACACTTAGTTCAGAATGTTGTGGTTCTTGATGAAAGAATAAGGTTGGAGCCAAAACAAAAGAGTATAATTATCAAACCTTTCATGCGGGAGTGAAAATCTTGATAAGTTATCTCTTAAGCTTATTTATGGTGACCTAATGAGGATATTCTTCCTGGTTATGGTGTCCTATGTTGTTTAGGTATAGCTGGAGAAAATCTCTCTTGTGAAGATACATGTTTATGATTGTCTAAATCATGAACTGAAGGAAGTTTCATCAAGAAAGAAGCTGAATTGATATGTCAATCCTAATTGCTAGACACCACACTACACATCAACAGTTTATGGTAAATGTTGAATCAAAGACCTAAAAGATTGTTTTTTTAAGGATTTCTGAAGCTATGAAGCTGAATACTCTTTGAGATGCTACTGTCTATTGTATGTGTGCAAAGTATCTTTCATAATGTTATAGCACTTCAGTTGGAGCTGATTGAAGAAAAGATAGTAATCTTGAAAGCAATATTGTTTTAGAACCAAGATTATTTTTGTGTTCCAGAAGAAGGAAACTGGTGTGATATCCTGCTAACATGATGGATGCTTTGGGTGCTAGACAAATGTGTGATGATCACATATGTTTGGAACCTACTCCTAACCTGGAAGAGGAGGCATCTATGCTACATGTTGAAGACTTAGATAATGACTCTGACACAGAGATCATTGCTTCTGTGGACCCTAGCATAGCCAAAAGGCTTAGGGCTAGAAAGGAAAAGAAGACTGCAGGACATTCAACTCCTGAAAAGAAGCAGCCTACTCCAAAGAAAGACAAGGCCAAAGTGGTATTTGGTCCTACTAAACAATGGAGCAAGGTGAATACCCAAAAGAGGAAAGCTGTAACTCCACCAGATTTAGATGTTGAAGAGGATGTTCCAACATCCCAACCAAAGAAGAAACCAGCACCCTCAAGGTCCACCTCTGCTGTTCCAGAAGCTCCTCTGGACAATGTTTCATTCCATCATGTGTCAAGTGTGAGCAGATGGAAATTTGTATATCAAAGAAGGGTAGCACTTGAAATAGAGCTGGGCAGCAATGCACTTGAGTGCACTGAGGTAATTGACCTAATTTCTTCTGTTGGTTTATTCAAAACAGTATCAAATTTTTCACCTTGCTATGAGCTGCTAGTCAAGGAATTCAGTGTCAACCTACAAGAGGACTGTGCTGAAGGTAAATCAGATGAATTCAGAAAAGTCTATGTAAGAGGGAGATGTGTGGAATTCTCTCCTAGAGTTATCAACCATTATCTAGGGAAAAAATCTGATGGACCTAATGAGCTGGGTAAGACAGATAACCAGGTGTGCAAGGTCATTACTGCCAATCAAGTCAAAGCTTGGCCAGTCAAGGGAAAACTTTCTGTTAGCTTGCTAACAAGGAAGTATGCAATGCTGCATAGGATTGGCACTGTAAACAGGGTCCCTACCAACCATACTTCTTCAAGAGCAACTGGATTGGGCAGATTCATATATGTTGTGGGCACCCAAACAAAGCTGGACTTTGGGGCTTACATCTTTAATCAAACCCTAAAGCATGCAGGAACATCAGCAACAAATCTTCCCATTTCTTTTCCCTCTCTGCTATGTGGAATCATACTCAGCCAGTATCCAGGTATCCTCACTGAGAAGGATTCAGTCTGCAAAGGAGAAAGTCCTCTGGCCTTCCATTACAAACTTTTCTTGAGCCATCATGCTGCTGATGTTGAAGCTCCCACTGGGACATCTGCTGGACCTTCAAGAGCAAAGACTCCCATATCCAAAGCTTCCTTGATTGCAGATATGAAGAACACTTGCAAAGAGCTGGATGCCAGGAAGAAAAAGCTTGAGGAAGTAATTCAAAGGCTGGAGCTGGAAGAGGTTGCTCAGAATGCTGATGAATCTGATGATGAATCTGAAGATGAAGAAGCTTCTAAATGTATCTACAAATGTGTGTGATAAATGCATGACTTTGGTCATGATTAAAGCTAGCAATGTGACCAACAATTGCTAGAAGCAAGGGAAGAATGTCAGATTGGGAAGTCTGATCAGAATGGTTGTTGAACTGGTAGTCTCTTCCACTACTAGTCATGGATAGTGGCAGTATAAACCCTTTGTAGCAAGCAAACTAAGAGCATCTGTTTTGGAATATAAAATCAAGTGTGGATATTTATCAGTTGTGCTCTTTGTATGTTCATCAGGGGTGTGAAATTGAGAATTAATGGAGTTTATGCTCTGCTGGAGTATTGTTTATCCATGACATGAGGAGATCTTGCTAATCTTATCTGGAGCTAACCTTAAAATCCTTCAAAATTAAAAGATCATATTGTGTAGAACTATCTGATAAGGTATTATACAAGGATTTAAGATCAATTGTTGTTTGTGGAGTTCACAAATATTTGATTGATTATCCTTGTGATTCAAGATTGGTGATGTTCAAAAAGATGTTGGAACATCTTATCATCAGAGTTTGTGCAGAATCATGGGAGAGGTATTGCATAAGCTGTAGCATTGGCTTCAGTCTTGTGTGACAGGAGTTATGTATTTCTGGAAAGTTTCTTGGCAAGAACTGGTCTGGATATTGTTGATTCTGAAGATGGAGATAAAAGACCATGAACATATCATAATTTTGATGACTACTTGGATTGGTTTATTTCTGATCTAGGTGTAGTCCAGAATGCTCATCATGGAGTTAAGATAGGTGGCGATATCATAAATTTGTTAAGACTGCTGTACTCAAGGAAAGGTGGCATCCTTGGTATAGTTATGAGGTGTAATTCTTAACTATTCCTTCTGAATAATCAGACAGTGGCAGGTTTGAAGACTTTGGAGAAACATTGGAAGTTTCTCATCAATATGTGTTATCAGTAGGAATTTCTGCAAAACCAATAGAATGGAGGTTGTTTACTCAAACTTGATGGATAAATCAAGTCTATGAGAGCATGAAACTCTTGTTCTATAAAGGAAGGAGGTTCTTTCAAGTGGCAGAAGAAGGACCTGAATTTAACAGATGGATGTGGGCTAATAATGTTTAAACATCTAGCTCAACATCAGAGTCTAATTGGTGAAGTGACACATAAATTAAGATAGAATGATCTATAGGGATTGAATGCTTCATAAGGCCTTTTATCTTGACAGCTTGGTGAAGATAAACTTTATTGATCAGGATATTTTTGGATGATTTATTATAAGCGTGAAGAAGACAAAAGTGGCAATTGGCTTTTTCATATGAGGATTCATAAAGGAGGTTATCAAAATGTGGTAATTGGTTGATCTTTAAAGTGGATTCGAAGAATCAAGATAATCAGAGTGTGGCAGCTGGTTGTTCTTGAGGATTGTCTTGGAACAAATTGCTCTTGGGCAGAGGAGTGATGAGTTGAAGACTCAAGAGGATTTATTCTTCTTGAAGGTGGATGAGAGTTTATCACTCTTTCTGGATTTCTGATTCTAACTGGTGGCACAGTGTAGTTGAAGATTTCCAGTTCTTGGATTACTATGCTCTAGTAAGTCCAGTTGGTGGAGCACATCTAGGATCATGGTGATAAGGTCTTGGTGTATGAAAAATGTTCTAACTAAGTGTTAGTACATTATCTGGGGTGTTTATCTACATGGTTTCTATTATTAGACTACCTAATCATATGGGAGAATGATGAAGTAGATGATCTATATTGGAAGAAACATGTAGAAGAGACTGAAGTATATCAGGTATTGATTGCTTGGAAGTTTGTTTGTGGACATTCATTCTAATGTCATAATTAGTTTGGATGTGTTTTATCTGGATTGTGTAAACACCCCAAATTTGCCCTCACCCATTCACACCATGGCTTGTGATCATTTCATATGCATAAACTCAAACATAGCATCTTATATTGTACTTTTGATTCACTGCATTGGTTCAAAGTCATCTGCATCTAGGGTTTGTGATCTGAGCAATCCAAGAGCTTCTTGAGCCACTCCAAAGGTCACCAATAACTTCAAAGGGGTCCATGTATGTTAAAGCATCATATTATATCCTCTCAAAGTCAAGAATGTCAAAGAATCACAAGAACTGAGAATGGCATGGAAGCAGAGCCAGGTTTAACTGCACAGATGACCTAGAATTAGGGTTTTGGTTTCAAAGGCCATAACTCCAAATTTTTTGGTCATTCTTGTTTCTATTGGTCTCTATATGGTATAGGGAGTATTCATATCAATTTTCATGAAGAAATTCCATGGGGAAGTCATCTGATCAAGAGTTGACTTTTCAAGCAAGTCAGTGCAAAATCAGGGCATCTGAGGCCCCTAATGACCCAACCAAAGGGTGTTCTTCATCATTTTGATTGTATATGATCTTTATTTGATCATATAAGAAGTTGGAAGTTCACAAAATTGAAGAATTTCAAATCTTTTGCAAAGTTGACTTTTTGGGAAAGTTTGACTTTTAATGAAATTGCCATTTTAGGAAACTTTTTCAACCCTTGCTTTTTGATTCAAAAATGCTTCAAATGAAAAAACTTTGGTCATGAAAGTTGTATAATGGATCATTCCCTTTTCAAAAAGTACAAGAACATGACCTAATTCATTTTGGATCAAAAGTTATGGCTTGTCAAAGTTGGCTAAAATCACAAAATTTCAAAGTTTCTACCAAAGAGGCATTTTGCAAAATGACTTGATCAAGTGTTCTAAAGTTATCAAATGGACTTCTAAACTTCACAACATGATCATACAAGACCTAAAAGTCAGATTGGGCCAAAGAATTACACATTTTTATGGCTTATGGAACAAGATTTTTCATAAGAAGCAAAAGTGAACCAACTTGCAAAACTCATCATAAGTTACCATCCACTTGCTTGCTGACTTGCTGAACCATCCTAAGGTTCTCCTCACATCATGCTGCGCAGGACATACCTTTTGTCCTTGGCTAGCAAGTAGCCCATGCCCTTCTTACACAACTTTGACATTTTGGCAACTTGAGCCATACCTATCAATAAAGCACACATCACCTCATCTGACCAATCACAATTGTTTATACAAATCAAAAGCAAGCCAAAGCATACACAACACAAGCCTGAAGCACTCTCTAACTCAGCATTCTCATTTTCCACCCCTTGTGCAAAACTCTTCGAAACTGATTGCACAAGCCTCAAACACAAAAACTAACTTCACAAATCAACTAAACACACTTCACTGATCACAAAGCACCCTTCACCGTGGCCTGAAACTAAAAGAATCAAAAACACGATCACCACCTGCCATTGAGCAGAACTTCTGCCATCTCTCAAACCATCCATTATAAACTTCAAACAATCATTGAAAGCTTCTCAGGAGGTCCAGTGGAGCTGATTGCAAGCAAGAAACCAGCCAGAAAGTACCAGAAACCAAAGCTTCAGTTCAGGTAGCCATCTCAAACTTTTTTTCCAGAAACATGTTTTTAAGTTCTTAAAAGCTTCTATGCACTCCCCTGATCATGAATATGTGTTTACTTTTGAAAATGGTTGAGAAACCAGCATGTATGAACTGTCTGAAATTTTTTGCCCTATAAACATTTTGCTTCGATTAGGATGATTGATGAATGAAAAATGATGTTTGAATGGGGGTTTTGATTTAGTTTGGCATGGGGATGATTTCAGGGTAGTTAGTTTTCGTTTTCATGAAGTTTTGAAGATTTTGGCAACTTTCAGGTGAGGGTCTTTCCGGAGAAGACGACCGGAAGTCTTCTCCGGCCACCTGAAAGTAATTAGGGCTAAGCAGCGTAATTAATGAGAGTTTGAATTCTGAGCGTAGGATTGGTTGACTTTGTTTGACTGGCGCGTGTTTGGAGGGTCCAGATCCACTCACTTAACCCTAATCCACGTCATTATCTTAATTAATTGAGTTTTATAATTAATCTGGCCAGTTTGAATTTCCACCCTTGGATATGGCGCCAGTCAACGCGCGCGCTCTCAGTTTAAACCACAGCCTTAGGATCAACATACTTTCCCATTAATTCATTTTATTTTCCATTTAATTTGATTCGTTTTCTCCATTTAATTTAAAATAGTAAAACAATTTTAAAAATTCTGAAAATTTTTATATAAACTTTCATTAATTTTCAGAAACCAAAAACATTTTCATTTTTATTTTTTGCATTAAAAAATATTTTTAAATATTTAAAAGTTTATTTTTAATTAATTAATGAGAATTAATTAATTAAAAATACTTTTAGGTATTTAAAAATCACCAAAAAATTCATGAAACCTTTAAAATCATTTAGAAACATTGTCCAACCCTCAAACCAAATTTCTTTTTTGATCTTGATGCATTTTGACAATTTTTCATGGAATTAATTTCATTTCAAAGCATTATTTTGATCCAAACTTCAAAAAATCATTTCTGTCTATCCATTGAGAGTTGGACTTTGATTCTTTTTGCATTGTGTCTTGCATATCATGTAGTTTGTGAGATTAAATTGGCATGATTTGATCTTGCATTTTCATTTTGTTTGACATTTTTCTTGTCAAGGTACCCTAAAACCCTAGAAATCTTAGGAAATTCATAACCCTAATTAGGTTAAGAGTTAGAACCCCTCCTTTGGGCAGTGGCTTTGCATAGGTTTAGGGTTCCCTTTGATGCATTTTCAAATTTTTATCATGATGTTTGCTTCTGGTTTTGAATTTTGTTTTGTGCATTGATCATAAACCCTAATTTGGGCTTCCTTTTGCATCCATCTTGCATTTGCTTGCATACCATGACTTGCCATGACATTTTGTGCATCCATTTGATCCATTAGACATCTTAAGACATATTAGAAGCATGTTTGATCATTGCATCTTTCATTTGCCATGTTGTATGTCATTTTCATTCCATAACTTTTCATGTATGATCATGGTTCTAAGCATGCTTCCTTTGCATCCATGTGTTCATATGATCATTATCATGCCTTGATTCATGTTTGTAGCATCTCATAACATCATTATCATCACATACATGCTTCTGGTTTTGGTTTGTATCATGCCATTTCATCTCATTTTGCATTGCATTGCATTTCTTTCACTAACTTTTCAGGTGGTAAGTTCTTTGAGAAGTGAATTTGCCTTCACTTCTCACAACTTCTTCTCATCTCCTCTTATGCATCCTTGCTGCATTTTGTTTTGTGTTTGAGATTGAGCTTGCTCTTTCTTCTTCATCTTACTTTATTTTCTCAAGTGACTTGTCTTCTTAAATGAAGCAAGTTACTTTGCTTCTCTTTGCTCCTTTCATCTGCTTCCTGGTGGTTCCTCTGAAGACTTCTTTTGTAAACCTCACAAACCTTAGGAACAACCAAGCATGACAATTATTAGGGTTTTGATTAGTCCCCCACTTAGTTTTACCTTTGAGTCTTCTCTTCTCACCTCATAATCAGGGACTAAACCATAAAGGCTTTAAGGCTTTGTGATTAAGCTTATGCCTGCATCCTTCTATTAGGATGGAGTGTATAACTTTAATCCTAAGTGTTGAACCCTTAATGTGTTTAACTCCTTTAATCAATCCATCTAATAATCATCAAGACATCAAGCTTGTAACTTGGGCCTTGCATTAGGGTTCTATTTCTTCCTTAATTGGTTAAGAAGGACTAACCCTAGTGTTAATGGACAAGTCCTCATCAAGTTGTCTTACAAATCATAAAATCCATTTCTTAATCATATCATTATCTAAAATCCACTTAATAAAGGCTTTGTTTTGTCATGAGGTTAATCCCTAATCACGGATTAAGTTGAGGAGTCTTCCTCAGCTTAAATGCTCTCATCTATTATCCTTCTATTAGGATGGTGTAATGAGTCCATTAAATCCTTGATTATGGCTTAAACTCATTACTTAACACTAAACAAAAACACCAAAAACATCTAAATAATCACAAGTAGGTTAATGATCTTAATCCTGCATCAAAGGTGATTAAGTGTGAGAAGCTAACTTCACACTTAAGGTATTCTCATTACCCCTAATCAGAGGGAAGATGTGATGAGTTTACTAAATCCATTGGTTTAGGCTTAAGCTCATTAACTTACGACAAACTTCAAAAAGCAATAAAAGACTTAAAATACAAAAACAAACAATAATCGTCTCCTTCGGGATTCTTTTCTCATCTCATTCACTCACAAACGAGAACTCGCTTTTTCCGTCTAATGCAAGACAGTTTGCACCTGAGCCAGACAGGTCATATACTTGAGCATAGACAAACAAGCAGTTCACAGTCAATTTATCTTTCAGTCTCTTTGGGTCGAACTACGGTGTTCTGACTTCCTCATTGCACGAGAGGATACGTAGGCATAACTTAACAGTTATCGAACAAAAAGTTTTTGTACATTCCCCCTCTTTCCAGTCTTATCCTTTTAGCCTCATTATCTTGAGCATTTCATCTTTGTTCTTACACTGACACATCATTTGTACACTTCACACTTCTTTTACACTGACACCTGTACATCTTTCTCCAGCTCTCTTTATACACAAATTGCACTGACACTACCCCTTTAAAACACAAATCTTTTAAGCGTGGATCCCGTCGAGTACGACGGACAATCTGGGTGCTAATACCTTCCCAGGTTGTAACCAATCCCCTTTCTCAGTCTCTCTGGTTCGCAACTGTCTTATCCATCTCTTTCTAGGTCTATGCAGCATTGCCTTTCCTCCGGGATAAAAATGCCTAGCTGGCGACTCTTTTCATTTCCTGTGAGTTCACTCCTGTGTGTTCTCACATCTCCTCTCGCCGACCGTTCGCGTCTGTACCCCTTCTGACCCGGTGTCATTTGGTAGGAGCGACAGCTTGGCGACTCTGCTGGGGAACCTTATACTGTAACCAGGGCTTCTGGTTCTTTTTGTGGGTTCCTCCTAGCGCTTGATTGATTTGTGTTTACTGGGGTGTTATGTGCTACCTGTGTTTGTATATTTGCTTTGTTTATTGCTTTATGTACAGTTTTGTTTATTGCTTTCTTTACAGCTTTACATATATCATACTGTCATACTGTGCTGGCTGGATCTGTTTTGTTGCTTTGGTGGGTGGGTGTTCTATTGAGAGTTGAGGTCCTATACCTGGGACCTGAGTGACACCTAGGCTAGAGTGGTTCATGTTCTTTCCCATTCCATTTCGGTCTGGTGCGGGAATATGAAACACGGTTCAGATATGGGTTTCTTCTTGAGAACTCTGTGCTACAGATTTCTTGTAGTGCTAGGGCTATCTGGGAAGCCTGCTAAGTCTGGATGACCTTTAGTATTGACCTTCAGAAACTGAGGTGAATTAGAGGAGGATCTTTTATGGTTATTGTAAACACTGTACCTCCGGGTTAGAAGTGTTTACACTTCTCATAACTGATCCGAGTCTGAGGATCTTTGTTATAGAACACCACCTATGAGGGGGTTGGGCTGTTTACAGGTTTGCAGGTACCTTTGACCTCAGCATACCCTGTTACTTTGTTTTGATTAAGAGTACTCCATTTTGGAACAGTTCTTGTGATTTTAACCCTGGACGTGTGACTCTTTATTTGAGTCCCCCACCTTGGTTACTGGACTTATGAACCTCCATCTGGATTTCTTAGACATACATGGACTTATATCAAGGCAGTTAATCAGATCCAGCCTGATCACAAACCCTTTGCATATCATTTGCATACATCATCATTGCATCATTTAACATTTGCTTATTTGTTTTTCAGGGTATCCATACTATATTTTGGCTTGGTTTTGACCCCTTCATCTGCATAGACCTACCTGCTTCAGCTACTGTTATCACCAGCATCTGCCTGTCAGTGGCCCATCTTCAGTGTTATTCTCCATCATCAGCATCTGTCTCAGTTCTTCTTCAGCAGTATGGTACCTAAGAAGAGCAATATCTCCTACCATTTCTTTGAGCCTGAGTTAGCTGGCATCAGGAAGATCCAGGCCCTGATTACTCCAGACCATATACCACTATTCAGAGAACATTATGGAGGCATCCTTGATGTGATTATGGATTTGGACCCTTCCCAGAGGAGCTTGATTCATACTTGCCTGCAGTTCTATGATCCCCCTATGAGGTGCTTCACCTTTCAGGATTTTCAGTTGGGGCCTTTGTTAGAGGAGTATTCATCATTGGTTGGTGTACCTATCAGGGGTGGAGTCCCCTTCAACCCTGAGATGGCCTTTCCTAGTAATGAAGAGTTGGCAAGAGCATTGTACTTGGAACCCTCTCTGATTGGACAGAACATGACTACTAAAGCTGGAGTCTCTGGTCTACACTTGGATTTCTTGACTTCCCAGGCCATCCTGAAGGCCTCCTCAGGAGAATGGAAGGCAGTCTGTGCACTGTTAGCCCTCAGCATATATGGGGTTATACTTTTTGCAGATGAGCCTAAGTTTGTTAGCAAGAGTGCCATTCACCTTTTCATTCTGAGGAACCCAGTTCCCACCTTACTGGGAGACTTCTACTACTCTGTTCACCAAAGGAATGAAAAGCAAAGGGGAAGATTAGTGAGATGTTGTGCTCCCCTGTTCCATACCTGGCTGCTCAAACACTTGCCCAAGACTGATACATTCTTGAATCCTCATCAGCAAAAGAATTGGGCTAGAAGACTCACTGCTTTGACCTCAGCTGATATCAGGTGGTGCACTCAAAGCACCAAGGGTAGGGACATCATTACTAGTTGTGGACAGTTTCCCAATGTACCCCTGATAGGAGTGAAGGGTTGCATCAACTATAACCCTCTGCTATTCAAGAGACAATTGGGCTATGCATTGGTTCATCCTCCTAGAGCACAGGACTTGGCTGAAACCCTTTATTGTGAGGTTAAGCCCAATCTAGCTATTGTCAGGCAAGCATCCTGGGCTTGGGACAATGTCCAGACCAAGGGAATGGCTGTTCTTGGAAGATGCAACAATATGGCCTCAGCTCAGTACTATGATTGGTCTCATGCCAGGGCTCAAATTTCTGGGATGCCCTTCACCATTGAGGATACACCAGGGCCATCCACAGCACCCCCTCCAGCCACTGTTAGCCTGGAAGAGTTTGAGAAATTGAAAGAGAGGAATGAGAATCTGACTCAGGCTCTACAGAAGACCCTCTGGGAGAGGAGTGATGGTCGTCTGGACATTGAAAGGTTGGAAAAGCTAAAGGTGGAGCATCTCGCCAGGATTGAGATGTCAGAGGATTACATCAAGAAGTCGAGGGCTGGAGAGCAGATTTTGAAGAATGCCTGTAAGGAAGCTCAGTTTCAGAAGGCCAGGACTGATCTGTATCTGAAAGAGAGTCAAGCTAGGTGGGTCAGGATCACCGAAGCTCGTACTCAGGAAGATAAGAGGACTCAGGACAAGATTGAGCAGTTGGAGGCTAGTGCAAAGGAGCAACAGGAAGCCCTGCTAGCAGCCCAGAGGGAGATCTCAGAGTTGAAGATTAGAGCTGGTGTGAAGAGGTCAAAGGACCATAGTCGACACAAGAAGCTAACTGCTGCTGTCACCACCAGGAATCTTCTCATCAGGAACCTTACAGAGCGTCCAGCTGATCCTATGACTGAAGCACTCCTAAAGGAAGTTCAGGAGGATGAGTTTGGTCTTGGTGTCTGACTTTTGTTTGTTGTTGCTTTCATTTCATTGTACTTTTCCTTTTTATGTTGTATTTTGACCCCTTAGAGGGCATGTATTGTAAAAAGAAACAAACTATGTATCATTCACTTTTTGTAATATATGTGTTGGTTTGTTTCATCTGAGTTCTTCAAGCAACATCAAGAGCATCTTCCTCAGGGATCTGGAAAGGTCAAAACCAAGTGCCAAGCTGGATACCTTGGAAACAAATAAGCATACTGCATTGCATACTAACCTTTGTTTTGTTTTGTAGGTTTTTGTTTTGTTTGTTACTAACTCTGTTGTGGCTCAGGAACTATTGCTCGACGTCGGGTGTTCCCACTCAACCGTCCACACAGATATCCAACCCGCAACAACCTTCCGGGTATACAGATGGACCAGGTACAACAGGACCTTACAGAGGTCAGGGCTCAAATGGCCAATGAAAGACTAGAAATGAGGAATCAGATGACTCAGTTTATGGAGGTGATGAATGGATTGGCACAGAGCCAAGAAAGATTAAGAGCCTTGGTAGAAAGGCAGACTCAGGAAGACCCTCATCTAGGGACTGGTGGGACAAGCAACAATGAGAGGGTTCAGCCTCATATCAACCCACCTGTATTTGGACCCCACCTTCACCCAGAGATCAACATCCCTGCTAATGTACAAGGGAATGCTACTACAGGCAGAGTATTACAAGAAGACCCCCAGAAAGATCAGTTCACTGTGATGGGAGTTGGGGATGAGGCCTATGACAGAAGGCTAGATGAAATTGTTGAGAAGTTAAGGTCCTTGGAGTCTCAAAATTCCCTGGGTTTTGATGTTATGGACATGGGATTAGTGGACGGGGTCAGGATTCCCCACAAGTTTAAACCTCCATGTTTTGAAAAATACAACGGAACCTCCTGTCCGCGAACCCATTTGCAATCCTTTCTGGGGAGGTTAAAGGCATATACCATGGATGAAAAGCTATGGATGTTTTATTTTGAGGATAGCTTAACCGGAGCTTCGAGGGAATGGTACTCTCATCTAACCAGAGCAACCATCAGGTGCTGGAAGGACCTGGCTGAGGCCTTCATTAGACAATACCAGTACAACTTGGATATGGCTCCCAACAGGACTCTCCTGATGGGAATGTCACAATCATCCAGAGAAAGCTTCCGGGAGTACGCCCAGAGATGGAGACAGCTTGCTGCTGCTGTCCAGCCACCTATGTCAGAAAGGGAAATGGCTGACATGTTTATGAACACCCTCCAAGGGACATACATTGACAGGCTAGCTGCATTTTCTTCTACCAGCTTTGCGGATGTAGTTATAGCTGGAGAAAGAATTGAGAGCCTATTGAAGATGGGCAAAATTTCTGACAACGGTGCTAGCTCTTCCAGCAACTCAAGAAAGCCTTTTGTGGGCCCAAGAAGAACTAGTGAGACTAATGCTATCCATACCAGCAGGGGCAGACCCCAATATGTTCATAGGTCAGTGGCAGCTGTCACCATTCCCGCTCCAATTCATCCACAACCGGCATACCAACCTCAGCAACAATCCCACTACCAGCAACAAGCTCAATATCCACCTCAGAGAAATTATAACAACAACAACACCAACAACAACAATCAGCAAAGACCGTATCAATAGAGACCATCTCAGGCCAATAGGGTGATTGATCCGATCCCTATGCCTTATGCCACATTATTGCCACAACTCCTGAAACTCAACCTAGTTGAGCTAAGGACTTTGGCACCTCCAGATCCTGCTAGTCTGCCCAGAAATTATGACGCCAGCGCCAGATGTGCTTTTCACTCAAATGCACCCGGCCACAGTACAGAGAAGTGCAGAGCTTTGCACATGAAAATGCAGGATCTAGTGGATTCCAAAGCTCTAAACTTTGCACCCCCACCGAATGTAAACAAGAACCCTATGCCCAACCACGGAGGACCCAAAATCAATGCTATTGAGGAAGATAGGCCGTCTTACTTGATAACCAGTGTGGGGCAGATCCGAACACCCTTGGTAGAGATTAAAGCTCAACTCCTTGAATGTCAAATGTTCCCCGGATGTGAGCTAGGATGTGCTTATTGCAACATTTCGGTGAATGGGTGTGATAACTTGAGAGATGGCATAGATGGTCTCATCCAGAGTGGCTTGCTTCAAATCACAACATCAATACCTACCAACCCAGCAATCTCCTTAACAACAATTCCCGAGTCTCCTACAACTGCAACAACAATTATTCCAAACAATTCTTCAGTTTCATCAAGAAATGCTTTGTCTGTCACTTCAACGGACCAAATGTAAACAAACATCCCTTCTACAACTTCAGCACCCCTCCATTCAGAACCTCCTACAACCGCAACACTCATCCGGTCAACAGTGACTCCTACAACATCAACAGCAAACAATGAAAGTGTCTCAACGGTTACAATTTATTATGATCCTGCCAATGATTCTGCTTACAACTCACAAAATGCCACTCCCATCAGAGCACCAGTCACAATATACTATGATCCGCATACTATCATGGTCCCTTCTGCAGCTGCTATCAGTCCAGTCACTATCACAGTGCCTGGGCCAGTACCTTATGAAAGCAGTAACGCCATCCCTTGGCATTACGGCTCCGATCTATACTGCGAAGGACAGAAAATCACTTTGGAATCACCAACTTCTTCACCACAAATAGACAATGCGGGGGGAGGCGGAGGCTTCACCCGAAGCGGACGTCTCTTTGCCCCGCAAATTCCTAGACCCAGTGCCGAAGCAGAAGCTGCCGCCAAGGCAAAAGGGAAGAGTATGGCGCAAGGAGAACAAGTTGCTAGAGAAGCTTTGAAAACCCCTTTTGATCAAGAAGTTGATGAATTCATGAGAATCATCAAGAAAAGTGATTACAAGATAGTGGACCAGCTTCACCAGACACCTTCCAAGATCTCCATTTTATCATTGCTAATGTGCTCCGAGGCTCACCGGAACGCACTACTAAAAGTCTTGCACGCAGCTTATGTGCCAGAAGAGATTACAGTCAATCAGTTAGAGGCGGTGGTTGGAAACGTCAACGCTATTCATGGACTAGGATTTACCAACACTGATTTGACTACGGAAGGTCGCAATCACAACAAGGCTTTGCACATTACCATGGAGTGTAAGGGTGCAGTTCTTTCCCACGTACTGGTAGACACAGGGTCATCCCTCAATGTCTTACCTAAAAAAGCCCTTGTGAAGCTGGAATATGAAGGATTGGCATTACGTCCCAGCAACTTGGTAGTAAGAGCCTTTGACGGCTCTAAGAGATCAGTTCTGGGAGAAATTGAGTTGCCTATAACGATTGGCCCACAGACTTTCAAAACGACCTTCTTCGTGATGGACATTCAGCCGGCCTACAGCTGTTTGTTGGGTAGACCATGGATTCACGCCGCTGGCGTAGTTACGTCTACCCTTCACCAGAAGTTAAAATTCGAGTGGGAGGGTCAAGTCGTTACTATTTGTGGAGAGGAAGATATCTTTGTTAGCCATCTGGCTACATACAAATACATTGAGATGGATGGGGAGATCCACGAAACTATGAGTCAAGGGTTTGAGGCCTTGAACATAAATGAAGCATCTGCTGTACCTGGAACCTCAATGACATCTTATCAGCAAGCCCGGAAGGTTGTTGAAGAGGGGACTGCCCAAGGCTGGGGCAAGTTGCTGCCTGTAGAGAAGAAAGAGGATAGATTTGGGTTGGGTTACAAACCAACTTAGCAAGATCAAGCAGAGGCTGCTAAGAAGCCCAGTTTTGTTAGTGGGGGGATGCTCGCCCCCGATGCAGTAAACAACTTGGAAGATGAGTCGGAGGATGAACGCAACCTGGAGAGCTGGATACGTCCAGGGATCCCGGGGAGCAGTATCTCAAACTGGTCTTCCCAGGAAATTATAAGAGTTACTCCTGCAGAGTAATTATTATTTCCTGTATATTTTTAAGCATGCATCAAGTCTTGCATCTTGCCCAAGATGACAAGACTCATTTTGTAATCGGGCCATCTGTAATTTTGTGCAACAAGATTAATCAATGAAATATCAGACATCTTTTGCAAATAAGTTTTTTCTTTTCCGCTCACTGTTTTTCCATTTTTCTTTTTGTACAAAAATAAATGGCAATGTTTTCAAAATGATAAATTCATTTCACTTTTCTAAACAAGATTAAAATCAATCACTAAAATGAACAAACTGAACCCTTGCAGAGAGTGCCTTCCAGACCGCACCGACAACAGCACGACTATGACTCCGTATGACTTTGACAATCCAATCAATCAAGCTGATGAAGGGGTTGAAGAAGATTACGAGCTTCCTGAAGAGCTAGCCAGGTTGTTGAGGCAAGAGGAGAAGGTTATCACTCCTCATCAGGAGGAGGTCGAAACGATTAATCTTGGTACAGATGAAGACGTGAAAGAGGTTAAAATCGGGGCCTGCCTACAAGACTCAGTGAAGAGACAACTGATTGACCTGCTTCAGGAATATGTGGATGTGTTTGCTTGGTCTTATCATGACATGCCAGGGTTGGACACTGATATCGTTGTGCACAAGCTGCCTTTAAGAGAAGATTGCCCACCGGTAAAACAGAAACTGCGCCGTACTCGCCCAGACATGGCAATGAAAATAAAAGAGGAGGTACAAAAGCAGTGGGACGCCGGGTTCCTTGCTGTGACTAGCTATCCGCCGTGGGTTGCTAATATAGTACCTGTGCCTAAGAAAGACGGCAAAGTGAGAATGTGTGTTGACTACCGGGATCTGAACAGAGCCAACCCGAAAGATGACTTCCCATTACCTCACATTGATGTATTGGTTGATAATACGGCTCAGTTCTCGGTATTCTCCTTCATGGATGGATTTTCAGGATACAATCAGATTAAGATGTCACCTGAAGACATGGAGAAGACAACTTTCATCACACCCTGGGGCACATTCTGTTACAAGGTGATGCCATTCGGACTGAAGAATGCTGGTGCAACATATCAACGGGCTATGGTAACATTATTCCGTGACATGATCCATAAAGAAATTGAATGTTATGTGGATGACATGATTGCCAAATCCCTCACGGAAGAAGACCACCTGGTAAATCTGCTGAAGCTATTCAAGCGTCTGAGGAAGTACCAACTCAAGCTGAACCCCAACAAGTGCACATTCGGGGTGAGATCTGGTAAGCTGCTGGGATTTATTGTAAGCGAGAAAGGGATTGAAGTTGACCCAGACAAGGTCAAAGCCATTCAAGAGATGCCTGCACCAAAGTCAGAAAAAGAAGTTCGAGGGTTCTTAGGCCGATTGAACTACATTTCACGGTTCATATCTCACCTTACAGCAACCTGTGAACCTTTGTTCAAACTGTTAAGAAAAGAACAAACGGTCAGGTGGAACGAAGACTGCCAGAAGGCTTTTGACAAGATCAAGGAATACTTACAAGAGCCTTCAATCCTTATGCCTCCAGTTGAAGGAAGACCTCTAATCATGTACTTGACAGTATTAGAAGAGTCAATGGGGTGTGTGTTGGGCCAACATGACAAGTCTGGTCGAAAAGAGTATGCAATATACTACCTAAGCAAAAAGTTTACCGACTGTGAACAACGTTATTCACTGATCGAGAAAACTTGCTGTGCTTTAGCGTGGGCTGCTCGCCGACTGAGACAGTATATGTTGACCCACACCACTTTATTGATATCAAAGATGGACCCAGTCAAGTACATTTTGGAGAAGCCAGCACTTACCGGACGGGTTGCAAGATGGCAAATGATCCTCACAGAATATGACATCCAATACACATCTCAGAAAGCCATCAAAGGCAGTGTATTGTCTGAATATCTTACTGAGCAACCTATTAATGATTACCAGCCTATGAGATTTGACTTCCCTAATGAAGACATCATGTTCATAAAAGCAAAAGATCATGAAGAGCCTATTCACACTGAAGGGCCTGACCCAGAAGAAGAATGAACTATGATGTTTGATGGGGTTGTTAATATGAATGGTCGTGGTGTTGGTGCAGTGCTCATTACACCTGAAGGAGTTCACATGCCTTTCTTGGCAAAACTCACCTTTAACTGCACTAACAACGAAGCTGAATACGAAGCTTGCATTATGGGTCTTGAGGAAGCCATTGACCTCAGGATCAAGACATTGACCGTATTCGGAGATTCAGCTCTGGTAGTTAATCAAACCAACGGCAAATGGTACACCCACCAGGATCATCTGATACCTTACAGATATTATACAAGGAGGTTACTGACTTTCTTCACAACAGTCAAGCTTGAGTATATCCCTCGGGATGAGAATCAGTTTGCAGATGCTCTTGCCACCATTTCATCCATGATCAAAGTTCAAGCTGCCAACTTTGTACCTCAAATTTCAGTGTCCAGACTTGATAGACCAGCATATGTGTTCGCAGCAGATGTTGTTAAGGATGATAAGCCTTGGTTCCATGACATTAAGTGTTTCTTGGAGGATCAAACATACCCACCTGGGGCATCCTCCAATGATAAGAAAACTTTAAGAAGGCTTGCTGGTAGTTTCTTCCTGAACACTGACGGTTCCCTGTACAAGAGAAACTTTGATATGGTATTCCTCAGATGTGTTGACAGAACAGAAGCAGACTTGTTGATGCATGAAGTGCACGAAGGATCCTTTGGTACCCATGCTGGAGGACATGCAATGGCCAAGAAATTGCTAAGATCAGGATATTACTGGATCACAATGGATGCCGACTGTTGTGCCTATGCCAGAAAATGCCATAAATGCCAGATTTACGCGGATAAGGTGCATGTGCCTCCCAATCCTTTGAATGTGATGTCTTCACCTTGGCCCTTTGCTATGTGGGGAATTGACATGATTGGCAAGATTGAGCCAACTGCTTCGAATGGCCACAGATTCATCCTGGTTGCCATTGACTATTTTACCAAGTGGGTCGAAGCAGCTTCATATGCAAACGTTACGAGGCAAGTGGTAGCCAGATTTCTGAAGAGGGATATCATCTGCCGATACGGAGTTCCCGAGAGAATCATTAATGATAATGGTTCCAACTTAAACAACAAAATGATGGCAGAACTGTGTCGGGACTTCAAGATCCAACACCACAATTCTTCTCCTTACAGGCCAAAGATGAACGGCGCTGTTGAGGTAGCTAATAAGAATATCAAGAAGATTGTGCAGAAGATGGTAGTCACCTATAAGGACTGGCATGAGATGCTACCATTTGCTTTGCATGGGTACCGCACGTCAATCAAAACATCCACTGGGGCAACACCGTATCAGCTTGTGTACGGCATGGAAGCAGTCCTACCGGTTGAAGTTGAATTACCCTCCCTACGGGTATTGATGGATGTTAAGGTGAACGAAGCAGAATGGGTCCGGTCCCGATACGAACAACTGAGTCTGATTGAAGAAAAAAGATTGGCTGCAATCTGTCATAGGCAGTTGTATCAGAAAAGAATGAAGAGAGCCTTCGATCGGAAAGTTAGACACCGAGAGTACCAAGTAGGGGATCTTGTGCTGAAAAGAATCCTCCCTCCGCATACAGACCACAGGGGCAAGTGGACTCCGAATTATGAAGGACCGTTTGTAGTAAAGAAAGTTTTCTCTGGTGGAGCACTGATGCTCAGCACTATGGATGGTGAAGACTTCCCGTCCCCTGTAAATTCAGATGCAGTTAAAAAATACTTCGCATAAAAATGACCCGCTGGACATAAAAACAGAATGTAAGTCCAGGCAAAAATAGGGCATCCCGGCGAGTCAAAAACAGAATAAAAGACTCGGGCAAAAGTAAGGGAAATAAATAAAAAATGTGTACACCCGCTGAGTTGAAAAGCCGCATTGGACAACTCAGGCAAAAATGGGTATCCCGATGGATTGAAAACCCGAAAGGGCGATCCATGCAAAATAAGGGAATAAGCGAACAACTGCATGCTGAATTCGTCTGTATCACTTACAACTTGGTAAGTTTCGAAAGGATCAAGCTTCAATCAGAATCAGCCTTCTTCAGAAAGCAAGACAAGAAGAACGTCAAATGTCATACGAGTCATAGCAAAGGGGAAGCTCCTTGAAGCGTCGTCAACATTGCCAGCACCTTTTGTTTCTCAATTTGTAACAATCTCCTCATTTCAGGAGATATGTTTCTTTGACTGTATCTTGCCAATTCAGGGCACATGAATTAATAAAACCAGATTTTCAGTCACGTCTCGTCTTGTACATTTTTATTTGCAAAGAATGTCTGATGTCTTTAAAAAATGATTGCATAAATACAGATGCTTTTCTTATAAAAAAATACGTGCTTGCAGGAAATATACTTACTCTAGGGAGTGTCTAAATTCCTATGACGAAATCCGGTAAGGGATACCTCGGGATCACTTGTGCGTTTCTCTGTCTTTTCAGGATCACAGGTATTCAAAAGCGCAACATGGGGCATGTAAGCTTCATCCCAGCAAGCTGGCAAAGTAACACTCAGTCTTAGCACCCAAGTGTTTTCTCCCCAGCTGAGTTGCCACTTGTTACTTATCCCAGCCAAGGTGCCAATCATTCTTCCTCCTCAGCTAAGTATTAAAGCCAGGAAATCACTTCCCCACAAAGTTTCAGCCTCTATCCAGAAGAGCAACGCATGAAGGAATCACAACAGAGTGACGAAAGCTTCTACAAACCCCAGCTGGGTCCCTCATTACCAAAATAGGTCAATCATTGACCCATTTCCCCAAGCAGATGCATCTCATCAGATCTACCAATGATCTCATCCCCAGCTGGGATGTCCATTTCAAACAGATCGCCCAGAGATCTTCACAGCAACGGGATCCTAATCTCGGATTGGTATCCTTGCATAATCATAGAATTCGCATCATATTCACCCCACAAAGCGTAGCATTCCGTCTAATACGGAGCATTACGGCAAAAATCAAACATATCGCATAATCATAAGCCATGTTCCGAATCAAACACTTGTAAATTGTGACAATCCATCAACAATATACAGAATGCTCCTCAGACTCCCCAGCAGAGAGCTAAAGCTAAAGCCGTTGCCTTGCATTCACGAACATCAGTACATACTCCTTTTGACACCCGTCCATGTCATCATTCCCCAGTAAAGTCGCCCAAGCACTCTTTACAAACAGACCACCCGTATTACAGATACTTCTTGACACCCGTCCGTGTCATACCCCCAGCAGAAGACCAAAGCATCCCCTTTGCACTCACAGATACTCACACATATACAATTCCTTGACACTCGTCCGTGTCACCTTCCCCAACACAGTTACCTAAACACTTTGTATATCAGATACTTGTTTATACTATACTTTCCACTTCTTGACACTCGTCTGTGTCATTCTCCCCAGCAGATTGAACACTCAACTATACATCACTCGTACTTATTACTTATTTCACTTATACAGATACTCGTTCGTATTTTGTATACACCATTTATATCCCCGCAGATTCAACACTCGTCCGTGTTCTTTGTTAACCAATTGGTACTCGTCCGTACCATCATCTCAGAACGTGCGTCAAGCGTTTGTTTCTACCTGATACTCGTCCGTATCATAGTCTTAAGATGCTCGTCCGCATCTTCAATCCATACACCGTGTCAAACACTTTCGTCTTCTTGAATATAGACACTCGTCTGTGTCTGTTATTCCCCAGAAGAGTCCCCTCAGAATCAGCACTCGTCCATGTTCTTTGTTAACCAGTTGATACTCGTCTGTATCATCATCTCTGAACACGTGTCAGTATTTGTTTCTACCCGATACTCGTCCGCATCGGAGTCTTAGGGATGCTCGTTCGCATCTTTAATTTGTACACAAACATCTAAACACTTATACCTTTATTTCTTGGATGTAAACACTCGTCCGTGTTTACTATTCCCCAATAGATCACCAACAAAGCAAATTTCTTCTATCTGACATTCGTCCTATGTCATGATAAACCTTGAGAGCAGCTGTACCCTGCTAGGTGATCGTCCTTCACCTCTTGATGGTCGTCCTCCATCATGCTCATCCGATGGCCGTCCCCATCCTTGACCTTTTTTATCCGACACTCATCCTGTGTCGTGATATTCAGCAGCCGTCCCCTACTAGGTGATCGTCATTCACCTTTTGATGATCGTCCTTCATCATTTTATCTGATGGCCGTCCCCATCGTTGATCTTGTTATCTGACATTCGTCCTATGTCATGATAAACCTTGAGAGCAGCCGTCCCCTGCTAGGTGATCGTCCTTCACCTCTTGATGGTCGTCCTCCATCATGCTCGTCCGATGGCCGTCCCCATCGTTGACCTTTTATCCGGCATTCGTCCTATGTCGCGATATTTTTGGCAGCCGTACCCTGCCAGGTGATCGTCCTTCACCTTAGATGACCGTCCCTCATCTTATTCCCCAACAGAGCAACCGTCCCCTGCTAGGTGATCGTCCTTCACCTTTGATGACCATACCTCATCATCTGTTTATTTCATTTATTCTTTAACCCGATGGCCGTCCCCGTCGTGGTCCCTTTTCCTTTTCCTGATGATCGTCCTTCATCAGTTTAGCCTGATGGCCGTACCCATCGTTGGTTACATTACTTTATGAACTTGATGGCCGTCCCCATCACTTTTCATTGATCCCCAGAGAATCTTATAGCTTTACTTGATGACCGTCCCCATCATAATCCCTTTTATCCCCAGCATGTCGGCCGTCCCCGTCATTGCTTTATTTTCCGCACTTTTCCAGCATGTCGGCCGTCCCCGTCATTGCTCTTTACCCAGCAGTCGTCCTCTGCTTGACGGTCGTCCTCCGTCGCCCACACTTTACAATATACTTTATTTTCTTTTACTAATCTATATCCCTTTTCTTCTTCATTCTGTGAGTGCAAATTTTGGACTGTCTTTGGTATTCAACCACAAGTTATCTTGTTTGCCTGTTAAGCCGTTGCCTACATCCTGCACAGCTAACTCATGTTTGAATAGGGGCAGCTGTAAACACCCCAAATTTGCCCTCACCCATTCACACCATGGCTTGTGATCATTTCATATGCATAAACTCAAACATAGCATCTCATATTGTACTTTTGATTCACTGCATTGGTTCAAAGTCATCTGCATCTAGGGTTTGTGATCTGAGCAATCCAAGAGCTTCTTGAGCCACTCCAAAGGTCACCAATCACTTAAAAGGGGTCCATGTATGTTCAAGCATCATATTATATCCTCTCAAAGTCAAGAATGTCAAAGAATCACAAGAACTGAGAATGGCATGGAAGCAGAGCCAGGTTTAACTGCACAGATGACCTAGAATTAGGGTTTTGGTTTCAGAGGCCATAACTCCAAGTTTTTTGGTCATTCTTGTTTCTATTGGTCTCTATATGGTATAGGGAGTATGCATATCAATTTTCATGAAGAAATTCCATGGGGAAGTCATCTGATCAAGAGTTGACTTTTCAAGCAAGTCAGTGCAAAATCAGGGCATCTGAGGCCCCCAATGACCCAACCAAAGGGTGTTCTTCATCATTTTGATTGTATATGATCTTTATTTGATCATAGAAGAAGTTGGAAGTTCACAAAATTGAAGAATTTCAAGTCTTTTGCAAAGTTGACTTTTTGGGAAAGTTTGACTTTTAATGAAATTGCCATTTTAGGAAACTTTTTCAACCCTTGCTTTTTGATTCAAAAATGCTTCAAATGAAAAAACTTTGGTCATGAAAGTTGTAGAATGGATCATTCCCTTTTCAAAAAGTACAAGAACATGACCTAATTCATTTTGGATCAAAAGTTATGGCTTGTCAAAGTTGGCTAAAATCACAAAATTTCAAAGTTTCTACCAAAGAGGCATTTTGCAAAATGACTTGATCAAGTGTTCTAAAGTTATCAAATGGACTTCTAAACTTCACAACATGATCATACAAGACCTAAAAGTCAGATTGGGCCAAAGAATTACACATTTTTATGGCTTATGGAACAAGATTTTTCATAAGAAGCAAAAGTGAACCAACTTGCAAAACTCATCATAAGTTACCATCCACTTGCTTGCTGACTTGCTGAACCATCCTAGGGTTCTCCCCACATCATGCTGCGCAAGACATACCTTTTGTCCTTGGCTAGCAAGTAGCCCATGCCCTTCTTACACAACTTTGACATTTTGGCAACTTGAGCCATACCTATCAATAAAGCACACATCACCTCATCTGACCAATCACAATTGTTTATACAAATCAAAAGCAAGCCAAAGCATACACAACACAAGCCTGAAGCACTCTCTAACTCAGCATTCTCATTTTCCACCCCTTGTGCAAAACTCTTCGAAACTGATTGCACAAGCCTCAAACACAAAAACTAACTTCACAAATCAACTAAACACACTTCACTGATCACAAAGCACCCTTCACCATGGCCTGAAACTAAAAGAATCAAAAACACGATCACCACCTGCCATTGCACAGAACTTCTGCCATCTCTCAAACCATCCATTATAAACTTCAAACAATCATTGAAAGCTTCTCAGGAGGTCCAGTGGAGCTGATTGCAAGCAAGAAACCAGCCAGAAAGTACCAGAAACCAAAGCTTCAGTTCAGGTAGCCATCTCAAACTTTTTTTCCAGAAACATGTTTTTAAGTTCTTAAAAGCTTCTATGCACTCCCCTGATCATGAATATGTGTTTACTTTTGAAAATGGTTGAGAAACCAGCATGTATGAACTGTCTGAAATTTTTTGCCCTAGAAACATTTTGCTTCGATTAGGCTGATTGATGAATGAAAAATGATGTTTGAATGGGGGTTTTGATTTAGTTTGGCATGGGGATGATTTTTGGGTAGTTAGTTTTCGTTTTCATGAAGTTTTGAAGATTTTGGCAACTTTCAGGTGAGGGTCTTGCCGGAGAAGACGACCGGAAGTCTTCTCCGGCCACCTGAAAGTAATTAGGGCTAAGCAGCGTAATTAATGAGAGTTTGAATTATGAGCGTAGGATTGGTTGACTTTGTTTGACTGGCGCGTGTTTGGAGGGTCCAGATCCACTCACTTAACCCTAATCCACGTCATTATCTTAATTAATTGAGTTTTATAATTAATCTGGCCAGTTTGAATTTCCACCCTTGGATATGGCGCCAGTCAACGCGCGCGTTCTCAGTTTAAACCACAGCCTTAGGATCAGCATACTTTCCCATTAATTCATTTTATTTTCCATTTAATTTGATTTGTTTTCTCCATTTAATTTAAAATAGTAAAACAATTTTAAAAATTCTGAAAATTTTTATATAAACTTTCATTAATTTTCAGAAACCAAAAACATTTTCATTTTTATTTTTTGCATTAAAAAATATTTTTAAATCATTTAAAAGTTTATTTTTAATTAATTAATGAGAATTAATTAATCAAAAATACTTTTAGGTATTTAAAAATCACCAAAAAATTCATGAAACCTTTAAAATCATTTAGAAACATTGTCCAACCCTCAAACCAAATTTCTTTTTTGATATTGATGCATTTTGACAATTTTTCATGGAATTAATTTCATTTCAAAGCATTATTTTGATCCAAACTTCAAAAAATCATTTCTGTCTATCCATTGAGAGTTGGACTTTGATTCTTTTTGCATTGTGTCTTGCATATCATGTAGTTTGTGAGATTAAATTGGCATGATTTGATCTTGCATTTTCATTTTGTTTGACATTTTTCTTGTCAAGGTACCCTAAAACCCTAGAAATCTTAGGAAATTCATAACCCTAATTAGGTTAAGAGTTAGAACCCCTCCTTTGGGCAGTGGCTTTGCATAGGTTTAGGGTTCCCTTTGATGCATTTTCAAATTTTTATCATGATGTTTGCTTCTGGTTTTGAATTTTGTTTTGTGCATTGATCATAAACCCTAATTTGGGCTTCCTTTTGCATCCATCTTGTATTTGCTTGCATACCATTACTTGCCATGACATTTTGTGCCTCCATTTGATCCATTAGACATCTTAAGACATATTAGAAGCATGTTTGATCATTGCATCTTTCATTTGCCATGTTGTATGTCATTTGCATTCCATAACTTTTCATGTATGATCATGGTTCTAAGCATGCTTCCTTTGCATCCATGTGTTCATATGATCATTCTCATGCCTTGATTCATGTTTGTAGCATCTCATAACATCATTATCATCACATACATGCTTCTGGTTTTGGTTTGTATCATGCCATTTCATCTCATTTTGCATTGCATTGCATTTCTTTCACTAACTTTTCAGGTGGTAAGTTCTTTGAGAAGTGAATTTGCCTTCACTTCTCACAACTTCTTCTCATCTCCTCTTATGCATCCTTGCTGCATTTTGTTTTGTGTTTGAGATTGAGCTTGCTCTTTCTTCTTCATCTTACTTTCTTTCCTCAAGTGACTTGTCTTCTTAAATGAAGCAAGTTACTTTGCTTCTCTTTGCTCCTTTCATATGCTTCCTGGTGGTTCCTCTGAAGACTTCTTTTGTAAACCTCACAAACCTTAGGAACAACCAAGCATGACAATGATTAGGGTTTTGATTAGTCCCCCACTTAGTTTTACCTTTGTGTCTCATTGAGTCTTCTCTTCTCACCTCATAATCAGGGACTAAACCATAAAGGCTTTAAGGCTTTGTGATTAAGCTTATGCCTGCATCCTTCTATTAGGATGGAGTGTATAACTTTAATCCTAAGTGTTGAACCCTTAATGTGTTTAACTCCTTTAATCAATCCATCTAATAATCATCAAGACATCAAGCTTGTAACTTGGGTCTTGCATTAGGGTTCTATTTCTTCCTTAATTGGTTAAGAAGGACTAACCATAGTGTTAATGGACAAGTCCTCCTCAAGTTGTCTTACAAATCATAAAATCCATTTCTTAATCATATCATTATGTAAAATCCACTTAATAAAGGCTTTGTTTTGTCATGAGGTTAATCCCTAATCACGGATTAAGTTGAGGAGTCTTCCTCAGCTTAAATGCTCTCATCTATTATCCTTCTATTAGGATGGTGTAATGAGTCCATTAAATCCTTGATTATGGCTTAAACTCATTACTTAACACTAAACAAAAACACCAAAAACATCTAAATAATCACAAGTAGGTTAATGATCTTAATCCTGCATCAAAGGTGATTAAGTGTGAGAAGCTGACTTCACACTTAAGGTATTCTCATTACCCCTAATCAGAGGGAAGATGTGATGAGTTTACTAAATCCATTGGTTTAGGCTTAAGCTCATTAACTTACGACAAACCTCAAAAAGCAATAAAAGACTGAAAATACAAAAACAAACAATAATCGTCTCCTTCGGGATTCTTTTCTCATCTCATTCACTCACAAACGAGAACTCGCTTTTTCCGTCTAATGCAAGACAGTTTGCACCTGAGCCAGACAGGTCATATACTTGAGCATAGACAAACAAGCAGTTCACAGTCAATTTATCTTTCAGTCTCTTTGGGTCGAACTACGGTGTTCTGACTTCCTCATTGCACGAGAGGATACGTAGGCATAACTTAACAGTTATCGAACAAAAAGTTTCTGTACATTCCCCCTCTTTCCAGTCTTATCCTTTTAACCTCATTATCTTGAGCATTTCATCTTTGTTCTTACACTGACACATCATTTGTACACTTCACACTTCTTTTACACTAACACCTGTACATCTTTCTCCAGCTCTCTTTATACACAAATTGCACTGACACTACCCCTTTAAAACACAAATCTTTTAAGCGTGGATCCCGTCGAGTACGACGGACAATCTGGGTGCTAATACCTTCCCAGGTTGTAACCAACCCCCTTTCTCAGTCTCTCTGGTTCGCAGCCGTCTTATCCATCTCTTTCTAGGTCTATGCAGCATTGCCTTTCCTCCGGGATAAAAATGCCTAGCTGGCGACTCTTTTCATTTCCTGTGAGTTCACTCCTGTGTGTTCTCACATCTCCTCTCGCCGACCGTTCGCGTCTGTACCCCTTCTGACCCGGTGTCATTTGGTGGGAGCGACAGATTGTATGGCCTTTGGTGTGTAAAGGCTTAATGTCAAGAACCTGTGTGCTAGAAGATGTTCATCTTGTGTAGTCTGTGGTAACTACAAACCCAGAAAGGAATCAGGTATGCTTTGGTATTAGAAGTGAATGTGTTCAATTGGGAATTGAACAGAGGGGGAGCTCTTGAAGACATGAAGATGCGTCTTATGTTTTCCTTTCATCAATATACAGAGAAGCATGGAGTATCCTAGATAGGGGGAGTGTGTTACAAGTATGTGCACCTGATTTTGTGGTGTTAAGGGGGAGTAATACCTTAACCAGATAAGGAGTATCCTAAGAGTCTAGAAGGCTATATTATATAAAGCTGTTCTCTGCAGTTTATGTTTGATTCTTGAGGAATTGTGAAGCTTGTGTGTGTTTCAAGCTTATGGAGATTATATACCTCTATGTTTATTATGGTACCTTTGTCTTTTTATGGCTAAAAAGGGGGAGAAGTAATAGTGTGAAGTCTGATATGAAGATGTGATGTTAAGGAACTTCTACATAAGGTACTACTACACCTGTATGTAAATTAGTTTTAGCCAAAATAAGCCAAAGGGGGAGATTGTTAATGCTATTATTTTATGATTGGCATTATGTTTGGTAAAACTAATATGGCTGGAAAATGTTGAATAAGAAGTTCCATATGTTAAATTAACATGGTATAGATTCTGGAAGAACATGTCAAACAGGATGTCCCAACAGATGTTGAAACATCTGCAAATGTCATGACAGAATTACTGTCATATGTTACAGTCAGATGTCAAAGAAGATGTTGAAACATCTGCAAATGTCATGACAGAATTACTGTCATATGTTACAGACAAATGTCAAAGAAGATGTTGAAACATCTGCAAATGTCATGACAGATGTCAAAGAAAATGTTGAAACATCTGCAACTGTCATGACAACATTACTGTCATGTGTTACATATAGATATCAAACAAGAAGTGTTGAACTTAGTTCAGGATGTCAAACCAGATGTTGTGACACTGTCAAACAGAGTAACAATTAATGAACTTAAGTCAAGATATCAGGATGTCACACCAGATGTTGGGACATTGTATCAGTTAATGATATAAGTTCAGTTTACAGGATGTCACATCAGATGTTGTGACATTGTATCAGTAAATGAAGTAAGTTCAGTTTTTCAGGATGTCCCAACAGATGTTGTGACATCTCAAACCTGCTACCAGAATTAATTAATGCATAACAGAACTGAGTAAATTCAGGGGAATCTATCTGGAATTAATTGGAAAGAGATAAGCAATACAAGGCGCAGCTTTAGGGAGATTAGTTATCTGATTTCAGTATAACAGAATAACTAATTCACCTTGAATTAAGGAGGTAGCAAACTAACTAATCCTAATTCAAGGTGATGACATTGGATTTATCAGATCTGAATTATGCAGAATATTCTGGAGATATTATGCAATCATATGTGGTGCTGATCTTAAAGACTCAATTTAAATTGAAGACAAATATTGAAAAATATAGGTTTCTATATTTAGAGATATTTTAGGAGTCTTTAGATTTGAAGATCTTTTGGAATATTTGTAGCAGAGTTTTTCTGCATATTTGTAGCAGCTATTGTTGTGATTGTTTAGGCCCAAATCCAGTTGGGAATAGGTTATAAAAGAAACCCTGTAACCTATTTTAGTAATTAATCCAATCAACCGAAAATGTAAACATTATTAGGGTTGTGTTCTTGTGGCAGCCGTGCGTAACAAGGAACTCTATTGTGGCTGTTTCACTTGTGATTCTCGAAGCTTGTAAGCAAGAGAAGTATTGTGTCTTGATTGAAACTTTTAAGTAAGATCAAGCTGTTGTTTTTGAAGTGTGACTTCAATTTTATTAATCATTGTAAAAGATCACTGTGTGATTGAGGGGGAGTGAGTTGGTACTCATATCTAAGTTGTGTCTTAGGTAGAAATTGCATTGGGTAGATATTAAGTGAAAGATTAAACTGGGTGGTTTAAGTCTAGAATTAATATTACTTATAGTGGATTTCCTCCTGGCTTGGTAGCCCCCAGATGTAAGTGTGGAGATACACTGAACTGGGTTAACAATTCTGCTGTGTTCTTTATATCTTTTATGTTTTATGCAGTACCTGAACTGAATGTCCTATCAGATGTCCCAACATCCTGAAGCATGTTTGACTCTGATATATCAGAATTATTTAAGTACTGATATGTATGCCTTACCATGTTTATAAGTAACAGATAAGATGTCTCAACATCATATTCGACATCTGAGTCTGTCATACCAGAATTTCAATAATGTCCCTGCCTTTGGTGCTCTGGGTGCACCATCTGATATCATCTGAAGTCAAGGCAATGAACCTCTTGGCCCAATTCTTCTGCTGGTGTGGGTTCAAGAAAGCATCTGACTTAGGTAGGTGTCTGAGCAGCCAGGTGTAAAACAAAGGAGCACAACATCTTACCAACTTCCCCCTTTGCTTCTCATTCCTCTGATGAATGGAATAGTAAAAATCTCCTAGCAATGTAGCTACTGGGTTCTTCAGAAGAAACATATGGATGGCATTCTTGCTGACAAATTTTGGTTCATCTGCAAACAGTATAGCCCCATATATGCTGAGGGTTAACAGTGCACAGACTGCCCTCCACTCTCCCAATGAGGCCTTCAGGATGGCCTGAGAAATCAAGAAGTCCAAATGCAAACCAGGAATCCCAGCTTTTGTTGTCATACTTTGCTCAATAAGGGTAGGCTTCAAGTATAATGCCCTTGCTATCTCTTCACTCCTAGGAGAATTCATCTCTGGGTTGAAAGGGATTCCACCTCCTATAGGTACTCCAATCAATAAAGAAAACTCTTCCAGGAGAGGCCCTAACTGAAAGTCTGGAAAGGTGAAACATCTCAATGGAGGGTCATAAAACTGCAAGCATGTGTGCATCATGCTCCTCTGAGAAGGATCAAGGTCCATAACCATATCCAAGATACCCCCATGGTGCTTTCTAAACAATGGGATGTGGTCAGGTGTGATAAGTGACTAGACCTGCCTGATACCAGTCAACACAGGCTCAAAAAAGTGGTAGGATATATTGCTCTTCCTGGGAGTAGTCATGAGTGCTGCTGAAGAAGCTGAAGATAAGTGCTGATGAAGATCACAGACTGAGATGCTGAAGGTAAGTTTCTGACAGACTGATGCAGGTGGTGATGGAGATAACTGAAGCAAATAACTGATGAAGACAGCTGAAGCAGAGGTCTATGCAGAAGAAGAGGTCAAAATCAAAACCAAGATACAATGAAGTGGATACCCTGAAAAGCAAATAAACAAATGTCAAATGATGCAATGATGATATATGCAAATGATATGCAAGGGTTTGTCATCAAGCTGGATCTGATTATTTGTCTTGATATAAGGTCTATGTATGTTCAAAAGTCCAGATGGAGGCTCAGAAATCCAGTAACCAGGGTGGGGGACTCAAATAAAGAGTCACATGTCCAGGGTTAATCACAAGAACTGTCCTAAGTGAAGTACTCTTAAACAAAACAGTAACAGGGTATGATGTGGCCAAGGGTTCCTGCAAACCTGTAAACAGCCGAACCCCCTCACAGGTAATGTTCTAGAACAAGGATCCTCAGACTTGGATCAGTTATGAGAAGTGTAAACACTTCTAACCCGGAGGTACAGTGTTTACAATAACCATAAAAGATCCTCCTCTAATTCACCTCAGCTTCTGAAGGTCATAATAAAAGGTCATCCAGACTTAGCAGGCTTCCCAGATAGCCCTAGCACTACAGGAAATTTGTAGCACAGAGTTCTCAAGAAGAAACCCACATCTGAACCGTGTTTCATATTCCCGCACCAGACCGAAATGGAATGGGAAAGAACATGAACCACTCTAGCCTAGGTGTCACTCAGGTCCCAGGTATAGGACCTTAATCTCTCAATGGAACCCCACCCACCAAAACAGCAAACCAGATCCAGCAAATGACAGTATGAAATATGCATAAGACTGTAAAGAAAGCAATAAATAAAGCTCTACATAAAGAAGTAAATAAAGAAAAATAAATAAACATACATAGCACATAACACCCTAGTAAACACAAATCAAACAAGCATTAGGAGGAACCCACAAAAAGAACCAGAAGCCCTGGTTGCAATATAAGGCTCCCCAGCAGAGTCGCCAAGCTGTCGCTCCCACCAAATGACACCTGGCCAAGAGGGGTACAGACGCGAACGGTCGGAGAGAGGAGAGAACACAAGGGTGAACTGAAAAGAGTCGCCAACTAGGCATTTTTATCCCGAAGGAAAGGTAATGCTGCATAAACCTAAGAAAAGAGGGATAAGACGGTTGCGAACTAGAGAAACTGAGAAAGGGGGTTGGTTACAACCTGGGAAGGTATTAGCACCCAAATTGTCCGCCGTACTCGACGGGATCCACGCTTGGAAGTTTGTGTTTAAAGGGGTAGTGTCAGTGCTATTTGTGTGTAAAAGCTGGAAAAGAATACAAGTGTCAGTGCTGGAAAAGAGTGTGAAGTGAGATAAAGAGTGTCAGTGCAGAGAAAGAATAAAAAGCTCAAGACTATGAGGCTTAAAGAATAATGCTGGAGGAGGGAGAATATACAGAGACTTTTGTTCGATAACCGTTAAGTTATGCCTACGTATCCTCTCGTACAATGAGGAAGTCAGAACACCGTAGTTCAACTCAAAGAGACTGAAAGATAAATTGACTTGTGAACTGCTTACTTATCTATGCTCAAGTGTATGACCTGTCTGGCTCAGGTACTAACTGTCTTGCATTAGACGGAAGAAGCGAGTTCTCGTTTGTGAATGAGTATGATGAGAAAAGAATCCCGAAGGAGGCGATTATTGTTTGTTTTTTGATGTTTTCAATCTTTTATTGCTTTTGGAGTTTGTCATAAGAAAATGAGCTTAAGCCTAAACCAAGGGTTAGTAAACTCATCACATCTTCCCTCTGATTAGGGGTAATGAGAATACATTAAGTATGAAGTAAGCACCTCACACTTAATCACCATAATGTAGGATTAAGATCATTAACCTACTTGTGATTATTTAGATGTTTTTTTTTGGAGTTTTTGTTTAGTGTTAAGTAATTAGTTTAAGCCATAATCAAGGATTTAATGGACTCATTACACCATCCTAATAGAAGGATAATAGATGAGAACATTTAAGCTGAGAAAGGCTCCTCAACTTAATCCATGATTAGGGATTAACCTCATGACAAAACAAAACCTTTATTAAATGGATTTTAGTTAATGGTAAGATCAAGAAGTGAATTTTATGGTTTGTAAGACAACTTGAGGGGGACTTGTCCATTAACACTAGGGTTAGTCATTCTTAACCAATTAAGGAAGAATTAAAACCCTAATGCAAGGCCCAAGTTACAAGCTTGTTGTTTTAGGGATTATTAGATGAATTGATTAAAGGATTTAAACACATTAAGGGTTTAACACTTAGGATTAAAGTTATACACTCCATCTTAATAGAAGGATGCAGGCATAAGCTTAATCACAAAGCCTTAAAACCTTTAAGGTTTAGTCCTTGATTAAGAGATGAGAAGAGAAGACTCAAAGATGACACAAAGGTAAAACTAATGGGGGGACTAATCAAACCCTAATTGTGATCATGCTTGGGTGTTCCTAGGGTTTATGAAGCTTGCAAGAAAATCTTCAAGAGAAAAAGCCACCAAGGAAGAAGCAGGATGAAGGAAGAGAAGAAAGAAGAAGCAAGACAACTTACTTCACTTCAGAAGATAAGTTGCTTGAAGAAAGAAAGTGAGGAGGGAGCATGAATGAGCAAGCTCACACTAATACACATACAAAATGCAGCAAAGATGCATAAAAGAGATGAGAAGAGATTATGAGAAGTGAAGGAAAATTCACTTCTCAAACACTTACCACCTGAAAAGTTAGCAACAAGAAATGAAATGAAATGAAAATGAAATTAATGCAAGGATGCAAACCAAAATCATAAGCATATTCATGATGCAAATGATGCTATGGGATGATGCAAAAGCATACCAAGAGATGTGGATGATCATACAAAGGATGGGAATGCAAATGAGACATGTAAGAATCATGAAAGTTCATGAATGCATATGAAATGAAATGAAAACAAAAACATGGCAAATGGATGATGCAATGATCAATCATGATTCTAATGTGTCCTAAGATGTCTTATATGTCATGTGGATGCACTAAATGTCATGGAAAGTTCATGTATGCAAGCATATGAAGAATGAATGCAAATGAAGGCAAAGATTAGGGTTTATGTACAAGTTGCAATGCAAAATCCAAAATTAGAAGCAAAACATGAGATAAAAAATTGAAAATGGAATCAAAGGGACCCTAAACCCATACAAGTTCACTGCCCAAAGGGGAAGGTCAGAAGCTAAACCCTAAGGGACTTATGATTTTTCTAAGTTTCTAAGGCTTTAAGGGTGATCCTAAAGGTAAAATGACAAACAAATTGAAAATGCATAACACAATGCAAAAAGAACCATTCACAAACTCAACTTGGATCAAAAGTTATGAATTTTTGTAGTTAGGGTTAAAAATATTCAAATTTAAGAACCCTAATTCAAATGAAAATTGTCAAAGTATGGTCAAAACCAAAAAGAAATTTGTGTTGTGAGTTTGTAAATGTTTGTAAATGTTTTAAAATGCTCTCTGAATTGTTTTGGGATTTTTAAATACCTAAATGTATTTTTAATTAATTAATTCTCATTAACTAATTAAAAATAATCATTTAAATGATTTAAAAATAATTTTTAATGCAAAAAATAAAAATAAAAATATTTTTGGGTTCTGAAAATTAATAAAGGTTTGGATAAAAATTTTCAGAATTTTTTGATGTCATTTGCTATTTTTAAAAATTCGTTCAAATAAAATAGAAACAAATGAAATAAATATTAAATAAATGAGAAAAAAAGGGAAAGTCAGCTAATCCTTGGGCTGAGGTTTAAAGTAAGATTGGAGGGAATTGACCCCGCGTGCATCTGGACGGCTGACATTCAAACTACGCTAATTAAGATTAAAGCCCTAATCTGAACCCTAATGACTTTCAGGTGACCGGAACAGTGTTCCGGTCATCTTCTCCGGCTGCACTCTCATTCAATCTCTCTCAAAACGCCACAAAAACTCATCAAACTCTCCAGAATCATTCCTTGAACATCATTAAACACAAACCACACAACAAAACTCATTTATTTTTCGTAAATCATGAGAATCGAATCAAAACACATTTTACGGGCAAAGTTTCAGAGCAACATAAAATCCTTAAAACTCAACCATTTTCAAAAAGAAAAGCATCAGCATGATCAGTGCAACATGAGGAACAAATCTATAACCTAAAATCAAGTTTCTGGAAAATTTGTTCTTGAGGTTACCTGAACTGAAGCTTTCGAAAATGGCACTGTCTGGCTGCTTCTTTGCTTCAAAACCCCTCCAATGATCTCCCTGAAGAAGCTTTGATGTTTGGTTGGAGTTTATATGGCCTCTATGTGAAGTTTGCTGAAGCTCAAGTCAAGGGAGGTGAAAATCGTATTTTTTATATGGGGTGTTTAAAGGAAAAATGAAGGGTGGGAAATGATCAGTGATGAATGTGGAGTTGAATGGTGGAAAAAGTTTGGAGTTTTGTTGGCTGAGTTATGAGTTTCGAAGAGAAATGCATAAGGGGAAGTTTTGATGAATGCTGAGTTGTGGGAGGATTCAGCTTGTGTTGTTGTGTGTGTTGAGTTGCTTTTGGTCCATGTATCAATCCTGGATAGGTCAGAGGGTTGTTGTGGAATAGTTTGATTGGTATGGCTCAAATTGCATAAAGTCAAGAAAGTTATCATTGGAGGTATGGGCTCATGGAAGGCCAAGGACAAGGGCATGTCCTACGCAGCTGGCTTTAGGGAGGTCCATGGAATTCAGATTTTGTAGCTAGCACAAGTGGATGTCAATATTTGGGGCATTTTGCAATTTGTGAAGGTTTTGGCCCCTTTTGAAATACTTGATGACCAAGGCATGAAACTTGAGAATTCTTTGGGCAATTCTGAATTATAGGTCATGTATGATGTTTTTGTAATGGTTATAAGTCACTTTGAGGTCACATTTTTCCTTGGTATGAGTTTTTGCAAGTTTCCCTCTTTGGTACATAAGTGAAATTTTGTGATTTTTCCCAACTTTGCAAGGCTATAACTTGAGTTCTATGATGAATTAGATCAAGTTCTTGTACTTTTTGAAAAGGGAATGATCCAATCTACAACTTTCATGACCAAGAATTTTTCATTTGAAGCATTTTTGAATCAAAAAGAGGTGGTTGAAAAACTTTCCCAAAATGGCAAGTTTGCATTACAAGTCACTTTCCCAAAATGGCAACTTTGCAAATGGCTTGAAATTCTTCAATTTTGTGAACTTCTAACTTCTTCTAAGATCAAATAAAGATCATATACACCTAAAATTATGGAGAAGACCCTTTGGTTGGATGATGGGGGGCCTCAGATGCCCTGATTTTGCACTGACTTGCTCAAGAAGTCATCTATTGATCAGATGCCTTCCCCATTGAATTTCTTCATGAAAATTGGTATGCATGATCCTTATATCATATAGAGACCAATAGAATCAAGAATGACCAAAAAAATTGTAGTTATGGCCTCTGAAACCAAAACCCTAATTTTAGGTCATCTGTGTAGTTAAGCTTGGCTATGCTTCCATGCCTTTCTCAGTTCTTATGATTTTCTGACTTTCTTGATCTTAGGAGGATATAATATGATACTTGAACATACATGGACCCTCTTGAGATGATTGAAGACCTTTGGAGTGGCTCAGATAGCTCAGGGATTGCTCAGATCACAAACCCTAGATGCAGATGAAATAGAACCAATGCAGTGAAACAAAATGCAATATGAGATTATATGATTAAACTTATGCAAAAAGATCACAAAACATGTTGTGAACTTAGTGAGGGCAAATTTGGGGTGTTTACATTATGCCAATGTCACTCGTCATGTGGTGGCAAGATTTTTGAAAAGAGATTTCATATGCAGATACGGGGTGCCCGAAAGAATCATTACTGACAATGGTTCTAATCTCAACAACAAGATGATGGCAGAGTTGTGTCGAGACTTCAAGATACAACATCATAATTCTTCTCCTTACCGACCAAAGATGAATGGTGCGGTAGAGGCAGCAAACAAGAATATCAAGAAGATTGTGCAATAAATGGTTGTCACTTACAAAGATTGGCATGAGATGTTACCATTTGCGTTGCATGGGTACCGAACGTCAGTCAGGACGTCAATTGGGGCAACTCCCTTCTCTCTGGTATATGGTATGGAGGCAGTCTTGCCTGTTGAAGTAGAGATTCCTTCATTGCGTGTGATGATGGATGTGAAGCTCGATGAGGCTGAATGGGTGCGTGCTCGTTACAATCACCTATGTCTAATTGAGGAAAAGAGATTAGAGGCTATCTGTCATGGTCAACTTTATCAGAGGAGAATGAAGCGTGCATTCGACCAACGAGTACGTACTCGGGAGTATCAAGTGGGAGAGCTTGTGCTGAAAAGGATCATTCCTCCAGTTTCAGATCACAGGGGCAAGTGGACCCCAAATTACGAAGGACCATTCATAGTGAAGAAAGTTTTCTCAGGAGGAGCACTGATGCTCACCACTATGGATGGAGATGACTTCCAGTCCCCTGTTAACTCAGACGCAGTTAAAAAATACTTTGCATAAAGAGACCCGCTAGACACAAAAACAGAATTAAAGTCCAGGAAATAAAAGGGCATCCCAGCGAGCTAAAAACAGAATAAAAAGCTCGGGCAAAAGTTAGGGAAAATGATTAAAAATACACCTGCTGAGTTGAAAAGCTACATCGGACAGCTCAGGCAAAAAAGGGTATCCCGGTGGATTGAAAACCCGAAAGGGAGATCCACACAAAACAAGGGAATAAGCGAACAACTGCGATCCGAGTAATCTGAACCACGTCATCGTTTCGTACAACTTGACAATATCAAAAGGATAGGAATCAGTCCCATCATCCTCTTAGAAGGCAAAAGCAAGAATGGAGAGTCTTGAAGACATGCTGGTCATAGCAGAAATAGAACTCATTGGGATGTCGTTCCCATTGCCATTAGGATAGTTTCTTTTCTCAATTTTATGGTAGCTACCTCTTTCCAGGTGGTTGCTTCCTGATGTAAAATCTTTGCCTATTTAGAGGCCTTTCAATAAAAAGAATATTCAGTCAAAAAGTTGTGTTGTGTTTATTTTTGTTTGCAAAATGTCCTGAATTTTTGGCAAAAATAGCATTGCATTTAAAACATGGTGATAATTTGAAAAGAAAATGACATGCAGAGAAACACTGAAACCCTTTTTGAGTGGCGGGTGACGATGGATGAACAGATCATACCATGCAAATCCCCGGGGCACACTTGTATTTTCTGTTGTTGCAGGTGGCAGGATGGCGTCACATTCTCCCAAGCAGAATTCTTCCCCAGCTAAGCCTTGGCATGTAGCCCAATCAATTTATTCTTCCCCAGTGGAGTATGCCCAACAGGAAGTTGAATACCTGATGTCCCCACAGAGCTCTGAATCAGCAAATGTTCTCCCCAGCCAGAGTATTGTTGAAGCATCTTTCCCAGCCAAGTCTGAAGATGATCCTTCCCCGCAGAGTTCATATTTGATTTTCACTCCGTCAGTGAAATATTCCCTAGCAATTTGCCATTCTTGTGGTCAATATGATGATACAGTCAGGTATTCATCACCCTCAGTCAGAGTTAGGTGTTAAGGCCTATTGACTTGTTCTTCCCCTGCAAAGTTGTAACTCTTGTGGCCAATCAGGCATCTATTTGTTGCTCGTATGCACTCTCCAACACTCGTCTGTGTTCGTACTTTATTGATGCATGTTCGCATCTTTCAACACTCGTCTGTGTTATCATTTCAGGTTTGCTTTCCCCAGCAATGGTCCATGATATTTGCTGTTTGCTCGTCTGCAATCTCCGGCACTCGTCTGTGTTTGGCATCTAATAGTTATATTGCTTGTCTACAATTCTCAACACTCGTATGTGTTTGATCCATGATTACCTTGATATTGCTCATCTGCAGTTTCCAAAACTCGTTTGTGGTTGGTATATCTTTGTTGTTGCTCGTCTGCAACTTTCCAACACTCGTCTGTGTTTGATGTGCTTAATCTCTGTTTATTGCTCTTCTGCAATTTCCAACACTCGTCTATGTTGTCATCTTTGATGTTGTTTGTCTGCAATCTCCAACACTTGTTTGTGTTTGGCATGGCTTACCTTGTTGTTGCTCGTCTGCAACTTCCCCAACACTCGTCTATGTTGGATGTTTGATGATTTTTGCTGGTTGCTCGTCTACAACTCCAAACACTCGTCTGTGTTTTGATATGTGATATTTGGGATGGCTCATCTGCATTCTCCGGCACTCGTCTGTGTTTATTATCTGTTTAAAGATCGTCTGTTTTGTTCGGATACTCGTCTGTATCATCCCCAACACTCGTCTGTGTCGACTTATATCTGTATGTGTGGATTTGTTGATTATCCTGGTATTCTTTTGTATTGCTACTCCAAATGCTCGTCTGTGTTTGAATTTCTGGTATTCGTCTGTACCAGTGGTTGATACTCGTCTGTATCATTGCCTGAAGCGCTCGTCTGTGTTTCTTGGATCATTGTCTGGTACTCGTCTGTATCATTGACTGTTGGCACTCGTCTGTGTTATCTTGATGATCATCCAATACTCATCTGTATTGAAAAGGTTTAAAACCCTTACTGTGGGAATAAAGGTCAAAATGGTTACCGGTCTTGGCGTAACAGGATTATCCGAAGGAGGCTCATCTGTCTCAGGCACCAGTTATTATTGTTGCACCTGGCATCACAGGTTTGCTCGAAGAAGACTCATCTGTCTTGTACCATATATCCTCGGATAATATATGAAGAAGGTTCGTCTACCTTGATTATGCATGTCTATCCCATAGACTTTAATGCATCCCGGTCCTGGCGTAACAGGTGTATCCGAAGGAGATTCGTCTGTCTCGAGTTATATGTTCTTGCAAAGTGTTTGAGGACTCGTATGTCCAGCTCCTGGCGTAACAAGATTGTTAAAAGAAGACTCGTCTGTCAAAGTACTCTTATTCCAGATAACAGTTTAACTTGAAAGGAGCCCGTCTGCGTTTTTCTCCCCTGCAGTAACCAAAGCATCATTTGGTTGGGTTTATTTCCCAGTTTTGCATTCTTCATCAGAGTGCAAATTTCAGGTCTTCTTGGGTATTCAACCACAGTTTATCTTGAACGGTCGATAGCCCATGCTACCGTCCTTTTCAGATTAACAGTTGTTTCAATAGGGGAAGCTGTAACACCCCAAATTTTCCCTCTTCATTTTAAGCATCATATCACATCATATTCATCATGAACATATCATATTCTTAGCATCCTAGCATGGAAAGATAAGGCATAACATTCTTCATGACCTAGCATTAGGCATATGATCATCTGTGGAGGTTCTTGAGGCATCACAAGCTATGACAAGGAGCCCATTGGTTTTGTACAAGTCCTATGATGGGTCTACATTGCAATTACAAGCTCAAGTTCATTTGCAAGAGCTCAGAAGATTGGATGATCATCAGAGATTCCAGGATAAGGCAAGGCTCCTAAGCATTGGGCCTAAATTAGGGTTTGAGATTCAAGAATAAAAACCTCACAACTTTGGCCATTTCATTTGGTCAAAGTCTTCTATATGTCAAAAGGATCCTAGGTACCAATTTTCATGAGAAAATTCCTTGTGGAAGTCAAGTAATTCTTCAGTTGCTTGCAGAGGAAGTAATTGGTCAACGTGCCCTTAAAAAGTCAACTGTGTGATTTCAAGGGGTCCAGGACACTTTTTCTTGCCAAGGGGTGTCCTTACAATGTTATAAGAGGTTTGGAAAGTTCAAAGTTCAAGAATCATGAAGATTTGAGGGTTTTTACAAAATTGGTACAAAGTTGGTTTTTGGAAAATTCCATTTTTGGCAACTTTTGCCCGAAAATTCAAGTGAGCTTAACATGATAAAAAATTCTTCAAATGAACCAAATTCAAACATGAAAGTTGGAGATTAAGGGCTCCCATTTTCAAAAAGTACAAGTACTTTTTCATAGCCCTCATGCTTTGTTCTATAGGCCCTTCGAAAAATTGCTTCAAACTAGGGCAAAACCAAAAGTTTCATGCATGCACCAAAGCCAATTGTCATGAAACATAATTTCAAGGCTTGGAATGGATCAAGTGAGGTTACTAAGTTACAATACAATTCAAATGGCATGTTTTTCTCAAGAGAAAATCCCAAATTCGTGCAAGGCAAGAAAGTTGCCTCATAAGTGGATTTTTTGCACATTCATGAGAAAAGTGTGATAACCTCAATCCAATGGCCAAGATCTTTTGGATTCAAATTAAGGGTGCAGATTAGAGTGAACATGGAGCTGAAGGTCAAGGCAAGCATGAAGAGTTCATGATCTCACACAAAAATTGCAAAATTTGCAAATTCACAAATTCTTTTTATCCACACGTGCAAATCACACAATTCTTTCAGCATTGGTTCATGACTTGATATATAAGAAGCTAGGGTTTCAGAATCACAGAACTCTCTCTCATTCTCTCATTTCAAAGTTTGTGCGCAACTTGCAATTTCTCTCATAACTCATCACACACGAGCTCTCTTCCCAAATAAATTATAGATCCTTGATCAGTGCAAGCTCAGGATCATTAATCACACACTTGTTCAAGCAATCTCTCAAGATCAACAACCTTACCATTTCAGGGCAGGTGCTTGCAAAGCTCAAGATCCAGCCATCTTCAAGGCTTTAGGTGCATTTATTTTGCATCTAGAGTGAATTTTGAGTGATTTTCATCCATCATCTGGTCTTCTAACAAACATTTTCAAGATCTGATAGCTCAGGTAAGTTTCTGATTCTTCACATCTGTAAATGAAAATGTTGGTGTGTATATTAATCTTTGATGTTCACTGATCATGCTGCAAGTTTTGGTTTCGAAAATAGTGCATTGTAGAGTGAGATATTTGATTTCAAAGTTTCATGGTCACTTCTGATTTTGCTCAATCCATAGGATTCTTTGGTCTAATGAAGATTTCAATGTCATTTTTGTGACCAGCATCCCTCATTTACCCAATCTGGAGTGTCTTGTTTATTTTAATGTTATTCTGTTCAATCTGTTATGATTTCCGGTGCCGGAGCTCTAGCTCTGGTCACCGGAATCTGCAAATTTCTCTGCTAGGGTTTCTAAGGTTGAAGAAGGGTTCCCAGCCTTTGGATCCTGCCTCTCCATTGCCCAGATCTGGCCACGTGTTTTAGTGGAACACCGTCCCACTCACATGACTTTCTATTTTCATTTTTATTCAGTTTGTAGCGCATCACACAATAACAATTGTGTTCCTCCACTCATAATCCAGCATTCCTCCACGTCAATTAATGAGGAGTCTCTCAGCATGTGTTGGATTGATCTGTTGGCCAATTTATTTTCCTTCATTTTTCCTCTTATTTTCCACCATATTATTGTATTCTAGCGCAGCTAATGGGCTTGGTTCATGCTTTTTACACCCCTCCTTCATTAAGCCCAAACCATTTTACACGTGAATCCCTGCAATTCTCACCCCCAGCCCAATTCTCTCATTTTATTTCTTTTTCTTTTTTGTTTCTTTATTCCATTTTGGTTTTTAATTATTAAAATTAGTTCCAGTTATCCAAAAATCCCAAAATAATTCATGAGTGTCCATTTGAGTTTTCTTTAATTTTCTATTTTTTTATTTTCCTTTTTTTCTCATTATCCACGTGTCATTTTAATTTCTTCTTTCAATTAATTCTTTTAAATCCTTTTTTGAGCAATCTGTCTTGTTCATTTTCCATAGAGTTCATTATTTTGAGTTTGGTGTTGGTTCTTTTTGCTCTGGATTCCTAAGATGATGTAATTCATGTGTGATTTTTTCCCCTGATTTTTAGAAATTTGTTCCTTTGGTTTTGATTCTTTGGCTTGTGATAGAAGTTATTAACCCTAGTTCATGTTCTTGCCTTCTCTTGACCTATCTAGCTTCTGAATTTCTCCCAATCCTTTTGGCTCATTATTATAACATGTTTGAGGATCATTTGTCTTGTGTTGTGGAGTTTTTAGATGCATTGTTGATTTGATGTGAATTTTGGTTCATGCCTTGTCCCATTTTGCTTCCTTTTGATCATTTGCTTTCTTATAAGCCAAGAAGGGCACTTGTGCCAACTTCTTCTTCTCATTTGGGGTCTCTTTGGGATATGGGTTCCATTCTGGTCTTATCTTAGGGTTTGTGTCTTAGAAATCTTTGTGTTTGGCTTATCTTTTAAGTTCTTTCTCCCTTATGTGCTTTCACTTCACTTTTTTACTTCTTTCACCTCATATTGTGATTGTTTGGTCTTGTGCTTCTCTTCTCTTCATCTCTCTTTATTCTTAAGCTTTTCTTTGACTTGTATTGCTTCTGGTTGTGTGCCTTGAGTCCATGTTTGTGCATATTTGCTTTGCATCTTTCTTAAGTTTGCATGTGTTTGTCATTTGTTTCATGTTGCATCATGTTAACTTGTATGCTTCTTTCCTCATTCTTATCACTTGCATATCCATTTAGAATTTTTATATATGAATTCACTTCTGTTTGTATGACGTTAGCATGTCATCTTGTTCATTTCATTTCACTTGTATGCATGTTGCTAACCATGCAAGGGCTATGGTAAGTGAGAGGTGTGGATGTGAGTTCCACATCTCCAAATCTCATCTCTTCTTCTTATTTCTTTACTGTGCTAACCCTTTGCTTGTTGGGCTTAGGCCTTTCTCATCCCTCCTCTTCTTCTTCTTCTTTCTTCTTCTTCTTTCTTTCTTCTTTAGGATAGAAAGCCACACTAACCTTAGGATATCCATGCATGATAACACTTAGGATTCTTTAGTCCCCCATTAGACTTTTACCTTTGTGATCCTTTTGGTTTCTCTTCTCTTCTCATCTCAAAACTCTAAGCACTTAATAAATTTTGAAGTAATACCTTGAGCAATAGCCTTATCCCATGAGGTACTTGTAGTCTTCCCATCTTGGGATAGTACAAGCTTACCTTGTGATGCACAAGTCTGATCAAGGTATCTTCTTCACCAAGAAAAGCATAAAAAACACTTCTTCACTGTAAATACCAAAAACACTTAATAATTTAATGAGTTAGTGAGCTTAGGCCCTAATCTCTGGGTTCAAGTTTTGGGGATCTTCTCCTTACTTGAGTGTGCTTGTTCTATTATTCCATCTTGGAATGTAGTGACAAGTGCACATTCCATGGAAAAGAGCTTGAGTTCACTTCCTTGTGACACACTCATAAAAGCTTCATAAAAAAACACAAACAAACAATAATCGTCTTTCCTTCGGGAATTCTTTTCTCATCAATTTCGCTCCGTACACGAACTTGCTCCTACTTGTCATTTTGCAAGACGGTTACGCACTCGTCATCCGAGTCTCAACACCTGAGCAATGGCATAGGCAGTTCAAGCCTTAATTCACAAGCAATTTCTTTGTTACCCCTAGTTAGGGGAACTACGGCGACTCTGATCCTCATTGTCCAGATGAGGTACGTAGGCAGCGGGGTAGGGCCCGTTCGAGCACAATCTTTATTTTCCCTACATTTTTCCTCTTTGTTTTCTTTTCATTTTCCTTTCTCATTTCCAGTTTATTTTCTTTTTGCAGCAGCATTCATACCTTCACCCTTTGAAACAGTTTTCTTTGCAAGCGTGGATCCCGTCGGGTACGGCAGACAATCTGGGTGCTAATACCTTCCCAGGTCGTAATCGACTCCCGAACTCAGTCTCTTTGGTTCGCAGGACCTGTGTCCTTCCTCTTCATTCTTCTGGTTTGTGCAGCATTACCATTCCCTTTCTTCGGGATAAAAATGCCTGGCTGGCGACTCTTTTCTTTTCTGCGCCACTTTCGCGTTTGTACCAGGATGGAAATCCGGGGAGCAACAGAGGGCAATCTTCCTTCAATGGTGGTTTGTGCATAACAATATATGTAACTAGACCTGGCATGTCCTGATAGGACCAAGCAAAGATCTCGACGTATTCTCGAAGCATGTCGATAAGCTGTTCTTTTACTAAAGCCTGCAGACTGGACCCAATCTTCACTTTTTTCAAATCATCTTCGGTACCAAGATTAACTGTTTCAACCTCCTCCTGATGAGGGGTAATCACTTTCTCTTCTTGCCTCAACAACCTGGCTAACTCTTCAGGTAACTCATAGTCTTCTTCAACCCCTTCATCAGCTTGATTAATTGGATTGTCGAAGTCATACACGGTCATAGCAGTGTTGTTGTCGGTGCAATCTGGAGGATAATCTCTGCAAGGGTTCAGATTTGTTCGTTTTAGTGATCAATTTTAATCTTGTTTAGAAAATGTGTAAAAAATGAAGTTATTATTTTGAAAACATTGCCATTTTATTGTTTTGTACAAAAGTGAAAAATGAAAATGAAAAGACAGTGAGCGAAAAAGAGACTTGTTTGCAAAAGATGCCCGATATTCATTGATAATCCATTTGCACAAAATTACAATATGGCCCTATTATAAAATGAGTCCTGACGCCTTGGGCAAGATGCAGGACTTGATGCATGCTAAAAAGACAGGAAATAATAATTACTCTGTAGGAGTAACCCTTATAACTTCCTGGGAAGACCAATTAAGGACTTGGTGCCCCGGGATCCTTGGATGTATCCAGCTCTCTAGGTCGCGGTCGCTTTCCGCCTCGTCTTCCAGGTTGTTAACAACATCTGGGGTAAGCATCCCTCTACTGATGAACTGGGGCTCCTTTGCAGCCTCTGATTGATCTTGTCGGAATGGTTTGTAACCCAAACCGAATCTGTCCTCCTTCTTCTCCACTGGCAGCAGCTTGCCCCATCCCTAGGCATTTCCATCTTCAACAACCTTACGGGCTTGCTGATAGGAGACAATTGAAGTACCCATCCTATCCTCCTGGGATGCAGCAAATACTTCAGTCGTCTCCTCATTGATGTTCAATGTCTCGAACCCTTGGCTCATAGTTTCATGGATTTCACCATCAATCTCAATGTACTTGTCTGTAGCTAGATGGCTAACAAAGATGTCCTCTTCACCACAGATGGTGATAATTTGTCCTTCCCACTCATATTTCAATTTCTGGTGAAGGGTCGACGTAACTGCGCCAGCGGCATGAATCCAAGGTCGACCCAACAAACAGCTGTTGGCCGGCTGTATGTCCATCACATAGAAAGTTGTCTGAAAGACCTGCAGACCGATTATCACAGGCAGCTCCACCTCTCCAAGAACAGACCTCTTGGAAACATTAAAAGCCCTGACCACTAGATTGCTTGGTCGGAGAGCTATTCCATCATATTCGAGCTTGACAAGAGGTTTCTTCGGCAAGACATTGAGTGAAGACCCAGTGTCTACAAGAACATGAGAGAGTACAACCCCTTTACACTCCAGGGTTATGTGCAAAGCTTTGTTGTGATGACGTCCTTCTATTCTCAAATCAGCATTGGTAAAACCTAGCCCATGGCTAGTTTTGACATTAGACACCACTATTTAAAGCTGATTCACTGTGATCTCTTCTGGCACATGAGTAGTGCATCCCGATGAGCTTCGAAACACAACAACAGGGATAATATAGAGATCTTAGAAGGAGTCTGGTGGAGCTGATCCACAAATTTGTAGTCACTTATTTTAATTATCCTCATAAATTCATCCACATCCTGATCAAAGGATGATTTATGAGTTTCTTTTGGTGCAGGTTCTTCAGGTGCCACACTTTTCCCTTTGGCTTCGGCAAGAGCTTCTGCCTCAGTGTTGGTTCTTGGAGCTTGTGACGCGAAGAGGCGTCCGCTTCGGGTGAAGCCTCCGCCTCCCCCGAAATTATCCACTTGGGGGTGTGAACAGAAGAATCAAGAAGGACTTTTTCTCCGTTGCAGTAAAGGTCTGCACCATAATGCCATGGTACATCGTTGTCTTTATCATATGGAATCGGCCCTGGTACCGTGATGGTGACTGGGCTCACTACAGCAGAGGTTGGAACCGTTATCGTCTATGGATCATAGAAGATAGTGACATGACTTTTTGTGGATGTTGGTGGTGATGAATTGAAGCTTGATTGTTGCTGAAACTGTTGCTGAGATTGTTGTTGAAAGTTGCTAGAATTCGGGACCGTTGTAGGGTCATAATAGATAGTAACTGTGGAGACGTTGTTGTTGGTGGTTGCTGAAGTTGTAGCAGGAGATGAAATGGAACTGTTGTTTTTTGAAGTGATGGAAGAAATGGTTGCTGAAGTTGTAGATGAGTCAGTGGGAACAATTGTTGTTGTAGTTGTAGAAGAATCATTTGCTGTTGACAAAGGAGTTGATGGCGTCGTAGAAGCTGTTGTGGTTATTTGCAGAATACCTTCTTTGATCAGGCCATTGATGCCATCCCTCAAGCTTGCACACCCATTCTTGGAAACCTTGCAAGATTCACAACAGGCCTCACAACATGGAAACACTTGGCATTTCAAAAGCTGAGCTTTAACCTCTGCCAGAGGTGTCTGAATACTTGCAATATCTTCAATTGAAATCATGGGTGAACCTTATTCTATAGCATTAATCCTTGGCCCACTGTGGCTTGGCATAGGAATTTTCATGACATTGGGAGGTGGTGCAAAGTTCAGGGCCTTTGAATCTACCAGATCCTGGACCTTCATATGCAGAGCCCTGCATTTTTCCGTGGAGTGACCAGGTACGTTAGAATGAAAAGCACACCTAGCGTTGATATCATAATTTCTTGGAAGGTTCTGAGGATCAGGTGGAGCCAATGTCCTCAACTCAACAAGATTGAGCTTTAGAAGTTGTTGCAGCAATGTGGCATATGGCATTGGAATAGGGTCAATCACCATGTTGATCTGAGATGGCCGCTGTTGAAAAGGGCGTTGTTGTTGATTGTTGTTATTGTTGTTGTATGACCTTTGTTGAGGAAACTGTGGCTGTTGAGGAAAGTGTTGTGGTTGTTGAGTATATTGAGGAGGTGGAGTAGGGATAGTGACAGCAGCAACTGATCTTGATAGATATTAGGGTCTTCCTCTTCCCACATGTACATAATTTGTTTCACCAGATCTACGGGGCCCAGCAAATGGCTTCCTTGCTAAGCTTGAATTGGCACCGTTGTCAGAAATCTTTCCCATCTTCAGTAAGCTCTCAATTCTTTCCCCAGCTATCACCATGTCTGCAAAGCTGGTAGAAGAAAATGCAACCAATCTGTCAATATAGGTACCCTGGAGAGTATTCATGAACATGTCTGCCATCTCCCTTTCTGACATCGGTGGTTGAACAGCAGTAGCTAGTTGCCTCCACCTTTGGGTATACTCTCTAAAGCTTTCACGGGAAGACTGTGACATTCCCATCAGAAGGGTTCTGTTTGGAGCCATATCCAGATTATACTGATATTGACGGATGAAAGCTTCAACCAAGTCTTTCCAATTCCTTACTGTGGCTCTGGTCAAGTGGGAGTACCATTCTCGGGATACCCCTGTCAAGCTATCTTCGAAGTAAAAGATCCACAGCTTTTCATCCATGGTGTAGGCTTTCAATCTCCCCAAGAAAGATTAAAGATGGGTACGAGGGCAGGAAGTACCATTATATCTTTCAAAACAAGGAGGTTTGAATTTGTGAGGAATTCTAACCCCCTCCACCAATCCCATGTCCATGACATCAAAACCCAGAGAGTTTTGGGATTCGAGAGACCTTAGCTTCTCTGCAATTTCATCCAACCGACGGTCGTAAACTTCGTCTCTAGCCCCAACCACAATAAACTGCTCTTCTTGAGGGTCCTCCTGCAAGGCCCTTCCTCTAGTAGTGTTACCTTGGGTGTTTCTTATGGCATTGATGTCTGGGTTCAGATGAGGTCCAAACTCTGGAGGATCAGTGCGAGTTTGCACGTGATCGTTGTTGCTGGTACCCCTTGTACCTGGATGGTGTTCCACAGGAGTTTGTCGCTCAACCAACTCCCTCAGTCTTTCTTGGCTCTGAGCTAAGCCATTCATCACTGCCATAAATTGATTCATTTGGGCCCTCATCTCTGTCCTCTCATTGGCCATTTGGGTCCTCACATCAATCAAGTCTTGCTGAACTTGATCCATTTGTAGTCCCGGAAGGTTGTTTCTTGTAGGATACCGGTGCACTCTATTGACAGGGAACACTCTTCTACGAGCAATGTTTCCTAAAACCACAACAAAGTGAGAAACAACAACAAAAACAAAAACCTACAAAACAAATAAAATGTTAGTATGCAATGCAGGATGCCTATTTGTCTTCCAAGGGTATCCGGTTTTGTTCTTTGGTTTTGACCTTTCCAGACCTCGAGGAAATGCTGATGTTGAAGAGAGATTAAGCCCACAAAATAATACAAACCATATATTATAAAAATGTGAAAATACATAGTTTGATTACAATAAAGTTCCCATGGTGGGTCAAAATACAACAATAAAATCAAGAGTACAAACAAAAGGAAATTCAAGTACAAGGAAATCAAACACCCAATCCAAAGTCATTCTCCCTGACTTCCTTAGGAGAGCCTCAATCACTGGACCTACTGGGTGCTCTGTGATAGTCCTGATGAGGAGGTTCCTGGTGGAAATGGAAATGGTCAATCTCTTGTTCTTATCCTAGTCCTTTGATCTCTTCAACCCTGCCCGGAGTTTCAACTCAGAGATCTCCTTCTGTGCTGCTAACAAAGCTGCCTGATTCTTCTTCTCACTAGCCTCCAGTTTCTCTATCTTTGCCCGAGTTCTCTGATCTTCCTGTGCACGAGCCTCAGTGATCCTGATCCACCTAGCCTGGCTCTCTTCTAAATAATGCTCAGCCCTAGCCTTCTGAGTCTTAGCTTCCTTGCAAGCATTCTTCAGCACTAGCTCCCCTGCCCTAGCCTTTCTGATGTATTCATCTGTCTTTTCAATCTTGGTCAAGTGCTCAATCTGGATCTTCTCTAACCTCTCATTATCTAGACGGCTGTCATTCCTCTCCTAGAGGGTCTTCTTTAAGGCTTCAGAGAGCTGAGCATTCCTTTCCTTCAATTTCTCAAACTCCTCTAAACTAACAGTAGCTGCAGGCTCCACTGCTGATGGTCCAGGTACATCCTCTAAGGTGAATGGCATACGGGTGATCTGTCCCCTGACACGAGACCAATCAAGATACTGAGCTGAGGCTACGTTGTTGCACTTGCCAAGAATAGCTGTCCCCTTAGTTTGAATATTGTCCCAGCCCTAGGCTGCCTGTCTGACAATAGCAAGGTTGTGCTGGATGTCACAATAGAGAGTTTCTGTCAAATCTTGCCCTCTTGGGGGATGTACCAAAGTGTACCCTAATTGCCTCTTGAAAAGCAAAAGTTTGTAGTTGATGCAACCTTTTACTCCAATCAAAGGCACATTAGGATATTGCCCACAACTAGTAATGACATCCTTGCCCTTGGTGCTCTGAGTGCACCATCTGATATCTTCTGATGTAAGGGCAATCAATCTCTTAGCCCAATCCCTTGGTTGATGAGGATTCAGGAAAGTGTCTGACTTTGGCAAATGTCTTAACAACCAACAGTAGAAGAGGGGTGCACAACATCTGACCAATCTTCCTCTTTGCTTCTCATTCCTCTGGTGCACTGAGTAGTAAAAATCTCCAAGCATGGTGTGGTCTGGATTCCTCAACAAGAACAGGTGAATAACACTCTTGCTTACAAACTTTGGCTCGTATGCAAACAAGATAACTCCATATATACTGAGTGCCAAGAGTGCACACACAGTATCCCACTTTCCTGCTGCAGCATGCAGGGTGGCCTGGGAGATCAAGAAATCCAAGTGAAGGCCTGGAACTCCAGCTTTGGTGGTCATGCTCTGATCAATGAGGGTAGGCTCCAAGTGCAAGGCTTTAGCTATATCTTCATTCTTGGGAGCAACCATCTCAGGGTTGAAAGTAATCCCTCTCCTGATAGGGACACCTAACAACATGGAAAATTCTTCTAGCAAGGGTCCCAACTGAAAATCAGGGAATGTGAAGCATCTGAGAGGAGGATCATAAAACTGTAAGCAAGTGTGAATCATGCTTCTCTAGGATGCATCCAGGTCCATGATCATGTCCAATATGCCTCCATAATGTTCCCTGAATAATGGGACATGATCAGGAGTGATGAGATACTGGATCTGTCTGATGCCTGTCAGAGTAGGCTCAAAGAAGTGATAGGTGATGTTGCTCTTTCTGGAAGTGTCCATGCTGGCAATGGATGCTGGTGAAGAAGACTGAGAGAAACCCTGATGAAGGTAACTGCTGAAGACTGATGAAGATAACCGGAGAAGATGCTGAAGAAGGGTCTCTGATGAAGACAACTGGAGAAGAGTCTCTGATGAAGACAAACTGATGAAGGTGCTGGTGCAGATAACTGAGGAAGTCTGAGCAGCAGAATAGGTCAAAACCAAACCAAATATAAGAAGGTGGATACCCTGTAAAACAAATAGGCAAATGTTAAATGATGCAAAATGATGTATGCAGAATGATATGCAAAGGGTTTGTGATCAAGTGTTGGATCTGTTATCTGCCTTGATAGGGTCCATGTGTGTTCATAAGTCTGGATGAAGGCTTAGAAAACCAGTAACCAGGTGGGGGACTCAAATAAAGAGTCACAAGTCCAGGGTTTCACAAGAACTGTCCAAAATAATACAACCTTAACAAATAAAGTAACAAGGTATTATGGGGCAAAGGGTTCCTGCAAACTTGTAAACATCCCAACCCCCTCACATGTATTGTTCTAGAACAAGGATCCTCAGACTTGGATCAGTTATGAGAAGTGTAAACACTTCTAACCCGGAGGTACATTGTTTACAATAACCATAAAAGATCCTCCTCTAATTCACCTCAGATGTTGAAGGTCATAAAAGGTCATCCAGACTTAGCAGGCTTCCCAGATAGCCCTAGTACTACAGGAAATCCGTAGCACAGAGTTCTCAAGAAGAAACCCATGTCTGACCCGTGTTGCATATTCCCGCACCAGACCGAAATGGAATGGGAAAGAATATGAAGCCACTCTAGCCTATGTGTCACTCAGGTCCCCAGTATGGAACCTTAATCACTCAAAAATCCCTCCCACCAAGGTAAACACAGATCCAACACCAATGATATGATAATAACAGTATGAAATGCATAAAACTGTAAATGAAAGCAATAAATAAAGCTGTACAGAAAGCAATAAATAAAGCAATAAACAATAGGCACAAGTAGCACATAACACCCCCATAAACACAAATCAAACAAGCGCTAGGATAAACCCACGAAAAGAACTAGAAGCCCTGGTTGCATGATAAGGATCCCCAGCAGAGTCGCCAAGCTGTCACTCCCCCGAAAAGACACCTAGGTCAGATAGGGTATAGACGCGAACGGTCGGCGAAGAGAGAAGATGAAATGAAGATGAACAGAGTCGCCAGCTAGGCATTTTTATCCCGAAGGAAAGGTAATGTTGCATAAACCTAGAAAGAGATAGATAAGACGGTTGCGAACCAGAGAAACTGAGAAAGGGGGTTAGTTACAACCTGGAAAGTTATTAGCACCCAGATTATCCGTCATACTCGACGGGATCCACGCTTAAAAGATTGTGTTTAAAGGGGGTAGGTGTATGTGCTATCTGTGTGCAAAAGCTGGAAACGAATATACAACTGTCAGTGCAAAAATGGTGAATGCTCAGGAACTGAGGCTTAGAAAAGAATGCTGAAAGAGGGGGAAGACACAGAGACTTTTGTTCGATAACAGTTAAGTTATGCCTACGTATCCTCGCGTGCAATGAGGAAGTCAGAACACCGTAGTTCGACTCAAAGAGACTGGAAAATAAATTGACTATGAATTACTTGCTTGTCTATGCTCAAGGGTATGACTCGTCTGGCTCGAGTGCTAACTGTCTTGCATTAGACGGAAGAAGCAAGTTCTCGCTTATGAATGAGAGTGATGAGAAAAGAATCCCGAAGGAGATGATTTTTTTGTTTTTGTGTTTTTAGTCTTTTATTGTTTTTGGTGTTTTACATAGGATTATGAGCTTAAGCCTAAATCAAGGGCTTGTAAACTCATTATATCCTCCCTGATTAAGGATAATGAGAATACTTAAGTATGAGATAAGCATCTCAACTTAATTACCATGATGATGTAGGATTAAGATCATTAACCTACTTATGATTATTTAGATGTTTTTTTTTGTTTAGTGTTAAGTAAGGAGTTTAATCTCTAATCATAGATTAGCGGGCTCATTACACCATCCTAGTAGAAGGATAGTAGATGAGAACACTTAAGCTGAGGAAGATACCTCAACTTAATCCATGGTTAGGGATTAAATTCATTATATAACAAGCCTTTATTAAATGGATTTTAATTAAGGGATGAGATTAAGAAATGGATTTTATGGTTTGTAAGACAACTTGAGGGGGACTTGTCCATTAAACACTAGGGTTAGTCCTTCTTAACCATAAAGGAAGAATTAGAACCCTAATGTAAGGCCCATGTTACAAGATGAAGTCTTAGTGATTATTAAGGTGATCTGATAAAGAGGTTTAAACAAATTAAAGGTTTAACACTTAGGATTAAAGTTATACACTCCATCCTAATAGAAGGATACAGGCATAACCCTAATACCAAAGTCCTAAAACTTTAAGAGTTTAGTCTCTGATTAAGAGGTGAGAAGAGAAACTCAAAGAAGACTCAAAGGCAAAAGACTAAAGGGGGACTGTGTACAACCCTAAAGTTATCATGCTTGGTTATCATATGGTTTGTGAGGCTCAAGAGAAGTCTTCAAGATGGCCACCAAGGAAGAAGCAGATGAAAAGAGAGAGAGAAGAAAGGAAGGTTACTTACTTCATTTAAGAAGATAAGTAATCTCAAGAGAAAGAAAAGAGGGGAAAGGGCACAAGTGAATGGAATTCACTTCAAACACAAGTATAATGTACAAGAATAAGATAGAAAGAGAAGTTAGATGTGGATGCACACCCACACCTTAAACAACTTACCATAAGCCCCTGAAATGTCAGTTGAACATGTAAAAATAGAAATGAAATGCAAATGTATCAAACAAAGGTGCTATGATCAAAATCAGAAGTGCATATGCAAAGCAAATGAGTCAGGAGATGCTGCAAAGTCAAACATGATGCATATGTATGCTTATATGGGAGATAGGATGCAAAGGAGGCAAGTTAGAAGCATGGAAACACATGGATGTTCATGAAATGTTATGAATGCAAAGCATGCCAAATGAATGAATAAATGATCAAGCAATGTTCTAACATGCCCTAGGATGTCTAAGATGACATACAAATGCTTGAGATGTCTTGGCAAGTTCATGTATTAATGTTTATGCCAAGATGAATGCATATGAACATGCGAAATTAGGGGTTTATGAATGTATGAGATGCATATGACCAAAACAGATGCAATATACAAGATAAAAAATTGAAAATGCACTCAAAGGCACCCTAAACATATACTAGGTTACCATCAGAAGGGGGAGGTCAGAAGCTAAACCTAGAAGAAGTTATGAATTCCCTAAGTTTCTAGGGATTTTTGGGTGATCTTCAATGTAAAATGTCAAACAATTTGAAAATGCAAGATAAAAATGAAACAAAAATGTTTTTGGATGCGAGAAGACATGCATAGAACAATGCAAAAAGAACCATTCACAAACTCAACTTGGTTCTAGGGTTATGAATTTTTGAAGTTAGGGTTAGGAAATGAACATTTTTAAGAACCCTAATTCATTGAAAAATATCAAAGTGTGATCAAAACCAAAAAGAAATTTGTAAGGTGAGTTTGTAAATGCTTCTAAATGTCTATTAATGCTCTCTGATTTTTTTTGGTGATTTTTAAATACTTAAATGTATTTTTAATTAATTAAAATGAATTAATTAATTAAATAAAACATTTAAATGATTTAAAAATATGTTTTTAATGTAAAAAATAAAAATAAAAATATTTTTGGTTTCTGAAAATTAATAAAAGACTTGGTAAAAATTTTCAGAATTTTTAATGTTTTTTTGCTATTTTTAATAATTATATGAAAAGAAATGGAGAAATAAAAAGAATTAAAAAAGAATAAAAGGGAAAGTATGTCAATCTGAGGGCTGAGATTTAAACCTGGGGGACAAGCATTGACTGCGCGCGCATCTTAAGGGCTAGGATCATTTCTGATTAAATTAATTCAATTAAACCTAATTAAACTAATTAATTAATGTTTAGGGTTAATGAACTCATCTGGACCGTACGCTGCCTAATCTAATCTCAATCCAAGGGCTCACAATGAAACTGGAAAACGAAACCCTAATTAATCTCAGATGATCGGAGCAAGCTCCAGTCATCTTCTCCGGTCAACCTCTCAGGCTATCTCTCTCAATACGCCATAAAAATGCATAAAACTTTCCAGAAATGATCCTTAGGCATCATAGAACAAGAATCCAACAACAAATTTCATTTATTTTACATCAACAACAAGAATCGAAGCAATCAAGTTTTACGGGAAAAATTTCAGAACAAGCATACATGCTTAATACTCAATCATTTTCAAAACTAAACATATAAAGATCATCAGCACATCATGAAGATTCATCTAAGAACTTAAAAATGCATTTCTGGAAAAAATGTTCTTGGGGTTACCTGAGATGGAACTTTGCTATCTGGAGCTTTCTGGCCACTTCCTTGGTGTTTTTCCACTCTAATGAACCCCTTTATGCTTCTGGCAAGCTTGAAACAAGTTTATGTTGGCTGTTTTGAAGGTTTCAGTTCAGAGCATGTCAAAATCGTGTTTTTGTTTGAGAGTGTTTCAGGCTTATGTAAGGGGTGGGAAATGATCCTGGGGTTGTATGGAGATGATTGGTAAAGGAATTTTGAAGTTTGGTTGGGTGGTTTGAGAGTTTCGAAGAGATGAAGTTTTGAGGGGATTTTGTGTAATCTGAGCTATAGAGAGTTTCATGTTTTTGTGTTATGTGAAATGTGATCCATAAGGTTTATATATGCAATTGTGATTGGTCAGAGGAGTTGGTGTGGCATAGTGTGATTGTTATGGTGTGTTTTACAAAAAAGTCAACATTGTGTACTTGAGGTATGGGCATGGTGCAGGCCTGAGATTTTGGGGTGTCTGGTCTCAGCATGGATCAAGGAAGGCCATAGGATTGAAAGATTGCAGCTAGAACACTTGATGCTAGGGTTTCTATGAGTTTTGCATATTTTCCCTCTTTGGTGTATCTTGTGATTCAAGGCATGAAATGATCGAATTCTTGGACCAATTCTGAGTTTTTGAAGTTGCTTGATCATGTTATGAAGTATTTGGGCACATTAGAAATCATTAGAAGCCTTGGCAAGTGGTTTTGCAAAAATCCCTCTTTGGTGCATTCTTGAAAATTATAGGATTTTTGCCAACTTTGAAGGATCATAACTTGAGCTCCATAATGAATTAGAAGGAGTTCTTGTACTTTTTGAAAATGGTAAGATCTATCCTACAACTTTCATGACCAATAATTTTTCATTTGAAGCATTTTTGATCAAGAAAGAGGAGGTTGAAAAACTTTCCCAAAATGGAAAGTTTCCATTACAAGTCATTTCCATTTTTGGCAACTTTTCAAATGGCTCAAAATTCTTCAATCTTGTGAACTTCTAACCCCTTATAAGATCAAATAAAGATCATAGAACTTCAATTTGATGAAAATACCCCTTTGGTTCCATTGTTGGGGGCCTCAGATGCCCTGATTTTGACTTAACTTGCTCAAGAAGTTGCCCAGTGAACAAATGACTTCCACAATGAATTTCTTCATCAAACTTGGTACATATGATCCTTATAACATCTTAAGAACATTAGAAACAAGAATGGCCCAAAAATTTGGAGTTGAGGCATCTGAAACCAAAACCCTAATTTTGGTCATCTGTGTAGTGAAAACCCTAGCTCTGCTTCCATGCTCTGCCAGTTCTTGTGATTTATTGACTTCCATGAACTTTGAGGAGTATAATATGATGGTAGAACACACATGAACCCTCTTGTAATTCTTTGAGGCCTTTGGGATGGCTCAAATGGAATCTTGGATTGCTCAGATCACAAACCCTAAATGTAGATGAACTTGAATTATGCAGATGAAACAAATATGCAATGTGATGTAATGCTTATGCTAATGCAAAAAATGAAAGATCACAAGCCATGGTGTGATATGAGTGAGGGAAAATTTGGGGTGTTTACAGAAAGTATAAGGACTCCTCGATGTCTTTTTCCACTGGAGGGTCTTTCAAGGCGTACCCAAATTGTCTAACTGTCAGACATGGATTATAATTAATTTTGCCTCTCCACCCTACCAATGGTACATTAGGGAACCTTCCACAACTGTGGATGATACTAATATGAAGTAAGTAACAATGAAGTCACCATGTTATATCTGCAGCAACTAACCCCATGAACCTTTTCGACCACATCATGGAACCTCTGTTCTCAACAAAAGCACTCTTTTGAGGAAGGTGACTGTAACGCCCAAAAAAATTCCTTCTTTTTCATGTCATATATCATAGCATAAATGATACATATCCTAGCATATTTTCATAGAAAAGACGAGGCATAACATCCATGGTTAGAAGCATAGGGCATGTGATCAGTGATTCTCAATTATGATTCTTCAAAGCAAAGATAAGAGCCAAGTGGTCTTGCAACAAGCCTACAAGGGATCCTCATATCTCACACAAGCTCAAATTTCTCCTCAAAGCCCTATAAGGGGTTTGATTCATCAGGAATTCATTAGGGCAACTTCCTCATACACAAGGAAACCCTAATTAGGGTTTTGGCCCAAGACAAGATATCCTCAAAGCTTTAACCAATTCTTGTGGTCAAAGGCTTTTATATGTTATACCAATTCTTGTGATCATGATTCATCAAGGAGATTTCAGATCATCAAGAATCAGGAGTTTCTAAATTAGGGTTTCCTTAGGAAAAGTCAACTGAACTTTGACCAGCCATAACTTTCACATGCTTCATCAAATTTTTCCCATTCAAAGCTCATTTTGAAGGAAATTGAATTCTCTACAACTTTTTGTCTCACAAGCCAAGCCCAAAAATGCTTCATTTGGAAAGTATGAGCTAAGACATTATAGGTCCTTTTGAAAGTCAACAAAAAGTCAACAACTTCAAAAGAGCATAACTTGAGAATGGTAAAAGATATGGACATGAAACCAATGGGGTTGGTTAGAGGACTCTTTAAGCTTTCCAAAATGTCCAAGAACACATTCATAGAATTAAAATTGAAGGATTTGTGCCCTTGCAAAGTTGGGAAATTTTAGGGAAGTTTACGAAGCAAATAAGGCCTAAAATCAAATTTTTGCTAAATGAGCCCACCAAATTGCCATCCCATCTTTATGAAAACACCAAGCACGACCCAACCCACTTATTTTCTGAATTTTTATTTTTTATTTTATATTTATTTGAATTTTATTCATTAAAATAGCATTTAAATTAAAATAAAATATGAAATCAAATATTTAAAAGGGGATATTGCTTCTAGAAAGTCATAAACATTGTTTGGATCAGATTGATATGAAAATTATGATGATTGTCCTAAAATAGCAATGTTATATCAAAGAATATTCAAATTTTAAGGCATGATCTTTCTCAATCTCAAATGATCAAAAAGTCCAAATAATCCTACAATATTTTGACCTAATATCATTCATATATATACAAGGAACTGATCACAAGCAAGGGGACACGAAATTACAGCCTCAAGAACACTAAGCAAGTTTTAAAAAAACCAAGAAAAGTGAGATTCAGATTTTTTGATTTAAGGTGTTTACAAAAGGTTTGAACACACAAAAATGTTCCTAAAGGCCTTCTAAACATGTTCCTATCATCATTAACATCAAAATCATGCTAAAAAGCTCAAACCGAATTGCTCTTGTTCTTGAAAATTTGATTTTTCGATTTCCATTATTCATGCATTATTAATGTGATTTGACTTTGGTTTGTTGTTTGTGAGGTTACATAGATGATTTCTGGATGATTTTATTGAAGTTTCATGGTCGTATCCGCATACCACCATTTCTAGGGTTTGGACCTTCAAATTGGGATCTTCCTCTTTAGGCCATTTAAATATCTTTTAAGATTGTGTTTCAATTGTATGAGATATGGGAAATCATTTGCCATTGTCAATTTGTTCTAATTTTACGTGTTTCTAAGGTTTCAAAAAACCTAGGTTCTTCTGTTAATTTCACACGCAGGTAAATTCGCAGGAAAAGTTGTGGGAGAATTCGCAGGAAATTCAAACGTAGAAGATGAAGTCCAGCGCGCGCTTTCTGGATTTTTTTTAAAATTTTGTTTTAAAATTTTATTAAATTGTTTATAATTTATTTCACAGATGCGTGATAGCTCAGTTGGTTGATGCGCTTGTGTAATGAATGAGGAGTCCTGGGTTCGAATCGTCCCCAGCCCCTTTTGCTTTTTGGTTATTTTCAACATTTTTGAAGGATAAAGCACAAAAGGATTGCAACCTGGATTGCTAACACAAGCGCGCGGCTTGTCCCAGTGGTTGGCTTGTTGGTCTTGGAGGTTTGAAGCCTAGGGCCTGGGTTCGAATCCCAGCCCCAGGTAAGTCTTTTTCTCACTTTTTCTTACTTTTCTTTGATTTTTGTTTATATTTTAATTAATTTAATAAATGAATAAATGTTAGAACAAAAAAATGTTTATATTATTTTCTTGTGTATAATTCAAAGAACTTATATTTTCTAAAAAATTTCAAACTTTATTCTTAGAGTTATTTAATATTTATTTTACTATATATTATTAATATTATTTGTTTTGTATAAATAAATTAATCATAAACCCTAATATTTTATATACATAAAACCTAATTATTTTTATATAAACCCTAATTTACTTCATAAACCCTAATATTTTTATAAACCCTAATTATATTGTAAATCTTAATTTATTTGTTTGTAAATTTTAATTAGGTATATTTATTTTATAATTTGTTTATATTATTATTATGTGTAGTTTTATATAAATAATGTAATTAGGATTAGATTAATTAATTAACCCTAATTTGTTTTTTTCTAAATAATTAAAAACTCTAACTTTATTTTATGAATTTAATTTATTATTTTATTTAATTATAATTAGATATTTTTATAATATGTATATAAAATTAAATTATTAGAATTATTAGTCATATTTATTAGTATATAATATTTATTATTTATTTCTTTTATTAAAAATCTTAAAAAATAAGTGTTTATTTAAAATTGAACTTTTAATTTATTATTATATTATGCTAATTTCTTCATCTTATACTTATTTATTTTGTTTATCATTACTAACCTCTTTATTTATTTATTTAGTATGTGATTATTTATTTAATTTATTTTATTATTATTATTATTATTATTATTATGTAATTGTGCCATTTATGTAATAGTTGTAGAATTGTTTTTATTATTTATTTTTTATTGCCATGGTTAGTAAAATAGGGAGTGAAAAAACATGTTTGTATTTAAAATTGAATTTAGGTCATTAATCTCAAGATAAATATATGAATTTGTACGCGCACACACGTAAGTCGATCTTGGATCGCCATCTCACATTCTTAAGGGTTACCTCTCATGTTGCCTAAACAAAAAGGTCAAGTAAGGTGTATAAAGCAAAGTCCCTTCATTTATTTATATCATCTAGTCCCTTAAAAGATAAAAAGATCAAGTCCCTTCATAGTTGCCTTCGTAAATGATCTTGTCCCTTTCGAATAAAAGATGATAAGTCCCTTCGAATTGCTAAATACACCTTACAGTTGCCTAATCATAGATGTCCCTTCACTTGACCCTCTCACATCCAAGGTAATGACTACCTATTCCTTAATAATAGGGATAGTCTTACCACTTAAAGGATATTTAAGAACAGAAAAGACTTAACTTAGGGTAGGTTCCTCTTATGTAAATGCTCACCTTTTCAAACATTTCAAAACTCTTCACATTTTCAAACAATTTTCAAAACAAAGGCTTTATATATATCCGTACATGGATCATTATAAAGTACTTAAGAAAATTTCTAAACACACACTACACTTCTTAAACATTTTAAAGTGAGCTAAGTAACTAAGAGCCCATGGATAACCATGGATGTAAAGGGTGCTAACACCTTCCCTTTACATAACCTACCCCCCGAACCCAAAAATCTTTTAAGGTCTTTCCTATTCTTTTATGTCCTTTCCTTTTGGATAAAATAAAAGTCGGTGGCGACTCTTGCTATCCGCAACATTTAACTAAAGTCAGTTCTCCCACCGTGTTACAACCACTGTTCCTCTTGAAGACTATCAGAAGCTAGAAGCCCAACTTCAAGAAGTCAGAATTGAGAACTCTGAGAATAGTAGGATGTATTAGCATATGGTGCATGCCAACAAAGCTTTGGAGGAGAAGATTCAGAAGATTCAGTAGGAGAGAGAGGCAAAAGAGAAAGAGTTTGCTGATAGGGAAGCGTACTTCAAGAGATGCTGATCACAAAAGGATTAGCAAGTCTTTGAGGGAAGCTAATCAAACCATTACCTTATGGCAGGAGAAATGGGACCAGAGTCAGAAGGAGGATAAAGAGAAAGAAGAGAATTATGAGTTGCAGTTGGGGTATCAGAAGGAAGAGTTGGAGCTAGCCCATCAGAAGCATAGTGAGAGGTCTCAACATTTGGAGATAAGTTTAAAGGCATTAGAAAAAGCTCAAAAGGAGATAGCAGATCTTAAAGTACTAGCAGAAACCAAGAAGGAAAAGTCGGAGCCATGGCCTAGTGAGGGAAATACATATGTCTTCATGCAACAAATTAGTGACTTGCATGCATCTTTTGAGCACAGAGACTTGATGATCAAGAAGCTGATTGAAGATCCCACCCATCCAGATGTAGCCAGGTTGTTTGAAGCTGTCAGGCACCTCAGTTGGCATTTGATGCACGTATAGTTTCCTAGGCTTTAATTATTTAATTTATTTCTGTTGGGTGCAGATTACCTACAGGCCTGCTGTAGGAATTCTTGTTTATTTTCTCTGTTATTTTTCTCCTATGCATTGTAAGACTTGTAACCCTTCGGGGAATTTCTATTTACTCTTTCCTTGTAGGCTGATTTATGTTAATGCAATCTTTTTCAGTTCTTAGTCCTTGTATGCACCGACACTGAGTTTCTCCAACCAACTGAATCTGAGTATTATGGAAATATTTCTTCTCAAAAGTCGGGGTCTGAGAGCCATCTGGATTTCTATTGAATATCGGAATTGGGGCATAAAAAGGCCTAGAGAATGAAACACAAAGCATTTGCATAGCTTGCATATCACCTCTTGTCTGTTTTGCAGGTACATATTGCAAGTTTCTAACGTCTCATATTTTCAGGCACTATTTCTACTAGGAGGATTCACCGTTACCCAACTAAGGAAAACAAAGAAAGGACAATGGATCAGATGCAAGCTGATCTTTCTAAGTTGAGAACAAGGATGGACCAGTTCATGACTCTAATGACTGGTATGAACCAGGATCAAGAAAGGATGAGAGAGATGGTCAAGAGGACCCAAGTGTCTCAAGAGGGAAATAGAGTTGGCGGAGGAACATGTGCTCATGGAAATACTGGTGGAACTCAAGAAGCTATTCTTAATGCTAACGTTGGTGGTCTAGGTGGGGAGGACCAATGCTTATATGGATGGTCAGGAGGACTAATATCACTATCTTAGAAGAGGTAAATGGTATGAATGCTGAAGTAAACTATCATTTTGAGGAGATGGCTGAAAATATTCATTCCATAGAATCTCAAAACACTTTGGGTTTTGATGTAGCTGATCTGGGTTTGGTCCCCGGATTCAGGATTCCCCATAAATTAAAGCCTCCCACATTTGATAAATATGATGGCTCTACATGTCCCAAGACTCACCTCCAGGCTTATGTGGGAAGGATTGCATCCTACACAAATGATGAAAAGCTCTGGATGTATTACTTCCAGGATAGCCTCACGGGGGCGTCCCAGGAATGGTACATGAAGTTAAGTCGTGCATCTGTCAGAAACTTGAAAGTGCTTGCTGAGGATTTTATTAAGCAATACCATTATAACATGGACATGGCTCCCAATCGCACACAGCTGCATAGTATGTCCCAAATGTCAAAAGAGAGCTTTAAGGAGTACGCTCAGCACTGGTGTCAACTTGCTGCTAGGGTTCAACCTCCATTATTGGACCCGGAGATGGCATATATGGTTATGGGAACGCTTCAGGGAGTTTTCATTGATCGTTTGGCTTCGTGTTCTTCTATAAACTTCACTGACTTGGTAATTGCTGGTGAGAGAGTTGAGAATTTGCTGAAGCTCAGTAAAATTCAAGATGTAAGTGCAAGCAGCTCATCTAGAGAAAGGAAGCAATTTGTTGGTCCCCAGAGAAGGAGAGAGGGGAAAAAATGTTGTTTACGGCAGAGGAAGAGGCCATGGTCGTGCAAATCATTATGTTCAGGTGGCAGCTGTCACTATACCTGCAGAGCCGACTCAACAACAACAGAAACATCCTCAGCATAGTAATCAATAGAGATAATTTCATTGCCCAAGACAGGATGACCGGGTGATTGAGCCTATTCTAATGAATTATAATGCTATGCTACAAAGGCTGCTAGAATTGAATATGGTGCAACTTAGAACTTTGGCACTGCTCACAGGCTATCCTACTCTAGGTTATGATGCAAATGCACATTGCACATTTCACTCGGGTGCTCCAGGGCACACGAATGAGAAGTGAAGAGCTTTGCAGTTGAAGGTATAGGACATGATTAATTCAAAGGCTATTAACTTTTCACCGCCTCCAAACGTCACCAACAACCCTATGCCAAACCACAATGGTGGCACAAGGGTGAACGCAATAGAATACAGAAGAAAGTTGAATTTGATTACATATGTGAATGAGGTTCAGACACCGTTGATGGTCATGAAAAGTCATCTACTGAAGGGGAAGGTGTTCCCTGGTTGTGGTAATGATTATGAAGACTGCCTGAGTTGTGTTAATGGTTGTGCCAAATTGAGGATGGGGATTCAGAGTTTGATAGATGAAGGTTCCTTACAATGTGACAAAGTAAACAACGAAAGAGACAATGTTTCTACAGTAACAATATACTTCACTCTTCTGACATTCCGGTGCCGCCCAGGCCGAAACCTGTCACCATCTATGTACCTCAGGAGGTGAGTCCTGTGACGATTATTGTTCATGGTTTTCTACCTTATGACAATGAGAAGGCTGTTTCGGGGCCCTATGGTGCAGATGTGTATGTGCAAGGTCAAAAGGTTGAAGAGAAATCTCAAGTAGAGACTGGTTCCAATATCGATAATGTGGGGGGTGTCGGAGGATTTACCCGAAGTGGACGGATCTTTGCTCCCTAGAATCTGAGGACCAACATAGATGTCGAGGCTGTAGCTCACACAAAAGGTAAACAGGTGGAAACTGAAGAAGTGGTGATTCCTGCCATAGAACAAATCACTTTTGAAAAAGAAGTAGAAGAATTCATGCGCATCATAAAGAAAAGTGACTACAAGGTAGTGGAACAGTTAAATTAGACTCCTTCGAAGATTTCGATTTTGTCTTTGCTGATGTGTTCCCATTCAAACAAGGGAAGCGTTGCTGAAAGTCATACAAATGGCATATGTTCCTCAGGAGATTATAGTGAATCAATTGGAGGCAGTTGTTGCTAATGTGAATGCCAACAATGGGCCGGGTTTTACTGATAGAGATCTGACTTCCAAGGAATGTAATCACAATAAAGCCTTGCATATCACTATAGAGCTTTAATGAATGTGCTACCTAAGAAAGCTTTGATGAAGCTTGATGTTGATGGAATTGTCCTACGACCCAGTGACTTGGTTTTAAGAGCGTTTGGCGGCTCTAAAAGATCAATTTTTGGGGAGGTTGGGCTACCTGTAAAGATTGGGTCCCAGATCTTCAAAATCACTTTCTATGTTATGGACATACAACCTACCTATAGTTGTCTTTTTGGTAGGCCTTGAATTCATGCCATTGGCGTAGTGACATCCACGCTACACCAGAATATGATGTATATGGTGGATGGGCAGTTTTTCACCGTTTGAGGGGAGGAAGATATTTTTGTGAGCCACCTGTCGACATTTAAGTATGTGGAGATGGACGGCGAGATCCACGAGACTCTATGTCAGGCCTTTGAGACAATCAATATTCATGAAGCTTCTCCCAGTCCAAGGAGCAAGAGCATTGAAAAGGTGGGAACCTCTATAGCCTCGTACAAACAAGATTTGGAGGTGGTACATTCAGGAAATGCCTAGGGTTGGGGAAAATTTGTGGAAGTTGACCGAAAAGAGGATAAGTTTGAAATCAGGTATCTACTAGGTCAATCAGAGATGTCAAAGAGCAAAGGATTGATAAGCTTCTCAAGCGGGGACATTATAGATCCAAATCAAGTTTGTGTTGCTGCCAAAGAAGACGTTGACAGTGAATGTGACCTAGAAAATTGGGTGCGTTTGTGTGTCCCCAGAGAAGAACTGAAGAACTGGTTTGTAGAAGATATTGTCCAAGTTACTTTCCATCCATAGTAATTTTCTTGTTTACTTCATTTCATATGCATGTAATATCCTGCACTATGCCTAAGGTGCACGGATCCATTTGTAGGGCCACCTTACATTATTTGCAATTTTAATTTACCAGGAATAAAGGACATTTTTCACTTAAAAATGTGTTCACTTTCTTTCATTTAAACTTTTTCACAAAAAAAAATGGCAATTTTTTATTTTGTTTTTTCTTTTCATAAAACTGAACTCTAAAATAAGCACATCACTTGTGCATAATTAATCACCCAGATTCCTTTGATAAAGATTATGGTATGAATGAGTATGACTTTGATAATCCAATTTATCAAGCTGACTTTGAGGAAGATTTTGAACTCCCCAAAGAATTAGCCAAGTTGTTATGAAAAGAGGAAAGGGTTATTCAGCCACATTAGGAGGAAGTTGAAGTTATCAACCTTGGGTCCGAGGATGTGAAGAAGGAAATCAAGATTGGGGGTGGGTTGCAAGCCAATATGAAAGAGGAGCTGGTTAGTATGCTTCGAGAGTATTTAGATTTCTTTGCTTGGTCATATCAGGATATGCCAGGTTTAAATATTGATATTGTGATGCATAAGCTACCACTAAGAAAGGATTGTCCTCTGATTAAACAAAATCTTCGAAAAACTCGTCCTGACATGGCCATATAGATCAAAGAAGAAGTTCAAAAGTAGTGGGATGCCGGTTTCCTTGCCATAACTAGTTATCCACCTTGGGTAGCTAATATCGTACCAGTGCCAAAGAATGACAGCAAGGTCCGGATATACGTTGATTACCGAGACCTTAATAGAGAAAGTCTAAAGGACGACTTCCCATTACCTCACATTGATGTATTGGTTGACAACAAAACTCAGTTCTCAGTGTTTTCTTTCATGGATGGCTTCTCCGGGTATAATCAAATAAAGACGGCACCGGAGGACATGGAGACTTATCCGGGTATAATCAAATAAAGATGGCACCAAAGGACATGGAGTAAACAATGTTCATTACCCATTGGTGTACTTTCTACTACAAGGTGATTCCTTTTGGATTGAAGAACATCGGGGCAACGTATCAACGGGCTATGGTAACATTATTCCACGACATGATTCACAAGGAGATTGAGTGCTACGTGGATGACATGATTGCCATGTCCTGAACTGAAGAGGAACATTTGGTTAATCTTAAAAAGTTGTTTGAGAGATTGAGGAAGTTTCGTTCGAAATTGAATCAGAACAAGTGCACTTTCGGAGTGCGTTCCAGGAAATTACTGGTGTCGTACCTCGAAAAATACGATCCTCACGATGGAAGCGAAGAAACAAAACAGAGTCGCCACCGAATTGAATTTATTCCTAATGAAGGGAAAAGGTAAATATCGATAAAATCTAAGAGATAATAAATGGTCATCGGAACCAAATTCTAAGTTCAGGAGTCAGTTACGCAAGAGGAATGTATTAGCATCCCTCACGTCCATTGTAATCAACGGGAACCTCTTAGCCTAATATGCAATTGAATGTTGACTTATGCTATTGTCTTCTTCTTAAAGGTAAAAGTTTACTAAGATCGTTTGTTAAGGAAACTGAATATTTTTTAATTATTGTGATTTGTTATGGAAAAAAGGTTAATTTTTTATTAGTGTGCTCGCCAAAGGTTAAAATCCTTGTGCCTACATATTCCCTTGTGCAATGCGAAAGTCATAGCTTCGTAGTTTGTGGGACTACGGTTTATTGGTTTGTATTTTTTAATGAATAAGTGTTTAGCTCATATGCTAACTTCTAAACATTTACTTGTCCGCTCTCGGGGAGGCTCAAGCACTAGTTTATATGTGTGTTAGCAAGGATCTAAACAAAACTCTTTTGAGAAAGATATTTGATCTCGATTAATATGTTTTAGAGACGAAAGGGAGAATGAATCACAACCCAAGGGCTATCCTCAAGAGCTATCATTCAAGAATTCAAGGAATGCGAGATTCCAGAACTCAGTTCTTTTGTTAATTAATTATGAAAAATAATTTGTATTTGTTGGAGAGATTTTAAGTTGGGTTTAAAAGAAAGAAACAAGTCGTCATCTTTAAGGGAGATATCTCACCTATTCAATCACAAACATTTAAAGGATAAAATAAAAGGGGAAGAAGCTTTAAACTTGGATATATGATCAACAAGCAATTGCCACATTCTTCCTTGAGAGAAATTGTTTGAAACGTTTGATTTATGTTTTAGGGGATAAGAGAAACGTCTTCCCTATGGAGATGAATCATGTCAAATCTCTTTGGGGAAGTTGAGTTGTTTTGAGATGAAAGATTTAAATGATTCACAACTCAAGGGCTAGCCTCAAAGGCGATCATCCAAAAATTAAGGGAATGCGAGACTCCAAGAACTCAGTTCCTCCATTATTTGCTTAAGAAAATAATGTGATAAATTAAGTAATTTAGAAACTAAAGGGTGAATGAGTCACAACCCAAAGAGCGAGCATCAGAAGCATTCATTCAAGAATTCAAGGAATTATAGACTCTATAACTCAGTTCTTTCGTGATTTGATTACGAAAATAATTTGAGTATATTCATGTTGGGTTTGAGTTAAATGGTTATTCGTAGTAGTTTAACATTGATGTTTGAGAGTATTTTAAAGACGAAATGGAGAATGACACACAACTCATGGAGTGAGCCTCAAGAGAATTTCATTCAAGAATTCAAGGAATGCGAGACTCCAAGAACTCATTCTTTCGTTTTTTAACTATGAAATGATTAGGTATTTTAAGAACGAGAGAGAGAGAGATAGAGAGAATGAACCGCAACTCAAAGAGCGAGCCTAGAGAGTGTTCATTAGAGAATTCAAAGGATGCGAGACTCCAAGAACTCATTATTTCATTGTTTAATTATGAAATGATTAGGTATTTTAAGAACGAGAGAGCGAATGAACCACAACTCAAAGAGCGAGCCTCAAGAGCGTTCATTCAAGAATTCAAGGAATGCGAGACTCCAAAAACTCAGTTCTTTCGTTATTTTATTTTGAGAGTTTTGATAAAAAAATGTATTTGTTTTTTAGGGTTTAGAACCTGATATATGGATCAAGTGTGCTTGGATTTGGTAATTTGCTATGGAAAATAAGCGCAATGTGTTCATTTGAAAAAGTCGAGAAAATGTGAAGTGTAAAGCCAATGTTTGATGGCGATCGTAGAACGATCGACTTACGTGCTCTCAATGAATAAATTTGTAGAAGTATTTACTTGGAGTTGTACCAAGAGACTTAATTACCTTTGAAACGATTATTCTTAGTGTGCGTGCTTTCATTTTTACTTGACAAATTTATGGTCATAATGTGAAAATAAAACTCAAACTCATACGAGTCATACATCATCATCATACAACCAAATAACGTGCAAAGAATATAATCACACATTATTCACATAAAATCGATCAAAGGATGATTAATGAATTAAATTAAAAATGTTTTTTTTTATATTCTTAATGTTAAATGAAATTAACTAAGTTAAATACAATTATCTAATAAAATTAATTAAAAAATTAATATTAGATAAAAGTGTTTAAAAATAATTAATTAACATTATTTGTATTTTAAACATACTAATGAAACAAATGTGAACAATTAAGAAAATCAGGACAAGAAAAGAAAGAAGAAAAAAAGGAAGGAATTAAATCAGTAAATGTTGGGGTGCCATTAACAAAATCACTAAGCCCACCCAGCAGAAAGCCCAAATGCGCATGGGAGGGTACACAGGATGAGCCCTGGTCAATGTTGGACTACCAGGATAAATTTGGATCATTGATGAAGAATGGAGTCAATAGCTGACTCCAGATCAAGGGCCTCATGATGTGTCGCTCCTGGGATTTTCATTAGTACAAACGCGAAAGTGGCACGGAAAAGGTAGAGTCGCCAACCAGACAATTTTATACCGAAGGAACGAGAAAGGTAATGCTACACAAACCTAAGGAAGAAGGAAAGGACGAGGTCCTGCTGTCACTCCCTGGATTTCTATCCTGGTAAAAATGCGAAAGTGGCGCGGAAAGAGGTAGAGTCGCCAGCCAGACATTTTTATCTCGAAGGAATGGGAATGGTAATGCTGCACAAACCAGAAGAAAAGAAAAGGAAGGACAAAGGTCCTGCGAACCAAAGAAACTGGGTTCGGGAGTCGGTTACAATCTGGGAAGGTATTAGCACCCCAGATCGTCTGCCGTACCCGACGAGATCCACGCTTGCAAAGAAACTATTTCAAAGGGTGTAAGAATGAAAGCTGCTACAAAACTGAAACTGAAACTGGATTAGAAAAGAAAAGAAAGGGGGGAAAATGTAGGGAAAATAAAAGAGTGTGCTCGAACGGGTCCTACCCCGATGCCTACGTACCTCATCTGGATAATGAGGATCAGAGTCGTCATAGTTCCCCTAACTAGGGGTGGAAAAGATTGCTTGTTTCTTAAGGCTTGAACTGCCTATGTCAATGCTCAGGTGTTGCAGGCTCGAACGACGAGTACGTTACCATCTCGCAAAATGACAAGTAGGAGCAAGTTCACACGTAAAGAGTGAAGGTGATGAGAAGAGAAGTCCCGAAGGAGACGCTTATTGTTTGTCTAGTGTTTTTTAGAGCTTTCTACTTTGAATTTTGCATAGGTAAGTGTACTTAAGTCTTACTTAATGGGATGTGTAATTCTTACATCATCCCGAAATGGAATGCGTAAGAGGCACACCTAGCAATGGAGGGAATCCCCAAATTGAGTCCCTAAGAGGAAGGCTCAGACACACTGACCTACTGGCATTTATTAAGTGTTTTTGTGATTTTTGGTTAAGAAGTTTTTTTTAGCTTTTCTTTGTGAAGTAATCTCAGGCTAATACCTATCCACCACGAGGGATATCCTATACCTCGCCCCGAAACAGAACGCGTGCAAGTATCTCATAGCAAAGTCTCGTGTCACATGAGAAGACTCGTCATTTATTAAAGTGACTTGAAGTTTAGTTTGAAGATGAGAAGAGAGAGCACCTAAAGGATCTCAAAGGTAAAAACTAAAGGGAAGACTACTCCTAATATTATCATTCATGGGATACCTAAGTTAGTGTGGTTTGGATTCTATCCTAAAAAGAAGGAAAGAAAGAAAAGAAGAAGAAGAAAGGAGTAGAAACGCTAGAAGACAACTTACCTCTCTAAAGAGGTTAAGTTGTTTCTAAGAGGGGAGAGTTGAAGTTAATCACAAGATGGCATAAGGCACATCACAAAGAAAAATGAGAAAGCAAAAATAAAGAATGAGATGAAGACTTGAAAAGTGGATATCATACACACTTCACTTACCATGAGCCCCTACAAAACAAAGGTTAGTGAACCACATAAGCATAAAATGAAAATAAGAATATTCAAACAATGCATAAACCAAAAACGACAATCACAAATCAACCACAATCAACAAAGTCAGTACCTAAACCCTATAAGTGACATAAAACAAAGACCAAGAAAACCTAATAGGATGATATAAATGTCTCCCTTAAACTAGGTTAGGAGGAGGGAAGAAAGAGACACGAAAAGCTACCTAAGAAGCAAAACACCAAACAAATACCAAAGGTCATGAGAAAATTATGAAATTAAATCTGTAAAGTCAACAACCAGTAGCAAACAAAGTGTCAAAATGGCTCACAAAATTCACAATAAAACTCTACCAAATGATCGCACAAAGTCGCTTAGAAACAATTAACGAAATCGCACAAATATTACTTACAAAACTATGGATAAGATGAGGTTAAAAATATGAAAATAATATTTTTATGAGCTATTCGAAGTCTTTAAAATGATGCAAAAAGAACGGAGTTAAAATATTTCTCGAGGTGAAAGAAATAAAATATACAAGTTAATGTGTTAATATGGAGATTAAATGAAAAAAGAAATTAAAAGAAAATTCGAAATACAATTGAGAAATTAATAAAAATCAGAAAATAAAATTGTACATAGTTTCTAAAATGACTTAAGATGCTACAATAATTTTTTGGGAATTTTTTAAAGTGTTTTGGTATTTTTAAAGAAATAAAACTAAACTATATGTGAAAAAGAAATAGAAAAGAAAAGGAAATAAGGAAGGGGGTGCAAACAGTAACAAAAATCAATTAAAAAAATAGAATGGGCCCAGGAGGGGGTGCTGGTAGCAGTGGCGCCTTAAGCCCAAAACGTAGGAAAGTTGAAGGTGCATGGGTGGACATGCGGTCAATCTGTTGACTGATGAGGACCGTGCGATCTAGGTCTCCAAAAGGTATCCAAATCAGATGGTTTAAAACGAAAGGTGCATGATGGTTATAGTGGGTGAGCGCGTGTGGAATAAAATGGGAGGGGTCCTACTGGACGGTGACAAGTGTCACCGCCGATATGGACGGGAATCAGAAAGCCATATCACCTTATCTCTTCGGTAGCCTCAACCACTACCCATCCACTTAATACTTCCAATTAAACTTTACATAATTTATTAACATTCAAAACTAACTAAAAAAATTCAGAAAACAAACAACTCTCTCTCTCTCTCTCGCCTCCTGTTCGCCTTCCTCGCCTTATCGCCGTCGATATTCTTCGCCCTCACTGCCTTATGCCGCCGTCCCTAACACCGCCGGCCTCTCCTCTCGTCTCCTCCGATCAACAAAATTACAAAACAAAAATCACTCAAGCTAATGGATCGGTGTAATCAGACGCACACACAATAAGAATCAACATAGAATAACAACACGCTTCAAAGAGTTATGAGATTGGCACCTGTAAGTCAAAATCGTGCTACGATAGGATAAGGAAGATGACGATGTAGCTTCGATTGATTAGAAAACCACGGTGATGAGATAAATGACTTTGTCAAGCAATGCCTCAATTTGAAGAAAAGTGATGAATTGCTTTGCTTTGATGAGGAGAAGTTACTAATGACGAAGCCGAAGATACGATCGACGAGACTTTTGATTTTGTGTGATGAAGAAGAATGGCGAAGAGATCCGTATTCTGTGTGGCAAAAATCAAAGACTTGGTTATGGTGACGTGATAAGGAAGATGAATCCACTTACTTGTTTTATGAAGAGTGAGTCTGATTTTTGTTATGGTGAGGAAACAAAGAAGAGTGTTTTTTGGTTGCGGTGGTGAATGAAAGTCCTGAAGAAAATCCGTTTTGGTGTTGCAAAGTAGATGGGGCTTATTGTTGTATGATGATGAAGGAGAATTCAGTTTTTGTATTTGGTGATGGAGAATGAAGTTGTGATGATGGAAGCATTGGAATGAATGAATGAGTGATGAAGATTGTTGAATTTTGTTTCTGTGATTGTGATTCACAAAGATTATTGGCAATTTTTCAGTTTTTGTGGTATCAGAAGCATAGTGAGAGGTCTCAACAGTTGGAGTTAAGTTTAAAGGCATTAGACGAAGCTCAAAAGGAGATAGCAGATCTTAAAGTACTAGCAGAAACCAAGAAGGAAAAGCCAGAGCCAGGGCCTAGTGAGGGAAATACAAATGTCTTCATGCAACAAATTAAAGACTTGCATGCATCTTTAGAGCACAGAGACTTGATGATCAAGAAGCTGATTGAAGATCCCACCCATCCAGATGCAGACAGGTTGTTTGAAGTTGTCAGGCACCTCAGTTGGCATTTGATGCACGTATAGTTTCCTAGGCTTTAGTTTTTTTTTCTGTTGGGTGCAGATTACCTACAGGCCTGTTGTAGGAATTCTTGTTTATTTTCTCTGTTATTTTTCTCCTATGCATTGTAAGACTTGTAACCCTTCGGGGAATTTCTGTTTACTCTTGCCTTGTAGGCAGATTTATGTTAATGCAATCTTTTTTAGTTCTTAGTCCTTGTATGCACCGACACTGAGTTTCTCTAGCCAACTGAATTTAGGTATCATGCAAATATTTCTTCTCAAAAGTCGGGGTCTGAGAGCCATTTGGATTTCTATTGAATATCGGAACTGGGGCACAAAAAGGCCTAGAGAATGAAACACAAAGCATTTGCATAGCATGCATATCACCTCTTGTCTGTTTTGCAGGTACATATTCCAGGTTCCTAACGTCTCATATTTTCAGGCACTATAGCTACTAGGAGGATTCACCGTTACCCGACTAAGGAAAACAGAGAAAGGACAATGGATCAGATGCAAGCTGATCTTTCTTAGTTTAGAACAAGGATGGACCAGTTCATGACTCTAATGACTGGTATGAACCAGAATCAAGATAGGCTAAGAGAGATGTTCAAGAGGACCCAAGTGTCTCAAGAGGGAAATAGAGTTGGCGGAGGAACATGTGCTCATGGCAATACTGGTGGTACTCTAGAAGTTATTCCTGTTGTTAATGCTAACGCTGGTGGTCTAGGTGGGGAGGACCAATGCTTGTATGGATGATCAGGTGGACTAATATCACTGTCTTAGAAGAGGTAAATGGTCTGAATGTTGAAGTAAACTATCATTTTGAGGAGATGGCTGAAAATATTCATTCCATAGAATCTCAAAACACTTTGGGTTTTGATGTAATTGATCTGGGTTTGGTCCCTAGAGTCAGGATTCCCCATAAATTCAAGCCTCCCACATTTGATAAATATGATAGCTCTACATGTCCCAAGACTCACCTCCAGGCTTATGTGGGAAGGATTACATCCTACACAGACGATGAAAAGCTCTGGATGTATTACTGATGCGTGTTTTTCGCAAGTGTACGAACACGTCAGAGTAATCTAAAAGATTGTCGAATCCACAGAGACCAAGTGTCAATCTATCATACCCGTTGTTATGGTGTGTATCTAAGGCAATTGAATATAATGGTTTTAAGGAGTGTGCAATGGTAAATAGAATAATTATTTTAAATAATTAATAAAGACAGGCTCGAATGTAATTCACGTAATCAATTGATAATCCGTTACTTGTTAATAGAACTACTTATGGGCAATGTTTTCCACTTTGAAAAGAACTAATTTAATAGGAACTGTCGCTTTCGCGTATTCAGAACCGAGTTGTACTCTCTAATCAACCCCTGCTATTGTCACGGATAAATAGGTGCGTATTGCGTTAGAGTAGTAAACCTATTTTTAAGAAATATAGTATCTTAACTAGGTTGAAAAGTACTTTAACCTGGATTTCTTAGCAAAAAGAGGTTCTCACGAACCAGACTCTAAACTTCTTAACGCGTCCGAAAATGGTTTTTAAATCTCTTTTCTTTTTAACCTAAAAACTCCTAATGAACTAGACAAAGCGCTTTTGGCTGTTTTTGAAATAGTTAAAAACAATTAAACTTATATTGAAAGTTAAAATATCCCTTAAGTGTTTCTACGAACAATTGTACGAATTACCGGTTCAATTACGATCCTTACATTCTAACCTTTATGGATTTAGTTAGACATGGTAAAGTAAAAGTTCTTTTTATTATTTTTCATAAAAATAATTAGTGTGAGTGCGGAAAGTAAATAAAAGTAGTGCGAGTGCGGAAAGTAAATAAAAGTAGTGCGAGTGCGAGAAATAAAGGTATTTAAAGCGTGTGCAAGAAATAAAAGTAAAGTAAAGCGAGTGCGGAAATAAAGTAAAGTAAAGCAATGCGGAAAGTAAATAAAATAAAGCGAGTGCGGAAAAATAAAATACGAACTAGAATTAAAATGGCAGCAGGATTAACTTCCTCCCAGAGTGCTCCAAAACTCGATCACAGACGTATACAGACTCGATCACTCGATTGTAGTAACACCCCGATGTGAAGTGATTACTACTTTAAAATTGATATATGCCTAAGAGATACTAAGTTTGGATGATTGAAAACGAAAATCTAAGGCCCTATTTATAGGAAAAAAAATAGTAAGAAAAGACCAGGATGCCCCCTCCACTAAAAAGTGGAGGGAAACACTTTTGCCTTGTGGCTCCCGCCACAAGGCCATGGTGCCCGCCATAGGTGTAAAGTGGTGGAGAAAGTGGGGATCGTGGGCTTTGGCAGTTGTGGAGTGATCTTGAGACGTGGCCATGTCATGGCTGACCCCGTGGCGCCAGCCATGGCGGATGCCGTAAGTGTAAAAAGCTGAATTTCTTGATTTTCGTCCGTTTCAACTCCTTTTTTGCTCCTTTTCTTGATTTAGGCGTCGTTTTCATAAAAAACCTGAAAATAAAGAAAAACAAAGTAATAACATAACAAAATAGCAATAAAAACTAAGAATGCATGCGAAATCGGAGTCAGAAATACGGTGAAATTTAGTGTTATCAAATCCTCCCACACTTAGACCTTTGCTTGTCCACAAGCAAACATTTAAAGCTCAAAAATGAAGAAAACTGGTGTCAACATGTGATTTGGGCTAAGAGGGCTTCTAAGTTCAAGTCAGGATGCAGTGACAGGTACTAACTAAGTGAACCAAGGGTGCCATAGTGACACAGACATAGACTTCAATCCTATATTAACCAACCCATGTCATCCCACAAAACCTAGGCCTATCTTCTCATCTTTTTTTGGGTCCTTTTCATTCAGGTGCAATCACATTAAGCCCGTTATCCGTACATGCTTCATAGTAGAGTGACCGGTTAGTGATTCTGATCTAAAACATAGGGTTTCTAGCACATAAGCATGTGTAAACCCGTTTTATTTTGACCTAAATGTAGCTGCGGGGGATCGGATCGTAATTCGCCCTACCAAGTTCAGTGTCAGATACCTCTGAACCAACTAACAATAGGTGACTGCAATTTTTTCTTTTTGTGGCAAAAAAATTTTTCTTCTCTTTTTTCGGTTTAAATGACTTTGTGAGGGTCACCTATCCCAGAGTTTGCCTTTTTCTCTTTTTTATTAGCACTGGATCATTCACTTATGTTCATCGCCCCCTACGTAGAGCATGCTTAGGCCGGAGCTGATTGCTAGAATAAACTACTTAGGACAATTTTTGAATGATAATAAAGGCCATGATGTGCGGGGTTTAGGAGTGATTCCTATATTCAAGAGGTCTATGGTGCTAAAATGATACTGATGTTTCAAAGCGTTTACCTAAGTCACCATATCCTAATGTAAACCTGTCTCAAAGCCCGAAAAACATGTGAAACAACATTGTTTTTTTTATAAGGATAAGGAAATGGGAAGAATGAGGGTGTACTAAAGATACACTATACTGGTGACTCGTCGGACTCATGTATTATCTAAGAAAACTTAAACTAAATAACTAACTTGAAAAAGAAAATGACAGAAAGCAAATAAATAACTAAGAAGGAAAATAACAAAAAACAATAAAATCCTCTCCTACACATAAATCGAACATTGTCCCCAATGTTTCGAAATAAGATAAGGAGAGTAACCTGGAAAACTACTGTGGAGGAGCACTGGTGCCCTCGTCATCCTGCTGTGATGGTCTGGAACGACGGGATCTACTGCGCTGCTGGTCCCTCTGTTCAAGTCATGCTGAAAAGGAAGCCTGGGCACCCCGAACCTCTCGAAGGTTACCTAGGATGGAACCCTGAGTGGCCTCCATAAGCTGGTGGTGCCGGCGGTTGACTTCTTACTGACGGGCCTGCTCTGATGTGATGTCGGTCAAGGCACGACAAACGTTACTGTAGGCACGATCTGAAACCAATTGCGATTGTTCCATGAAGCTCATGTTGTCCGTCATTTGTTGTGAAATAGTAGAGAGTATGTTGTCTCGCCTTGCCTCTCTAGCCGTCATATCACGCCAAATCTTCTCAGTGACATAGAATCCAGGAATAGCACCTGCAACAGGGTTAGAGGAAGATGGTGCGGTGTGTGACTGTGAAGGATGATGGGGGGACACGTGAGGTACGAGAGAATGTTCTCTCCGATCATATTCTTCATCAGTATCATGTGCCTCCCCATTAGGGATATTAGGAGGAAGTGGACCCAAAACAGGTGGAGCATTCAGATCATAGGTCCAGTTCCTTTCAGTACGTACATCGATACATCTACTGCAAGGTAAAGCAACAGATGGGATAGCTACCCCTTGAACCATCAACTCATAACCACCAGCTTTCCTCGTTCGGCACAATTTCATGTCTTTTAGAAATTTTAAATTAATTGTGCGAGGAGGTAGGGGTTCAAGTGTAGCTATCTCATTGTTCAGGTCAAGAGCCCGAGCAATAGACGTAACAAGCCCTCCAATAACAATCGGTCCTGTTTTATTAACAGTTAAAGCCACGTGTGTAAGCATAAACGGGACCGGATTGATATGAGTATTAGTGAGGCATCCTTGCAAAAATAGGAGCTCTTTAGCGTTTACCTTTTTTGGACTCTCCCGTCCAAAAATAGTACATGCCAAAAGATATCTGAAAACTCTTATGGCCGGGTTATGGATGGCCGACGCAAGTATTCCTTCAAAAGAATTTATTTAAGTACTTGACAGCCTCTTCCAGAAGGAAAATACTTCGGCCGACCATTCCGAATCCAAAGGTGCCTCACATATAGCACCTTCCCTATGGGGGATTCCTAACAAGCCTGTTAGTTCGCCGGTACTGTATTCGTATTCAATTCCAAACAGTCTAAAATTAATAGTACTGACTGTGCTAGCAGTGTTAGGACTGACAGTGTATATCAATGAACTTAAAAACTCAACTGTCAGCCTCTCATAGGTAGGTTCCTGATTAACAAAAATATTATGCAAGCCTAGAAAATCTAATAAATGAAAAACACTATGATATAGACCCAAAGAGTAAAGACAGTTATCATCGACGTACCTAGTCGAGAGAATATCTCGACTCTGAAGCCTTTGAATAATTTATCTTTGCCTATCTCCCGGTCTTCCATCGCGAAGAAGATATCCGTTGAACTCCATTGTTGTTGCTCCTTGAGAAGTGAAAATGGTGAAGAATGGTTTATGTGAGAAATGGTAAAGGTTGGATTTTTACGGTTTGTGGTGGATGAAAATAAAAATGGATTTTGGATGGGATTTATAGATGGTGAATGTATGAGAAAGGTGGGAGCTTTAATGGGGTTCAATGGGGTTTTTGGAAGATGGAAAAATGGGTTTTGGAAGTTTGAAGGTGTGAAAATGGTGGGGGAGATAAATCTGCCCCGAAATAAAGGAGGACGGTGTGGCGGGCGCCATAGGGCCATGGCAGGCACCACAAGGCCATTTTGCCTTTGGGCCTAAAATCTTCAATTCCCATTTTGGGCTTTGCGTACCTTTGGTCTTCGGGGGGTCCGGATAGCGTTTTCTTCTTTCTTCTAAGGCATGAAGCTTGCATATTTTTTTATGAAGACAAAAAATGAAAATATTTTTGTCCCCCTTTTCTTTTCATTATTCGACATAAAATAAAATAAAATAAAATGAAAAGAAATTTGAGATTAGTGCATGAAATAATATATAAGATAAAAATCAAAGTACATGGAAAATGTAATATATGTGATAATATAAAATATGTCTGGAGATGCGAGAAATAAAATAAGGCATGAAAAATTAAATACTAGAGTAATAATGTCAGTTTAAAACGATCATGTGGTAGGCCTCTCTTCCTGGTTCGATCCACGAATCTCAACTATCTCCCTCCGAAGCTTGCTAATCTCCTGATATAGAGCATCGGCCTCTGAGGCATGAGTGAAATCAAATATCTCAATCTGTAATGCCAAGTCTGCTACTTCCTGCTTGAGCAGGGCAGTCTCCTTGCGGAGCTCGTAAATTTGGGTCTGTAGATCAGGCAGCTGCAAAGACATATTGTTAGACATAATAGTGATTCAGAGAGAAAGAGGTGTAGGAGTGTACTCAACGGCGGGAGGTGATTTTGACTCTTCGATAGTCTCTCCATAACCCTCTAAAGCATAACTCCAATTAGCAGGGTCGTGTACACTGGTCATCAGTGGGTCAGGTAATGTAAAGTAATGTATCACTTCGTCGTCGATCAGTAATCTAAACGTGTTGGGCTCAAAAGAGGCCCTCCTCATCAATCCTCTGTCAAGACAAAAGTCAACATCCAGGGTGGTGTAATAGCAGAAGGTCCTGAGATGCAATAATTTACGAGACAAACCCAATGCAGTAGCAATCTGTGTAACAATCCCACTGACGTGTATAATGCCTACAGATGACTTGGCGACATTGGCAACACCCTTCAACAGAAAGTTGCCACAAGCAACTGGGCGTGACTGAGTCGCACAAAACAGTAGGAAAATCTCCTTCTCACTCAGCAGAGTCTCTGTATCTGGCAAACCGAGGAAAGAGTGTGCTAGAATCATCTGGAAGTACCTTAACGCAGGATTGTGGATTACCTGAGAAAACTGAGTGGAAGGATCTTGGCTCCCTCCACCTGAGATGTTACTCCAAAGCGTTTCCACTTCTCTGCTCATAAAATACCCCATCGGTGTCTCTGGAATAACATCAGGAGTAGTCTGAAAATCTAGTAAATCACCAAACTCTTTGTGAGAGAAGGAGTAGTCAGTCTCGAACAACCTGAAAACAACATGTCCATCTGGTCCAGCCTAAGGATCATAATCAAATGAGATGAGGAACTCTAGAGTCATGTTCCTGTAAGTGTTGTTCATATCGTCGAACTGGTCTCACTGGAGTTGGTGGCATAAGAATCTGACGCTTGACTCTATCCCCAAAGCATCCATGCAATCTTAGTCTGGTTACCGTGTAGGTGCCAGAGGGTGTCTCATGTGGACATAGTAACGCTCTCTCTGTGCGTCGTCTCTGAAGGCCACGTGCATGTCATCGGGGTTCTGCATTCTGCACAAGGTTAGCAAACAATGGTCCTGAAATCACATAAAAGATTCAATCGTTAGTCCTGACAGAATAATAAAATAAAAAAATTAAAATAAAGCAAAAATAAATAAAAAGTAAGTAAGATAAGAAAACCATGGGTTGCCTCCCATGCAGCGCTTGTTTAACGGCATTAGCTCGACGACCGAATTTTATACATCATTCTAAGGATTTGGTTGATCACTCAGAGTATGGCAGGAGTATGTTGTTGGGATGTCACCTCCTTTGTAGGGCTTCAGCCTCTGTCCATTGACGATGAACGATTTACATGTTTGGTTCTTGATTTCAATAGCACCAGATCTTAGAATCTTAGATACTTCGAAAGGGCCAGTCCATCTCGAACGAAGCTTCCCTGGAAAAAGTCGTAACCTAGAATCGAACAGGAGAACATGATCGCCTATTTTGAAGTCTTTTCTTATGATTCTTTTGTCATGCCAAGATTTTGTTCTTTCTTTGTATACGATGGCATTTTCGTAGGCAGATTGTCTGAGCTCTTCTAATTTGTGGATATCAAGGATATGTTTTTCACCAGCAGTTAGGTAATCCAAATTCAATGTTTTGATGGCCCAATAGGCCTTATGCTCCAACTCAAAAGGTAAGTGGCATGATTTTCCATAGACCAGTTGATAAGGGTTTGTTCCTATAGGGGTTTTGAAAGTGGTTCTATAAGCCCATAACGCTTCTTGAAGTTTCTGCGACCAATCTTTTCTAGATATAGAGACAGTCTTCTCAAGAATTTGTTTGATCTCCCTATTAGATACTTCCACTTGTCCATTGGTTTGTGGGTGGTATGGTGTTGCTACTCTATGCTTAACTCCATACATGCTTAAAGGTTTATCAAATATTCTCGATATGAAGTGTGATCCTCCATCACTTATGACTAAACGGGGGGTTCAAAACCTGGGAAATATATAGTTTTTGAACACTTTGATGACTACTCTGGTGTCATTCATGGGTGCGGCGATAGCTTCAATCCATTTAGACACGTAGTCAACAGCTACTAAGATATACTGATTTCCTAAAGATGGTGGGAATGGTCCCATAAAGTCTATACCCCATACGTCAAAGAGTTCTACTTCTTGGATATTTCTTAGAGGCATTTCATTACGTCTTGAAATATTTCTTGTACGTTGGCATCTGTTACATTTGATAATGAAAGCATGGACGTCACGCCACATAGTGGGCCAGAATAGGCCAGCTTGAAGAATCTTGGCATAGGTCTTAGATGTGCTTGCATGTCCACCATAGGATGCAGAGTGACAATGCTCAATTATATTATGAACCTCCTCTTCTGGAACGCAACGGCAAAAAATGCCATCTTTACCTCTCTTGAAAAGAAATGGTTCGTCCCAATAGAAGTTTCTCACATCACTGTAGAACTTCTTTTTCCGGTGGTAATTTAGATCGGGGGGTATGATGTCAGCGGCATGGTAATTAACAAAGTCTGCATACCAAGGCACATTACTTATAGCTAAAGATTTATGAGAATGCTCATGTGGGTCTGGATTATCATCTTCGATAGTTTCTAGTTGGGCTATCAGTCTATCAAAGGCAAAATCGTCATTTATGGGTACTGAGTCAGGTTTCAGGTATTCTAGCCTAGAAAGGTGATCGGCTACTACATTATATGTACCTTTCTTATCACGGATATCTGAATCAAACTCTTGCAGTAATAGAATCCATCGAAGTAACCTAGGTTTGACATCCTTTTTACTTAGTAAGTAACGAATGGCAACATGGTCGGTGTAAACTATGATTTTGGCTCCTACTAGATAAGATCTAAATTTGTCTATGGCAAAAACTACAACTAGGAGCTCTTTTTCGGCTGTTGCGTAGTTGAGCTATGTGTCGCTCCCGAAGATTTTCATCCCGGTACAAGCGCGAACGGTCGGCGAAAGGAGAAAATGAAGTGAAGATGAATAGAGTCTCCAGCTAGGCATTATTATCCTGAAGGAAAGGTAATGCTGCATAAACCTAGAAAGAGATGGATAAGACGGTTGCGAACCAGAGAAACTGAGAAAGGGGGTTGGTTACAACCTGGGAAGGTATTAGCACCCAGATTGTCCGTCGTACTCGATGGGATCCACGCTTAAAATATTTGTGTTTAAAAGGGGTAGGTATATGTGCTATCTGTGTGCAAAAGCTGGAAAAAGAAATGTACAAGTGTCAGTGCAAAAGGGAGTGAAATGCTCAGGACTGAGGCTTAAAAGAGAATGTTGAAAGAGGGGGAATATAAAGAGACTTTTGTTCGATAACTGTTAAGTTATGCCTACGTATCCTCGCGTGCAATGAGGAAGTCAGAACACCGTAGTTCGACTCAAAGAGACTGAAAGATAAATAGACTGATGAACTGCTTACTTATCTATGCTCAAGTGTATGACCTGTCTGGCTCAGGTGCAAACTGTCTTGCATTAGACGGAAGAAGCAAGTTCTCGTTTGTGAGTGAAGAGGATGAGAAAAGAATCCCGGAGGAGACGATTATTGTTTGTTTTTGATGTTTTCAATATTTTATTGCTTTTTGTGTTTGTCATAAGTTAATGAGCTTAAGCCTAAACCAAGAGTTAGTAAACTCATCACATCCTCCCTCTGATTAGGGGTAATGAGAGTACCTTAATTATGAAGTAAGTACCTCAAACTTAATTACCATGATGAAGGATTAAGATCATTAACCTACTTGTTGATTATTTAGATGTTTTTGGAGTTTTTGTTTAGTGTTGAGTAATGAGTTTAAGCCATAATCAAGGATTTAATGGACCCATTACACCATCCTAATAGAAGGATAATAGATGAGAACATTTAAGCTGAGTAAGATACCTCAACTTAATCCATGATTAGGGATTAACCTCATGACAAAACAAAGCCTTTATTAAAGTGGATTTTAGTTAATGGTAGGATTGAGAAGTGGGTTTTATGGTTTGTAATACAACTTGAGGGGGACTTGTCCATTAACACTAGGGTTAGTCCTTCTTAACCAATTAAGGAAAAATTAGAACCCTAATACAAGGCCCAAGTTACAATCTATTGTCTTAGTGATTATTAGATGGATTGATTAAGAGATTTAAACACATTAAAGTTTTAACACTAAGGATTAAAGTTATACACTCCATCCTAAGAGAAAGATGCAGGCATACCCTTAATCACAAAGGTATGCCTGCAAGAGACACAAAAGAGGACACAAAGGTAAAACTAATTGGGGACTAATAAAAACCCTAATTTTTATCATGCTTAGGTGTTACTAGGGTTCATGAGGCTTGCAAGAGATATTCAAGAATAAGCCACCAAGGAAGAAGCAGAAGAAAGAAGGAGAAGAAGAAAAAACAAGTTAACTTACTTCTCTTAAGAAGATAAGTCACTTGAAGAAAGAAGGTGAAGAAGGAACATGAATGAGCAAGCTCACTCTAAAGCAAAAGTAAAATACAGCAATGAATGCATAAGAGAGATGAGAAGAGATTGTGAGAAGTGAAGGGAAAAAAATGCAAATCAAATCAAAAATGTAGAAGAAATTTGTGATAAAATTATGCTAGAAACTACATGTTAAATGAAGATCAATGCAAAAAGAACCATTATCATACCATTCTTGGTTAGGCAAAAAATAATTCTTGAAGTTAGGGTTCTAAAATGTGAATTTTATGAACCCTAGATTCTAGAAAATTATCAAAGGTGGTTCAAAACCAAAAAGAAATTTGTGTGGATGGTATGATAATGTTTCTAAATGTTTAAAGATGCTATGTGAATTTTTTTGGGATTTTTAGAAACCTAAATGATATTTTAATTAATTAATTCTCATTAATTAATTAAAATAAACACTTAAATGTTTTAAAAATAATTTTTAAATGAAAAAAATAAAAATAAAAATATTTTTGGGTTAAGAAAATTATTTTAAGTAAAAATGCAGAATAAAATTATTTTTTGGAATTTTCTAACTATTTTTAATAAAATGTACAAAACAAATAAGAAAAATTGATATAAAAATTGAAATAAATAGAAGTAAACGCATGAAGGGCTGGGATTGAATCTGGGGTTTCTTGGGTTGACTGCACGCCAGATCCTATGGCCAGTATTCAAATTTCATTAACCCTAATTAATTAATTAATTCTTTAATCCATGATTAAAACTAAGGAAAAGATCTCAGCAACACAACGCGCGCGGGAGATGGAAATCCAAGGGTCCAAATTTAAGAGAAGCCCTAACCCTAATTAACAAACTAAATACTTTCAGGTCACCGGAGAAGAGCTTCGGTCGTCTTCTCCGGTGACACCCTCACTTGAAAATCTCCAACTTTCTCCCTAGGTTATTTATGGAGTTCTAAAGCTCCAGATTAACTCCTCTCACCTCCCTAAATCCAAATCCACCCTCAAAACAAATTTCTTATGGCTCAATCCTAAGATTCGAAGAGAAACATAAAAATGGCAAAAATTTCAGACAATCAGTACATTCTCATTTCTACACCATTTTCGAAAATTCAAAGCTCAGTGTGATCAGTGAAGCATGCTTTTTCTTAATGGAACATAAAATACGAGTTCTGGAAAAATGAATTCAGATGACTACCTGAGATGAAGCTTTTCACACTTGAGCTTTCTGGCCACTTCCTTGGTGCAAAATGGTTCTAATGACCTCCCTGAAGAAGTTTCAATGCTTGGAAAGCTTTGAGACTGGCTGGTTTGAGTGGTAGCAATCCAACTAGTCATAAATCGTGTTTGGTGTATGAGGTGTTTTTGGCTGTTTTAATGGGTGGTTTGTGATCAGTGGATGATTTTGAGATGAATGGTGGAATTGGTTTGAAGATTGAGTGAGTGAGCTGGGAGTTTCGAAGGAAAATGCAAGAGGGAGTGTTTTTGGCAATGCTGAGTTCTTGGAGGTTTCAGCTTGTGTGTGTTATGAAAAATGATCCTTGAGGCATGCTTGTAGTGTCTGGATTGGGCAGAGAGTGGGTGGTGGACTGTTGTGATTGGTATGGGTGAATTTGCACAAAGTCAATATTTCTTGTACTTGAGGTATGGGCAAGGATGTAGCTGGCTTTTTGGCATGTCCATGTGCAGCTGAGTTCAAGGATGTCCACAAAATCAATCTTGAGGCATTTCAGCAAGTTGAAGCAAAGTTATGGGGTGTTTTGCATATATGTGAAGTCTTGGCCCCTTTGAGAATTCTTGATGTTCAAAGCATGAAGTCTTGCAATTATTATCTAAAGGAAATGCACTATGATGTTATGATACATTGAAGTGTGTTTGAAGTCACAAAAAGCCTTGACAAGTGGTTTTGCAAAGAATCCCTTTTGGTGCATTCTTGAAAATTATGGGATTTTTGCCAACTTTGACAAGCCATATCTTGAGTTCCAAAATGAATTAGATCTTGTTCTTGTACTTTTTGAAAAGGGAATGATCCAATCTACAACTTTCATGACCAACAATTTTTCATTTGAAGCATTTTTGGTTGAGAAAGAGGAGGTTGAAAACCTTTCCCAAAATGGAAAGTTTACATTACAAGTCATTTCCATTTTTGGCAACTTTTGGTTTAGCTCACTTTTCTTCAATTTTGTGAACTTATAAGCACTTCAATGATCAAATAAATATCATATAACTTCTGTTTGATGAAAAATCCATTTTGGTTCCATTGTTGGGGGCCTCAGATGCCCTGATTTTGCTCTGACTTGCTCAAGAAGTTACCCAATAAACAAATGACTTCCACAATTAATTTCTTCATAAAACTTGGTACACATGATCCTTATAACATATTGACACCATTAGAAACAATAATGACCAAAAAAATTGGAGTTATGGCCTCTGAAACCCAAACCCTAATTTCTGGTCATCTGTGCAGTGAAACCCTAGCTCAGCTTCCATGCTTTCCAAGTTCTTGTGATTTTTTGCCTTCCTTGATCTTTGAAGGATATAATATGATGATTGAACATACATGGACCCTCTTGGAATGATTGGATACCTTTGGAGTGGCTCAGATGAACCTTGGATTGCTCAGATCACAAACCCTATATGCAGATGAACTTGAACTAATGCAGTGAAACAAAAATGCAATATGATGGTATGCATAAGCTAATACAAATATGAAGTATCACAAGCCATGGTGTGAAATGAGTGAGGGAAAATTTGGGGTGTTTACAACTGCCCCTATTCAAACATGAGTTAGCTGTGCAGGATGTAAGCGATGAGCTTAACAAACAAACAAGATAACTTGTGGTTGAATACCAAAGACAGTCCAAAATTTGCACTCACTGGGGAGAAGAAGAAAAAGGATATAAATTATAAAGGACAATATGGTATGATTATCAAATGAAGGTGATGGAGGACGACCATCGGGCAGAGGACGACTTCTGGGGAAAGCAATGACGGGGACGACCGACAAGCTGGGGAAATAAAGAGATCATAATGGGGACGACCATCAAGTAAAGTAACTAGGTTCTCTGGGGATTAAAGTAAAGGCAATGATGGGGATGACCATTGGGTTTGCAAAGTAAAGTACACATTGATGGGGACGACCATCAGTTCAAAGAATAATGATGAAGGACGGTCATCAATGGTGAAGGACGATCACCTAGCAGGGGACGGCTGCTCTTTATCACAACATAGGACGAATGCCGGATAGAAAAGGTCGACGATGGGGATGACCATCGGATAAGCATGATGAAGGACGATCATCAAGAGGTGAAGGACGATCACCTAGCAGGGTACGGCTGCTTTCAGGGTTTATCATGACATAGGACGAATGTCAGATAACAAGATCAATAATGGGGATGGCCATCGGATAAAATGATGAAGGACGATCATCAAGAGGTGAAAGACAATCTCCTAGCAGGGGACGGCTGCTAAATATCACGACATAGGACGAATGCCGGATAGAAAGGGGCTCCAATAAAGGGGACTCCACTGGGGAAAGGATGAGGGACGGTCATCCATAGGTGAAGGACGATCACCTGGCAGGGTACGACTGCCGAAAGTATAATGACATAGGACGAATGTCAGATAGAAGAAAAGTTACTTCACTGGGGAACGGTAAACACAGACGAGTGCTTACGCTTAAGAAATAAAGGTATCACTGTTTGGCAACGTGTATAGATTAAAGATGCGGACGAGCATCCTTAAGATCGTGATACGGACGAGTATCGGTAGAAACAAACGCTGACTCATGTTCAGAGATGATGGTACGGACGAGTACCAACTAGTTAACAAAGAACACGGACAAGTGTCGAATCTGTGGGGAATAAGTGTATATGCGAGATACAGAAGAGTATCTGTATGAGTAAAAACAAGCATTGTGAAGTATGAGCAAGGCACGGACGAGTGTTTGTTGCACCCCAAAATTTTCCCTCACAATATAAGACTTTGTGTGCTAAGAGGTTCACAAGGTTCACAAGATTCACAAGACACCTTATGAGGTTCACAAGGTTCACAAGACATCTCATGAGGTTCATGAAGTTTACAAGACATCTTATGAGGTTCATAAGGTTCACAAGACATCTTATGAGGTTCACAAGGTTCACAAAGTTCACAAATAGTCAGAAGATTTGACAATTCCCTCAGACAATGCATCCTCCTAAGCACTGCATCCTAAACTAGGGTTTTGAATTTAATAAGGCTAAATGGACTTCCAAGACTTCAAGTGAGCTTCATAACATCTTATATGTGTTTAAGAACCCACATGACAAGTTTCAAGACTTTTCTCAAAGGTTTGCTCAGTCAGATGATCAGATAGGTCAAAATCAGTCAAAGCAGTTAAAAAGTCAAACTGAGATCAACTGTGGTCAAATCAAAGTCAAACTTCATGATTTTTTGCCAACATCAAGTATATGAAGTAAAATTCATCATTTGATCAAGGGTTGATCATGATTCATCAAGGAGATTTCAGATCATCAAGAATCAGGAGTTTCTAAATTAGGGTTTCCTCAGGAAAAGTCAACTGAACTTTGACCAGCCATAACTTTCACATACTTCATCAAGAATTTTCCATCCAAAGCTCATTTTGAAGGAAATTGAATTCTCTACAACTTTGTGTCTCACAAGCCAAGCCCAAAAATGCTTCATTTGGAAGGTATGAGCTAAGACATTATAGGTCCTTTTAAAAGTCAACAAAAAGTCAACAACTTCAAAAGGGCATAACTTGAGAATGGTAAATGATATGGACATGAAACCAATGGGGTTGGTTAGAGGACTCTTTAAGCTTTCCAAAATATCCAAGAAGACCCTCATAGCATTAAAATTGAAGGATATGTGCCCTTGCAAAGTTGGGAAATTTTTGGGTGGTGATGAAGAAAATAGGGTCTTAAAACCAAATTCTTTCAAATGGGCTGAACTTTTTGTGACCCAAGGTGTTCCATGACATCATGCACGAAATTTATTTGATATTTTCATAATTTTATTTTATTTATTTTATTTATTATGATTTTTTACATTAAAAATCATTTTAAATTTAAATAAAATATCAAATATGAAAATCTAAAATATATTTTGGTTCTAGAAGGTCATAAACATGAATTGGATTAAATTGATACACAATTGATGATGATTGTCTTAAGATAGAAAGGTCTCATTCAAAAATATATGAAATTTAAGACATTATCTTTTTCAATCTCCAAAAATCAAAAAGTCCAAACAAAGATCCAATTTTTTGACCTAGCTTCACTCAACTATAAGTATGCAAACCATCACAATGCATTGGGGATGAATTTTCTGCCTCAAGAGTAAGTTTCCAATTTTCCAAAACTCACCAAAAACACAATTCGGATTTCACAATTCAAGCTCTTTCAAGGCAATTTGAAGGTTGATACATGTTCTATGGACATCATTGAACCTATTCCAATCATTAAAAGCATCAAAAACATGACATAGTGCATAACCCGAATCAAACTTTTCATGTCTTGATGATTTTTTCGTTTTCTTATATTTGTGTGTTATAAATGAGATTTGATCATTGTTTCATGTTTGTATTGAGTTGTTGATCGTTTCTGGATTGTTTAATTGGAGTTTCGTTACAGGTTTAAGGAATTGCCATTGCTAGGGTTTCGGCCAAGCAATTAGGGCTTCACACTAAACCTAATATAAATGAATTTGGAAAACATAGGATGATTGTGTAAGCTTTGAGGATCACAACGCCCTAATTAATTGAAGAAAATTGTATTGTTTGCTTGCTGGTTGAAATTCGCAGGTTCTGGATATCAAGAACTCGCAGGAAAATGTGTAGATGAATTCGCAGCAAATTTCGAAGGTAACCAGGAGGAAGACGAAGACCTGGCGCGAATTCCAGAATTCAAATATTTGTTTGTTTTTTTATTATTTACGTTTGGTTTGTATTTCACAGCGTGCATGTTAGCCTGATGGTTGAAAGCTTGTCCTTGTGAGGGTTAGGCCCTTGGTTCGATCCCTGGGTGCATCAACCTTTTTCTTATTTTTTCCATTTAACCATATGACTTAATATATTATAACTTGTGGTGGATTATACATCAGATGCGCCCTTCTGGCTGGATGGTAAGAGTGTTTGCTTGTTATGTGAAGGTCCTGGGTTCGAAACACTCCCCAGGCCTTTTTGTGTTATTTTGTTTTGTTTTTGTTATGATTTCCAAGATTTTGAAACAAAACCATATGGAGTTCCCTCCTTCTCACCTGCGCGTGTGTAGCCCAGTGGTTGGTGTGTTGGTCTTGGGAGCCTGAAAGCTCAGGGAACTGGGTTCAAATCCCAGCCCAGGTAAGTTTTCCATTTTTTTCTTGTTTTTTTGATTAGTTTGTTTATATTATAATTAAATAAATTTCAATAATAAAAATAAAATGTTTATATTATTATTTTCTTTTCTATAACTTAAAATTCATTTTTTTCAATTAAACCTTATTAGTAAAAATTATTTAAAGTTTATCTTGTTGTATATTATTAATAATTTTGTATAATTAATTTATATTAGATAATTTATTTTTCTAAACATATGAACCCTAATATTTTCATAAACCCTAAAATATTTTTAAAACCTAATTATTTCTACAAAACCCTAATTTTCTTTTACATAAAATTTAATTATAACTTTTAATTTATTTATTTGTAAACATCAATTATGTACATATTTTTATAATTTGTTTATAATTGTTATTTAATATAATTCTTGCATATAAATAATTTTAGTGTATGCTTAAAATAATTAAAAACTCCTAATTTAATTTTGTAAATATAATTTATTTTCATAATATGTTTATTTAATTATAATTAACCTTATTTTCATAATATGTATATAATTTAAATCTTTATAAAAATTAGGATATAATATGAATTGTTTATTTTTCTTCTTAAAAATCTTTAAAAAAAAATAATTGTTTATTAAAATTGAACTTTTAATTTATTATGCTAATCTCTTTATTTTTGATTATTTTATTACTAATTCTATTTATTTTCATATGATATTTATTTTATTATTACTAACCCCATTTATTTATATATTATTTTTATTTTTATTATTATTATTACTAACCCAATTATTTATTATTATTTTGCTTATTTATTTAATTTATTTTAATTATTATTATTATGTAATTGTATCCCTTATGTAATATTTGTAGTATTAATTTTTATTATTTATTTTAAATGCTATGGTTAGTAAAATAGGGAGTGAAATATGTTTGTATTTAAAAATTAATTTCGCCCATTAAATTCAAAGATAAATATTTAAATTGGTACACTCACACACGTAAGTCGATCTTTGATCGCCATCTCACTTCTTAAGGGTTACCTCTCAAGTTGCCTAAACAAAAGGTCAAGTAGGGTGTATAAAGCAAAGTCCCTCATCTCCCATCATCTAGTCCCTTAAACAGATAAAAAGATCAAGTCCCTTCGAATGTTGCCTTCGTAATGATCTTGTCCCTTTCGAATAAAGATGATAAGTCCCTTCGAATTGCTTATACACCCCACAGTTGCCTAAATAACAGATGTCCCTTCACTTGTCCCATACATCCAAGGTAATGACTACCTATTCCTTAATAATAGGGATAGTCTTACCATTTAAAGGATTCAAGAACAGAAAAGACTTAATTTAGGGTAGGTTCCTCTTAGATACTTGCTCACTCTTCAAAACATTTCAAACACTTCATACATTTCAAACAATTTTCAAAACAAAGGTTTTATATATATCCGTACATGGATCATTATAAAATACTTAAGAAAATTTCTATTCACACACTTCACATTTCAAAAACATCTTAAAGTGAGCTAAGTAACTAAGAGCCCATGGACAACCATGGATGTAAAGGGTGCTAACACCTTCCCTTTACATAACCTACCCCCGGACCCAAAAATCTTTTAAAAGGTCTTTCCTGTTCTTTTATGCCTTTCCTTTGGATAAAATAAAAGTCGGTGGCGACTCTTGCTATCCGCAACATAACTAAAGTCAGTTCTCCCACCGTGTTACAGTGTTCAACTTGCTGGAAAGGTGACACGGACGAGTGTCAGAAGAGAAAGCGTATAAGTTATGAACAAACATTTGTATATGAGAGTGTAAAAGGTATTCTGGCGACCTGTGGGGATAGGATGACACGGATGAGTGTCAATAAGAGTGTATTATAATAAGTGTTTTTTTTGCAATAAGTGTTTGGGTAACCATGCTGGGGAAAGGTGACACGGACGGGTGTCAAAAGAGTATATAAGTTCCTGTTTGTGGTTTATATCTGCATGGGATTGATATGACACGGACGGGTGTTGAAAGAGCGTATATATAAACATGCATCTGTGTTGAAGAGTGTAAAGGGGACGCTTTGGCTTTCTGTTGGGGAAATTGAGAGGTATTTTGTATATTGCTGATGAGGTATTGTTGGTATTTACAGGTGACCGGTTTGAACCTGGCTTATGATCATGCAATATGTTTAATGTTTTCCGTAATGCTCCGTATTAGACGGAATGCTACACATATTTTGGTGATTTATGATGCAAATGCTATGATTATGCAAAAGAAACCGATTCGGGATTCAGATCCTACTGCTGTGAAGATCTCTGGCTGATCTACTTGAAGTGATATCCCAGTTGGTGGGTAAGATCATTGGCAGATCCGGTAAGACATATGATTCTTCTTGGGGATTAGATCACTGATAGACCTATCTGGTGAGGAGATAACCCAGCTGGGGATGAGAAAGCTTCTGTCACTTTGTTGTGTGAGAATTTCAGACATTGCTCTTCTGGGAGAGGCTGGAGCTCTGTGGGGAGATGGTTCCCTGTCTTTTGCCGAAGATGAGAGATTCGACACTCTGGGGGGGGGGGAAAGATCACTGAACGATCCTCCTAGAGGTTTTTTTTTGTGGAGATCCTGCCAAGGATGAGGAGACTTGACAACTCAGCTGGGGAAATGAGCATTTACTGATGTTGCTTGAAGAAGATGTGCTGGAGAAGTGATGCCTTGGCAACTTCGCTGGGGAAAAACAATCCAGATGCTGTTAGGGGAGGAAGTATGCTTGGCATGCCCCATGTCGCGCATTGAATACCTGCAATCCTGTTAAGACAAAAAAACACACAAGTATCCCGAGGCATCCCCTACCAGATTCCATCATAGGAGTTTAGATATTCCTGGGAGTAAATACATTTCCTGCAAGCATTTATTAGAAAGACACATCCTTTTTTATGCAAGTATCATATCATGAATATTGGACATTTTGCAAACGAAACAAAAATGTACAAGACAAAGTGTGACTGAAAACTCTGATTTTATTAATTTAGGTGCCCTGAATTGGCAAATACAGTCAAAGAAACAGATCCCCTGAAATGAAGAGATTGTTACAAAATTGAGAAAAGTAAAGGTGCTGGCAATGTTGGCGACGCTTTAGTGAGCTTCCCTTTGTTATGACCCGTATGACCTTGACGTTCTTCTCATCTTGCTTTTTGAGGAAGGTTGATTCTGACCGATGCTTTAACCTTTCGAAGCTTGTCATGTTGTAAGTGATACAAACGGATTTAGAATGCAGTTGTTCGCTTATTCCCTTATTTTGCGTGAATCGCCCTTTCGGGTTTTCAATCCACCAAGATACCCATTTTTGCCTGAGTTGTCCAGTGCGGCTTTTCAACTCAGCGGGTGTACACTTTTTTTTGCAACAAGTTTTTGTGAAAGAAACTTTATAACCTTTGTCGCATAATTGACTTATACTTACCAAATTGTGTTTAAGTCCCTCTACAAGATGGACATCAGAAATAGTAGTGGTAGAGGGATTACCTACACTACCTTTACCAAGTATAGCTCCTTTGTTATTGTCTCCATAAGTAACATACCCCTTCTTCTTTGCTTTGAAGTCAATAAAAAGTGATATGTCACCCGTCATGTGCCTTGAACACCCGCTGTCCAGAAACCATCTTCTTTCCATGGATACAAGACACTCATCCTACTATATCAAAAGAGAGAGGTAGGTACCCAATTTTTATTGGGTCCAAGTGGGTAAGTGGTAACATGGTTGTCTTTAGACTTCCATTGATAAATGCCTTTAGGCACTAGAAATCTTCTAAATTTGCATTTTTCAAGGGTATGGCCAGCATGACAACAATAATGACAAACACTGCGATAATATTGTTGTTTATGATTGGTCTTTAAATCCTTTGGAACAAAAGAATATTTTGCATATGGAGGATTTAATGACTTTTTGAACAACCTAGTATCAATGGCATAAGTAATCTTAGGTTGCAAGGCTTTTTCCAATTTGACTTTAAGAGAAATAACCTCTTGTTGCCAAATGTGACAACCTTCACAATGCCTTATTTTACTACAACCATCAATATCAATAGCTTTTGAATTTTCTGCAATGCTAGCTTTCAAGTATTCTAAATCTTTTTCAGCATGTTGTACTTTACCTTCCATGTATGAAAAAAAAGTTTTTATCGGAAGATAATCTTTTAAATGCTTCTATAGCTTCATTATGCAGTTTTTCAAAAGCTACTTTCAATTCAGAAAAGGACATAGAAGAGAAATTGTTATAGTAAGCTTGTTTTACCTTTTTATCATCACTTTTCTTCTTGTGGTGGGACTGATTTTTGGTGTGAGCCATAAGACACAAATTTTTGGTTTCATCGCTATCACTTGAGCATTGTGTACTTGATGAATCACTATCACTTTCCCAAGCAATGTAAGCTCTTCTTTGATTATTATACCTTTTTGGTGGAGCTTTTCCTTTATCCTTTTTCTTTAAAGGACAATCCGTTTTATAATGTCCTAACTTGCCATAATTAAAGCAAGACCCTCTTTCTCTATTCTTCTTAATCTCTTCCTGTTTTGAGTCTATAGATTGTCTTCTAAACTTTATGAGGTTTTTGTCGGAATGCTTGATTCCATTCTTTCGAATGAATCTATTATATCTCCTAACAAAAAGTCCCATTTCTTCGTCACTACTTGACTCATTGTTTGTTAGCTCTTTTTGTGAGAACTTTGAGTTAGAAGCCACAAGAGCTATAGGCCTCTTCTCACCCTCTTTGTCTTTATTCTTCTCCTTTCCCTTTTTACTTTTGTTCTCAAACTTTTCTAGACTTTATAGTTCTTGCTGATGTTCCTCCAGCTTTCCAAACAAAGTAATCATTGTGAGTGTCGTTAGATCGTTGGCTTCCTTGATAGCTGTTACTTTAGGTTGCCATTCCCTGCTAAGACATCTCAGAATTTTATTAGTAGCAATATCACTGGAAACAGGTTTTCCAAGTGCATTCAAACGATTAATGAGATGAACAAATCTCTTTTGCATGTCGGGAATAGATTCTCCTTGTTTCATGCGAAAGAGTTCGAACTCTTGATTTGGTGTGTTAATGCGGGACTGTTTTACTTCATTTGTACCTTCATGTGCAATTTCTAAAGCGTCCCACATTTCTTTAGCTGTCGAGCAATGGGAAACTCGATAATACTCATCTGCACTAAGTGCTGAAATTAGCATATTTCGAGCTCTCCAATCACTTGACCACTTTTTCTCATCTTTTTCCTCCCAATCATCTTCTGGTTTAGGTACTATGGTACCTGCCTCATTCATCATGGTAATTTGAAAAGGACCATTTTGAATGGCAGCCCATACGCGCCTATCCACAGAATTTATGTGAACTCGCATGCAGTCTTTCCAGTATCTATAATTTTCACCATTGAAAACAGGAGCTCTATTATACGCCCCCTTTGGTTTAGAATCCATAACGTTACAGGCAGCCACAATGCACCAGTGAACCGGTGCTCTGATACTAATTGTTAGATGTTGTGGCTAGTGATCTAGAGGGGGGGGGGTGAATGGATCACTTCCTTATTTATAAGGATTTAAAAGATTTTTCAGAGTTTTCAAAGATTAAAGGAAACAACGGTCCCAAATATACAAGCTTCTATTCTGGACCAGCCACTAGAAGACCGGACATGTGATAATGTGCTGGATTTACGATTGAGATGATAAAGAATAAAACACACAAGCTGTAAAATAGTTGAATGCACCTATCACAAAAGCTATTTCCAATTAATAAAAAACGATTGTAAACGTAAATAGAGATAGAGAAGGAATACAATACGCAGAGATTTGGTAAGGAAGTTCCCCACGTTCGTCCTCGCGTGTGGGTACGTCTCCCTCTCAATTTCAAACCGAAATTGAGAACTTTTATATCAATATTGCTGAAATCGTCGATTACAAGGTGGCTATACAAACACCAGAAATCTATACACCTAGATCTTCCTATTGTATCAACCTTCACTTGATCTGAGCCCAATCAAGATTCCCTGCAAGTAATACAAGCAATTCACCGGTTCCACGATCTATTTGCGAAATCCCCCGATTTCCAAATCTTACGCTGCGGCTGAATCTGTCTTGTAAACGTGACTAACAAACCCTCAAGAACACGCCCTTTCTTGAAGGAAAACCCAGCTGGTTTTTCCTTGAAACCTTCTATCACTCTTCAACTCAGCTGGATCTCCGATCGTACCACTGAACGTTATCTCATAAACCTTCAATTCACAGAACAACACTCACTTCCTTGTTGATGTTCTTGAATTAAGGTATTTGAGAAGATGATGAAGATGAATTTGATTCTAGGTTTCAATCCTGCTCAACATTGAATTGTCCACACTCAAAATTCCTTTTCTTGATGTGTTCTTCAATGATCTTTCACTCTGAAATTCGTCTGCAATTTCTGTGTTATTTTACGTGCACTAAATGAAACACTCAACATATATATGCAGATTCTGTTAGAAGTAAAACAAAAAAATTAATCGATTCAAGACTCGAATGAATCGATACATAATAGTATTTATACTGTTATGTATCAATACATATTAGTATGAATCGATACATACTGAACAGATGAATAAAAACAGAGAATTAAACAAGCAATGAATCAATGCATGTTTGTATGTGTCGATTCATAGAAGAAATTCCAGAACCATTCTTACAGCATGAATCGATACATGATGAGATGAATCGATTCATTTTGCGAATTTCCAGAATCATTTCAACAGCATGAATCGATGCATGATGGAATGAATCGATTCATTTTGCGTATTTTTAGAAAAACAAAGACATTATTAAAAATGAAACAAAATATTTAAAGGCTAGCATTTTGTCTTAATATGAAGCATATGATGAAAGCACAAACACCTAAAATTTATAATCATTCAAAACTAGAGTTGCTCACAAACTCCCCCTTTTTGATGATGACAAATTTTTTTAAGTGTGAGAATTACTCCCCCTGAGTTTGTGCCTGTCAATTTTCACACTTGCCTTGCCTTTCTCCCCCTTTGTCAACATCAAGAAAGAATGCATAGGTGAAGAAACAAAAACAGCAATACCAAGATATATAAGCAGAGTTCACTCACAAAGAATGAAACATAAAGGGCAAACAATTTAGACAAAAGCAAATAATCATAGGCAGTGAAATTGTAAAATAGAGTTGCGAATTACAGAAACAAACTAAACCATAAAATGTTTAAACATAAAAAAAAACAAAGAAACTTAAGCAAGAAACAATGATGATATGCAAAATGAAATGCAGCTTCAATGAGGAAAATGGCCACCACAAGACTCCGCATCATCTCGATCGGGGTCTCGGAAACTTGGAGGAGGAGGTGGAGGAGGCATTTCATCAGGATTCTGCCCCATGAAGGCGTAACGCCTGAACCGTCTCTGAACCTCTGTTCTTTGAAATCTTTCCATTATCCCCAGATGCGAGCGACAATCATCCATAAATCCAGACATCTCATTATAAAAAACTTGATGCCACTTAACCAATTCGGTATGCCATGAATGTTGATTATGATACATTCGAGTATGCTTATCATGCCATTCTCGGTGCTCTTTGTGCCATTCTGTTTGCTGGACATGCCACGCACGGGCTTCTTCATGCCGAGCATTGTTTGCAATTTCCAACTGCGCAAACATTTGAGTAAGATAGGCTGGAGCAGCAGTAGATGAAGTCGGTGGAGCCGATGAAGGAGCCGGTTCATAGTTTGTAGGAGACCACCTTTGTGGTACCCACTCACCCCAACCGGTGTTGGCATTTGCATCAGGAGGATTTTCTGCATCCTCCATGTCTTCATCCCTTTGTTCTTCAACATAAACATGTTCAGAAGGAATATCAAATTTGTAGATGCGGGTTCGAGTGCTGCGTTCAAAGAAGTAGTAGCAGCGACGCTCGATGTCCCACCGATAACCCATATGAGAGAGAGTGGTATTGTTTAATTCTTGAACACTAGAAGAGGATAAGAGAGGCACAGGAGGGAAAACCACTTTCCAAAACTTAAGAATCCGCATAATCTGGGCAGCATATGCAAGAGTGATGTTTTTGGAGCTATTCCGCCTAAGAAAGATACGCTTGACAAAGTAATTGGGCCAGTTTAATGGTATCTTCTTCTGCAGAATATACAATAAATGGATGTCCGGCTTGTCCAATCGAGAGTGCCCACCGGACCTTGGACGCAAGATATGTGAAAGAATCCAATGCAGAATTCTTGGAACACTTTTAATCATACCAGAAGTCAGAGGCTCATCATCATACCTATGATGTGATGATCTCGCGGACGAGGGACAAGTTCCCAAACGTCATTTCTTTTAAATTGATTAAGCTCTTCTTGCATGGCCATTAGCCAAAATTCATCAATCAAGGCCTCTTTAGCATTTTTAGGTTCCACTTGTGATACAAAAGCGAAGTGAGAACAAAAATTACTTATCTTAGAACGAGTCAACACTCCCTTTGAAATATCTCCCAATATATTGTCTATAGGGTGGTCTTTAGAGGATTTCCAAGCTGGTGGAAGGTCCTTCACTTCAGATGTTCCTTCCTCTTTATCCTTTTCATGACTAGTATCTTCCTCCTTCTCAATGTCAACCGTTTCAGATTGATCAATTTCCGAAACAGCTTCTTTGAGTATGTCTTCTGTAGATACACCTGCGTCATCAAAAGAGATACCTTTTCCGTTTTTGGGTAAGACTCATCAAAAGAAACATGGACAAATTCTTCAACAGAAAGTAAACGCCTATTATACACTCTATATGCTTTGCTTGATTGAGAGTATCCAAGAAAAATACCTTCATCAGCTTTGGCATCAAACTTCCCAAGATTTTCTTTACCGTTATTCAAAACAAAACATTTACAAACAAACACATGAAGATGAGACAAGTTTGGCTTTCTACCTTTTAAAATTTCATAAGGGGTTTTATTCAAAATAGGACGAATTAAAATCCTGTTCAGAACATAACAAGCTGTGCTAATTGCATCAGCCCAAAAATATTTTAGTAATCCACCCTCATTGATCATTGTTCTTGCCAATTCCTCTAAAACTCGATTTTTGCGTTCCACAACACCATTTTGTTGTGGAGTTCGAGGAGCTGAAAAGTTGTGCTCAATGCCATACTTGTCACAATACTTATCAAAGAGATGGTTTTGAAATTTACCTCCATGATCGCTTCAGATTGTAACTATTTTAGAATTCATTTTATTTTGGGACAGCTTTGCAAAACTTTTAAAAGCAGAAAAAGTTTCATCTTTGCTATGAAGGAATATAGTCCAAGTGAATCTAGAGTAGCCATCTACTATTACGAAACCATAATAGTTTCCACCTAAGCTCTTTGTCCTAGATGGTCCAAAGAGGTCCATATGGAGAAGCTCAAGGGGTCTTGAAGTTGAAATTATGTTTTTAGATTTAAAAGAAACCCTTGTTTGTTTCCCCATTTGGCAAGCATCACATAGGTGGTCTTTTGAAAATTTTATTTTTGGAAGACCTACTACTAGGTCCTTGGATACAACCTTATTAAGCAAATCGAAATTAACATGCGCTAAGCGTCTATGCCATAGCCATGAATCATCATTTAGGGCTACTAGACATTTAGTGCTTGTTAAAGATACACTCAAAAGATCAAGCATATATATGTTGTTTACTCTTACACCCTTAAACACAACATTATGTTCGGTATGTTCAATTTTGCAACAAGTTTTTGTGAAAGAAACTTTATAACCTTTGTCGCATAATTGACTTATACTTAACAAATTGTGTTTAATTCCCTCTACAAGATGGACATCAGAAATAGTAGTGGTAGAGGGATTACCTACACTACCTTTACCAAGTATAGCTCCTTTGTTATTGTCTCCATAAGTAACATACCCCTTCTTCTTTGCTTTGAAGTCAATAAAAAGTGATATGTCACCCGTCATGTGCCTTGAACACCCGCTGTCCAGAAACCATCTTCTTTCCATGGATGCAAGACACTCATCCTACAATATCAAAAGAGAGAGGTAGGTACCCAATTTTTATTGGGTCCAAGTGGGTAAGTGGTAACATGGTTGTCTTTAGACTTCCATTGATAAATGCCTTTAGGCACTAGAAATCTTCTAAATTTGCATTTTTCAATGGTATGGTCAGCATGACAACAATAATGACAAACACTACGATAATATTGTTGTTTATGATTGGTCTTTAAATCCTTTGGAACAAAAGAATATTTTGCATATGGAGGATTTAATGACTTTTTGAACAACCTAGTATCAATGGCATTAGTAATCTTAGGTTGCAAGGCTTTTTCCAATTTGACTTTAAGAGAAATAACCTCTTGTTGCCAAATGTGACAACCTTCACAATGCCTTATTTTACTACAACCATCAATATCAATAGCATTTGAATTTTCTGCAATGCTAGCTTTCAAGTATTCTAAATCTTTTTCAGCATGTTGTACTTTACCTTCCAAGTATGAAAATTTTTTTTTTATCGGATGATAATCTTTTAAATTCTTCTATAGCTTCATTATGCAGTTTTTCAAAAGCTACTTTCAATTCAGAAAAGGACATAGAAGAGAAATTGTTATAGTAAGCTTGTTTTACCTTTTTATCATCACTTTTCTTCTTGTGGTGGGACTGATTTTTGGTGTGATCCATAAGACACAAATTTGTGGTTTCATCGCTATCACTTGAGCATTGTGTACTTGATGAATCACTATCACTTTCCCAAGCAATGTAAGCTCTTCTTTGATTATTATACCTTTTTGGTGGAGCTTTTCCTTTATCCTTTTTCTTTAAAGGACAATCCGTTTTATAATGTCCTAACTTGCCACAATTAAAGCAAGACCCTCTTTCTTTATTCTTCTTAATCTCTTCCTGTTTTGAGTCTATAGATTGTCTTCTAAACTTTATGAGGTTTTTGTCGGAATGCTTGATTCCATTCTTTCGAATGAATCTATTATATCTCCTAACAAAAAGTCCCATTTCTTCGTCACCGGAGTCTTCGTCACTACTTGACTCATTGTTTGTTAGCTCTTTTTGTGAGAACTTTGAGTTAGAAGCCACAAGAGCTATAGGCCTCTTCTCACCCTCTTTGTCTTTATTCTTCTCCTTTCCCTTTTTACTTTTGTTCTCAAACCTTTTTAGACTTTCTAGTTCTTGCTGATGTTCCTCCAGCTTTCCAAACAAAGTAGTCATTGTGAGTGTCGTTAGAACGTTGGCTTCCTTGATAGCTATTACTTTAGGTTGCCATTCCCTGCTAAGACATCTCAGAATTTTATTAGTAGCAATATCATTGGAAACAGGTTTTCCAAGTGCATTCAAACGATTAATGAGATGAACAAATCTCTTTTGCATGTCGGGAATAGATTCTCCTTGTTTCATGCGAAAGAGTTTGAACTCTTGATTAAGTGTGTTAATGCGGGACTGTTTTACTTCAGTTGTACCTTCATGTGCAATTTCTAAAGCGTACCACATTTCTTTAGCTGTCGAGCAATGGGAAACTCGATAATACTCATCAGCACTAAGTGCTGAAATTAGCATATTTCGAGCTCTCCAATCACTTGACCACTTTTTCTCATCTTTTTCCTCCTAATCATCTTCTGGTTTAGGTACTATGGCACCTGCCTCATTCGTCATGGTAATTTGAAAAGGACCATTTTGAATGGCAGCCCATACGCGCCTATCCACATAATTTATGTGAACTCGCATGCAGTCTTTCCAGTAGCCATAATTTTCACCATTGAAAACAGGAGCTCTATTATACGCCCCCTTTGGTTCAGAATCCATAACGTTACAAGCAGCCACAAAGCACCAGCAAACCGGTGCTCTGATACCAATTGTTAGATGTTGTGGCTAGTGATCTAGAGGGGGGGTGAATGGATCACTTCCTTGTTTACAAGGATTTAAAAGATTTTTCAGAGTTTTCAAAGATTAACGGAAACAACGGTCCCAAATATACAAGCGTCTATTCTGGACCAGCCACTAGAAGACCGGACATATGATAATGTGCTGGATTTATGATTGAGATGATAAAGAATAAAACACAGAAGCTGTAAAACAGTTGAATGCACCTATCACAAAAGCTATTTCCAATGAATCAAAAACGATTGAAAACGTAAATAGAGATAGAGAAGGAATACAATACGCGGAAATTTGGTAAGGAAGTTCGCCACGTTCGTCCTCGCGTGTGGGTACGTCTCCCTCTCAATTTCAAACCGAAATTGAGAACTTTTATATCAATATTGCTGAAATCGTCGATTACAAGGTTGCTATACAAACACCAAAAATCTATACACCTAGATCTTCCTATTTTATCAATCTTCACTTGATCTGAGCCCAATCAAGATTCCCTGCAAGTAATACAAGCAATTCACCGGTTCCACGATCTATTTGCGAAATCCCCCGATTTCCAAATCTTACGCTGCGGCTGAATCTGTCTTGTAAACGTGACTAACAAACCCTCAAGAACACGCCCGTTCTTGAAGGAAAATCCAGCTGGTTTTTCCTTGAAACCTTCTATCACTCTTCAACTCAGTTGGATCTCCGATCGTACCACTGAACGTTATCTCATAAACCTTCAATTCACAGAACAACACTCACTTCCTTGTTGATGTTCTTTAACTAAGGTATTTGAGAAGATGATGAAGATGAATTTGATTCTAGGTTTCAATCCTGCTCAACATTGAATTGTCCACACTCAAAATTCCTTTTCTTGATGTGTTCTTCAATGATCTTTCACTCTGAAATTCGTCTGCAATTTCTGTGTTATTTTACGTGCACTAAATGAAACACTCAACATATATATGCAGATTCTGTTAGAAGTAAAACAGACAAATGAATCGATTCAAGACTCGAATGAATCGATACATAATAGTATTTATATTGTTATGTATCAATACATATTAGTATGAATCGATACATACTGAACAAATGAATAAAAATAGAGAATTAAACAAGCAATGAATCGATGCATGTTTGTATGTGTCGATTCATAGAAGAAATTCCAGAACCATTCTTACAGCATGAATCAATACATGATGAGATGAATCGATTCATTTTGCGAATTTCCAGAATCATTTCAACAACATGAATCGATGCATGATGGAATGAATCGATTCATTTTGCATATTTTCAGAAAAACAAAGATATTATTAAAAATGAAACAAAAGATTTAAAGGCTAGCATTTTGTCTTAATATGAAGCATATGATGAAAGCACAAACACCTAAAATTTATAATCATTCAAAACTAGAATTGCTCACAAGGCCTTCTTCATTTTCTTCTGATATAACTGCCCATGACAGAAGGCAGCTAGTCTCTTCTCTTTGATCAGATTTAGTTGATTGTACCGAGATCGGACCCATTCTGCTTCATTCAACTTGACATCCATCAATACCCGTAAAGAGGGTAATTCAACTTCAACAGGTATGACTGCCTCCATACCATACACAAGCTGATGCGGTGTTGCCCTAGTGGACGTTTTGATTGAGGTACGATACCCATGCAAGGCAAATGGTAGCATCTCATGCCAGTCTTTATAAGTAACCACCATCTTTTGCACAATCTTCTTGATATTTTTGTTAGCCGCCTCAACAACGCCATTCATCTTTAGCCTGTAAGAAGAAGAGTTGTGATGTTGGATTTTGAAGTCCGAACACAGTTCTGCCATCATTTTGTTGTTCAAGTTAGAACCATTATCAGTAATGATTCGCTCGGGTACTCCATACCGACAAATGATGTCTCTTTTCAGGAATCGGGCTACCACTTGTCTGGTGACGTTGGCATACAAAGCTGCTTCAACCTACTTGGTGAAGTAATCAATGGCTACCAGGATGAATCTGTGGCCATTTGAAGCAGTCGGTTCGATCTTTCCAATCATGTCAATGCCCCACATGGCAAAGGGCCAAGATGATGACATCACGTTCAAAGGATTCGGAGGCACATGCACTTTATCTGCATAAATTTGGCATTTGTGGCACTTTCTGGCATAAGCACAACAGTCTGCATCCATTGTGATCCAGTAGTAACCCGATCTTAACAATTTCTTAGCCATTGCATGTCCTCCAGCATGGGTACCGAAAGATCCTTCATGCACCTCGTGCATCAGTAAGTCTGCTTCTTTCTTGTCAACACATCTGAGAAGAACCATGTCAAAGTTTCTCTTGTATAATGAACCATCGGCATTCAGGAAGAAACTACCAGCCAGCCTTCTCAATGTCTTCTTATCATTGGATGATGCCCCGGAAGGGTATGTTTGATCCTCTAAGAAGCGTTTGATGTCGTGGAACCAAGGCTTGTCATCTTCAGAAATGTCCACAGAGAAAACTTATGCTGGTCGGTCAAGTCTGGATACTGAAATTCGAGGTACAAAGTTGGCAGCTTGAACTTTGATCATGGAGGAAATGGTGGCCAGAGCATCTGCAAATTGATTTTCATCTCGAGGGATGTACTCAAGTTTGACTGTTGTGAAGAAAGTCAATAATCTCCTCATATAGTCACGGTATGGAATCAGATGCTCTTGGTGAGTGTACCATTTGTCGTTGGTCTGATTGATTACCAAAGCTGAATCTCCAAATACGGTTAATGTCTTGATCCTGAGGTCAATGGCCTCCTCAAGATCAATGATACAAGCTTTGTATTCAGCTTCATTGTTAGTGCAGTTAAAGGTGAGTTTTTCCGAGAAAGGCATGTGAACTCATTTAGGTGTAATGAGCACTGCACCTACTCCACGACCATTCATGTTGACAGCCCCATCAAACATTATAGTCCATTCTTCTTCTGGGCCAGGCCCTTCAGTGTGAACAGGCTCTTCATAATCTTTTGCTTTCAGGAACATGATCTCTTCATCTGGGAAGTCAAATCTCATGGGCTGGTAATCATCAATGGGTTTCTCATCTAGATAGTCAGACAGTACACTACCTTTGATGGCTTTTTGAGATGTGTACTGAATGTCATATTCTGTCAGAATCATTTTCCATCTTGCAACCCTTCCGATAAGTGCTGGCTTCTCAAATATGTACTTGACGGGGTATATCTTTGAGATCAACAAGGTAGTGTGAGTCAACATATACTGCCTTAGTCGGCGAGCAGCCCACGCTAAAGCACAACAAGTTTTCTCGAGCAGTGAATAACGTTGTTCACAGTCGGTAAACTTTTTGCTTAGGTAGTATATTGCATACTCTTTTCGACCAGACTCGTCATGCTGGCCCAGCACACACCCCATTGATTCTTCTAATACTATCAAATACATTATTAGAGGTCTTCCTTCAACTGGAGGCATAATAATTGGAGGTTCTTGTAAGTACTCCTTGATTTTTTCAAAAGCCTTCTGGCAGTCTTCATTCCACCTGAATGTTTGGTCATTTCTTAATAGTTTGAACAAGGGTTCACAGGTTGCAGTAAGATGAGATATGAACCTTGATATGTAGTTCAATCTACCTAGAAACCCCCGAACTTCTTTTTCAGTCCTAGGTGCAGGCATCTCTTGAATGGCTTTGACTTTGTCAGGATCTACTTCAATTCCCTTTTCACTTACAATGAACCCCAGCAGCTTACCGGAGCGTACCCCGAATGTGCATTTGTTGGGGTTTAGCTTCAGCTGGTACTTCCTCAGATGCTTGAATAGCTTCAACAGATTTACCAGGTGATCTTCTTCTGTGAGGGACTTGGGAATCATGTCATCCACATAACATTCAATTTCTTTGTGGATCATGTCGTGGAATAATGTTACCATAGCCCGTTGATAAGTTGCCCCGACATTCTTCAGTCCAAATGGCATCACCTTATAACAGAATGTGTCCCAGGGTGTGATGAAAGTAGTCTTCTCCATGTCTTCAGGTGACATCTTGATCTGATTATATCCCGAAAATCCATCCATGAAGGAAAACACCGAGAACTGAGCCGTGTTGTCGACCAATACATCAATGTATGGTAATGGGAAGTCATCCTTTAGGCTAGCTCTGTTCAGATCTCGGTAATCCACACACATACGTACATTGCCATCCTTCTTAGGCACTGGTACAATATTAGCGACCCACGGTGGGTAACTAGTTACAGCAAGGAAACCGGCATCCCACTGCTTATGTACCTCTTCTTTTATCTTCATGGCCATATCCGGACGAGTGCGGCGTAGCTTCTGTTTCACGGGAGGACATTCTTCTTTTAGTGGCAGCTTGTGCATAACAATGTCGGTATCCAGACCTGGCATGTCTTGATAAGACCAAGCAAATACATCAACGTACTCTCGAAGCATGTCAATAAGTTGCTCCTTCACTGAATCTTGCAGACGGGCCCCGATCTTCACTTCTTTCAAGTCTTCTTCGGTACCAAGATTAACTGTCTCAACTTCCTTCTGGTGAGGAGTGATAACCTTCTCCTCTTGTCTTAACAATCTGGCTAGTTCTTCAGGTAGCTCATAATCCACTTCAACCCCTTCATCGGCTTGATTAATCGGATTGTCGAAGTCAAACGAAGTCATAGCAGCGTTGTTGTCGGTGCAATCTGGAGGGCACTTTCTGCAAGGGTTTAGATTGGTTTATTTTAGTGATCATTTTTATCTTGTTTAGAAAAACTGAAAATGTAATTGTTATTTTGAAAATATTGCCATTTTATTGTTTTGTACAAAAAATGAAAAATGAAAAACAGTGAGCGAAAAAAGAGAGAATCGTTTGCAAAAGATGTCCTGATATTCATTAATTAATCATTTGCACAAAATACAAGATGGCCCTATTACAAAATGAGTCCTGACACCTTGGGAAAGATGCAGGACTTGATGCATGCTTAAAAGACAGGAAATAATAATTACTCTGCAGGAGTAACTCTTATAATTTCCTGGGAAGACCAGTTAGAGACTTGGTTCCCCGGGATCCTTGGACGTATCCAATTTTCCACTGGCAGCAGCTTGCCCTAGCCTTGAGCGGTACCCTCCTCAACAACCTTCCGGGCTTGTTGATATGAAGTGATGGAAGTTCCAGACACAACAATTGCTTCATTGATGTTAAGGGCCTCAAACCCCTGACTCATAGTCTCATGGATCTCCCCATCCATCTCTATATACTTATAAGTAGCCAGCTGGCTAACGAAGATGTCTTCCTCCCCGCAGATTTTGATGATCTGACCTTCCCACTCAAATTTTAATTTCTGGTGAAGAGTAGATGTAACAGCGCCAGCGGCGTGAATCCAGGGTCTACCCAACAAACAGCTGTAGGCCGGCTGTATGTCCATCACGAAGAAAGTAGTTTTAAAGATTTGTGGGCCAATCATCACAAGTAAATCAATCTCTCCAAGCACTGATCTCTTAGAGCCATCAAATGCTCTCACCACCAAGTTACTTGGACGCAATGCCAAACCATCATATTCCAGCTTCACCAAGGCTTTCTTTGTGAGGACATTGAGCGAAGACCCAATGTCTACCAGTACATGAGAAAGAACAACACCTTTGCATTCTAAGGTGATATGTAAAGACTTGTTATGATTGCGTCCCTCCGTCGTTAAATCAACATATGTGAAGCCCAGTCCATGACTGGTGTTAACATTTGCAACCACTTTTTCTAGCTGATTAACCGTAATCTCTTCCGGCACGTAGGCTGCGTGCAGGACTCTCAATAGTGCATTCCTATGGGCTTCGGAACATATTAACAAAGATAATATAGAGATTTTGGAGGGTGTCTGATGAAGCTGGTCCACCACTTTGTAATCACTCTTTTTGATTATTCTCATGAACTCGTCCACCTCTTGCTCAAAAGACGTCTTCGGAGTTTCTTTAACAGTTGGCTCTTCAAGTACCACATTTTTTCCTTTTGCCTTAGCAGCAGCTTCTGCTTCAGCATTGGGTCTTGGTGTTTGTGAGGCAAAAAGGCGTCCACTTCTGGTGAAGCCTCCGCCTCCCCCAACATTGTCAACTTGTGGTGAAGAGGTTGATGAATTTAGAGTGATCTTCTTTCCGTCGCAGTAGAGATCAAAGCCGTAGTGCCAAGGTATGGCATTATTGCTTTCATAAGGAACGGGTCCTGGTACCGTAATGGTGACCGGACTGATTGCTGCAATGGAAGGAACTGTGATAGTATGCGGGTTGTAATAGATTGTGACTGGAGATCTGACAGGAGGTGTTGCAATTTGTTGTTGGAAATGGTTGTTGGGATGAACATTTGCCGGGTCATAATAGATCGTGACCGTTGAGACATCTTCATTAGTGTTTGCTGGTGTTGTAGGCGTTTCCGTAGATAAGATGGTTGCTGATGTTGTAGAAGTGAATGTTGCTGAACTTTGGTTTGTTGAAATAATGGACGGAGTGATTGCTGGAGTTGTGGATGAATCAGTGGGAATGATAGTTGTTGCAGTTGTAGAAGGGTCTGTTGTTGGTGATGCAAGAGTTGTTGATGTTGTAGGAGGATCTATTGCTGAAGAAAGAGTTGTTGATGTCGTAGGAACTGTTGTGGTAATTTGCAAAATTCCATCCCTGATAAGGCCATCTATACCAAACCTTAGTCTCTCACAACCATTAATAGCAATTCTGCACGAATCACAGCAGGCCTCACAGCCCAGGAACACCTGGCATCTAAAGAGTTGAGCCTTGACTTCTGCCAACGGTGTCCTAACCTGTGCAACATTGTCAATCAGTGCAGATGGTTGGTCTTCCTCTTCTATGGAATTAATCCTGGGCCCCCCATGATTAGGCATAGGATTTCTGTTAACATTCGGAGGAGGTGCGAAATTGAGAGCTTTGGAATCGACCAAATCCTGAACCTTCATTTGCAAGGCTCTACATTTCTCGGTATTGTGACCAGGTGCGTTGGAATGAAAGGCACACCTGTCATTAGCATCATAATTCTTCGGGAGGTTGAGAGGATCTGGTGGAGACAACGTCCTTAACTCAACCAGGTTGAGCTTCAGGAGTTGTGGAAGTAGAGCGGCATAAGGCATAGGAATGGGGTCAATCACCCTATTTGCCTGAGATGGCCTCTGTTGAAAGGGGCGCTGCTGTTGGTTGTTGTTGTTATTGCTGTAGGTTCTTTGTTGCAGAAAATGAGATTGTTGTTGATAGTGATGTTGTTGTTGTTGTTGAGGAAAAAGTGGTTGTTGTGGAACTGGAGCCGGGATAGTAACGGCTGCTATTGATCTGTGAGAATACTGGGGTCTTCCCCTGCCTGTATGGATATCATTTGTTTCACCTGCCCTTCGGGGTTCTGAAAAAGGTTTTCTGGGGTTGTTGGAGGAACTGGCACCGTTGTCAGAGATTTTGCCCATCTTCAAAAGACTCTCAATTCTCTCACCAGCTATAACTACATCGGCAAAACTGGTGGAAGAGAAAGCAGCCAGTCTGTCAATATAAGTTCCCTGCAAGGTGTTCATAAACATGTCAACCATCTCTCTTTCAGACATGGGTGGCTGGACAGCAGCAACAAGCTGTTTCCACCTCTGAGAATAATCCCGAAAGCTTTCCCTTGAAGACTGAGACATGCCCATTAGAAGGGTTCTATTGGGAGCCATGTCTAGGTTGTGCTGGTATTGCCGGATGAAGGATTCGGCCAATTCTTTCCAACATCTTATAGTGGCCCTTGTCAGATGCGAATACCATTCTCTTGATGCTTCAGTCAGGCTGTCCTCAAAATAGAACATCCATAACTTCTCGTCCATGGTATAAGCCTTGAGTCTCCCTAAGAAGGATTGCAGATGAGTACGCGGGCAGGAGGTACCATTATATTTTTCAAAGCATGGGGGTTTGAATTTGAAGGGAATCCTCACCCCATCTACCAGCCCCATATCCATTACGTCAAAGCCTAAAGAATTCTGGGATTCCAAAGACCTCAGCTTTTCAGCAATCTCATCCAGCCTTCTGTCATATACCTCATCCCCAGCCCCAATAACTGTGAACTGCTCCTCCTGAGGATCTTCTTGTAAGATCCTGCCTGCAGCAGTGTTTCCTTGAATATTCCTTGGGATATTAACATCTAGGTTCAAATGGGGCCCGAACTCTGGTGGGTCGATGCGAGGCTTCCCATGTTCATTATTGCTGGTTCCTCCGGTTCCAGGGTGGGGCTCTTCTGGTGTCTGCCTTTCCACCAGCTCTCTCAGCCTTTCCTGGCTCTGAGCTAAGCCAGTCATCACAACCATAAACTGGGTCATTTGGTTTCTCATTTCAACCCTTTCGTTTGCCATTTGGTTTCTTACTTCATTCAGGTCCTACTGCACCTGATCCATTTGAATGCCTGGAAGGTTGTTTCGCGTTGGGTACCGGTGTGCACGGTTGAGAGGGAACACTCTGCGACGAGCAATGTTTCCTGAGACCACAACAAAGTGAGAAACAAAATAACAATAAAAACCTACAAAACAAAGAAAATGTTAGTATGCAATGAAGTATGCTTATTTGTCTTCCAAGGTATCCAGTTTGGCTCTTTGGTTTTGACCTTTCCAGACCTCGAGGAAATGCTTTGGTGATGTTGATAGATAAAGCCTACCAATAAATAAGACAAACTGATATATTACAAATAACGAAAATACATAGTTTGTTTACAATACATGCCCATGGTGGGTCAAAAACACAACAATCAAAAGCAAAAGTACACCAAAAGAAAAGAAATACAAGCAAAAAGGAATCAGAAATCCAATCCAAAGTCATCCTCCCTGACTTCTCTCAGGAGGGCCTCAGTCACCGGACCAGCTGGGTGTTCTGTAATAGTCCTAATGAGGAGGTTCCTGGTAGCAATGACATTAGTCATCTTCTTATGCCTGTCCTGATCCTTTGATCTCTTTAACCCCGCCCGGAGTTTCAGTTTAGATATCTCCTTCTGAGCTGCCAACAAAGCTTCCTGCTGCTTCTTCTCATTAGCCTCTAGCTGCTCAATCTTGGCTCGAGTCCTCTAGTCTTCTTGTGCACGGGCCTCGGTGATCCTGATCCACCTAGCCTGGCTCTCCTCCAGATAATGCTCAACCTTAGCTTTCTGAATCTTGGCCTCCTTGCAGGCATTCTTCAAAACCAGCTCTCCTGCTCTTGCTTTCCTTATGTAGTCATCTGTCCTTTCAATCTTGGTCAGATGCCCAGTCTTGAGTCTTTCCAATCTCTCAATGTCCAGACGACTGTCATTTCTCTCCCAGAGAGTCTTCTTCAGGGCTTCAGATAGCTGATCATTCATCTCTTTCAGCTTTTCAAATTCCTCCAGACTAACAGTTGCTGCAGGCTGTACTATAGAAGGTCCAGGTGTGTCTTCCAAGGTGAAAGGCATCTTGGTGATCTGAGCTCTAGTACGGGACCAGTCAGAGTACTGGGCTGAAGCAATATTGTTTCACTTTCCAAGGATGGTTGTCCCTTTGGTCTGGATGTTGTCCCAAGCCCATGCAGCTTGTTTGACAACAGGTGAGTTAGGTTGAACTTCACAGTAGAGAGTCTCAGCCAAATCTTGTCCTCTGGGAGGATGAACCAAGGCATATCCCAATTGTCTCTTGAACAGTAAAGGGTTGTAATTGATGCAACCTTTTACTCCAATTAAAGGAACATTAAGGTATTGCCCATAGCTGGTAATAATATCATTGCCTTTGGTGCTCTGAGTGCACCATCTGATATCATCTGATGTTAAGGCAATGAACCTCTTGGCCCAATTCTTCTGCTGATGGGGGTTCAAGAAAGCATCTAATTTGGGCAAGTGTCTGAGCAGCCAAGAGTAGAACAGAGGGGCACAACATCTGACTAACTTCCCCCTTTGCTTCTCATTTCTCTGATGGATGGAGTAGTAGAAATCCCCTAGCAATGTAGGCACTGGGTTCCTCAGCAGGAACAAGTGGATGGCATTCTTACTCACAAATTTGGGCTCAACTTCAAACAATATAACCCCGTATATACTGAGGGCTAAAAGTGCACAGACTGCCTTCCATTCTCCCACTGCAGCCTTCAGGGTGGCCTGAGAAATCAAGAAGTCCAGATGTAAGCTAGAAATCCCAGCTTTTGTTGTCATATTTTGCTCAATGAGGGCAGGCTCCAAATGCAATGCCCTAGCTATCTCTTCACTTCTGGGAGCAGTCATCTCTGGGTTGAAGGGGATCCCTCTTCTGATAGGCACTCCAATCAACAAGGAAAACTCTTCCATCAAAGGCCCCATCTGGAAATCAGGAAAGGTGAAGCATCTGAGTGGAGGGTCATAAAACTGCAAGCATGTGTGGATCATGCTCCTCTAAGATGAATCAAGATCCATGACCTTGTCTAAAATACCCCCATAGTGCTCTCTAAATAGTGGGATGTGGTCAGGTGTGATAAGTGACTGGACCTGCCTGATACCAGTCAAGGAGGGCTTAAAGAAGTGATAAGATATGTTGCTTTTCCTTGGAGCATCCATGAGTGCTAATAAAGGAGCTAAAGATAAATGCTGATGAAGATCACAAACTGAAAAGCTGGAGGTAAGTCTCTGACAAACTGGTGCAGGTGTTGGAGGCGGGTCTCTGACAGACTGATGGATATGCTGAAGAAAATAACTGAAGCAATTGCTGAAGAAGATAACTGAAGCAGAGGTCTAAGCAGTAGAAGGGGTCAAAACCAAACCAAATATGATATGATGGATACCCTGAAAAACAAATAAACAAATGTTAAATGATGCAATGATGATATATGCAAATGATATGCAAGGGTTTGTGATCAAGAGCTGGATCTGATTATCTGTCTTGGTATAAGGTCCATGTATGTCCAATGGTCTGGATGGAGGCTCAGAAATCCAATAACCAGGGTGGGGGACTCAAATAAAGAGTCACATGTCCAGGGTTAATCACAAGAACTGTCCAAAGTGAAGTATTCTTAAAAAATACAGTAACAGGGTATGATGTGGCCAAGGGTTCCTGCAAACCTGTAAACAACCCAACCCCCTCACAAGTAATATTCTAGAACAAAGATCCTCAGACTTGGATCAGTTATGAGAAGTATAAACACTTATAACCCGGAGGTACAGTGTTTACAATAACCATAAAAGATCCTCCTCTAATTCTCCCCAGATTCTGAAGGTCAAAATAAAGGTCATCCAGACTTAGCAGGCTTCCCAGATAGCCCTAGCACTACAGGAAATCTGTAGCACAGAGTTCTCAAGAAGAAACCCACATCTGAACTGTGTTTCATATTCCCGCACCAGACCGAAATGGAATGGGAAAGAATATGAAGCCACTCTAGCCTAGGTGTCACTCAAGTCCCAGGTAATGGACCTTAATCTCTCATTGAAACCCCACCCACCAAAACAGAAGCCATATCCAGCAATGATAATGACAGTATGAATATGCATAAAACTAGTAAAGAAAAGCAATAAATAAAGTTGTACATAAAGAAAATAAATAAACACAATTAGCACATAACACCCCCGTAAACACATATCAAACAAGCGCTAGGAGGAACCCAAAAAAAGAACCAGAAGCCCTGGTTGCAGTATAAGGGTCCCCAACAAAGTCGCCAAGTTGTCGCTCCCGAAGATTTTCATCCAGGTACAAGCGCGAACGGTCGGCGAAAGGAGAAAATGAATTGAAGATTAATAGAGTCGCCAGCTAGGCATTTTTATCCCGAAGGAAAGGTAATGCTGCATAAACCTAGAAAGATATGGATAAGACGGTTGCGAACCAGAGAAACTGAGAAAGGGGGTTGGTTACAACCTGGGAAGGTATTAGCACCCAGATTGTCCGTCGTACTCGACGGGATCCACGCTTAAAAGATTTGTGTTTAAAAGGGGTAGGTATATGTGTTATCTGTGTGAAAAAGCTGGAAAAAGAAATGTACAAGTGTCAGTGCAAAAGGGAGTGAAATGCTCAGGACTGGGGCTTAAAAGAGAATGCTGAAAGAGGGGGAAGACAAAGAGACTTTTGTTCGATAACTGTTAAGTTATGCCTACGTATCCTCGCGTGCAATGAGGAAGCCAGAACACCGTAGTTCGACTCAAAGAGACTGAAAGATAAATAGACTGATGAACTGCTTACTTGGCTATGCTCAATTGTATGACCTGTCTGGCTCAGGTGCAAACTGTCTTGCATTAGACGGAAGAAGCAAGTTCTCGTTTGTGAGTGAAGAGGATGAGAAAAGAATCCCGGAGGAGAAAATTATTGTTTGTTTTTTATGTTTTCAATCTTTTATTTCTTTTTGTGTTTGTCATAATTTAATGAGCTTAAGCCTAAACCAAGAGTTAGTAAACTCATCACATCCTCCCTCTGATTAGGGGTAATGAGAGTACCTTAAGTATGAAGTAAGCACCTCAAACTTAATTACCATGATGAAGGATTAAGATCATTAACCTACTTGTTGATTATTTAGATGTTTTTGGAGTTTTTATTTAGTGTTGAGTAATGAGTTTAAGCCATAATCACGGATTTAATGGACCCATTACACCATCCTAATAGAAGGATAATAGATGAGAACATTTAAGCTGAGGAAGATACCTCAACTTAATCCATGATTAGGGATTAACCTCATGACAAAACAAAGCCTTTATTAAAGTGGATTTTAGTTAATGGTAGGATTGAGAAGTGGGTTTTATGGTTTGTAAGACAACTTGAGGGGGACTTGTCCATTAACACTAGGGTTAGTCCTTCTTAACCAATTAAGGAAGAATTAGAACCCTAATGCAAGGCCCAAGTTACAAGCTATTGTATTAGTGATTATTAGATGGATTGATTAAGAGATTTATACACATTAAAGGTTTAACACTTAGGATTAAAGTTATACACTCCATCCTAAGAGAAAGATGCAGGCATACCCTTAATCACAAAGCCTTAAAACCTTAAAGGTTTAGTCCCTGATTATGAGATGAGAAGAGAGACACAAAAGATGACACAAAGGTAAAACTAATGGGGGACTAATCAAAACCCTAATTGTTATCATGCTTGGGTGTTCCTAGGGTTCATGAGGCTTGCAAGAGATCTTCAAGAATAAGCCACCAAGGAAGAAGCAAAAGAAAGAAGGAGAAACAGAAGAAACAAGTTAACTTACTTCTCTTAAGAAGATAAGTCACTTGAAGAAAGAAGGTGAAGGAGGAACATGAATGAGAAAGCTCACTCTAAAGAAAAAGTAAAATGCAGCAATGAATGCATAAGAGAGATGAGAAGAGATTGTGGGAAGTGAAGGCAAATTCACTTCTCAAAGTTCTTACCACCTGAAAATTTAGCATAAGGAGAAATGAAATGAAAATGAAATGTATGCAAGGATGCAAACCAAAACCAGAAGCATGTTCATGATGTAAATGATGCTAAGAGGTGATGCAAATGTATGTCAAGAGCAATGGATGATCATACAAGTGATGAGAATGCAAATGAATCATGAAAGAAGCATGAAAGTTCATGAATGTCTATGGAATGTAATGAATGCATAATATGGAAAATGGATGAAGAAATGATCAAGCAAGATTCTAATGTGTCCTAAGATGTCTTATGTGTCATGTGAATGCATAAAATGTCATGGAAAGTTTATGAATGCAAGCATATGCAAGATGTATGCAAAGGAAGATGAGAAATTAGGGTTTCCATGCAACATGAGATGCAAAACTTAAAATCAGAATCAAATGACAAGATAAACAGAAGTAAACACAGTGAAGGGCTGGGATTGAATCTAGGGTTTCTTGGGTTGACTGCGCGCCAGATCCTATGGCCAGTATTCAAATTTCATTAACCCTAATTAATTAATTCTTTAATCCATAATTAAAACTAAGGAAAAGATCTCAGACACACAACGAGCGCGGGAGATGGAAATCCAAGGGTCCAAATTTAAAAAAATCCCTAATCCTAATTAACAAACTAATTACTTTCAGGTCACTAGAGAAGAGCTCCGGTCGTCTTCTCCGGTGACACCCTCACCTGAAAATCACCAACTTTCTCCCTAGGTTATTTCTGGAGCTCTAAAGCTCCAGATTAACTCCTCTCACCTCCCTGAATCCAAATCCACCCTCAAAACAAATTTCTTATGGCTCAATCCTAAGATTCGAAGAGAAACATAAAAATGGCAAAAATTTCAGACAATCAGTACATACTCATTTCTACACCATTTTCGAAAATTCAAAGCTCAGTGTTATCAGTGAAGCATGCTTTTTCTTAATGGAACATAAAATACGAGTTCTGGAAAAATGAATTCAGATGACTACCTGAGATGAAGCTTTTCACACTTGAGCTTTCTGGCCACTTCCTTGGTGCAAAATGGCTCTAATGACCTCCCTGAAGAAGTTGTAATGCTTGGAAAGCTTTGAGACTGTCTGGTTTGAGTGGTAGCAATCCAACTGGTCAGAAATCGTGTTTGGTGTATGAGGTGTTTTTGGCTGTTTTAATGGGTGGTTTGTGATCAGTGGATGATTTTGAGATGAATGGTGGAATTAATTTGAAGATTGAGTGAGTGAGTTGGGAGTTTCGAAGGAAAATGCAAGAGGGAATGTTTTTGGCAATGCTGAGTTCTTGGAAGTTTCAGCTTGTGTGTGTTATGAAAAATGATCCTTGAGGCATGCTTGTAGTGTCTGGATTGGGCAGAGAGTGGGTGGTGGACTGTTGTGATTGGTATGGGTGAATTTGCACAAAGTCAACATTTCTTGTACTTGAGGTATGGGCAAGGATGCAGTTGGCTTTTTGGCATGTCCATGTGCAGCTGAGTTCAAGGATGTCCACAAAATCAATCTTGAGGCATTTCAGCAAGATGAAGCAAAGTTATGGGGTGTTTTGTAATTATGTGAAGTCTTGGCCCCTTTGAGAATTCTTAATGTTCAAGGCATGAAGTCTTGCAATTCTTTGGGCAATTCTGATCTAAAGGCAATGCACTATGATGTTATGATACATTGAAGTGTGTTTGAAGTCACAAAAAGCCTTGACAAGTGGTTTTGCAAAGAATCCCTTTTGGTGCATTCTTGAAAATTATGGGATTTTTGCCAACTTTGACAAGCGATAACTTGAGTTCCAAAATGAATTAGATCTTGTTCTTGTACTTTTTGAAAAGGGAATGATCCAATCTACAACTTTCATGACCAACAATTTTTCATTTGAAGCATTTTTGGTTGAGAAAGAGGAGGTTGAAAAACTTTCCCAAAATGGAAAGTTTACATTACAAGTCATTTCCATTTTTGGCAACTTTTGGTTTAGCTCACTTTTCTTCAATTTTGTGAACTTCTAAGCACTTCAATGATCAAATAAAGATCATATAACTTCAACTTGATGAAAAATCCATTTTGGTTCCATTGTTGGGGGCCTCAGATGCCCTGATTTTGCTCTGACTTGAAACCCTAAACCCTAAACCCTAGCTCAACTTCCATGCTTTCCAAGTTCTTGTGATTTTTTGACTTCCTTGATCTTTGAAGGATATAATATGATGATTGAACATACATGGAACCTATTGGAATGATTGGAGACCTTTGGAGTGCCTCAGATGAACCTTGGATTGCTCAGATCACAAACCCTAGATGCAGATGAACTTGAACTAATGCAGTGAAACAAAAATGAAATATGATGGTATGCATAAGCTAATACAAATATGAATGATCACAAGCCATGGTGTGAAATGAGTGAGGGAAAATTTGGGGTGTTTACACTATGCAGCGTCTAGGGTTCTACTAGCATAATAAATTACGTGTAACTTTTTATCTTTTCTCTGACCTAGAACGACTCCAACAACATAGTCACTAGCGTCACGCATTATCTCAAACGGTTCTGACCAATCAGGGGGTTTCATTATAGGTGCTGAAATCAGAGCTTGTTTCAATACATTAAATGCTTCAGTATATTTTTTATCGAAGATGATTTCAGCATCTTTCATTAAAAGACCAGTTAAGGGCTTTGTTATTTTGGAGAAGTCCTTGATAAAACATTGGTAAAATCCGGCATGTCCAATAAAACTTCTTATCTCCCTGCTAGTCTTGGGCGGTTTTAGTTTCTCTATGACTTCTATTTTAGCTTTGTCTACCTCTATACCTTTTTCAGAAACTATATGTCCTAAAACAATCCCTTCGGTGACCATGAAATGACATTTTTCCCAATTTAGCACAAGGTTTACCTCCACACATCTTTCCAGGATTTTCACAAGGTTGATAAGACAATTTTTGAAATCAGATCCACAAACTGAGAAATCGTCCATAAATACTTCCATGATTCCATCTAAATAGTCTACAAAGATAGACATCATGCAGCGTTGGAAAGTGGCAGGGGCATTACAGAGTCCAAAAGGCATTCTTCTGTAGGCAAAAGTTCCAACTGGGCATGTAAAGGTAGTTTTTTCTTGATCTTCGGGGTGAATAGGTATTTGGAAGAATCCTGAATATCCATCTAGGTAACAAAAGTAAGAGTGTCTGGCTAGGCGCTCCAACATTTGGTCTAAGAATGGTAATAGGAAATGGTCCTTCCTAGTTGCTTTAATTAATTTTCTATAGTCTATGCACATACGCCAACCTCCATTAGTTCTTTTTGCAACATGTTCGCCCTTCTCATTTTGCATGACTGTGATGCCTCCCTTTTTAGGTACTACATGCACAAGACTCACCCATTTACTGTCCGAGATCAGATATATTATACCTGCCTCTAGTAACTTAAGAACTTCAGTCTTAACTACTTTACTCACCAGAGGATTTATTCTTCGTTGGTGTTCTTTGGAGGGTTTTGAATCTTCTTCAAGCAAAATCCGATGCATGCATACGGATGGGCTTACTCCTTTTAGATCTGAGATCTTATATCCTAAGGCTGAGGGGTACCTTCGTAAAACATCTAACAATTGGTTTGTTTCCTCTTGGTCTAAGGTAGAACTGACTATAACTGGACGGTCCATTTCTTCATCAAGAAATTCATATCTCAGGTTCTTAGGTAGTTCCTTAAGTTTTACCGTTGGTTTAATAGGGCAAGGCATATGATCTGGGGTAAGAGATAAACATTCGTGAAGGTTATCATCAATGTAGAGTTTTTTATAACTGTCATCTTCTCAAATAAGGGTTGATGACAATGTTATAGATTCAGTTTCTTCTTCTTGTTCTAATTCCCTAATGCATTCATCAATGATATTTAAGGCATAACAAGCATCTCCTATTACAGGTGCCATAAGAAATTTCGAGAGTACAAATTATATCTTCTCGTCACCTACCTCAAAGGTTAGTTTCCCTTTTTTAACATCTATTATGGCTCCAGCGGTTGATAAGAACGGTCTACCTGGGAGGATTGGTATGTCGTCATCTTCTTTAATGTCCATGACAAAAAAATCAGTAGGTATAAACAACTGACATATCCTAACAGGGACGTCTTCAAGTATGCCTATAGGGTATTTAATGGATCTATCGGCTAATTGAAGTGACATCTTAGTAGGTTGTAATTCTCCTAAGTTTAACCTTTCACAATCTGCTAAAGGCATTAAGCTCACACTAGCTCCTAAGTCTAGAAAAGCTTTTTCGATGACATGATTCCCCAAAATCAAGGATTGGAAAAATTTCCAGGATCTTTATCTTTCTTTGCTAACCTATTTTCGGAAATAAAATTTCATTCCACGGGTTTCGGATCTTCAAGTCTACGTTTGTTTGTAAGTATGTCTTTGAGAAACTTTGCGTAAAAAGGTATTTTGGTGATGGTTTCTGTAAACACTACAACAAACAAGACCTAAGACAGCGTTTTTTTAGCCTTAGACAGCGCTTTAAAGCGCTGTCTAAACCTCCGCTGCTAAAGGTTTAGACAGCGCTTTTTTAAATCTTAAAAGCGTTGTCTAAGCCCCCCCCCCCCCTTAGACAGCGCTTTGGCCAAAAGCGCTTTATAAGACCCTCTTATTTTAAATTTTTTAGGTATACCTTAGACAGCGCTTTTGAAAAGCGCTGTCTAAGCCCCCCCCCCTTAGACAGCGCTTTGGCCAAAAGCTCTTTCTAAGCCCCTCCTATTTTAATTTTTTTAGGTATACCTTAGACAGCGCTTTCCAAAAGTGTTGTCTAAGCCCCCCCTTAGACAACACTTTTTCCTAAAGCGCTTTCTAATCCCCCCCTTAGACAACACTTTTTACAAAAGCGCTGTCTAAGGTATACGAAAATTTTTGAAGCTTTTGTTTTAAACCACATTTTTTCCAGGTTTATAAACCAGAATTTCTACCTGTTTTCAACCATATTTTGGCAGACAATTATCACATTTTATATATGCCATTTTGGCCTTTTTTCTACCAATTTTTGGCTAACAAATATATATATATACCAATTCAAACCAATTTTTCCTTAAATGTATCAAAATATATACAAATTTATGTACACATTTACAAGTCATTACATATACTACAAATGTACACATTAATTACACAAATTTATGAACAAACATTGAGCTCTATCATGAATTGACACCACTCCTCTTTGATTTCGTCCACTTGATCCTTTGTATAAAATGCACACTTGAATTCATCAAAGTACTACATAATAATATAACATATTTTGAATTAATTTCAACTATTTAATTATATGAGATATGTGTAAATATAAAAATAACTCATAAGTTAGAAATACATACATCGGTGGGAATCTCTAATCGGCCCAAAACAAGAGTATCTCGCATAAACCTCAACATGAAATACCCGCAATCTATTTGATTACGTTGATGAGGACACTACATATGAAAAAAAATGGATTATAAATCCTAAGTTTTATCAAGTGTCATCACTAATATAATAAAAAATGTGGTAATTAAAAATATACCGCCACTTTAATCCATGTAATAGAGTTGGCGCCCCACCTTGAGGTTTGGATATCTCGTTGGGCCCGAAAAGCTTGTAGGACGCTAATAAAATAAAAATGAAGCAATTAGAACAATTCACATAAACTAAGAAAATTTTTGAACATTCTCACTTACGTGTCAATTAGGACCTTCATATCCGGGTATGTTGTCCAATCATTTTCTAACGAGTCAAGATAATACACAATTTCTCGGATAGGATTGATTGCGAGCAACAACCAATGTCCACTGTAATGATTAGGCAAATGTTAGATGGTAACTTGGAAAATAATTATAATAGATGAATTTAGAATGAAATGCTAACCCGGTATTAAACGGTATAAAAAACAACTTCTCCGCATCTTTATTGTCCATGAGGATCCGAAGAACGTACTCCGTCACGGTATCCGGTCTACTTAAGATTAAACCTAAGTTGACGGTCGCGGTTGCTAAAAATCCGAATGACACGTCCAAACCATTGGGGCGCATCAATTTGTCATACAAAAACCTAATATAAAAACATCATTAACATTACACACCTCTTGTGAAACATAAAGTAAACCGGATTAACATTATGTAAACATCATTAACATAAGTTGTTTAATTAATAAAACAAAGTAGACCAAATTTACCTAACATATGTATTGACAACGGTGACGCCGATTTCTTCACGACCAAAAACTTGCATGAAGTCCTCATTACCAATCATTTGGTCGTAATCAAAGCCGAAAATCCCTACCTCTATATGTACAGTCCGAAAACCTCCGGTCGGTATATCGGTCATCTCTAGAAATGTCCTGAGGCACGACCTATACTTGGTGGTAGGTTTTTTCCTAGCTACGGTCTTCTTAGCACCAGCACATTTTACTCGTGCGGAGGCGTTGCTAACCTCCTTTTTTTGTTGTGCGGAGGCATTGCTAACCTCATTTTCTTGAAGCTACATGTCATATAAATAGTTAGATCAAATTAAGAATGTAACAACTTCCATGAATATATGTCATATAATTGTATATTACCTCTTTTCTTGAAACCGTGGACTCGGTATGCCGTGGAATCGCATTATCTTTTGATTTGGATTTTGTGGGAGTCTATTTAACATAACCAAGGAAAATATGTACGCAAAATTTTAAGCATAAATTTTAAACTTTGAATATACCAAGGAAGTTAACATAATTTTTAAGCATACCTCATATCCTACACATATGAGGTTTGTCAGCCATGAAACAAACGAACCTACTGCTTCATGCACCGTTGTTGCATCCGAATCATCGCTAGGATATGGTAATGCTGCATTCGGCTCAACTGCAATATCAACTGATACCTTCAAACATCCAGCAGGGAGCTCTCTAGTGTGGAGTAATACTCCGCTAACGTTATGCACTTTTCCCTTGCCAACCATCCGATAGTATGGTGACGACAAATACAGCTGACAATGGGAAATGCCCTAAAACCAATAATAACAAGAAATCGTTAATGTGTATATATGTCAAATACATAATTTAAGCAAATAGTTAAATTTAAGACAATTATATGTAATTACCTCTGGAATGTTCGGCTGAAAGGTACAGTTGATACTGTCTTTGTCCGAAGCATCTCTGTATACTGTTGAGGCGCTAGCCTCTCTTTCTCTCCTCAATGCATCAAGCTTAGCTTGCATGGCTTCCAATCTTGCATGAAGCTCCCGATTACTAGGAGCCTTTCCTTTTTTAATACTCAGGGAGGTCGGAGTGACTCCAAATCCCTTACCCCTCACCCGACCAGAATACTCAGGGACATCTAATGCCCGACTAAGTATGCTCCTAGTATCATCGGGAGATAAAGACTGAGATAGCTCCTCCTGAAAAATCAGATGAATATCGTATACTTGTCAAATATTTGTGTATAAAAATGTTATTCAATTAATGAAAAAATGTTATACTTACACATTTCTGGTATACGTGTAAAACTTCTTCTTGAGGAACTCCAGATTTGCCCACACGGGCTTCCTTCCACAAAACATGTGCAGGAAGAGATGTTTCTGAACTTTCCTCCTTCTGCAGCTACACATTAAGTCATACAATTTGATCAGATAAAACTAATATATGATGAACAAATTTGTTATCGCAATTTATAAATACTTACCATGGATTGTTCTAAGCGTCCATATCCGACACGTCCTTTTCGGTACGGATATGCGGGACTTGATGCTCTTTCCCGATTTGTAGCATTTATTCTTTGAAAAACCGGGTCTTGTCTTTTGGATTTGAAAGCTTCCCATTCTTCAGCCGATATCAAACTTTCATATTTTTTAGGAAGCTCTGCATCCACATAATTACCATCCTCATCCTTAAGGAACTTGGATGATAAAAATGTTTGAAACCCTCTTAGAAGCTTTCCGGCCAATTTCATACAAAAACCTCTTCTTTCTTCTTCGATGTTAAAACATCGCTAAGAAAAACATACAGATTGATAGTTAGTATCGGTAATTGAAAAAACATAATTGATACCGTATAATTAAGGGCCAAATGATTGTACCTTTATCTCACTCCAAATTTTTTCTTTGGACTCATTCAGCTCTTTGTTTCTCCAATCATCACATGTAATGGAAATTTCATTCCTTACTAGTGCACCGATAAAACTAGTTAAGGTATGCCCATTAGGTTCTATAAGCTGTCCCTGGTTGCTCCAATAGACATCTAGTATGATGCCTCGAGATCTTCCTTGGACCACCCTTCTCATTACTGTGATGCCTCTTCGAATTTCTTCTTCTACGGATACTTTTTTACTAACTTCCTCATGTTGGTCATCAGCCATGTCTAACCTGTAATAAACCAAGGAAACCATCAAATATCAAATATAACTTATAATCAAAGCAATTGAAAACAAAAAATAAAGAAATCATGCATTATCAGATATAACTTATAATCAAAGCAATTGAAAACAAAAATATAACGAAATCATACATTATCAGATATAACTTATAATCAAAGCAATTGAAAACTAAAAAATAAAGAAATCATGCATTATCAGATATAACTTATAATCAAAGCAATTGAAAACAAAAATATAATGAAATCATGCATTATCACATATAACTTATAATCAAAACAATTGAAAAAAATAAAAATAAAGAAACCATGGATAATTTACCTAAGTCACTAACATCTCTTTCTTTTCTTTGTTCAACTCATTCCGTCTAATGCATGACTCATTCTCAACATCAATATCACATTGATCGACACCGCTATCATCAGTCACTTTGTTAGAGAAAAGCACTATAGACCATTTTGTACTCTTCAGGTCATTCACATAGAACACTTGTTTAGCTTGAGATGCTAGAATAAAAGGTTCATCTTTGTACCCCCCCCTAGTAAGATCAACTTGCAAAAATCCAGACTTATCCATTCGTATGCCACTACTATTCACCCACTTGCAACCAAAGATGGGAATCTGAAACTTCTCGTAATCAAACACCCAAATGTGCTCAATAACTCCAAAATATGACAAATTTGCATATTTGGGGTTTAAGTCCTTCATACTTGATATATGCATTGCTTCAGCTAGCACGGTGACACCACTATTTTGTATAGTACTCTTATCATCTTGTTCTTTGGTATAAAATGTGTATCCGTTAATTGAATATGCGCTATGAGAAAACACATGCAAACTTGGACCATATGCCAAACATCACAACCTTTCTGTTACCGAAGAAGGATCTGAAGAGCGCTTCAAATAAATATGATCCTTCAACCATTGTATGAAACTTTGATTGTGCTCTATAACTATCCAATTTTCATTTCTGTTCGGATTTAACCTTCGGAGTACATCCTTGTGCATTCCAACATATGGATCAACCTCATTATTATTGTGCAGAACATACAAATGAACTTGATCCCGTTCATCCCTTGATATTGTCACAATTTTATTCCCAATTAATTTTTTACCTTCCATTTTGTCGAAAATCTGAGCTCTGGGGAGTCCAATCGATTGAACATTAGACAAATATTCAATACAAAACTCAACAGCTTCTTCAACAATGTATCGTTCAACAATACAACCCTCTGGTCGACTTCGGTATTTCACGTACCCTTTTAATATTTTTATATACCGTTCAGTAGGGTACATCCATCTTATATAAGCTGGTCCACACAACTGTGTCTCTTTCACAAGATGAACAACTAAATGAACCATTATGTCAAAAAAAGATGGAGGAAAATACATTTCAAGCTCACACAAGGTAATTACAATCTCTTTTTGTAGTGTTGGTAAGATCTCGGGATCGATCACCTTACTACAAATTGACCTAAAGAAAAAACACAATTTAGTTATGGCACTTCTTATGTGCAAAAAATATCGACCTTTTCTTCCACCCACCTTTCACAATCTTATGTGCAAAAGGCTTGCCAAACTCAGTACGCACATCTTTCACCTTTTCAAAAACTTGTTCACCTGACAATGCGGGTGGAGCTCTACGATGTTCGGTGTCTCCATTGAATGCTTTTCTCCACCCACGGTAGTGATGTTTAGAATGTAAGAATCTACGATGACCGAGAAACACATTCTTCTGGCAAAGTTCCAATCGAATCGTATCGGTTCCGTCTTCACAAACAGGACACGCACGTTGACCTTTAATGTTATACCCAGATATATTCCCGTATGCTGGAAAATCATTAATTGTGCCAAACAACATCGCCCTCAAATTGAAACATTCTTTCCTATATCCATCATAAACCTCCACACCGTTCTCCCACAAAATCTTTAAATCTTCGATCAGAGGTGTCAAGTATACGTCTATGTCATTCCCTGGTTTTTTAGGCCCAGAGATTAACATAGATAACATCATGTACTTACGCTTCATACATAGCCACAGAGGTAGTTTATAAATCATAAGAATCACAGGCCATGTGGTATGTGAGATACTTTGAAGACCATGTGGGTTCATTCCATCAGTATATAATGCCAATCGAAGGTTTCTTGCTTCTGATCCAAACTCAGGATAATCATTATCAATCTTCGACCACTGTGGTGAATCAGCCGGATGCCGATACTTTCCATCAATAATTCTTTCATCTGCATGCCAAGTAAGATGTCTTGCATCGGTTTCACTACGAAACATGCGCCTAAATCTCGGAATTATCGGAAAATACCATAAGACTTTTGCGGGAGATAATCTTTTCTTATATCGAGACAAACCGCATTTAGGGCACTCAGTTAACGTTGCATATTCGTTACGAAACAAAATGCAATCATTAGGACAAGCATGTATCTTATCATAGCTCATGCCAATAGAGCACAACATTATTTTGCCTCATAGGTTCGATTAGGAAGAACATTATCATCCGGTAGCATTTCTCTCATAAGGGCCAACAACTCTGTGAAACTTTTATCCGACCATCCATTGCCCGCCTTTAAGTTGTACAACTTTAATACCGCAGAAAGTCTTGAGAATTTAGTGCAACCTTTGTACAACGGTTTCTCTGCATCGCTTACCATCCTCTCAAACATTTCAGGACAATCATGAAGATCTTCTTCAAGTGCTTCTACAATCTCTTCAACTCGATCACAATCGTATGTTTCCGTGTCTTTGTCGTATGAAGCATAGGTCGTATTACTTTTTCCACTCGATTCAACATTCTCGTTAATTTTCTCACCATGAAATATCCAACACTGATAACTTTGATCAATTCCATGCCTCAGCAAATGCGATTTCAATCCATGTGCGTCAACCTTACCAATATAACAACAATGCAAGCAAGGACAATGCATTCGTCTGTGGTTTTCAGCGTGTTGAACATCATACTTAACGAATTCCGCAACCCCACTCTCGTACTCTTTGGTCATTCGATCGGCACAGATCCATGTTTTATCCATGGTTTTCCTACTTATTAAAGTAAACAATCAATCCAGACGAAAATACATAACAATTTTAATGTTCAATTCATTTTAAACTTCAAAAACCTATACATAACCAATGTTAATATAAACTTCAATAACGTATCCGATACGCCAATATACCAACTTTAATTACCTCATCACTTTCATTTTTTATATTACAAGAATCAAACTTTTTCTATTACAATATACCTATAACTATACCTATAACTATATTAGAGTTCGTTCTCTATGCTAGTGATATGTTAACTATTAATCAACCTGTCAATTTCACATCTATTTCTATTTTACATAAACCATAATTGAATCTTGATTTCAAAATACTGATATTTCCTTTTTCTATCATGCTATTCTATCATAAGTTATTTCCTTTTTCTATTCATAAGCTATTCTATCATGCTATTCTATCATAAGCTATTCTATCATAAGCTATAAGCTATTTCCTTTTTCTATCATGCTATTCTATCATAAGCTATTCTATCATAAGCTATCATAAGCTATTCTATGCTACTGATATTTCCTTTTTCTATTTTACATAAGCTATTCTATCATGCTTATCACTTAATTTCCTTTTTCTTGATGAAGTTATTTACAAATACTGATATTTCCCTAAATAACAGAGCATGAAAAATTAGAACTGAAACCGAAGAAATGAAACAATGAAGAACATACCGCAATGAACGATTCTTCAAACACTTTCAGAAATGAAAGATTCTTCAAACACTTGCAATGCCTGAAACCAAATGAATGAAAATGTTAAGAAATGACGAACAAAACGCAGTAGAAATGACGAACTGAATCAGAAATGAAAAAATGCAGAAATGAAGAACATACCGCAGTAGAAATGACGAACTGAAACCGATTCTTCAAACACTTTCAATGACTGAAACCGAATGATTACAATGTATTCTAGTTCGCTGTTAGGGTTCGCTGGAGGGGTTTGTTCGCAGGAGGGAAAACAAAAAGAACTGAGAACGAAAATAGAAGTCTGAAATTTAATTTTAATTAGACCTTAGACAGCGCTTTTGTGGAAAGCGCTTTCTAAGATATGCCTTAGACAGCGCTTTCCAAAAGCGCTTTCTAAACCCCCCCCCCTTAGACAACGCTTTTGGTTTTAATTTTTTTTTAATTGAAAGACTTTAAACAGCGCTTTCTCTAAAGCGCTAACTAAGGTCTATATTTAAAAGCGCTGTCTAAGGTGGGGTCTTAGACAGCGCTTTTAGAAAGCGTTGTCTAAGACCCCCCTTAGACAACGCTTTCATTATTTTTTTAGAACATTTTCCGTGTTTTATTTTTATTTTAACCTTAGACAGCGCTTTCTTTTAAAAGCATTGTCTAAGATGCGCTGTTAAAAAACCTTTTTGGCGTAGTGAAAAGGGATTTCTACGTGAAGTTCTTCTATAACCTTAACGAATTTTCGATACTGATTGTCGATCTGGGTTTGCTTTAGACTTTGAGGGTATGGTATCGGTGGTTTGTATGGCGGTGGTGGTACATAGGTTTTGTTTTTAGGTTCTTCTCCTTTTTCTTGACTTTCCGGGTTTTCAGATTCCTCTGGTTCCTTCTCCTCATTTCTCTCAGAAGTTTCGGGATTACTTAATTTTGGGTTAGAAGGTTCCTTATAAGTTGTTCCACTTCGTAGAGTAATGGCATTTGCTTTCCCTTTCGGGTTATGTTGAGGTTGTCCAGGGAACTGTCCTCCAGGTGTAGTCTGAGGGGCTTGGCTTAAAGCTACTTGAGAGATCTGGGTTTCAAACATCTTATTGTGAGTAATAATTTGGTCAACCTTGGTTCCTAACTGGATAATTAGTTCGTTAACATGGACGTTTTGGTTCATGAACTCGTTGTTTTGCTGTGTTTGAGCGGTGATAAAAAATTTCACAATTTTCTCAAGGCTCGAATTTGGTGGTACAGGTTGCATAGGTTGATTTGTTCTTGGGGCTTGGTAACCTTGTTGTCTCGGAGGTGCGGTATTTTGGATAGGGTTATCATTTTTATAGGAGAAGTTTGGGTGATTCCTCCATCCAGGGTTGTATGTGTTTGAAAATGGGTTCCCTTGGGTGTAGTTCACTTGCTCAGGGTTGGTCTCATTTAACAAAATGCATTCGGAGGATTGGTGTCCTTGCGTCCCACATATCTCACAATTCAACGAAATTGCGGCTACATTATTCGGGGTTGTACAGATATGTTCGACTCTAAGGGCCAATGCGTCCATTTTAGCTTGCATCATGTCTACAGAGCTTAGCTCATGTATTCCTCCTTGGGCTTCCTTCTTTTCCACTGTTGCTCATTCTACTCCCCATGATTGATGGTTTTGGGCCATATCTTCGATAAGGGCACTAGTTTCAGGGTAAGGTTTGTTCATCAATGCGCCACCGGCGGCAGCATCGATGGTCATCTTAGTGTTATAATGAAGTCCATTATAGAAGGTTTGAATGATTAGCCAGTTCTCTAAACCATGATGTGGGCATGCTCTTAATAGCTCTTTATATCTCTCCCAGGCTTCGAACAATGATTCTCCTTGGTTTTTGGTAAATCTGGTTATTAGGTTTCGAAGAACAGAAGTCTTACTCGGGGGAAAAATATCTAGCAAGGAATACTTTTCTAAGGTCTTCCCAAGTTGTTATAGAATTGGGTGGAAGGGAATCTAACCATGATAGAGCTTTATCTCTGAGGGAAAAAGGAAATAATCTTAAGCGTATCGCCTCAGGAGGAGCTCCATTGGTTTTAAAAGTGTCTGCTAACTGGAGAAAGTTTTTTAAATGTTGGTTTGGGTTCTCGGTAGCAAGACCTGCGAAAAGTCTTTGTTGCACTAATTGCAGTAGGGATGGTTTAAGTTCAAAATTATTGGCTGGGATAGCAGGGTTTACTATACTGGAACTAGGTTCTTCGTTTGATGGTTGGGCGAAGTCCTTAAGAGGTCTTCGGTTTTGATCTTCGACCATAGCTCTCATATTCCTATGGAAAAATAAACGTGCACGAGCGTAACGTTCAGGTTCAGCTAGAGGGTCTACTAAGCTTCCGGCACTGTGAGTCTTTCGCATTGACCGACAGGTAACAACCTTAGTCTAAACGTTATAACTACAGGGTATGAAATTTGACGAAATTGGTCCCCGGTAACGGCACCAAAAACTTGATGCATGTTTTTCGCAAGTGTACAAACACATCAGAGTAATATAAAAGATTATCGAATCCACAGAGACCAAGTGTCAATCTATCGTACCCGTTGTTATGGTGTGTATCTAAGGCAATTGAATATAATGGTTTTAAGGAGTGCGCAATGGTAAATAGAATAATAATTTTAAACAATTAATAAAGACAATCTCGAATGTAATTCACGTAATCAAGTGATAATCCGGTACTTGTTAATAGAACTACTTATGGGCAATGTTTTCCACTTTGAAAAGAACTAATTTAACAGGAACTGTCGCTTTCGCGTATTCAGAACCGAGTTGAACTCTCTAATCAACCCCTCTTATTGTCACGGATAAAAAGGTGCGTACTGCGTTATAATAGTAAACCTATTTTTAAGAAATATAGTATCTTAACTAAGTTGAAAAGTACTTTAACCTGGATTTCTTAGCAAAAAGAGGTTCTCCCGAACCAGACTCTAAACTTCTTAACGCGTCCGAAAATGGTTTTAAAATCTCTTTTCTTTTTAATATAAAAACTCCTAATGAACTAGATAAAGCGCTTTTGGCTGTTTTTGAAATAGTTAAAAACAATTAAACTTATATTGAAAGTTAAAATATCCCTTAAGTCTTTCTACGAATAGTTGTATGGATTACCGGTTCAATTACGATCCTTACATTCTAACCTTTATGGATTTAGTTAGACATGGTAAAGTAAAAGTTCTTTTTATTATTTTTCATAAAAATAATTAGTGCGAGTGCGGAAAGTAAATAAAAGTAGTGCGAGTGCAGAAAGTAAATAAAAGTAGTGTGAGTGCGAGAAATAAAGGTATTTAAAGCGAGTGTAAGAAATAAAAGTAAAGTAAAGCGAGTGCGGAAATAAAGTAAAGTAAAGCAATGCGGAAAGTAAATAAAATAAAGCGAGTGCAGAAAAATAAAATACGAACTGGAATTAAAATGGCAGCATGATTAACTTCCTCCCAGAGTGCTCCAAAACTCGATCACACAGACATATACAGACTCGATCACTCGATTGTAGTAACACCCCGATGTGAAGTGATTACTACTTTAAAACTGATATATGCCTAAGAGATACTAATTTTGGATGATTGAAAACGAAAATCTAAGGCCCTATTTATAGGGAAAAAAATAGTAAGAAAAGACCAAGATGCCCTCTCCACTAAAAAGTGGAGGGAAACACTTTTGCCTTGTGGCGCCCGCCACAAAGCCATGGCACCCGCCATAGCTGTAAAGTGGTGGAGAAAGTGGGGATCGTGGGCTTTGGCAGTTGTGGAGTGATCTTGGGAGTGGCCATGTCATGGCTGACGCCATGGCGCCAGCCATGGTGGATGCCGTAAGTGTAAAAAGCTGAATTTCTTGATTTTCGTCCGTTTCAACTTCTTTTTCGCTCCTTTTCTCAATTTAGGCCCCGATTACATAAAAAACCTGAAAATAAAGAAAAACTAAGTAATAATATAACAAAATAGCAATAAAAACTAAGAATACATGCGAAATCGGAGTCAGAAATACGGTGAAATTTAGTGTTATCAATTACTTCCAAGATAGCCTCACGGGGGCGTCCCAGGAATGGTACATGAAGTTAAGTCGTGCATCTGTCAGAAACTGGAAAGTGTTTGCTGTGGATTTTATTAAGGAATACCATTATAGCATGGACATGGCTCCCAATCGCACACAACTGCATAGTATGTCCCAAATGTCAAAAGAGAGCTTTAAGGAGTACGCTCAACGCTGGTGTCAACTTGCTGCTAGGGTTCAACCTCCACTATTGGACCCGGAGATGGCATATATGTTTATGGGAACACTTCAGGGAGTTTCCATTGATCGTTTGGCTTCGTGTTCTTCTACAAACTTCACTAACTTGGTAATTGCTGGTGAGAGAGTTGAGAATTTGCTGAAGCTCAGTATAATTCAAGATGTAAGTGCAAGCAGCTCATCTAGAGAAAGGAAGCAATTTGTTGGTCCCCAGAGAAGGAGAGAGGGGGAAACAAATGTTTTTTACAGCAGAGGAAGAGGCCATGATCGTCCAAATCATTATGTTCAGGTGCCAGCTGTCACTATACCTACAGAGCCGGCTCAACAACAACAACAACGTCCTCAGCATGGTAATCAATAGAGATAATTTCATTGCCCAAGACAGGATGACCGGGTGATTGAGCCTATTCTAATGACTTATCATGCTATGCTACAAAGGCTGCTAGAATTGAATATGGTGCAACTTAGAACTTTGGCACTGCTCACAGGCCATCCTCCTCCAGTTTATGATGCAAATGCACGTTGCACATTTCACTCAGGTGCTCCAGGGCACACGAATGAGAAGTGCAGAGCTTTGCAGTTGAAGGTATAGGACCTAATTAATTCAAAGGCTATTAACTTTTCACCGCCTCCAAACGTCACCAATAACCCTATGTCAAACCACAATGCTGGCACAAGGGTGAACGCAATAGAATACATAAGAGAGTTGAATTTGATTACAGATGTGAATGAGGTTCAGACACCGTTGATGGTCATGAAAAGTCATATACTGAAGGGGAAGGTGTTCCCTGGTTGTGGTAATGATTATGAAGACTGCCTGAGTTGTGCTAATGGTTGTGACAGATTGAGAATAGGGATTTAGAGTTTGATAGATGAAGGTTCCTTACAATGTGACAAAGTAAACAATGAAATAGACAATGTTTCTACAGTAACAATATACTTCACTCCTACTGACATTCCGGTGCCTCCCAGGCTGAAACCTGTCACCATCTATGTACCTCAGGAGGTGAGTCCTATGACAATTATTGTTCATGGTTTTGTACCTTATGACAATGAGAAGGCTGTTTCGTGGCATTATGGTGTAGGCGTGTATGTGCAAGGAAAAAAGGGTGAAGAGAAATCTCAAGTAGAGACTGGTTCCAATATCGATAATGTGGGAGGTGTCGGAGGATTTACCCGAAGTGGACGGCTCATTGCTCCCTAGACTCTGAGGACCAACATAGATGCTGAGGCTGCAGCTCACGCAAAAGGTAAACAGGTGGAAACTGAAGAAGTGGTGACTCCTGCCACAAAACATAGCACTTTTGAAAAAGAAGTAGAAGAATTCATGCGCATCATAAAGAAAAGTGACTACAAGGTAGTGGAATAGTTAAATCAGACTCCTTCGAAGATTTCGATTTTGTCTTTGCTGATGTGTTCCCATTCAAATAAGGGAAGCATTGCTGAAAGTCCTACAGATGGCATACGTTCCTCAGGAGATTATAGTGAATCAATTGGAGGCAGTTGTTGCTAATGTGAATGCCAGCCATGGGCTGGGTTTTACTGATAGAGATCTGACTTCCGAGGAATGTAACCACAACAAAGCCTTGCACATCACTATGGAGTATAAGGGGGATGTGCTATCTTATGTGTTGGTGGACACTAGGTCGTCGCTGAATGTGCTACCTAAGAAAGCTTTAATGAAGCTTGATGTTGATGGAATTGTCCTACGACCCAGTGACTTGGTTGTAAGAGTGTTTGACGGCTCTAAAAGATCAATTTTTGGGGAGGTTGAGCTACCTGTAAAGATTGGGTCCCAGATCTTCAAAATCACTTTCTATGTTATGGACATACAACCTACCTATAGTTGTCTTTTCGGTAGGCCCTGGATTCATGCCTTTGGCATAGTGACATCCACGCTACACCAGAATATGAAGTACATGGTGGATGGGCAGTTTTTCACCGTTTGAGGGGAGGAAGATATTTTTGTGAACCACCTGTCGACATTTAAGTATGTGGAGATGGACGGCGAGATCCACGAGACTCTAGGTCAGGCCTTTGAGACAATCAATATTCATGAAGCTTCTCCCAGTCCAAGGAGCAAGAGCATTGAAAAGGCGGGAACCTCCATAGCCTCGTACACACAAGATTTGTAAGTGGTACATGCAGGAAATGCCTAGGGTTGGGGAAACGTTGTGGAAGTTAACCGAAAAGAGGATAAGTTCGGAATCAGGTATCTGCTAGGTCAATCAGAGATGTCAAAGATAAAAGGATTGATAAGCTTCTCAAGCGGGGACATTATAGGATCAAATCAAGTTTGTGTAACTGCTAGAGAAGACGTTGACAGTGAATGTGACCTAGACAATTGGATTCCTTTGTGTATCCTCGGAGAAGAACTGAAGAACTGGTTTGTGGAAGATATTCTCCAAGTTACTTTCCATCCATAGTAATTTTCTTGTTTACTTCATTTCATATGCATGTCATATCCTGCACTCTGCCTAAGGTGCAAGGATCCATTTGTAGGGCCACCTTACATTATTTGAAATTTTAATTTATCAGGAATAAAGGACATTTTTCACTTAAAAATGTGATCACTTTCTTTCATTTAAACTTTTTCACAAAAAAATGGCAATTTTTTATTTTGTTTTTTCTTTTCATAAAACTGAACTCTAAAATAAGCACATCACTTGTGCATAATTAATCACCCGGATTCCTTTGATAACGATTATGGTATGACTGAGTATGACTTTGATAATCCTATCTATCAAGATGATGAATGGGTTGAGGATGACTGTGAACTCCCCGAAGAATTAGCCAGGTTGTTGAGAAAAGAGGAAAGGGTTATTCAGCCTCATTAGGAGGAAGTTGAAGTTATCAACCTTGGGTCCGAGGATGTGAAGAAGGAAATCAAGATTGGGGCTGGGTTGCAAGCCAATATGAAAGAGGAGCTGGTTAGTATGCTTCGAGAGTATGTAGATATCTTTGCTTGGTCATATCAGGATATGCCAGGTTTAAATATTGATATTGTGATGCATAAGTTACCACTAAGAGAGGATTGTCCTCCGATTAAATAGAATCTTCGAAGAACTCATCCTGACATGGCCATATAGATCAAAGAAGAAGTTCAAAAGTAGTGGGACGCCGGTTTCCTTGCCATAACTAGTTATCTACCTTGGGTAGCTAATATCGTACCAGTGCCAAAGAAGGACAGCAAGGTCCGGATATACGTTGATTACCGAGACCTTAACAGAGCAAGTCTGAAGGAAGACTTTCCATTACCTCACATTGATGTATTGGTTGACAACACAACTCAGTTCTCGGTGGTTTCTTTCATGGATGGCTTCTCTGGGTATAATCAAATAAAGATGGCACCGGAGGACATAGAGACTTATCCGGGTATAATCAAATAAAGATGGCACCAGAGGACATGGAGAAAACAATGTTCATTACCCATTGGGGTACTTTCTACTATAAGGTGATGCCTTTCGGATTGAAGAACGTCGGGGCAACGTATCAACGGGCTATGGTAACATTATTCCACGACATGATTCACAAGGAGATTGAGTGCTACGTGGATGACATGATTGCCAAGTCCTGAACTGAAGAGGAACATCTGGTTAATCTTAAAAAGTTGTTTGAGAGATTGAGGAAGTTTCGTTCGAAATTGAATCAGAACAAGTGCACTTTCGGAGTGCGTTCCAGGAAATTGCTGGTGTCGTACCTCGAAAAATACGATCCTCAAGATGGACGCAAAAAAAAAAATAGAGTCGCCACTGAATTTAATTTATTCCTAATGAAGGGAAAAGGTAAATATAGATAAAACCTAAGAGATAGTAAATGGTCATCAGAACCAAATTCTAAGTTCGGGAGTCATTTACGCAAGAGGAATGTATTAGCATCCCTCACGTCCGTTGTACTCAACGAGAACCTCTTAGTCTAATATGCAATTGAATGTTGACTTATGCTATTGTCTTCTTCTTAAAGGTAAAGGTTTACTAAGATCGTTTGTTAAGGAAAATGAATATTTTTTAATTATTGTGATTCGTTATGGAGAAAAGGTTAATTTTTTATTAGTGTGCTCGCCAAAGGTTAAAATCCTTGTGCCTACATATTCCCTTGTGCAATGGGAAAGTCACAGCTTCGTAGTTCGTAGGACTACAGTTTGTTGGTTTGTATTTTTTAATGAATAAGTGTTTAGCTCATATGCTAACTTCTAAACATTGACTTGTCCGCTCTTGGGGAGGCTCAACCACTAGTTTATATGTGTGTTAGCAAGGATCTAAACAAAATTCTTTTGAGAAAGATATTTGATCTCGATTAATATGTTTTAGAGACGAAAGGGAGAATGAATCACAACCCAAGGGCTAGCCTCAAGAGCTATCATTCAAGAATTCAAGGAATGCGAGATTCCAGAACTAAGTTCTTTTGTTAATAAATTATGAAAAATAATTTGTATTTGTTGGAGAGATTTTAAGTTGGGTTTAAAAGAAAGAAACAAGTCGTCGTCTTTAAGGGAGATATCTCACCTATTCAATCACAAAAATTTAAAGGATAAAATAAAAGGGGAAGAAGCTTTAAACTTGGATATATGATCAACAAGCAATTTCCACATTCTTCCTTGAGAGAAATTGTTTGAAAAGTTTGATTTATGTTTTAGGGGATAAGAGAAACGTCTTCCCTGTGGAGATGAATCATGTCAAATCTCTTTGGGGAAGTTGAGTGGTTTTGAGATGAAATATTTGAATGAGTCATAACTCAAGGGCTAGCTTCAAAGGCGATCATCCAAGAATTAAGGGAATGCGAGATTCCAAGAACTCAGTTCCTCCATTATTTGCTTAATAAAATAATGTGATAAATTAAGTAATTTAGAAACAAAAGGGTGAATGAGTCACAACCCAAAGAGCGAGCATCAGGAGCATTCATTCAAGAACTAAAGGAATTCTAGACTCCATAACTCATTTCTTTCGTGATTTGATTACGAAAATAATTTGAGTATATTCGTGTTGGGTTTGAGTTAAATGGTTATTCGTAGTGGTTTAACATTGATGTATGAGAGTATTTTAAAGACGAAAGAGAGAATGACACTCAACTCATGCTGCTGTTAGTTGGAAGTCAACTGTTACATTTGCACCTTTGGCCACAACACACAACCACGTGTCTTTGAAATGTGTCTTACAAGTCCAAAGTGAGCTTCTCTCTCTTGCTCTTTCATTTTCCAGCTTCTCTCTTTCTCCCGTTTCCTCTGTATCTCTCTTAGTTTTCCCACAAACCCTAAAGCCAACCCATCCGCCGTCCATTCTCCTCTCTCTTTGATCTTTCATTTTCACTATGTGTAAATTTCTTTATATTGTTGTTTCATTGCATGCATCTAATGGTAGATTTATCTTCCTTTCATCGTGCGGGAGCAAACCACAACCAACACTTTTAGATTCAACACGAGTATTTATCTTTTCCTTTCACTCTATTGATTTCATGGTCTGATTTTCGATTTCTTCTTATTTTTTGATTTTAGGATTTGTTCTCCTGTGTCTGATTCTTTGTTTTTAATGGGTTATTGTTTTGTTGCTTTTTACAGATTTGGTGATTTATTTAGAGGCCATGGAAATTATTATACCTTCATTTGTGAAGTAAGCATCAGTTTGGTTACAAGTAAGAGCTTAGAAGAGAAATAGTTGTGTTTCTTTTTCCATCTTGATTTATGTTTTCTTAAGATAAAATAATAACTTTTTTCTTATAATTAAATCTATTTATTTTTCATGTATTGTGCAGACTATGTTCAAAACTCGTGCAATATCAATTTCAACAATTACCCTTTTCACTAGAACCACACCTTTGTATGGCTCTAGCCTTCAAAATGCAGACCCTGCTGGGATTAGTACTCAGGTAAATGGATTAAACTTTTACCTGGTGTTTTCATATAATGAATGCATAGTAACTCATACTTTTCATGGTTGGAAATTGGAAAGGCATATGTAGGATCACAAACATTACAGAGTATAATCCTACTCTTAAGAGGCACCAATAAAAGTGGAGGATATGTTCCCCCTAAATGTTTATTCTTATGTATGTACATTGTCCTCACTATTTTTGACTTTTTTAAAAAAATGTCACTTTTTGCACTTAACTTCCAATGGTGGAAGTTAGTGTTATTTTAGGCTTTTTTAAAAAATGTCACATTTTGTACTTAACTTCCAATGGTGGAAGTTATGTGTTGTTTTTGACTTTTTTTCAAAAATATCATTTTTTGCACTTGAACCACAACATGCTGCAGTTAGTTGAAGTCAACTGTTACATTTGCACCTTTGGCCACCAATTTTAATGCGGCACCCTTGCCTTCTCAGCAACACAACTTTATAGATATTGGAAGTTCTTCGCAAAATGACATGTAAGTTAGTTTTCTTGATTCCTAATTTTTTTTCTACAGTAGTCATCACATTGTTGTATTTAACCCAATGTCGTATCACACATTTTTTAAGAATTAGACTTTACATATTATGTTGGTTATAGGCTACTATTATATCTAATGTGAACAATGTTATGGTGATCGAAATTAGAGCCTGAACTTATATTACAATTCAATGCTGAACAATATACTGTTTCTTTAAAGTCATCAATTTAATTATGTATTTTCATTGTTCATGCTACTGTAAATTTACTTTGTTGCAACAAACTATGGTTTTGTGAACAGATGCCAAACCAAAAACAGACCACGTCGTGGAAGGCCACGGAAACAGTTGGGAGTTCCATATATGGAATTGAACTTGAGCAGAAAGTTTCCTATCGAGAATATAAATCCAACGAATGTCGCGCCTAACGAAACTCCCGGTATATCAATACAGTCCAGGTACATGTTTTAACAATCATCATAACCAGACTACTTGGTAATTCACATCATTTCTGGATTTATATTTGAATAAAAATTTCATTTTCTAAATAGGAAACAGGGCTGCAATATTGTCTGCAATCAGCAGGTACCCCAAGACACTCAGCCAACTGTTTTTCCTGTACATACACCAATCTCAAATACCACATCTAATAACAAAGACACGCATGAGTCTGGATGTCCAATTTTTACACCTACAGCTAATTTGGATTTTAATACCGACTCCGACAATGATAGCGACTTCGATCCTTTTGCAAGTAAGTCTTTTTATATTTTTTGGAGTATCATAACATGCTTGCATTTAGTGACTGCTAATATGTTGGATATGACAGATTTTTTTATAACGCAAATTATTAACAAATGTTTACTGAATAGCATATCTCTCCGACGATGACTACGGTTCAGAACCATACAACGACGATGCAACTTTTACAATGAATGAGAAAACAACCACATAATGTTAATGCGAAATCTTGATCAGTCTGAAGGATTACCTAATCATGCAATAAGGTTGAAAGTTGGGGCAACTATAATGTTAATGCGAAATCTTTATCAGTCTGAAGGATTGTGCAATGGTACACGACTCACTGTAACTAGGCTTGCCAATCATGTCATTGAAGCAAAGATCATTTCAGGTAAAAATATTGGGAATACCATTTATATTCCTAGAATGTCTTTGTCACCGTCGCAATCACCATGGCCTTTTAAATTGGTAAGACGCCAATTTCCAATCATTGTTTCCTTTGCAATGACAATTAACAAGTCTCAAGGACAGTCTCTAGACAATGTTGGGTTGTACTTGCCAAAAGAGGTTTTTAGTCATGGGCAACTTTATGTGGCTATCTCTAGAGTTAAATCAAAAAAGGGCCTCAAGATTCTTATACATGACAAACATAAAGAGGCTTTGTCTACCACCAGCAATGTTGTCTTCAAAGAAGTCTTCCAAAATATTTAAATGGTATGGTTATTAAACTTCAACTATAATTTCCATGCAACATTAAGCTTTTTTTTCATTTACTTACAATCTTAGATTCATTTTGCAAATGCGTGTAACAATACAATGTCATCATCCTTTGTAACACATGTTTAATTTTGTTATTCTTTGTTTACAATACAAGTATTTTGACATTAACACTATTACATTTTGTTATTTTTGAATGACATCCTTACTATTTACATTTTCTCATTTCCTATTTAATGTATGTATAAACTTTGTCAATTCTATCAACATTTCACCCGTGCGGGAGCACGGGTTTTTAACTAGTTCGTAGTGGTTTAACATTGATGTATGAGAGTATTTTAAAGACGAAAGAGAGAATGACACTCAACTCATGGAGCGAGCCTCAAAAGCATTTCATTCAAGAATTCAAGGAATGCGAGACTCCAAGAACTCATTCTTTCGTTGTTTAATTATGAAATGATTAGGTATTTTAAGAATGAGAGAGAGAGAGAGAGAATGAACCACAACTCAAAGAGCGAGCCTCAAGAGTGTTCATTAGAAAATTCAAAGAATGCGAGACTCTAAGAACTCATTATTTCATTGTTTAATTATGAAATGATTAGTTATTTTAAGAACGAGAGAGAGAATGAACCACAACACAAAGAGCGAGCCTCAAGAGCGTTCATTCAAGAATTCAAGGAATGCAAGACTCCAAGAACTCAGTTCTTTCGTTATTTTAATTTGAGAGTTTTGATAAAAAAATGTATTTATTTTTTAGGGTTTAGAACTTGATATATGGATCAAGTGTGCTAGGATTTGGTAACTTTCTATGGAAAATAAGCGCAATGCGTTCATTTGAAAAAGTCGAGAAAATGTGAAGTGTAAAGATAGCGTTTGATGGCGATCGTAGAAGGATCGACTTACGTGCGTGCAATGAATAAATTTGTAGAAGTATTTACTTGGAGTTGTACCAAGAGACTTAATTACCTTCGAAACGATTATTCTTAGTGTGCGTGATTTCATTTTTACTTGACAAATTTATGGTCATAATGCGAAAATAAAACTCAAACTCGTACGAGTCATACATCATCATCATACAACCAAATAACGTGTAAAGAATATAATCACACATTATTCACATAAAATAGATCAAAGGATGATTAATGAACTAAATTAAAAATGTTTTTTTTTATATTCTTAATGTTAAATGAAATTAACTAAGTTAAATACAATTATCTAATAAAATTAATTAAGAAATTAATATTAGATAAAAGTGTTTAAAAATAATTAATTAACATTATTTGTATTTTAAACATAATAATGAAACAAATGTGAAAAATTAAGAAAACAAGGACAAGAAAAGAAAGAAGAAAAAAAGGAAGGAATTAAATCAGTAAAAGTTGGGGTGCCATTAACAAAATCACTAAGCCCACCCAGCAGAAAGCCCAAATGCGCATGGGAGGGTGCACAGGATGAGCCCTGGTCAATGTTGGACTACCAGGCTAAATCTGGATCATTGATGAAGAATGGAGTCAACAGCTGACTCCAGATCAAGGGCCTCAGGATGTGTCGCTCCCAGGATTTTCATCCTAGTACAAACGCGAAAGTGGCACGGAAAAGGTAGAATCGCCAACCAGGCATTTTTATCCCGAAGGAACGAGAAAGGTAATGTTGCAGAAACCTAAGGAAGAAGGAAAAGACGAGGTCATGCTGTCGCTCCTTGGATTTCCATCCTGGTAAAAACGTGAAAGTGGCGCGGAAAGAGGTAGAGTCGCCAACCAGGCATTTTTATCCCGAAGGAACGGGAATGGTAATGCTGCACAAACCAGAAGAAAAGAAAAGGAAGGACAAAGGTCCTGCGAACCAAATAAATTGGATTCGGGAGTTGGTTACGACCTGGGAAGGTATTAGCACCCCAGATCGTTTGCCGTACCCGACGGGATCCACGCTTGCAAAGAAACTGTTTCAAAGGGTGTAAGAATGAAAGATGCTGCAAAACTGAAACTATAACTGGATAAGAAAAGAAAAGAAAGGGGGGAAAATGTAGGGAAAATAAAAGAGTGTGCTCGAACGGGCCCTACCCCACTGCCTACGTACCTCATCTGGATAATGAGGATCAGAGTCGCCGTAGTTCCCCTAACTAGGGGTAGAAAAGATTGCTTGTGTCTTAAGGCTTGAACTGCCTATGTCAATGCTCAGATGTTGCAGGCTCGAACGACGCGTGTGTTACCGTCTTGCAAAATGAAAAGTAGGAGCAAGTTCGCACGTAAAGAGTGAAGGTGATGAGAAGAGAAGTCCCGAAGGAGACGCTTATTGTTTGTCCAGTGTTTTTTAGAGTTTTATGCTTTGAAGTTTGCATACCTAGCTATGGAGGAAATCCCCAAATCTAGTCCCTAAGAGGAAGGCTCAGACACACTGACCTACTGGCATTTATTAAGTGTTTTTGTGATTTTTGGTTAAGAAGTGTTTTTTATCTTTTCTTTGTGAAGTAATCTCAGGCTAAGACCTATCCACTACGAGGGATATCCTACACCTCGCCCCAAAACAGAATGCGTGCAAGTTTCTCATAGCAAAGTCTCGTGTCACATGAGAAGACTCGTCATTTATTAAAGTGACTTGAAGTTAAGTTTGAAGACGAGAAGAGAGAGCACCAAAAGGATCTCAAAGGTAAAAACTAAAGGGAAGACTACTCCTAATGTTATCATGCATGGGATACCTAAGTTATTGTGGTTTGGATTCTATCCTAAAAATAAGGAAAGAAAGAAAAGAAGACGAAGAAAGGAGCAGAAACACTAGAAGACAACTTACCTCTCTAAAGAGGTTAAGTTGTTTCTAAGAGGGGAGAGATTGAGTTAATCACAAGATGGCATAAGGCACATCATAAAGACAAATGAGAAAGCAAAAATAAAGGATGAGATGAAGACTTGAAATGTGGATATCATACACACTTCACTTACCATGAGCCCCTACAAAACAAAGGTTAGTGAACCACATAAGCATAAAATGAAAATAAGAATATTCAAACAATGCACAAACCAAAAACGACAATCACAAATCAACCACAATCAACAAAGTCAGTACCTAAACCCTATAAGTGACCTAGAACAAAGACCAAGAAAACCTAATAGGATGGCATAAATGTCTCCCTCAAACTATGTTAGGAGGAGGGAAGAAAGAGACACGAAAAGCTACCTAAGAAGCAAAACACCAAACAAATACCAAAGGTCATGAGAAAATTAAAAAATTAAATCTCTAAAGTCAACAACCAGTAGCAAACAAAGTGTCAAAATGGCTCACAAAAATTCACAATAAAACTCTACCAAATGATCGCACAAAGTCGCTTAGGAACAATTAACGAAATCGCACAAATATGACTTACAAAACTATGGATAAGATGAGGTTAAAAATATGACAAAAATATTTTTATGAGCTTTTCTAAGTCTTTAAAATGATGCAAAAATAACAGAGTTAAAATATTGCTCGAGGTGAAAGAAATAAAATATACAAGTTAATGTGTTAATATGGAGATTAAATGAAAAAATAAATTAAAAGAAAATTCTCAATAAAATTGAGAAATTAATAAAAATCAGAAAATAAAATTGCACAAAGTTTTTAAAATGACTTAAGATGCTACAATAATATTTTGGGAATTTTCTAAAGTGTTTTGGTATTTTTAAAGAAATAAAACTAAATTATATATGAAAAAGAAATAGAAAAGAAAAGGAAATAGGGAAGGGGGTGCAAACAGTAACAAAAATCAATTAAAAAAACAGAATGGGCCTAGGAGGGGGGTGCTGGTAGCAGTGGCGCCTTAAGCCCAAAACGTAGGAAAGCTGAAGGTGCATGGGTGGACATGCGGTCAATCTGTTGACTGATGAGGACCGTGCGATCTAGGTCTCCAAAAGGTATCCAAATCAGATGGTTTAAAACGAAAGGTGCATGATGGTTACAGTGGGTGAGCGCACGTGGAATAAAATGGGAGGGGTCCTATCGGACGGTGACAAGTGTCACCGCCGGTATGGATGGGAATCAAAAAGCCAGATCTCCTTATCTCTTCGGTAGCCTCAACCACTACCCATCCACTTAATACTTCCAATTAAACTTTACATAATTTATTAACATTCAAAACTAACTAAAAAAATTCAGAAAACAAACAGCTCTCTCTCTCTCTCTCTCTCTCTCTCGCCTCCTGTTCGCCTTCCTCGCCTTATCGCTGCCGATCTTCTTCGCCCTCACCGCCTTATGCCGCCGTCCCTAACACCGCCGGCCTCGCCTCTCGTCTCCTCCGATCAACAAAATTACAAAACAAAAATCACTCAAGCAAATGGATCGGTGTAATCAGACGCACACACAATAAGAATCAACATAGAATAACAACACGCTTCAAAGAGTTATGAGATTGGCACCTGTAAGTCAAAATCGTGCTACGATAGGATAAGGAAGATGACGATGTAGCTTCGATTGATTAGAAAACCACGGCGATGAGATAAATGACTTTGTCGAGCAATGCCTCAATTTGAAGAAAAGTGATGAATTGCTTTGCTTTGATGAGGAGAAGTTACTGATGACGAAGCCGAAGATACGGTCGACGAGACTTTTGATTTTGTGTGATGAAGAAGAATGATGAAGAGATCTGTATTCTGTGTGGCAAAAATCGAAGACTCGGTTATGGTGACGTGATAAGGAATATGAATCCACTTACTTGTTTCATGAAGAGTGAGTCTGATTTTTGTTATGGTGAGGAAACGATGAAGAGTGTTTTTCAGTTGCGGTGGTGAATAAAAGTCCTGAACAAAATCCGTTTTGGTGTTGCGAAGTAGATGGGGATTATTGTTGTGTGATGATGAAGGAGAATTCAATTTTTGTATTTGATGATGGAGAATGAATTTGTGATGATGGAAGCATTGGAATGAATGAATGAGTGATGAAGATTGTTGAATTTTGTTTCTGTGATTGTGATTCACAAAGATTATTGGCAATTTTTCAGTTTTTGTGATGAATGAGTCATTTCTCTCTGTAACAACATTTCTCTTTTTTCTATTCTGTTATTTTTTGTTATCCTTTCTCAATCTCTTTTTTTTAGTGATGAAAATTGTTAGTCTTTTTTGTGACTCAGCTTGTTGTAGTAAGGAGTGAGTGGAACGAATTGCGAAAAAAGTGAGAGGAAAAGAAAAAGGTGGTTATCCGTCCACATGCACAATCCGTGCGACTTTCTCCAGCTTTTCTAATTTGTTTTCTCCAAAATAATCACAAGCATGATGGAGTATTGGAGTAATGGTGTGTCAGAAACTTTGTACACGTGATATTAAGGGATGCAAATATGATAAGAAGAGGTGCTGATCCAAGGGTGATGGTTGACGGAAGTTTGATGATTAACATATATGCTTTCATGTGGGATTCTTTCTCCTTTAGTGCACAAAAAGTGTGACTGAAGTAGTATGGAAAATGCTTCTATTGGATATGAAAAGCACCTAGTGGGCGCGTGGCATACACATTATGCTGTTTTTTCTCATTTTCTTCTTCAGCCAATTGCATGCTTTTTACGCCACCTTTTGTATCACCTTTTTTTGGTGTTATTTTTTCAAATAATAAAAAAAAAAGAAAGGATAAATGAAAAGTGACCTTATACTGATCCCTACTCACACTTTTGTACTCTCTTTGTACCTCCTTTTTTCATTTTTCTTTATAAAAACATATTAACATTATACCAACCAATAACCTTCCTACACACTCATAGGTCACACAAATGTTATAGTTGACATGCAAATTGTGTAGCAAAAATTAAAAGGAGTGTGACACAAAAATAAAAAGGAGGTAAACCAATAACAATATGACAAGTGTCTCATAAAAGCCTAAAACACAACCAAACTTCCAAAATTCATATCTTGAGCTCTAGGAAGGCTATGAAAATGTTCTTGGACTTTTTGGAAAGGGAAAATCACGATCTACAACTTTCATGTTCAAGGAAAAATCGTCTGGAGCTTTTTTACACATGAAACAATAGCTTGAAGGTTTATGACAAATATTTCCAAAAATGGAAACTTCTAAATTTCCAAATTTAGCCACTTTTCGCACATTCTCGATTTTTGACTTTTGAGATCTTTTAAGTTATCCCTTGACATGATATGACTTCCAAAGATTAATGATCCTGATCACAAAACCTAGAAATCCTTCAGTTGACTTTTTGAACTGCACAATTGACTTTCTTGCTTCACTCTCAAATAACTGTTCAAATACTTGACTTCTTTAGTGAATTTCTGTCTCAAATTTCATACATAAGCCTTGCAGATCATATGAGATCCTTTGACCATGAGAATCGGTCAAAGCTAAAAGGATTCTCTGATTTAGAGCAAAACCCTAGTTAGGGTTTGTCTGTGTAGGAGAAAATATACTGTGGAGCTTCTGATGAAATTCCAACCTAATAATACCTTGAGGATGACTTTGGGCTTGTATAAGATATGATGAGACCTTATGAGCTTCTTGCAATGTCACCTGGCTCTTGGCTTTTCTTGTAGAATCAAGAATCTTCAGCTGATTGATCATATGCCTTATGCTAGAATATGTGAGTGACATGCTTTATTTTTCTATGCAGATGATGCAGTGACATGCATGCAAATGGTATGCTAAATGCAATGAAAAAGGAGAGGGAAAATTTGGGGTGTTACAGCTGCCCCTATTCAAGCAACTATTAATCTGAAAAGGACGAAAGCATCGGCTTTCGATCATTCGAGATGAACAGTGGTTGAATACCAAAATAACCTCGAAATTTGCACTCTGCTGGAGAATAAAAGAAATGGGAAATAAACCCAATCAAGAGAAGAAAGTAACCCAAAATTCTGTGTAGGTTGCAATAAAACAGAGCGGACGAGCTCTCTCCAAATTAAACTGTTACACCAAATGGAGAGATGACTTAGACAGACGAGTCCTCCTCAAATAAACTTGTTACGCTAGGTGATAAGTAATTAGGACAGACGATCCCTCTTCACAACCTTGCGTAGATATGTGATGCTTGAGACAGACAAGTCTTCTTCAGGAAAACTGTTACGCCAGGACCAGTAAACATTTTGACGTTTAATTCCACCGTCAGGACTTCAAACCTCTTCAACGCGGCCGAGTGTTGGATAAGATCAAGCAATCTGCTAAGGAAATGGCATCAAGCGATCCATAACCAGGAAGAAGAGAACAAAACATCAAGCGATTTACGACTCAAACAACAAGGAGTAACATCAAGCGATTTACAACTCAGACAAGATCAAGTGATCTGCTAAGGAAATGGTATCGAGCGATCCATAACCAGAAAACGAGAACGTAATATCAAGCGATTTACGACTCAAACAAACGAGGAGTAACATCAAGCGATTTACAACTCGGACAAGATTAAGCGATCTGCTAAGGAAATGGTATCGAGCGATCCATGACCAGGAAATGAGTATGTAATATCAAGTGATTTACGACTCAAATAAACGAGGAGTAACATCGAGCGATTTACAACTCGGACAAGATCAAGCGATCTGCTAAGGAAATGGTATCGAGCGATGCATAACCAGGAAACGAGAACGTAATATCAAGCGATTTACGACCCAAACAAACGAGGAGTAACATGAAGCGATTTACAACTCGGACAAGATCAAGCGATCTGCTAAGGAAATGGTATCGAGCGATCCATAACCAGGAAACGAGAACGTAATATCAAGCGATTTACGACCCAAACAAACGAGGAGTAACATCAAGCGATTTACAACTCGGACAAGATCAAGCGATCTGATAAGGAAATGGTATCGAGCGATCCATAACCAGGAAACGAGAACGTAATATCAAGCGATTTATGACTTAAACAAAAAAGGAGAAACATCGAGCGATTTACAACACGGACAAGATCAAGCGATCTGCTAAGGAAATGGTGTCGAGCGATCCATAACTAGGAAACGAGAACGTAATATCAAGCGATTTACGACCCAAACATGTCTTTTGGTTCAACGCCAGACGACTAATGGCTTACCACAGTGACAGTGGACTTTAATGGCGTTGCAATATCGAGCGATTTGCAAACCAAACAAGATCGAACGATCTGATAGGAGAATGGTATCAAGCGATCCATCCACAATAGGACCGTTGAAACGGGACAACACGATCAATCCAAGATTAGTTTATTTGAGAAGAGAGTAACAACTCTGCAAGGGAGAATACTATTTGTAACTCCGCTGGTATAAGAACATTCTGACTAACATTCTGCTGAGGAAATGTCCAAGATATCTTGAAAATACTTGGTTGAGGAACAAAAATGTTAACAAATGTTTGTATTAATTTGTCACACTAGCCAAAAATAAATTGGCGACCTCACTGGGGATATTTCAATGATGGTGGCGTCCCAATCATGAAACTCTGCGGGGAAATGACGATCTTCCAACACGGCTGGGGAGAGGCTTCGTCAACATATTTGTTGGGGAGAGAATTCTGACAATTCTAACTCTGTGGGGAGTTAGGCATTCAGTTGCTTGGTGGGAATAACCCACTCTGATATAAAGACTCCGTTCGGAGGTGAGAACTGTTCAACTGGATTTGAAGCTCTGTTGGTGAAGATCATCCTACTCTGACTCAGTTGGGAAAGGTTCCATCTTAGACTTTACTGGGGATTCTGGGGATCACCCTATGCTGGAAATAGGAATTGCAAAGTGTCTCTTGTTGGGGAGATCAAACTGCTTGGGGATGGTTGTATGGCAACATCTTTCTTCCTATATTAGTTGATGATTCACATGTCAACTCAAGAGGATTTTATAGAAGACATGGTGTCCGAACTTCCATGGTGTCTTCAAACTCTTGGAGAGATTCGTTGAATCTTGAAATAATTGCCTTAGGCCTCCTGGTCTATAAAGGGATCTGATTGGAGAAAACTCACACCAAATCTTACATCATTGTGAATTATTCTGCCCCAGTGTCCTACATCAAGGATGGCATGCAGTGACTGACTTCATCTAGTCTAGAGAGTGACCTTCCCCATCATGGGCCCTTAAATGATTTTCTCAGATTAACCATGCTATTATAATTGCCCCAGCTTGGCTGAACTGTGAGAGATTTGTTCAATGTGGTTGCCCCGGATTGGCTGCATCTAACCCAACTGGTTAGAAGAATCTTTATCTCATAGGAGTTTCTCGGAAAAAGTGCACTTTTCCATGATTGTCCTTCAGAAGTTTCAGACTCCTCCACCTAGCAAGATTTAAGTTTCTGGACTGAAATTCCTCATGTGAACTTCTGTGATGCCGAACAAATGTATGCAAACAAAAAATGTTTTATTCTGAGAATGAAAACTCTAATGCAGCACACATGCTAATCTTGAAGCTTTTATTGAAAAGATGTCGTTTGTGAACGAACCACTATTTAAGATATAAAACAAGCTTTTCCGAAATAAAACATGCATATGCAATACCATCAAAGGTCTTTTAGCATAACTCGTAGGAGTCAGGAACGTTATCTCATGGTGGAACGCTCTCGAATTAACCCTGTTTCAATTAGGAATTTTGTGGGTTGTATCGTGGCCTGGTTCACGGTTATAGAAACGAAGGATATAGGCTCGAAGTTTATTTGTGCCCACCCTCTTCGTGATGTCCTTCAATCTTATGTTCAACTAGCTTTCACAAGCGCTCACCTTTCCTAAGGGTATTGTGATGGTTGAGGAACCATTACTACTAACGGTTTAAGCACCATTGAGGTTGTTATTGGTATAACAGTCACCCTTATTGTCTTTTGTGTCTGTATCACACGACTGTTTTTTGTTTGAGGATCTTTCTTGTGTAATCCTTTTCGTCTTTTCACTTTCATTTTTTTTGTTTATCCCTAACTTTTGCCTGGACTGATCCTTTTGAATCGTTTGCAATTGGAGTCCAGCGGGATGCCCTAATTTTTTGCCTAAGTCGCTTGTTTTCAAGTTTCGACTTAGCGGGCTATTATTTTTTTTTTTTCTTTTTTGTCCGAACAAATCGTGTGACACAGGTTTGTCCTAATTGTTTTGTAAGGGTTGTGACTGTCTCACTTTTTGGTCGATGATGGATAACCGTTGTGGTTTCCGGTCTTTGGACCTCTTGATTGGTATAACCATTGTGGTTTCTGGTCTTTGGACCTCTTGATGTGCTGGAAGGAAAGATAATGGATCCTCAAATACACTCCTTTGTAAAAGTCTGAACGCTTGGTCCAACTAGCTGACACCTACCCTGCCCCGGGTTAAATGTTATGGTTTTTTTTTCATGTGAAAAGAAACTCATACTTCAAGGCTCAAAGGGGTTAACGAAGGTTTATCTCCCTTATATCTCCGGTGTTTGTGATTTGAAACAAAGCATGTACATCGTCAACCGGGTCTTATTCAAGAGCACACAATTGGAGATTCTTGCGTTTTCATTTCGTCATCATCCATCACAGAGTTTAAGAACAACAATGGTATTGCAATGCACATTCACAAAATTAAAAGTAAAATACAAATGAATTACTTCAAGAAAAACATGTGCATTTCATTAATTAACATTCAAGAACAAACAAAATTCATGCATGCATACAAATTTTCAAACAAACATATAAAATCTACACATGAAAAATGCAGTAAAGAAAACTAAGCAATGCCATTGTTTAGGAGACTTGACTCCGTCTGGACCTGTCACGCTTGAATGCTTTCAGTAGTCAACAACTTTTTCCTGATGAGATTTGCAGTCTTCAATCAAATGGCTACGTGCCCAGAACCATACTTCATTCTCAATTGTTATGACCTTAAGCTTTCGATGTTCAAACATTGACACGAGACTGTCGCTCCCTAGATTTCCATCCTGGTACAAACGCGAAAGTGGCACGGAAAGAGGTAGAGTCGCAAGCCATGCATTTTTATCCCGAAGGAACGGGAATGGTAATGCTGCACAAACCAGGAGAAAAGAAAATGAAGGACACGGGTCTTGCGAACCAAAGAAACTGGGTTCGGGAGTCGGTTACGACCTGGGAAGGTATTAGCACCCCAGATCGTCCGTCGTACCCGACGAGATCCACGCTTGCAAAGAAAACTGTTCAAAGGGTGAAGAAATGAAAGTTACTGCAAAACTGAAACTGGAATGAGAAAGGAACTGAAAAGAAAACAAAGAGGAAATATGTAGGGAAAATAAAGATTGTGCTCAAACGGGCCCTACCCCGCTGCCTACGTACCTCATCTGGACATGAGGATCAGAGACGCCGTAGTTCCCCTAACTAGGGGTTGAAAAGATTGCTTGTGAATTAAGGCTTGTACTGCCTATGTCAATGCTCAGGTGTTGCAGGCTCAGATGACGAGTGCGTTACCGTCTTGCAAAATGACAAGTAGGGGCAAGTTCGCGTACAGAGCGAAGGAGATGAGAAAAGAATTCCCGAAGGAAAGACGCTTATTGTTTGTTTATGTATTTTTATGAGTTTTTTATGAGAGTGTGGCACAATAGAATGAACTCAAACTCTTTTCCATGGAATGTGTACTTGCTACTACATTCCAAGATGGAATAATATAACAAGCACACCAAGTAAGGAGAATTTATCCAAGACTTGTTTCCAAAGGCAATGGCCTAAATTTATTGACTTGTTGAATTTATTAAGTATTTTAGTGATTAAAAATGAAAAAGTGTTTTTTAGGATTTTCTTGATGAAGATGACCTCATGATCCGCTTGTGCATCATGCTAGACAAATGCACTATTCCAAGATGGAATGAATACATATGCCCCATGGAATAAGGCTATTACACAAGAGGTCACTTCTTTCTTTATTAATGTTTCTTAGGATTTGCTTTGAGATGAGAAGAGAAAGAACCAAAGGAGAAAAAGGAAAAAGCCTAATGGGGAAAGACTAATCATAATATTAGCATGCAAAAAGTGGTCCTAAGGTTAGTGAGGTATCAACTATCCTAAGAGAAAAGAAGAACCAAAGAGGAGCAAAATAGAAGAGGAGAAAGCTAGCAAGCAACTTACTCCTCTAAAGGAGATAAGTTGCTCCTAAAAGGGGAAGAAAAGAGTTGCCTCACATGATGGCATAAGGCACATCCAAAACACAAAGAGAAAGCAACTTAAAAAAGAAAAGGTGAAGAGTTGAAATGTGGATAAACATCCACACTTATCTTACCATGAGCCCCTGTAAGTTTTAGCAAAAATCCAGCACATGTTCATCAACATAACTCAAGGAAATGGCATGCCCAAAGCTCACATCAACAAAGATCATACAACATGCCAAAATTGCACATACAAGCATTTACGTGTCGAGAACATGAAGTAATGCATCAACCAGCAAGAAAATCACCTTAAACAATCATATTCAATGATCATATGATGATACATGGCAATTAAAACAAGTAAGGGGATCAAACAAGCTAAAAATATCTCAAAAAAGTCATTCTGCTTCAACGTTAACCGGTTAACCAAAGCGTTAACCGGTTAACCATGTCAAACCTGCAGAAAATAGCACAGAAACCAAATGTGTTAACCGGTTAACCAAAGCGTTAACCGGTTAACACTGTCAAAATAGTAACAATTCCTGCAGAAAATCAGCTAAAAACCAGCTTATCCAAATAATCACACACCAGACCAGCAATCAATTATGCATGAAATACCAATATCAATTCACATTAAATGACATTATTAAGCTCATGAACATTAGCACACGGATCCAGTACAAATCAACCAATCAATTCAACTAACACAAGAAAATACACAAGCACATGGTGGATCTAAAGCGCAAGCATGCAAATAAGCTAAAACAGAGCTAGATCTGAAATTAACCAACCTACAAAGTCGAGGTACGCTTTGGTAATTGTTGTTTGATCTTGAAATGAGAGATCTCGCGGAAAACTTTGAAGATCTGTTGCTAAGCTTCACATTCCATGCAAAATAAATGCAAGCAAAAGGTCTTGATGCAGAATTTTGGCTCCAAAAGCACTTATAATCTTTAAACCAGATTTGAACAACCAAGTAAACCAGCAAAATGATGCAAAGAGGCTATGGATGGAGGTCTAGTTCCAAGATCTACACATTTTAAGGCAAAGTTATGTGATCTTCAAAGAGTAACTCTTAGTGAGTTTGGAAAATGTGGGAGAGAAAATGAGAGAATGGTGAGAGAGGAGAGTGAAAATTCAGAATGAAGAGTGAAAAAAATGAGAGAGCTCCCCCTTGGTTTGGAGGGAAATGGATTAAATATGGTTTAGGTTTGGGGCCCAAAATTTAGGCTTGGGATCCAAAAAATTTGGTTTGGGAAAGTGATTAGGATTTAGCAATGGAATTAGGCTTGGATTAATGATCTAGATCCTTCTCCACAATTAAAATGAATAAAAATCAAAAAATTGGAAATTGGAGCCAAAAACAAGCATGCTGAACTTGCTGCTGGAATTCAAAATTCGCAATCGTTAACCGGTTAACGCCAGTGAATTTTGAATTTTCCCTCCATTTGGTGGGAAACCTCAGGAATAACCCGGAGCCAACCGTCATGACCTGATTTTGATCCTCAATCCCTTTTAAGGCTTTGACCACGATATAGAGCTTGTATACATGCCTTGTGGGCTTTGAATTACCCTGATGATTGATCATATGCCTTATGCTGGAACATGCGAGTGTTATGCTTCATCTTTCTATGCAAAAATGCTAAGGACATGACATGCTTATGATGATTATGATATGATGATGATGCTAAACAGGAGAGGGCAAATTTGGGTTGTTACAGCTGCTCCTATTCAAGCAACTGTTAATCTGAAAAGGACGGTAGCACGACTGTCGACCGTTCAAGATGAACTGACGTTGAATACCAAGAAGAGTCTGCTGGAGAATGCAAGCAATGGGAAATAAACCCAACCAAATGACGCTTTGGCAACTGAAGCAGGGACAAAGAAGATGAGCTCCTTCCAAATTGGATTGTTACTTTAGATAGAAAAACCTAGACAGACGAGTCTTCTTCGAGCAAACCTGTTACGCCAGGAACTGGACATACGAGCCCTCTTCATACATTTTACGATATATGATCTGAGACAGACGAACCTCCTTTAGATAAACCTGTTACGCCAGGACCGGTGATGCACTTAAGTCTGTGGGATAGACATGCATAATCAGGATAGACGAACGCTCTTCATATATTATCCGTGGATATATGGTCTAAGACAGACGAGTCTTCTTTGAGCAATCCTGTTACGCCAGGTGCAACATTAGGATTTGACGAACCCTCTTCACAAATCTTGCGTAGATAAGTGGTCTCTGAGACAGATGAACCTCCTTCGGATATACCTGTTACGCCAGGTCCGGTACCATTTTGACGTTTAATCCCATTGTCAGGACTTCAAACCTCTTCAACACAAATGAGTATTGGATGATCATCAAGAGAACACAGACGAGTGCCATAAGTCAATGATATAAACGAATATCAGACGATGATCTAAGAAACGCAAAGGAGCATTCAGGTGATGATGTCGCTCCCAAAGATTTGCATCCCGGTACAAGCGCAAACGGTTGGCGAAAGGAGAAATGAAATGAAAGTGAATAGATTCGCCAGCTAGGCATTTTTATCCCGAAGGAAAGGTAATGCTGCATAAACCTAGAAAGAGATGGATAAGACGGTTGTGAACCAGAGAAACTAAGAAAGGGGGTTGGTTACAACCTGGAAAGGTATTAGCACCCAGATTGTCCGTCGTACTCGGTGGGATCCACACTTAAAAGATTGTGTTTAAAGGGGGGGAAGTGTATGTGCTATCTGTGTGCAAAAGCTAAGAAAAGAATATACAAGTGTCAGTGCAAAAAAAAGTGTATTGCTAAGGGATTGAGGCTTTTAAAGAATGCTGAAAAAGGGGGAAGACACATAGATTTTTGTTTGATAATAGTTAAGTTATGCCTACGTATCCTCTCGTGCAATGAGGAAGTCAGAACACCGTAGTTCGACTCAAAGAGACTGAAATATAAATTGACTGTGAACTACTTACTTGTCTATGCTCAAGTGTATGACTCGTCTGGCTCGAGTGCTAACTGTCTTGCATTAGACGGAAGAAGCAAGTTTTCGCTTATGAATGAGGGTGATGAGAAAAGAATCCCGAAGGAGACGATTATTGTTTGTTTTTGTGTTTTCAGTTTTGTTATTGTTTTTGGTGTTTTGCATAAGTTAATGAGCTTAAGCCTAAATCAAGGGCTTGTAAAATCATTATATCCTCCCTGATTAGGGATAATGAGAATACTTAAGTATGAGATAAGCATCTCAACTTAATTGCCATGATGATGTAGGATTAAGATCATTAACCTATTGGTGATTATTTAGATGTTTTTGGGTTTTTGTTTAGTGTTAAGTAATGAGTTTAATCTCTAATCACAGATTAGTGGGGCTCATTACACCATCCTAATAGAAGGATAATAGATGAGAACACTTAAGCTGAGGAAGATACCTCAACTTAATCCATGGTTAGGGATTAAATTCATTATATAACAAGCCTTTATTAAATGGATTTTAATTAAGGGATGAGATTAAGAAGTGGATTTTAAGTTTGTAAGACAACTTAAGGAGGACTTGCCCATTAAACACTAGGGTTAGTCCTTCTTAACCATAAAGGAAGAATTAGAACCCTAATGTAAGGCTCAAGTTATAAGATAAAGTCTTCATGATTATTAAGGTGATTTGATTAATAGGTTTAAACAAATTAAAGGTTTAACACTTATGATTAAAGTTATACACTCCATCATAAGAGAAGGATGCATGCATAACCCTAATTCCAAAGTCCTAAAACTTTAAGAGTTTAGTCTCTGATTATTGAGATGAGAAGAGAGACTCAAGGAGACTCAAAGGTAAGAGCTAGGGGGGACTAATCAAAAACCTAATTATTATCATACTTGGATATCCTATGGTTTGTAAGGCTTGAGAAATATCTTCAAAGAAGCCACCAATGGAAGAAGCAGATGAATGGAGGAAGAAGCAGATGAATAAGTCACTTACTTCATTGAAGAAGATACGTAAATTAAAGAAAGAAAGTGAGAGAGATGGAACACAAGTGAACAAGTTCACTTCAAATACATAGTAAAATGTAAATGAAAGAGATAAGAAGAAGTGAGAGGTGAAGGCAAATCCACCTCTCAAAATGACTTACCACCTGAAAGTGTTAGCATGAATGCATAAGGTATAAAGCATAAGGAAATGAAATTAAATGAGATGGAATGACCAATGTCAGAAGTGTTTATGAAATGTGAATGTCATTTAAGATGATGCAAAGGCATACAGAATGCATATGTATGATCATACAAAGATGAGATGCAAATGGAAGCATGCTTTGAAGTTTGAAAACACATGAAAGTTAATGAAATGAAATGAATGCAAAACATGGAAAATGAATGAAGAAATGATCAAGCATGGTTCTAACATGTCCTAAGATGTTTAAGATGACATATTAATGCAAGAAATGTCATGGCAAGTTCATGTATGGATGCATATGCTAGGTGAATGCAAGTGAACACATAAAATTAGGGTTTTATGGAAGTATGAGATGCAAATGAACAAGACAGAAGCATATGACATGATAAAAAATTGAAATCAAGCTTAAACAAACCCTAATCACATATTAGGTCACACCCCAAAGGAGGAGGTCAGAAGCCTAACCAATCAAAAGTTATGAATTTCCTAAGTTTTCTAGGGTTTTTGGGTGGTTCAAAGGGAAAAATGCAAATCAATTTGAAAATGCAAGATAAATTCATGAGATAAATGACCTACAAACTACATGCAATATGAAACACAATGCAAAAATAATCATCTTCAAACTCTTCATGGTTAGGAAGGATTTTTTCAAGTTAGGGTTCAAAAATAAGATTTTAATGACCCTTAATTCAAAGGAAATTCACAAATTATGATCAAACTTTAAACGAAATTTGTGTGAAGAATTTGAAAATGTTTCTAAATGCATTGGGATGATTCATGATTTTTTTGGTGATTTTTAGAAACCTAAATGTATTTTTAATTAATTAAAAGACTTTAATTAATTAAAAATAACATTTAAATAATTTAAAAATGCTTTTTTAATGCAAAAAATAAAATAAAAATCATTTTTGGAATGAAAAAATATTTAAAGTCAGAATGCAAAAGAAAATATTTTTTGGATGCTTTTTGGTATTTTAAATTAAAATGAAAGTATGTTTTTTGGATGCAATTAAAATGAAAGTATGTTGATCTGGTGGCTGGGATTTAAACTGGGGTTGGAGGGAATTGACCACGCGCGCATCTGGACGGCCCACATTCAAACTGGATAATTAACTAATTTAATTAATTAATTAAGATTAGGGTTTTAAGTGAAATGATCCTGGCCACTGAAACACGCGTTAACCTAAATCTAAGGGCTGAGATTCAAACTGGGGAGATTAGCCCTAATCCTAACCCTAATCACTTTCAGGTGACCAGAGCAAGCTCTGGTCATCTGTGCAGTGAAAACCCTAGCTCTGCTTCCATGCCTTTGCCAATTCATGTGATCCCTTGACTTCCATGAACCTTGAGGAGCATAATATGATGATAGGACACACATGGACCCTCTTGGAAAGCTTTGAGACCTTTGGGATGGCTCAGATGGAATCTTGGATTGCTCAGATCACAAACCCTAGATGCAGATGAACTTGAACTATGCAGATGAAACAAATATGTAATATGAGGTAGTATGCTTATGTTAATGCAAAGGTGAAAGATCAAAAGCCATGGTGTGATGAAGAGTGAGGGAAAATTTGGGGTGTTTACAGCTGCCCCTATTCAAACATGAGTTAGCTGTGCAGGATATAAGCGACGGGCTTAACAGACAAACAAGATAACTTGTGGTTGAATACCAAAGACAGTCCAAAATTTGCACTCACTGGATAGAAGAAGAAAAGGGATATAAATTGTAAAAAGGTAGTATAGCATGATTATCAAATAAAACGATGGAGGACGACCATCGAGTAGAGGACGACTGCTGAGGATAAACGGTAAGCCAAGCAATGACGGGGACGACTGACAAGCTGGGGAAATAAAGAGACCATGACGGGGACGGCCATCAGGTAAAGAAACAAGATTCTTTAGGGATTAAAGTAAAGGCAATGATGGGGACGGCCATCAGGTTTGCAAAGTAAAGTAAACAAAGATGGGGATGACCATCAGTTTTAAAGAATAAATGAAATAATGATGAGGGACGGTCATCAAAAGGTGAAGGACGATCACCTAGCAGGGGGCGGCTGCTCTTTATCACGACATAGGACGAATGTCGGATAGAAAAGGTCGACGATGGGGACGGCCATCGGATAAGCATGATGAAGGACGATCATCAAGAGGTGAAGGATGATCACCTAGCAGGGTACGGCTGCTCTCGGGGTTTATCACGACATAGGTCGAATGTCGGATAACAAAATCAACGATGGGGACGGCCATCGGATAAAATGATGAGGCACGGTCATCAAGAGGTGAAGGACGATCACCTAGCAGGGGACGACTGCTCTTTATCACGACATAGGACGAATGTCGGATAGAAGGTTCCAATGATGGAGATTTCACTCGGGAAAGGATGAGGGACGGTCACCCAAAGGTGAAGGACGATCACCTGGCAGGGTACGGTTGCCGGAAGTATCACGACATAGGACGAACGTTGGATAGAAAAAGATGTTTTGTTGGCGGCTTACTGGGGAATGGTAAACACGAACGAGTGTTTACGCTTAAGAATAAAAAGGTATAAGTGTTTGACGCTGTGTATAGATTAAAGATGCGGACGAGCATCCTTAGGACCCTGATACGTACGAGTATCGGTAGAAACAAACGCTGACGCATGTTCAAAGATGATGGTACGGACGAGTACCAACTGGTTAACAAAGAACATGGACGAGTGTCGAATCTATTGAGGAGTGATATATATACATGATACGAACGAGTATCAGAGACTTCTGTATCAGTACGAGTGAGTATTGGTTTTATTAGCGAAGTATGAGCAAGACACAGACGAGCGTTTAACTTGCTGGGGAATGTATGCACGGACGAGTGTCAAATTTTGTACCATATATAAACAAGCATTTGTTCTGAAGATGCAAAGAGAGATACTTTGGCTTCCTGTGGGGATAGGATGACACGGACGGGTGTCGAAAAGAGTGTGTTATAAATAAATATTTGTTTGTAGAAAGTGTTCTGGAAATCTTGCTTGGGAAGTATGACACAGACGAGTGTCAAAAAAGCATGTATAGGTATTTGTATTTGAGAGTGCAAAGGTGACGCTTTGGCTTACATCTGCAGGGGATGTGAGATTTTATATACATTGCTGATGAAATACTGATTGCAATTGCAGGTGATTGGCTCGAACCTGGCTTGTGATCATGCAAATGTTTGATTTTTTCCGTAATGCTCCGTATTAGACGAAATGCTACGCTTATTTGGTGAATATGATGCAAATGCTATGATTATGCAAAGGAGAAAACGGTCCGGTATTCGGATCCCGTCGGGATAAAGATCTTCGTCTAATCTGCTTGGAGGGGTAACCCAGCTGGGGAGAAGGAAACTTTCGTCACTTTGTTGTGTAAGAGTTTCAGGCATTGCTCTCCTGGGGAGAGAAATGAAACTTTTGTGGGGAGATAGTTCTTTTATCCTTGCCGAGGATGACAGATCTGGCATTCTGGTGGGGTCTTGGATGGGGAAGCTCCTGTTGAATGTACTTACGCTGGGGATGAGGAGGCTTTGACAACTTTGCTGGGGAAACGCATTTCAGGTATTGTTCGGGAGATCCTGCTTAGGGATGAGGTAACTTCTGGGAAGTATCATGATGGGGATGCGATGCTTGATATGCCCCATGTTGCGTATTGAATACCTGTAATCCGTTAAGACAAAAGAAATGCACAAGTATCCCGAGATATCCCTTATCGGATTCCGTTATAGGAGTTAGACCTTCCTGAAAGTAATACACTTCCTGTAAGCATTCATTAAAAATGGCTCATTTGTTTTATGCAAGTACTATATCATGAATATTGAACATTTTGCAAACGAACAAAAATGTACAAAACGAGATGTGACTGAAAATTCTGATTTTATTAATCTGGGTGCCCTGAATTCGCAAATACAGTCAAAGAAACAAATCCCCTGGAATGAGGAGATTGCTATAAATTGAGAAAAGTAAAAGTGTTGGCAATGTTGACGATGCTCCAGTGAGCTTCCTTTGCTATGACCTGTATGACCTTGAAGTTCTTCTCATGTTGCTTTCTGAAGAAGGTTGATTCTGACTGATGCTTTATCCTTTCGAAGCTTGCTATGTTGTGAGTGATACAGACGAATTTAGAATGCAGTTGTTCGCTTATTCCCTGATTTTGCGTGGATCACCCTTTCGGGTTTTCAATCCATCGGGATACCCATTTTTGCCTGAGCTGTCCAATGCGGCTTTTCAACTCAGCGGGTGTACATTTTTTTTCCCCTTATTTTTTCCCGAGTCTTTTATTTTGTTTTTGACTCGCCAGGATGCCCTATTTTTTCCTGGACTAACATTCTGTTTTTATGTCCAGCGGGTCATTTTATGCGAAGTATTTTTTAACTGCATCTGAATTCACAGGGGATAAGAAATCTTCACCATCCATAGTAGTGAGCATCAGTGCTCCACCAGAGAAAACCTTCTTTACTATGAATGGACCATCGTAATTTGGAGTCCATTTGCCCTTGTGGTCTGTATGAGGAGGAAGAAGTCTTTTCAGCACAAGATCTCCCACTTGGTATTCCCGAAGCCTGACTTTCTGATCGAAGGCTTTTTTCATCCTTTTCTGATATAACTTCCCATGACAGATTGCAACTAATCTCTTTTCTTCGATCAAATTTAGTTGATTGTACCGAGATCGAACCCATTCTGCTTCATTCTTCTTCACATCCATCAGTACCCGTAAGGAGGGTAGCTTAACTTCAATAGGTAGGACTGCCTCCATACCATACACAAGTTGATAAGGCATTGCCCCAGTAGAATTTCTGATTGAGGTTCGATACCCATGCAAGGAAAATGGTAGCATCTCATGTCAGTTTTTATATGTAACCACCATCTTTTGCATAATCTTCTTAATGTTTTTGTTAGCTGCCTCAACAACGCCGTTCATCTTTGGCCTGTAAGGAGAAGAGTTATGATGTTGAATTTTGAACTCCCGACACAGTTCTTCCATCATTTTGTTGTTCAAATTGGAACCATTATCAGTAATGATCCGTTCGGGTACTCCATATCGACAGATGATGTCTTTTTTCAGGAATCTGGCTACCACTTGTCTGGTGACGTTTGCATACGAAGCTGCTTCAACCCATTTGATGAAGTAATCAATGGCTACCAGGATGAATCTGTGGCCATTTGAAGCAGTCGGTTCGATCTTTCTAATCATGTCAATGCCCCACATGGCAAAGGGAAAAGGTGAAGACATTACGTTCAAAGGATTTGGAGGCACATGCACCTTGTCTGCATAGATCTGGCATTTGTGGCATTTCCTAGCATAGGTACAATAGTCTGCATCCATTGTGATCCAGTAGTAACCTGAACTTAACAATTTCTTAGCCATTGCATGTCCTCCAGCATGGGTACGGAAAGATCCTTCATGCACCTCGTGCATCAGCAAGTATGCTTTTTTCTTATCAACACATCTGAGCAGAACCATGTCAAAGTTTCGCTTGTATAATGAACCATCAACATTAAGGAAGAAACTACCGGCTAGCCTTCTTAATGTCTTCTTATCATCGGATGATGCCCCAGGTGCGTATGTCTGATCCTCTAAGAAGCACTTGATGTCATGGAACCAAGGCTTGTCATCACTAGTAATGTCTATAGAGAACACATATGTCGGTCGGTCTAGTCTGGATACCAAAATTCGAGGCACATAATTTGCAGTTTGAACCTTGATCATGGAGGAAATGGTAGCTAAAGCATCTGCGAACTGATTTTCGTCTCGAGGGATGTACTCAAGTTTGATTGTTGTGAAGAAAGTCAATAATCTCCTCGTGTAGTCATGATATGGGATCAGATGCTCTTGGTGAGTGTACCATTTGCCGTTGGTCTGATTAATTACCAAAGCTGAATCTCCGAATACATTGAATGTCTTGATCCTGAGGTCAATGGCTTCCTCAAGACCCATGATACAGGCTTCATATTCAGCTTCGTTGTTAGTGCAAGCAAAGGTGAGTTTTTCCGAGAAAGGCATATGAACTCCTTTAGGTGTAATGAGCACTGCACCAACCCCACGTCCATTCATATTGACAGCCCCATCAAACATCATTGTCCACTCTTCTTCTGGGTCAGGCCCTTCAGTGTGAACAGGCTCTTCATGATCTTTTGCTTTAAGGTGCATGATGTCTTCATCAGGGAAGTCAAATCTCATGGGCTGGTAATCATCAATGGGTTGCTCAGCTAGATAGTCAGACAACACACTGCCCTTGATGGCCTTTTGAGATGTGTACTGAATGTCATACTCTTGTAGAATCATTTTCCATCTTGTGACCCTTCCGATAAGTGTTGGCTTCTCGAATATGTACTTGACGGGTCCATTTTTGAGATAAACAAAGTAGTGTGAGTCAACATATACTGCCTTAGTCGGCGAGCAGCCCATGCTAAAGCACATCAAGTTTTCTCGAGCAGTGAATAAAGTTGTTCACAATCGGTAAATTTTTGCTTAGGTAGTATATTGCATACTCTTTGCTACCAGACTCGTCATGCTGGCCCAACACACACCCCATTGACCCTTCTAAAACCGTCAGGTACATTATTAGAGGTCTTCCTTCAATCAGAGGCATGAGAATTGGAGGTTCTTGTAGGTACTCCTTGATCTTGTCAAAAGCCTTCTGACAATCTTTGTTACACCTGACCGTTTGTTCCTTTCTTAACAATTTGAAAAGGGGTTCACAGGTTGCAGTAAGATGAGATATGAACCTTGATATGTAGTTCAATCTACCTAAGAACCTCCGAACTTCCTTTTCAGTCCTAGGTGCAGGCATCTCCTGAATGGCTTTAACTTTGTCGGGATCAACCTCAATTCCCTTTTCACTTATGATAAATCCGAGCAACTTACTAGAACGTACCCCGAATGTGCATTTGTTGGGGTTTAACTTCAGTTGATACTTCCTCTGACGCTTGAACAACTTCAGTAGATTTACCAGATGGTCTTCTTCAGTGAGGGACTTGGCAATCATGTCATCCACGTAGCATTCAATTTCTTTGTGGATCATATCATGGAACAATGTTACCATAGCCCGTTGATATGTCGCACCAGCATTCTTCAGTCCAAAAGGCATTACCTTGTAACAAAATGTGCCCCAAGGTGTGATGAAGGTTGTTTACTCCATGTCTTCGGGTGACATCTTGATCTGATTGTATCCAGAAAATCCGTCCATGAAGGAAAATACCGAGAACTGAGTCGTGTTGTCGACCAATACATCAATGTGAGGTAATGGGAAATCATCCTTCGGGCTAGCTCTGTTCAGGTCCCGGTAATCCACACACATACGTACTTTTCCATCCTTCTTAGGCACTAGTACAATGTTAGCCACCCACGACGGGTAACTAGTTACAGCCAGGAAACCGGCGTCCCACTGTTTTTGTACTTCCTCTTTAATCTTCATGGCCATATTTGGGCGAGTATGGCGCAACTTCTGCTTGAATGGAGGGCAATCTTCTTTCAATGGTAGCTTATGCATAACAATATCTGTATCTAGACCTGGCATGTCTTGATAGGACCAAGCAAAGACGTCGACGTATTCTTGAAGCATGTCGATGAGTTGTTCTTTTACTAAAGTCTGCAGACTGGCCCCAATCTTCACTTCTTTCAAATCCTCTTTGGTACCAAGATTAACTGTTTCAACCTCCTCCTGATGAGGAGTAATCACTTTCTCTTCTTGCCTTAACAACCTGGCTAACTCTTCAGGTAACTCATAGTCTTCTTCAACCCCTTCATCAGCTTGATTAATTGGATTGTCGAAGTCATTCAAGGTCATAGCAGTGCTATTGTCGGTGTAATCTAGAGGATAATCTCTGCAAGGGTTGAGATTTGTTCGTTTTAGTGATCAATTTTAATCTAGTTTAGAAAAGTGTAAAAATAAAATTATTTATTTTGAAAACATTGCCATTTTATTGTTTTGTACAAAAGTGAAAAATGAAAAGACAATGAGCGAAAGAAAGAATTGTTTGCAAAAGATGTCCGATATTCATTGATATTCCAGTTGCACAAAATTACAAATATGGCCCTATTACAAAATGAGTCCTGACACCTTGGGCAAGATGCAGGACATGATGCATGCTGGAAAAAAAAGCAAGAAATAATAATTACTCTGCAGGTGTAACCCTTATAATTTCCTGGGAAGACCAGTTAAGGACTTGGTGACCCGGGATCCTTGGACGAATCCAGCTCTCCAGGTTGAGGTCGCTTTCCGCCTCGTCTTCTAGGTTGTTAACAACATCTGGGGTGAGCATCCCCCCTCTGATGAACTTGGGCTCTTTAGCAGCCTCTTCTTGATCTTGTCAGAATGGTTTGTAACCCAAACCGAATATGTCCTCCTTTTTCTCCACTGGAAATAACTTACCCCATCCTTGGGCATTTCCATCTTCAACAACCTTCCAGGTTTGCTGATAGGAGACAATTGAAGTACCCATCCTATTTTCCTGGGATGCAGCAAATACTTCAGTTGTCGCCTCATTGACGTTCAGTGCTTCGAACCCCTGGCTCATAGTTTCATGTATTTCACCATCCATGTTAATGTATTTGTATGTAGCCAGATGGCTAACAAAGATGTCCTCTTCACCACAGATGGTGATAATCTGTCCTTCCCACTCATATTTCAATTTCTGGTTAAGGGTCGACGTAACTGCGCCAGCAGCGTGAATCCATGGTCGAACCAACAAAACGCTCTAGGCTGGCTGAATGTCCATCACATAGAAAGTAGTCTGAAAGACCTGCGGACCGATTATCACAGGCAGCTCCACCTCTCCAAGAACAGACCTCTTGGAGCCATCAAAAGCCCTGACCACCAGATTGCTTGGTCGGAGAGCTATACCATCATATTCGAGCTTGACAAGAGCTTTCTTCGGAAAGACATTGAGTGAGGACCCAATGTCAACAAGAACATGAGAGAGCACAACTCCTTTACACTCCAAAGTGATGTGTAAAGCTTTGTTGTGGTGACGTCCATCCGTTGTTAAGTCAGCGTTGGTGAAACCTAGCCCATGGCTAGTATTAACATTGGACACTACTATCTCAAGCTGGTTCACTGTGATCTCCTCTGGCACGTAGGCGTCGTGCAAGTCTTTGAGTAGTGCATCCCGATGAGCTTTGGAACACAACAGCAGGGATAAGATGGAGATCTTAGAAGGAGTCTGGTGGAGCTGATCCACAACTTTGTAATCACTTCTTTTAATTATTCTCATAAATTCATCAACATCCTGATCAAAGAATGATTTATGATTCTGTTTCGATGTAGATTCTTCAGGTATCACACTTTTTCCTTTGGCTTTGGCAGCAGCCTCTACCTCAGTATTAGTTCTTGGAGCTTGTGACGCAAAGAGGCGTCCTCTTCGGGTGAAGCCTCCGCCTCCCCCGACATTATCCACTTGTGAGGTAGGAACTGAAGAATCAAGAAGGACCTTTTCTCCGTTGCAGTAAAGGTCTGCACCATAATGCCATGGTACAACATTGTCTTTAACATATGGAATGGGCCCTGGTACCGTGATGGTGATTGGGCTAACTGCGGCAGAGGTTGGAACCATTATTGTATGTGGATCATAGAGAATGGTGACAGGACTTCTGGTGGATGTTGGTGGCGATTGATTGAAGCTTGATTGTTGTTGAAACTGCTGCTGAGATTGTTGTTGATAATTGTTGGAAGCAGGGACCGTTGCAGGGTCATAATAGATGGTAACTGTGGAGACGTCGTTGTTGGTGGTTGTTGTAGTTGTAGAAGTAGATGCAATGGAACTGTTGTTTGTTGAAGTGATGGAAGAGGTGATTGCTGATTTTGTAGATGAGTCTGTAGGAACAATTGTTGTTGCAGTTGTAGGAGAAATACTTGTTGTTGAAAAAGGAGTTGCTGGTGTTGTAGAAGCTGTTGTTGTTATTTGCAGAATACCCTCTCTGATCAAGCCATTGATGCCATTCTTCAAGCTTGCACACCTGTTCACAGAAACCTTGCAAGATTCACAACAGACCTCACAACCTGGAAACACCTGCATTTCAAAAGCTGAGCTTTAACCTCTGCCAGAGGTGTCTGAATACTTGCAGTATCTTCAATCAAACTCAAGGGTGAGCCCTCCTCTATTGCATTTATCCTTGGCCCACCATGGCTGGGCATAGGATTCTTCGTGACGTTGGGAGGTGGTGCAAAATTTAGGGCCTTTGAATCTACTAGGTCCTGGACCTTCATGTGTAGAGCCATGCACTTTTCTGTGGAGTGACCAGGTGCATTAGAATGAAAAGCACACCTAGCGTTGACGTCGTAATTTCTCGGAAGGTTTTGAGGATCTGGTGGAGCCAATGTCCTTAACTCGACAAGATTAAGCTTTAGGAGTTGCGGTAGCAATGTGGCATATGGCATTGGTATAGGGTCAATTACCCTGTTGATCTGAGATGGCCGCTGTTGAAAAGGGCGTTGTTGTTGATTATTGTTGTTGTTATTGTAGGATCTCTATTGAGGGAACTGTGGCTGTTGAGGAAAATGATGTGGTTGTTGAGTGTATTGAGGAGGTGGAGTAGGAATAGTGACGGCGGCAACGAATCTTGGCAGATACTAGGGTCTACCTCTCACCATATGTACAAAATTTGTTTCACCGGATCTGCGGGGCCCTGCAAATGGCTTCCTTGCACTGCTTGAACTGGCACCGTTGTCAGAAATCTTTCCCATCTTTAATAAGCTCTCAATTCTTTCCCCAGCTATAACCACGTCTACAAAGCTAGTGGAAGAAAATGCAGCCAATCTGTCAATATAAGTACCCTGGAGAGTGTTCATGAACATATCTGCCATCTCCCTTTCTGACATTGGGGGTTGAACAACAGCAGCTAGTTGCATCCATCTTTGGGCGTACTCTCTAAAGCTTTCTAGGGAAGATTGTGACATTCCCATCAGAAGGGTTCTATTTGGAGCCATATCCAAATTATATTGATATTGACAAATGAAAGCTTCTTCCAAGTCTTTCCAATTCCTTACTGTGGCCCTGGTCAAGTGGGAGTACCATTCTCGGGATGCCCCTGTCAAGCTATCCTCAAAGTAAAACATCCACGGTTTCTCATCCATGGTGTATGCTTTCAATCTCCCCAGGAAAGATTGGAGATGGGTACGTGGATAGGATGTGCCATTGTATCTTTCAAAATAGGGAGGTTTGAACTTATGAGGAATTCTAACCCCCTCCACTAATACCATGTCCATGACATCAAAACCCAAAGAATTTTGGGATTCAAGAGACCTTAGCTTTTCTGCTATTTCATCCAATCGACGATTGTAAACTTCGTCTCCAGCCCCAACCACAATAAATTGCTCGTCCTGAGGGTCCTCCTGCAAGGCCCTCCCTCTAGTGTTGCCTTGGGTGTTTCTTATAACATTGATGTCTGGGTTCAAATGAGGTCCAAACTCTGGGGGATCAGTACGAGGCTGTACGTGATCATTGTTGCTGGTACCCCCTGTACCTGGATGGTTTTCCTCGGGAGTTTTCTGCTCGACTAACTCTCTCAGTCTCTCCTGGCTCTGAGCCAAACCAGTCATCACTGCCATAAATTGATTCATTTGGGCCCTCATCTATGTCCTTTCATTGGCCATTTTGGTCCTCACATCAGTCTAATCCTGTTGAACTTGATCCATTTGTAATCCTGGAAGGTTGTTTCTTGTCGGATACCAGTGCACTCTATTGACGGGGAACACTCTTCTACGAGCAATGTTTCCTGAAATCACAACAATGTGAGAAACAACAAAAAACAAAAACCTACAAAACAAAGAAATGATGTTAGTATGCAATGCAGGATGCCTATTTGTCTTCCAAGGGTATCCGGTTTGGTTCTTTGGTTTTGACCTTCCAGACCTCGAGGAAATGATGATGTTGCAGAGAGATAAAGCTCATGAAGTAAAACAAACCATATATTACAAAAATGTGAAGATACATAGTTTGATTACAACAAAATTCCCATGGTGGGTCAAAATACAACAACAAAATCAAAAGTACAAACAAAAGGAGATACAAGTACAAGGAAATCAAACATCCAATCCAAAGTCATCCTCTCGGACTTCTTTCAGGAGAGCCTCACTCACTGGGCCAACTGGGTGCTATGTGATGGTCCTGATGTGAAGGTTCCTGGTGGCAATGGCATTGGTCAACTTCTTATGCTTATCCTGGTCTTTTGATCTCTTTAACCCCGCCCGGAGTTTCAACTCAGAGATCTCCTTCTGTGCTGCTAACAAATCTGCCTGATTCTTCTTCTCACTAGCCTCCAGCTGCTCTATCCTAGCATGGGTTCTTTGATTTTCCTGTGCACGGGCCTTGGTGATCCTGATCCACCTAGCCTGACTCTCCTCTAAGTAATGCTTAGCTCTGGCCTTCTGAGTCTTAGCTTCCTTGCAAGCATACTTCAACACTAACTCTCCTGCTCTAGCCTTTCTGATGTAGTCATCTGTCTTCTCAATCTTGGTCAAGTGCTCAATCCGGAGCTTCTCTAAACGTTCATTATCCAGACGGCTATCATTCCTCTCCCAGAGGGTCTTCTTTAAAGCTTCAGAGAGCTGAGCATTCCTTTCTATCAATTTCTCAAACTCCTCTAAACTGACAGTAGCTACAGGCTCCATTGCTGATGGTCCAGGTACATCCTCTAAGGTGAATGGCATACGGGTGATCTGTCCCCTGACACGAGACCGGTCAAGATACTGAGTTGAGATTATGTTGTTACACTTACCAAGAATAGCTGTCCCCTTAGTCTAAATATTGTCCCAGGCCCAGGCTGCCTGTCTGACAATGGCAAGGTTGTGCTGGATGTCACAATAGAGGGTTTCTGTCAAATCTTGTCCTCTTGGGGGATGTACCAAAGCATACCCTAATTTCCTTTTGAAAATCAAATGGTTGTAGTTGATGCAACCTTTTACTCCAATCAAGGGTACATTGGGGTACTTCCCACAGCTAGTGATGATATATTTACCCTTGATGCTCTGAGTGCACCATTTGATATCTTCTGATGTAAGGGCAATCATTCTTTTAGCCCAGTTCATAGGCTAATGAGGATTCAGGAAAGTGTCTGACTTCGGCAAGTGCCTTAACAACCAAAAGTGGAAGAAGGGTGCACAACATCTGACCAATCTCCCCCTTTGGTTCTCATTCCTTTGATGCACTGAGTAGTAAAAGTCTCCAAGCAAGGTAGGGACTGGATTCCTCAACAGGAAGAGGGGAATAGCACTCTTGCTTACAATCTTTGGCTTGTCAGCAAACAAGATAACTCCATATATGCTTAGGGCTAGGAGAGCACAAACAATTCCCCACTTCCTTGCTGCAGCATGCAGGGTGGCCTGAGTAACCAAGAAATCCAAGTGAAGGCCTGGGATTCCAGCCTTAGTGGTCATGCTCTGGTCAATGAGGGTGGACTCCAAGTGCAAAGCCCTAGCTATATCTTCATTCTTGGGAGAAACCATCTCAGGGTTGAAGGGAATTCCCCTCCTGATAGGGACACTTAACAATATGGAGAACTCTTCCATCAATGGTCCCAACTGAAAATCTGGGAAAGTGAAACATCTAAGAGGAGGGTCATAAAACTGGAGACAGGTGTGGATCATGCTCCTCTGGGATGCATCAAAATCCATGATCATGTCCATAATGCCACCATAATGTTCCCTAAATAAAGGGACATGATCAGGAGTGATGAGAGACTGCATATGCCTGATGCCTGTCAAAGTGGGCTCACATAAATGATAGTTGATGTTGCTCTTCCTGGATGTGTCCATGCTGATAATGGATGCTGATGAAGAAGACTGAGGAGAAGCACTGATGAAGGCAACTGCTAAAGACTGATGGAGATAACTGGAGAAGGTACTGAAGAAGAACCCCTGATGAAGATAACTGATGAAGAGGCTGATGCAGATAGCTGAGTAGTAGAACAGGTCAAAACCAAACCAAAGACAAGATGTGGATACCCTGTAAAACAAATAGACAAATGTTAAATGATGCAGAATGATGTATGCATAATGATATGCAAAGGGTTTGTGATCAAGTGCTGGATCTATTATCTGCCTTGATAGGGTCCATGTGTGTTCATAAGTCCGGATGGAGGCTTAGAAAACCAGTAACCAGGTGGGGGACTCAAATAAAGAGTCACAAGTCCAGGATTTCACAAGAACAGTCCAAAATGATACAACCTTAAAACAACATTAGTAACAAGGATATGATGAGGCCAAGGGCTCCTGCAAACCTGTAAACATCCCAACCCCTCACATGTATTGTTCTAGAACAAGGATCCTCAGACTTGGATTAGTTATGATAAGTGTAAACACTTCTAACCCGGAGGTACAATGTTTATCCTCTAATTCACCTCAGATGCTGAAGGTCATAAAAGGTCATCCAGACTTAGCAGGCTTCCCAAATAGCCCTAGTACTACAGGAAATCTGTAGCACAAAGTTCTCAAGGAGAAACCCATGTCTGAACCGTGTTTCATATTCTCGCACCAGACCGAAATGGAATAGGAAAGAATATGAAGCCACTATATCCTATGTGTCACTCAGGTCCCTGGTATGGAACCTTAATCACTCAAAATCCCTCCCACCAAAGGAAACAACAGATCCAGCACAGATGATGATAACAGTATGAAATGCATAAAACTGTAAATGAGAGCAATAAATAAAGTTGTACAGAAAGATATAAATAAAGAAATAAATGACAAGCACAAGTAGCACATAACACCCCCGTAAACACAAGTCAAACAAGCGCTAGGAGAAACCCATAAAAAGAACCAGAAGCCCTGGTTGCAAGATAAGGATCCCTAGCAGAGTCTCCAAGTTGTCGCTCCCAAAGATTTGCATCCCGGTACAAGCGCGAACGTTCGGTGAAAGGAGAAATGAAATGAAAGTGAATAGAGTCGCCAGCTAGGCATTTTTATCCCGAAGGAAAGGTAATGCTGCATAAACCTAGAAAGAGATGGATAAGACAATTGTGAACCAGAGAAACTGAGAAAGGGGTTGGTTACAACCTGGGAAGGTATTAGCACCCAGATTTTCCATCGTACTCGACGGGATCCACGCTTAAAAGATTGTGTTTAAAGGGGGGAAGTGTATGTGCTATCTGTGTGCAAAAGCTAAGAAAAGAATATACAAGTGTCACTGCAAAAAAAGTGAATTGCTCAGGGATTGAGGATTTTAAAGAATGTTGAAAAAGGGGGAAGACACATAGACTTTTGTTCGATAACAATTAAGTTATGCCTACGCATCCTCTCATGCAATGAGGAAGTCAGAACATCATAGTTCGACTCAAAGAGACTGAAAGATAAATTGACTGTGAACTACTTACTTGTCTATGCTCAAGTGTATGACTCGTCTGGCTCGAGTGCTAACTGTCTTACATTAGACGGAAGAAGCAAGTTCTCGCTTATGAATGCGGGTGATGAGAAAAGACTCCTGAAGGAGATGATTATTGTTTGTTTTTGTGTTTTCAGTTTTGTTATTGTTTTTGGTGTTTTGCATAAGTTAATGAGCTTAAGCCTAAATCAAGGGCTTGTAAACTCATTATATCCTCCCTGATTAGGGATAATGAGAATACTTAAGTATGAGATAAGCATCTCAACTTAATTGTCATGATGATGTAGGATTGAGATCATTAACCTACTGGTGATTATTTAGATGTTTTTGGGTTTTTGTTTAGTGTTAAGTAATGAGTTTAATCTCTAATCACAGATTAGTGGGGCTCATTACACCATCCTAATAGAAGGATAATAGATGAGAACACTTAAGCTGAGGAAGATACCTCAACTTAATCCAAGGTTTGGGATTAAATTCATTATACAACAAGCCTTTATTAAATGGATTTTAATTAAGGGATGAGATTAAGAAGTGGATTTTAAGTTTGTAAGACAACTTGAGGAGGACTTATCCATTAAACACTAGGGTTAGTCCTTCTTAACCATAAAGGAAGAATTAGAACCCTAATGTAAGGCCCAAGTTACAAGATAAAGTCTTGATAATTATTAAGGTGATTTGATTAAGAGGTTTAAACAAAGTAAAGGTTTAACACTTAGGATTAAAGTTATACATTCCATCCTAAGAGAATGATGCAAGCATAACCCTAATTCCAAAGTCCTAAAACTTTAAGAGTTTAGTCTCTGATTATTGAGATGAGAAGAGAGACTCAAGGAGACTCAAAGGTAAAAGCTAGGGGGGACTAATCAAAACCCTAATTATTATCATGCTTGGATATCATATGGTTTGTAAGGCTTGAGAAAGATCTTCAAAGAAGCCACCAATGGAAGAAGCAGATGAATGGAGGAAGAAGCAGATGAATAAGTTACTTACTTAATTGAAGAAGATAAGTAACATAAAGAAAGAAAGTGAGAGAGATGGAACACAAGTGAACAAGTTCACTTCAAAGACATAGTAAAATGCAAATGAAAGAGATAAGAAGAAGTGAGAGGTGAAGGAAAATCCACCTCTCAAAATGACTTACCACCTGAAAGTGTTAGCATGAATGCATAAGGTATAAAGCATAAGGAAATGAAATGAAATGAGATGATATGAGATGAAATGACCAAAGTCAGAAGTGTTTATGCAATGTGAATGTCATGTAAGATGATGCAAAGGCATACAAAATACATATGTATGATCATACAAAGATGAGATGCAAATGGAAGCATGCTTTGATGTTTTAAAACACATGAAAGTTAATGAAATGAAATGAATGCAAAACATGGAAAATGAATGAAGAAATGATCAAGCATGGTTCTAACATGTCCTAAGATGTCTAAGATGACATATGAATGCAATAAATGTCATGACAAGTTCATGTATGGATGCATATGCTAGGTGAATGCAAGTGAACACATAAAATTAGGGTTTTATGGAAGTATGAGATGCAAATGAACAAGACAGAAGCATATGACATGATAAACATTTGCAATCAAGCTCAAACAAACCCTAATCCCATATTAGGTCACACCCCAAAGGAGGAGGTCAGAAGCCTAACCAATCAAAAGTTATGAATTTCCTAAGTTTTCTAGGGTTTTTAGGTGGTTCAAAGGGAAAAATGAAAATCAATTTTAAAATGCAAGATAAATTCATGAGATAAATGACCTACAAACTACATGCAATATGAAACACAATGCAAAAAGAATCATCTTCAAACTCTTCTTGGTTAGGCATAAATGATTTTTTCAAGTTAGGGTTCAAAAATAAGATTTTAATGACCCTTAATTCAAAGAAAATTCACAAATTATGATCAAACTTTAAAAGAAATTTGTGTGAAGAGTTTGAAAATGTTTCTAAATGTATTGGGATGATTCATGATTTTTTGGTGATTTTTAGAAACCTAAATGTATTTTTAATTAATTAAAAGACTTTAATTAATTAATAATAACATTTAAATAATTTAAAAATGCTTTTTTTATGAAAAAAATAAAATAAAAATCATTTTTGGAATGAGAAAATTATTTAAATTCAGAAAGCAAAAGAAAATATTTTTTGGATGCTTTTTGGTATTTTAAATTAAACATGCAAGAAAATGCAATTAAATTGAAATAAAAATGAATTAAAATGAAAGTATGTTGATCTGGTGGCTGGGATTTAAACTGGGGTTGGAGGGAATTGACCACGCGCGCATCTGGACGACCCACATTCAAACGGGCTAATTAACTGATTTAATAAATTAATTAAGATTAGGGTTTTAAATGAACTGATCCTGGCCATAGAAACAGGCGCTAACCTAAATATAAGGGATGAGATTCAAACTGGGGAGATTAGCCGTAATCCTAACCCGAATTACTTTCAGGTGACCGGAGCAAGTTCCGGTCATCTTCTCCGGCCACACCAAAACCTCAACTTCTTCCAAAGGAAAAATCAGAATCTCTAAAGCTCCAGAAATGATCTACTAACCTCCCTCAACAAGAATCCATCATCAAAACACATTTATCATTCATCAAAAACAAGATTTGAAGCAAATCGTGAAAAACATCAAAACTTTCAGAAGTTCAATACATGCTCATTTCTTAACCATTTTCAAAATAAATCATATCATGGTGATCAGTGAAGCATGTAGATTCATTTAGAAACTTAAATAGCAAGTTCTGGAAAACAAGTTCATGAAGCTACCTGAGTTGAAGCTTTGTGTTCTTGAGCTTTGTGGCCTCTCTCTTGGTTCAAATCCACTCCAATGATCTTCCTGGTGATGAAAATGAGCTTATTGCAAGCTTGTGATGGCTATTTTGAAGGTTTTGTTTCTGAAGTTGCAGAAATCGTATTTCTGATTCAGTGGCTTTTTGGCTATGGTGAAAGGTGCTTTGTGTTCTATGGGTGATTTTGAGATGAATGGTGAAAGAAGTTTTGATTTTTAGTGGCTGAGTGAGGAGAATCGAAGAAGGAAAGTTTTATGGTGATTTTGTGTAATTTGAGCTCCAAGGTGTTTTAGGCTTCAATGTGTTATGAAATGTGTTCCTTAGGGTTTGTATAAGGTGTTCTGATTGGTTCAGAGAGTTGTTGTGGCCTAGTGTGATTGGTATGGGAGCTTTTGCAAAAAGTCAAGATTTTGTACTTTGAGGTATGGGCACGGGTCAGAGGAGATTTCATGGGGTTTTTGGCCTCATCTGGGTTCAAGGATGGCCATGGGATTTGTTTTGATGTGCTGGATGGCTTGGATGAAGAGTTATCACATGTTTTGCAAAATTCCCTCTTTGAAGTTTCTTGGATCATAAGTCATGGAAACCCTAAGTTCAATGCACATTTATGATCCTTTGAGGTTTGTTTGACATATTGTGAAGTGTTTGTGTCCATTTGAAGTCATTAGAATGCTTGAACATGCCCATTTGCAAAATCCCTCTTTGACATAAAACTTGAAATTATAGGATTTTTTCCAACTTTGAAAGGCCATATCTTGAGTTCTATGATGAATCAAGACATGTTCTTGTGCTTTTTGAAAAGGGAAAGACCTAATATAGAACTTTCATGACCAAGAATTTTTCATTTGAAGCATTTTTTGTTAAGAAAGAGGAGGTTGAAAAACTTTCCCAAAATGGAAAGTTTGCATTTCAAGTCATTTCCATTTTTGGCAAGTTTGCAATTGGCTCAAAATTCTTCAATCTTGTGAACTTCCAACCTCTTCTAAGATCGAATAAAGATCATAGAACTTCAATTTGATGAAAATACCCCTTTGGTTCCATTGTTGGGGGCCTCGGATGCCCTGATTTTAACTTAACTTGCTCAAGAAGTTACCCAGTGAACAAATGACTTCCACAATGAGATTCTTCATCAAACTTGGTACACATGATCCTTATGACATATTAAGACCATTAGAAACAATAATGCACCAAAAATTTGGAGTTAAGGCCTCTGAAACTAAAACCCTAATTTTGTTCATCTATGTAGTGAAAACCCTAGCTCTGCTTCCATGCCTTTGCCAATTCTTGTGATCCCTTGACTTTTATGAACCTTGAGGAGCATAATATGATGATAGAACACACATGGACCCTCTTGGAAAGCTTTGAGACCTTTGGGATGGCTCAGATGGAATCTTGGATTGCTCAGATCATAAACCCTAGATGCAGATGAACTTGAACTATGCAGATGAAACAAATATGAAATATGAGGTAGTATGCTTATGTTAATGCAAAGGTGAAAGATCACAAGCTATGGTGTGATGAAGAGTGAGGGCAAATTTGGGGTGTTTACAGATGATATAGACGAATATCAGCCACTGATACAGACAAATACCAAAGATCCAATACAGACGAGCATTTGGAGTAGCAATGCAGACGAGTACCAGAACGATTATTAGATCAGTACATATGGATATAAGCTAACACAGACGAGTGGGAAGGATGATACAGACGAGTATCCAAACAATGCAAATAAGTTTCAAACGGATAACAAACACATACGAGTGTTGTAGAATGCATACGAGCATCACACATCTTCAAACACAGACAAGTGCTAGGGAATGCAGACGAGTGACCACACAACACCAAACAAAGACGAGTGCTGAGGAATGCGGACGAGCATCAACATCTACCACACACAGGCGACTGCTGGGGAAAATATACGAGCAACAAATGAGAATCGAACACAACTCTGCCGGGGAGATTCGAACGAAGAATATTTCACAAACGAGCGAGTGCTGGGAATGCAGACGAACATTTAGCAGATATCAAACATCAAACACTGGCGAATGCTAGGGGGATGAAGACGAGAAACTATCAAACATCAAACACAGACGAGTGCATGGGAGATGCAAACAAGCAACAATCAAACATCGAGCATCAAGTAGATGTCAACACAGACGAGTGCTGGGGAAAGCATACGAGCATCAAACAAAGTGCCCTGATTGGCAATAATAATCACGACTCTGCAGGGGAAAACCAGGGCAAGAGGCTTTGACGATGTTTAACTCTGGCTGGGGAGATGAATAACTGTTGGTATCATCACAAAGGCCCAAAATAAATTGGCGACTTCTCTAGGGAATATTTCAATGATGGGAGTGAAACCCATACATGAACTCTGCGGGGACTAACCGTCCTCAGACTTGGCTAAGGAAGAGGCTTGGTTAGATCCTAGCTGGGGAGGAAACTCTGAAAATTCTGACTCTGTGGGGAAACCAGGCGCACCACTGCTTGCTGGGGATTATTTCGTTCGTGGAAAGATAATCCGCTTGGAGAGGAAAGCCCTTCAATTAGCCTTGGAATTCCGTTGGGGAAATAATCAATATCTCCTGGAAATACATGGTTGAGGAATGAAATATGAACAAATGTCTGCACTACTTTGTCCCATTGGCCAAAAATAAATTGGCGGACTCGCTGGGGATACTTCAATGATAGTTGCGTACCAATCATGAACTGCAAGGAAAAGACGATATTCCGACCCGGCTGGGGGACACCTGGTCAAATAGCCTTCGTTAGGGAAAGATTTCTGGCCGTTACAACTCTGCAGGGAAAAAGGCATTCAGCTGCTCGCTGGGGATATCCCATTATGACACAAAGACTCCGATTAGGGACAAACTTCTTCGATCGAGCTTGAAGTTCTGCTAGGGATACCACCCTACTCTGACTCAGCTGGGGAAGGTTCCATCTGAACTCTACTGGGAATAACCATGTCTTTCTTGTGAAGAACAACCACCGCTTGGGGAGGACACCTCTTTGATTAGGTTTGAAATTCCGCCGGTGATTCCACTTGCTCCAGCTTGGCTGGGGAGAACTCTTTGCTTGGGGAAATACCACATCGCCCTGCAAAACCTGCAATAACAGTATAAACACATGTGCCCCGGGGACTTGCATGGTATGATCTATTCATCCATTGTCACCCGACACTCAAAGACCGTTTTAATTGTTTTCCCTGCCATGTCAATTTTTTTTTAAATCAACATGTTTCATATGCAATGCTCTTTTTTGCCAAAAATTCAGGACAAAAATTCAGGACATTTTTGCAAACAAAGTAAACACAACACGGCTTTGTGACTGAATATTCATTTATTGAATGGCCTCTGAATAGGCAAAGTTTTACATCAGGAAGCAACTACCTGGAAAGAGGTAGCTACAATAAAATTGAGAAAAGAAACCATGTTAATGGAAATGTATACGACATTCCAATGAGTTTCCTTCTTGCTATGACCAGCATGTCTTCAAGACTTTCTGTTCTTGCCTTTGCTTTTTTTGAAGAAGTTGAGGGGACTGATTCCTATCCTTCTGATATTGTTAGACTGCATGAAACGGTGATTTGGTTCAGATTACCCGGATCACAGTTGTTCGCTTATTCCCTTGTTTTGCGTGGATCGCCCTTTCGGGTTTTCAATCCATCGGAATACCCTTTTTTGCCTGAGCTGTCCGACGTGGCTTTTCAACTCAGCAGGTGTACATCTTTTCATTTATTTCCCTAACTTTTGCCTGAGCTTTTTATTCTGTTTTTAGCTTGCCGGGATGCCCTTTTCTTTCCTGGACTTTAATTCTGTTTTTGTGTCCAACGGGTCTTTTTATGTGAAGTATTTTTTAACTACGTCTGAGTTAACAGGAGACTGAAAATCTTCTCCGTCCATAGTAGTGAGCATCAGCGCCTCACCCGAGAAAACTTTCTTTACTATGAATGGGCCTTCGTAGTTTAGGGTCCACTTGCCCCTGTGATCTAAACTTGGAGGGATGATCCTCTTGAGCACAAGCTCGCCTACTTGATACTCTCGAGTACGTACTCGTTGGTTGAATGCTCGCTTCATTCTCCTCTGATAAAGCTGACCATGAAAGTTAGCCGCTAATCTCTTTTCCTAAATTAGGCACAACTGATTATATCAGGCACGTACCCACTCAGCCTCGTCAAGCTTCACGTCCATCATCACAAGCAATGACGAAATTTCTACCTCAACAGGCAAGACTGCATCCATGCCATACACCAAGGAGAAAGGGGTTACCCCAGTTGACGTCCTGACCGACGTTCGGTACCCATGCAGTGCAAAGGGTAACATCTCATGCCAATCTTTATAAGTGACAACCATCTTCTGCACAATCTTCCTAATATTCTTGTTAGTTGCCTCTACCTAGCCATTCATCTTTGGCCGGTAAGGAGAAGAATTGTGATGTTGAATCTTGAAGTCCCGACAAAGTTCTGCCATTATCTTGTTGTTTAAATTGGAACCATTATCAGTAATGATTCGCTCGGGCACTTTGTATCTGCAAATGATGTCTCTTTTCAGAAACCTGACTACCACTTGACGAGTGACATTGGCATAAGAGGTTGCTGCAACCCATTTGGTGAAATAATTAATCGCAACCAAGATGAAACGATGACCATTTGAAGAAATAGGCTCTATCTTCCCGATCATGTCAATTCCCTATATAGAAAAGGGCCAAGGAGATGACATGATGTTGAGCGGGCTAGGAGGAACATGCACCTTGTCTGCATTAATCTGGCACTTGTGGCACTTACGGGCGTACGAACAACAATCTGCATCCATTGTCAGCCAATAGTACCCTGATCTCAATAACTTCTTAGCCATAGCATGTCCTCCTGCATGAGTACCGAAGGATCCCTTGTGGACTTCCTGCATTAACAGGTCTGCTTCATGTCTATCCATGAATCTGAGCAAGACCATGTCAAAGTTCCTCTTATATAGAACTCTGTCTGCATTCAAGAAGAAGCTAGCAGCAAGTCGTCTCAAGGTTTTCTTGTCATTGGATGATGCCCCAGCTGGGTATTCTCGTTTTTCCAGGAAAATCTTAATATCAAAGTACCAAGGTTTCTCATCAGACACTGCGTCTACAGAGAAAGCATAAGCTGGTGCTTCAAGCCTGGATATGTCAATCCTGGGCACATAGTTCCAACACAAGACTTTGATGGACGAAGAAAGAGTAGCCAATGCATCGGAAAATTGATTCTCATCTTGTGGTATATACTGAAGCTTAATCGTTGTGAAGAACGTCAACAGTCTTCTTGCATAATCCCTATAAGGAATTAAGTGCTCTTGATGTGTATACCATTTGTCGGTAATCTGGTTGATCACGAGGGCCGAATCTTCGAATATATCGAGGGTCTTAATCTGAAGATTAATAGCCTCCTCTATTCCCAATATGCATGCCTCATATTCCGCCTCATTGTTGGTGTAGCCAAAAGTAATTCTGGTAGCGAAGGGAAAGTGAACACCTTCAGGAGTAATAAGAAAAGCACCAACTCCACTTCCGTTGATATTGAATGCCCCATCAAACATCAACTTCCATTTGGATTCAGGGTCAGACCCCTCCTCCGGAAGAGGTTCCTCGCAATCTCTTTCCTTGAGGTACATGATGTCCTCATCAGGGAAATCAAACTTCATCGGTTGATAGTCGTCTTCAAGCCGTTGTTGTGCAAGATAATCCGACAATACACTTCCTTTGATGGCTTTCTAGGAAGTATATTGTATGTCATACTCTGTTAAGATCATTTGCCACCTTGCAACCCTTCTGGTTAACGCTGGTTTCTCAAAAACATACTTGACGGGGTCCATTTTTGAGATTAGCAATGTGGTGTGGGTCAACATGTACTGTCTCAGTCGGCGAGCAGCCCATACCAAAGCGCATCAAGTTTTCTCGAACAGTGAGTAACGGGATTCACAGTCGGTAAACTTTTTGCTAAGGTAATAAATAGCATACTCTTTTCGACCAGACTCGTCATGTTGGCCTAGAACACACCCCATCGACCCTTCTAACACAGTCAAGTACATGATAAGTGGCCATCCTGGAACTGGAGGCATTAGAATCGGAGGCTCCAGCAAATATTCTTTTATCTTTTCGAAGGCTCCTTGATAGTCTTCGTTCCACCTGACCGTTTGTTCTTTTCTTAACAATTTAAATATTGGCTCGCATGTGGCAGTTAGATGAGATATAAACCGAGAAATGTAGTTCAATCTTCCTAAAAACCCACGCACTTCTTTTTCTATTTTCGGTGCAGGCATATCTTGTATTGCTTTTACTTTTGCAGGATCTACCTCAATCCCCCTTTGGCTAACAATGAAACCCAACAATTTACCGGAACGCACTCCAAATGTACACTTGTTTGGATTCAACCTCAATCTGTACTTTATCAATCTATCAAATAGCTTTTTGAGATTGACCAGATGCTCTTCTTCGTCCTGGGACTTGGCAATCATATCGTCCATATAGCATTCAATTTCCTTGTGTATCATGTCGTGGAACAAGGTTACCATAGCCCATTGATACGTTGCCCCGACATTCTTCAATCCAATTGGACAAACCTTATAACAGAATGTTCCCCATGGGGTAATGAACTTCGTTTTCTCCATGTCTTCCGGTGCCATCTTGATCTGATTATACCTGGAGAAGCCATCAATGAAAGAAAATACCGAGAACTGAGCGGTGTTATCTACCAGCACATCAATGTGAGGTAATGGAAAGTCATCCTTTGGAATTGCTCTGTTTAGATCCCGATAATCGACGCACATCCGGACCTTGCCATCTTTCTTTGGTACAGACACAATGTTAGCTACCCAAGGTGGGTAACTGGTCACAGCAAGGAACCCGACATCCCACTGCTTTTGAACTTCCTCCTTGATCTTCATAGCCATATCAGGGCTAGTTCTTCTCAACTTTTGTTTCACCAGAGGACAGTCTTCCTTTAGTGGCAGCTTGTGCATAACGATGTCAGTATCCAACCCTGGCATATCCTAATACAACCAGGCAAAAATATCCACATATTCACGTAGCATACCAAACAATTTTCTCTTTACCTCGGCCTGCAGACTGGCCCCAATCTTTATCTCTCTCTTTACATCTTCATATCCGATGTTGATGATCTCTATTTCTTCCTGATGAGGCTGAATGACCTTTTCCTCTTGTTTCAACAACCTAAACAATTCTTCCGGGAGTTCACAGTCTTCCTCAACCCCTTCATCAGCTTGGTAGATAGGATTGCCGAATGATCAACACTGCACAAATGATGTGCTTAATTTAAAATCTGTTGGTTTCACAAGAGACGCAAACACGCAAAAAAACCGGAGAGAAAACATTGCCATTTTATTTGTTTTGTGAAAAACTTAAAAAGCGAAAGAAATAGAACGCAATTTGCTTGAAAAATGTCCTTTATTTCATGGAAAAAGTAAATGCATTAAAAACATGGTGGCCCTACAAATGGATCTATGCACCTTGGGCAGAGTGCAGGATTTGACATGCAGTATGATAAAAATGGAAACAAAGAAAATTACTTTGACTTCCAGGTAACTTGAATAAAATCCTCAGTAGACCAGTTTCGGAGCTCCTCCCCAGGAACGCATGGGTGAATCCAGTTATCCAAGTCGCAGTCACTATCCCCATCTGCATCTGTAGCACAAACGTTGTTGTAGTCGAGCATTCCAGCGCTTGTGAATGCTATGAGCTTACTGCCATGAGACCAGCTGGACTGACCAGGTTGATATCCAAGACCAAACTTGTCATCTTTCTTTTCCACTTCTAATAGCTTGCCCCAGCCCTGGGCATTTCCAGATTAGAATACTTCCTTAGCTTGCTTGTAGGAGTAGATAGGAGTCCCTTCCTTCTCATTGCTCTGAACTGCAGCAACTGGAGACAAGGTACTGACATTAACCGTCTCAAAAGCTTGGCAAAGTGTCTCATGGATCTCTCCATCCATTTCCACATACTTGAAGGTCGACAGATGGCTTACAAAAATATCCTCTTCTCCACACATAGTAACAACTTGGCCGTCTACCACATACTTCAACTTCTGATGCAGCGTGGCTGTTACTGCGCTAGCAACATGAATCCAGTGACGTCCCAGCAAACAGCTATAAGCGAGTTGAATATCCATAACATAGAATGTGCTCTTGAATACCTGAGATCCAATCATCGTTGGTAGCTCTACCTCCCCAAACACAGATCTTTGTGACCCATCAAAGGCTTTCACAATCAAATCACTGGGTTGCAAAGCGATGCCATCAACATTCAGCTTCATTAAGGCCCTCTTAGGGAGCACATTGAGAGAAGAGCCTGTATCTACCAAGACATGTGATAGAACAGCATCCTTACACTCCATGGTGTTGTGCAAGGCTTTGTTGTGATTACGTCCCTCAGAAGTGAGATCTCTATCTATGAATCCCAACCCATGGCTGGCGTTTACGCTGCCTACCACAGCCTCCAACTGGTTAACACTTATCTCCCGTGGTACATATGCCATTTGCAAAAATTTCAGCAAAGACTCGGTGAGCTTGGGAACACATCAACAGTGACATAATAGATATCTTAGACGAGGTCTGATTCAACTGTTCAACCACCTTATAGTCGCTTTTCTTAATTATTCTCATGAATTCCTCGACTTTCTTTTCAAAAGTTCCCTGACTAGCAGCGGGAGTTGTCACCTCTTCAGTTGATATCTGTTTACCCTTAGCCTTTGCAGCAGCCTCAGCTTCGAGACCACCTCTAAGATCTTGAGGAGCAAAAAGACGCCCACTCCGGGTAAATCCTCCAACTCCTTCGACATTCACAACAGTCAGATCAATTGTCACCGCTTGACTTTCCACTTTATGACCTTCTACATACACACCTGAGCCATAATGCCAAGGGATGGCCTTGTTATCAGCATAGGGAACTGGTCCCGGAACAGTAATGGTCACTGGACTCACTTCTGGAACATAGATAGTCACCGGTTCTCTCCAAGCAGGAACTTCAGCAGGATCAAAATGAATTATCATTGTAGACACACAATCACTTCTATTGTTAACTCTGTCAAACTGTAGGGACCCCTCATCGATCAAACACTACAACCTCGCTTTCAAATCCCAACAACCATTAACGGAATTCATGCAACCCTTGCAGTCAAAATCACTACCTGGGAACACCTTCCCTTTCAACAATCTGTCTTTCACGACTAACAAGGAAGTCTTCACTTCACCCACGTCCAAAATCAAGTTCAACCTCTCGCCACTATCGACAACGTTTATCCTGGCCCCTCCATGATTTGGAATGGGGTTTGATGTAACATTTGGAGGTGGTTCGAAATTAATTGCCTTAGAATCAACAAGTCTTGGACCTTATGTTGTAATGCCCTACACTTCTCCATTGAGTGCCCGAGAGCTCCTGAATGAAAAGCACATCGTGCATTAGCATCATACCCTACCAGAAGCTCTCCAGGTGGAGGTGGTGCTAATGTCCTCAACTGAATTAAATTCAATTCTAACAGTCTCTAGAGCAGAGTTGTGTACGTCATTGGGATTGCCTCAAGCACCCTGTTAGCTGGACGAGCTTGTTTCTGTTGATAGGGTCTTTGCTGATAGTTATTGCGATGTGGCTGGTGGTGTTGTTGTTGCACAGGACCTGTGGGGATGGTGACAGTTGTCTCCTGCTCATAAGATCCTTTGTATACGCGGCCCCGACCTCGGTCGTACACAACATTAGTTTCTCCCTCCCTTCTTCTCGGAGGTCCACTGAAAGCCTTTCTCATACCGCTTGAGTTACCTGCACCATTGTCTTGGATCTTCCCCATTTTTAGAAGAGTTTCAACCCTATCTCCAGCTATCACAATGTCATTGAACTTTGTTGCTGAACACGACGCCACTCTCTCAATAAACACCCCCTGTAGTGATCCCATAAACATGTCTGCCATTTCATTCTCTAACAAAGGAGGTTGCACTCGAGCAGCAAGATAACGCCACCTCTGGGCGTACTCTTTGAACCCTTCTTTAGCACTATGAGACATTCTCTGCAACTTGGTACGATTTGGAGCCATATCCAAATTATATTGATACTGCTTCACAAATGCCTACGCTAAATCCTTCCAACTTCGAATATTGACCCGGCTCAGCTTCATGTACCATTCCAAAGAAGCTCCTACAAGACTATCCTGGAAGTAATACATCCATAACTTCTCATCATCTGTATGCGCAACAATCCTTCCCACAAACGACTGAAGGTGAGTCTTCGGGCACGCCATGCCATTGTACTTATCAAAAGTAGGGACCTTGAACTTGTAGGGAATTCTCACCCCTGTCACCAAGCCCAGATCGGTGATGTTAAACCCCAAAGAACTCTGAGACTGAATGGCACAAATCTGCTCAGCCATTTCTTCAAACCTCATATTCATGTCAACCCCTTGGCCTTCCGCCTCATCCAACAAAGTGAACTACTCGTCCTGCCCATCCATTTTCATGTTATTCACTCCATCATTGATAATAGTGACCCCTGGTTGCACCACATGGATTTCAATATGACGGGCGCCAGCCCCGTTGTGATTTCATCCGTCTCTTGTCCCATTGTTCCTGGCCTGATTGTTCTCTACCATTTCGCACAAACGCTCTTGAGTTTGATCCATCCCAGCCATGAGGGTCATGAAATTGTCCATTATCATCCTCAAATCATCCATATCTGCTTGCATCTGCTCCATTACTCTTTCTCTGTTCACCTTCGTAGGGTATCTGTGCACCGTTGACCGTCTCCGAACCTTCTTGGGAGCTATAGTGCCTGAAAGTGACATGAACATTAGAACACTGAAGCAATAACTGCAAAACAACAAACACGTTATATGCATGCAATGTAACTATTCATGTTTCCATGTTAAGGCATTAATATGCCCAACTCTGGTATTCTTTGACAGAAAATACTTCAGATGTCCTTTCGGAAACTAGCTTTTCAAACTCTTTTGAGGAGTATTCAGACCCTGGTGTCTTAGGACCAACAACTTTGCTCATTCAAAAACGGTAACTGGAAAGTATCATTGCATAGCATGAACAAACTACCAACGGGCAAAGTCATAGACATAAACAAAATTCCCTAAAGGGTTACAATTCAATACAAATGACAGAAAGATAAAGCAAGACTCCTACAACAAGCCTGTAGGTAGCCTGAATGCAAATAACAGTAAACTAACACCCTAGGCTAAAAGGAATATCCAAGCTCCTCTTCTGCAATCACCACCTTTGTCCGGCTCTTCTTGACGCCTGTTCTCAGCTTAAGATCTGCAATCTCCTTCATTGCTTCCTTCAAGGCTAGCTGGCTCCGTTCCAATTGCTGAGTCTTTTCCCTTCGTATCTTGTGAACTTTTTCGACCTCTTCTTTCTTGAATGCAATCTACGCTTCAAAGAACTCTTCCTTTTCTTTGTACTTCTTATGCTCCTGTTCCCTTTGGCCCTGTAACCAAGTAATGGACTGACGAGCTTCTCTGAGGGTCTTCGAAGTCTTCTTATGCTCCGCTTCTCTTTTTGACTCTGTTAAACCCAATCTCTGAAAATGAGCTTTTCTCCCAGCAAACTCCTTTTCTTTAGCTTCTAAGGTATCCTGCATTATCTGTAGCTTTTTTTCTGCTTCTTGTCTAACATGATTGGCACGGTGATACAAGCTAGCCATCTCAGAATTCTCTACCCGAACCTCGTGCAACTGAGCTTCCAACTTCTTGTAGTCTTCAAGAGAAACGGTGGTTTGTACCGGTACTTCTTTTGGATATAGTAGAGCCTCAACTGAAAACGGAAGGAAGAAGGTGTCGACCCTACCTTGTATCCAAGCAGCAAAAGAGGGATAAGTCTTAGGGTCCACCTTTCCGAATTCTTTCTTACCCTCCCTAACCTTCGTTTCCCAAGCTTGAGATACTTGGACCATCAACTACTCATTATCTTAAGCTGGAAAACACAGAGTCTTAGCTATTTTTTCATATGATGGAGGATCCTTCAGTGGATAACCAAATTGCTTTCTACATAGCACAGGGTTATGACTTATCACTCCCTTCCTACTTAACAAAGGCACATAGGGAAACTCACCACACCTTGTAATAAACTCCTTCCCTACCAAGTTTCTACTACATCCCCAGGCTATATCATCAGATGTTAACCCCATCAATCTTCTAGCCCACTTCCAATCTTGCTTAAGATCTTTGAACGGTCCTGACTTTGGAAGCTTCTTAGTGAACCACTCGGCGAACAACGGAGCACAGCAATTCACGTACCCTTTTCTCTTCTCATTTCTGTGATGGACACCATAATAGAAATCTCCCAACAACGTAGGCACCGAGTTTCCTTTAATGAAAAGGGTAATAACATCCAAGTTTACCCATCCTTTCTCTCCTGGGAAAAGACTTATCCTGTAGACCATTAATGCTAGCAGCGCACTGAACTCTAACCACTTCCCTCCCAGAGCAAACACACGAGCTTCCGTGATGAGAAAATCCAGAGTAAATCCCTTCCCCTAATTAGCTTCCAATTCCATTTTCACTCGAAGCATACTCAAATGACAGGCACCTGCAATGTCCTTGTACGGGGGACACTTCTCTTCAGCATAATAGGGAACACCATTCTTGATAGGAATCTTCAGGATGTCAGAAATATCCTCCATTGTAGGAGCGAAGACGTAGTCAGCAAACACAAAAATTCTCAACTGCGGGTCATAAAACTGCAACAAAGAATGAAGACTATCCCTCTGATCAACAGTAGGTTTGTTCATGTAACCCAAGATCTTCCCATATCGTCTGAAACCCTGTCACTCATCAAGTCCACCAGTTTCTGAATACTCTCAATTTCGGGTTGCGGGAAAGTATAATGAGCATTCCTTTTTCTGGGTATCTCTTGAACTTCTGTCATCTGGAGAAACAATAAATACCAGAACTGGGTACAAAGGATAACCTGTAATGGAAACACAAATAGTTAATGCAAGTATGATGCGATGCAAATGCAATGCAGGCATATGATCAGCAACTGGGACTGTCTGGATACGAAACACTGGACCCAAGTGACCAAGAACCAAGATCCTCTGAATAAAGCCCCATGAATACGAATTCAGTCTCAAATAAGTCACAAAATCAGATATCAGATGACTTAAGAACTCCAAAATCCATGTAGCCTTATCAAATCATAGAGTTGTACTGGCAATGAGGTATGATGAGGTAAAGGGTTCCTACAAACCTGTAAACCCCTCCCAATCTCACAGGTGTGCTCCGGGTCAAACATCAGGGACTCTTAAAGCTGAATAACAGTAATACGTTCACCATTTCCAAGAAATGGCTCATGACCACATAAGGGAATTGGTTTGGCATTATGTACTACTCAGGGAGGTCTCAGCGTAAGTCCGGGAAAACAAACATCCTTTATAAGTTCCCAGCTTCAAGCGCTGGAATCGAGAAACAATAATACATTCATCCTGAAGGGTACAATACTATCGTCATACAACCAGATGCTTTGACTGAGTTCCTTTAAAAGAACCAGGCCATCGTATGCGAGTTCCCAGTGGGCTCTCGGGTGTGAATGGGTTTGCCACAGAATGTGGTCTGCCACTGTCACCACTGGAGAGGGATGTTTCCACAAAGGTCCTCAATGATAGGTCCCCAGATGCACATAACTATCGAGGTCATGTATTACCCCAGAAAGATTCCGGCATAAATACATTTCCATGACGGTCGCAAGTCTGGGTGTGGAACTCACTACTACCAACATAGCAAGATGCCATGAAGCCAAATTGATTGTCCACTCTAAGTCCTATGGTGCACTCGAGCCCCGTTTACGAGCTCATCTCTCAGTAACAATTCCCAATCCCACAGAAAAAAGGAAACCAGCACAGCCAGATAGTCCAGAATAATATATGATGCATGAAAATAAAATACTGAAAACTGTAAATCAAACTGTAAATAAACAATAGTAAAATAAACACGCAACAACAAACAATCAACACCCAACGAAACAGAAACACGCAAGCGCTAGGAGAGACTCTCAAGGGAACCAGAGATACTTTGGTTAGGAAATCCCCAGCAGAGTCGCCAACTGTCGCTCCCTGGATTTCCATCCTGGTACAAACGTGAAAGTGGCGCGGAAAGAGGTAGAGTTTCCAGCCAGGCATTTTTAACCCGAAGGAATGGGAATGGTAATGCTGCACAAACCAGGAGAAAAGAAAAGGAAGGACACGGGTCCTGTGAACCAAAGAAAATGAGTTCGGGAGTCGGTTACGACCTGGGAAGGTATTAGCACCCCAGATCGTCCTCCGTACCCGACGAGATCCATGCTTTCAAAGAAAACTGTTCAAAGGGTGAAGAAATGAAAGCTGCTGCAAAACTGAAACTGAAACTGGAATGAGAAAGGAACTGAAAAGAAAACAAAGAGGAAGAATGTAGGGAAAATAAAGATTGTGCTCGAACGGGCCCTACCCCGCTGCCTACGTACCTCATCTGGACATGAGGATCAGAGATGCCTTAGTTCCCCTAACTAGGGGTGGAAAAGATTGCTTGTGAATTAAGGCTTGAACTGCCTATGTCAATGCTCAGGTGTTGTAGGTCGGACGACGAGTGCGTTACCGTCTTGCAAAATGACAAGTAGGAGCAAGTTTGCGTACGGAGCGAAGGAGATGAGAAAAGAATTCCCGAAGGAAAGATGCTTATTGTTTGTTTGTGTTTTCTAGGAGAGTGTGGCACAAGAGAATGAACTCAAACTCTTTTCCATGGAATGTGTACTTGCTACTACATTCCAAGATGGAATAATAGAACAAGCACACCAAGTAAGGAGAATTTATCCAAGACTTGTTTCCAAATGCAAGGGCCTAAATTCATTGACTTATTGAATTTATTAAGTATTTTAGTGATTAAAAATGAAGAAGTGTTTTTTAGGATTTTCTTGATGAAGATGACCTCATGATCCGACCTGTGCATCATACTAGACAAATGCACTATTCCAAGATGGAATGAATACATATGCCCCATGGAATAAGGCTATTACACAAGAGGTTACTTCTTTCTTTATTAATGTTTTTTATGATTTGCTTTGAGATGAGAAGAGAAAGAACCAAAGGAGCAAAAGGAAAAAGTCTAATGGGGAAAGACTAATCCTAATATTAGCATGCAAAAAATGGTCCTAAGGTTAGTGAGGTATCAACTATCCTAAGAGAAAAGAAGAACCAAAGAGGAGCAAAATAGAAGAGGAGAAAACTAGCAAGCAACTTACTCCTCTAAAGGAGATAAGTTGCTCCTAAAGGGGGAAGAAAAGAGTTGCCTCACATGATGGCATAAGGCACATCCAAAACACAAAGAGAAAGAAAATTAAAAAAGAAAAGATGAAGAGTTGAAATGTGGATAAACATCCACACTTCTCTTACCATGAGCCCCTACAAGTGTTAGCAAAAATCCAGCACATGTTCATCAACAAAACTCAAGGAAATGGCATGCTCAAAGCTCACATCAACAAAGATCATACAACATGCCAAAATTGCGCATACAAGCATTTACGAGTCGAGAACATGAAGAAATGAATCAACCAGCAAGCAAATCACCTTAAAAAATTATATTCAATGATCATATGATGATCCATGGCAATTAAAACAAGTAAGGGGATCAAACAAGCTCAAAAAAGTCATTCTGCTTTAGCATTAACCGGTTAACCAAAGCGTTAACCGGTTAACCCTGTCAAACCTGCAGAAAACAACATAAAAAAAAGATGCGTTAACCAGTTAACCAAAGCGTTAACCGGTTAACACTGTCAAAACAACAACAATACCTGCAGAAAATCAGCTCAAAACCAGCTTATCCAAATAATCACACACCAGACCAACAATCAATTATGCATGAAATACCAAGATCAATTCACATTAAATGACATCATTAAGCTCATGAACATTAGCATATGGATCCGGTTACAAATCAACCAATCAATTCAAGCAACACAAGCAAATACACAAGCACATGGTGGATCTAAAGTGCAAGCATGCAAATAAGCTAAAACAGAGTTAGATCTGAATTTAACCAACCTACAAAGCCGAGGTACACTTTGGTAATTGTTGTTTGAGCTTGAAATGAGAGATCTCACGGAAAACTTTGAAGAACCGGTGCTAAGCTTCACACTCCATGCAAAATAAATGCAAGCAAAAGGTCTTGATGAAGAATTTTGGCTCCAAAAGCACTTATAATCTCCAAACCAGATCTGAACCACCAAGTAAACCAGCAAAATGATGCAAAGAAGCTATGGATGGAGGTCTAGTTCCAAGATCTACACACTTTAAGGCAAAGTTATGTGATCTTCAAAGAGGAACTCTTAGTGAGTTTGGAAAATGTGGGAGAGAAAATGAGAGAATGGTGAGAGAGGAGAGTGAAAATTCAGAATGAAGAGTGAAAAAAATGAGAGAGCTCCCCCTTGGTTTGGAGGGAAATGGATTAAATATGGTTTAGGTTTGGGGCCCAAAATTTGGGCTTGGGATCCAAAAATTATGGTTTGGGAAAGTGATTAGGATTTAGCAATGGAATTAGGCTTGGATTAATGATCTAGATCCTTCTCCATAATTCAAATGAATAAAAATCAGAAAATTGGAAATTGGAGCCAAAAACAAGCATGCTGAACTTGCTGCTGGAATTCAAAATTCGCAGTCGTTAACCGGTTAACCAAAGCATTAACCGGTTAACGCCAGTGAATTTTGAATTTTCCCTCCTTTTGGTGGGAAACCTCAGGAATAACCCAGCGCTAACCGTCATGACCTGATTTTGATCCTCAATCCCATTTAAGGCTTTGACCACGATATAGAACTTGTATACATGCCTTATGAGCTTTGAATTTCCCTGATGATTGATCATATGCCTTATGCTGGAACATGTGAATGCTATGCTTCATCTTTCTATGCAAAAATGCTAAGGACATGACATGCTTATGATGATTATGATATGATGATGATGCTAAACAGGAGAGGAAAAATTTGGGGTGTTACAGAGACGTCTGAAGAAAAGGGTGACACAAAAATGAAATTGTTACATAAGGTTGCTCGAAAAGACCTGACGATCTTCTGCCTACGTATCTCTATTGACCAAAGACCAATGAAGAATCAGAGCGACGTAGTTCCCCTCAATAGGGAGGAAATTCAATGAAGAAAACAACTGACTGCCATTACTGATACTTCTGGCTTTATTACTTTAATTCTTCTCTGACATACTCTAACCAAGACAAAACCCTCTGCTTCATCTGTACGGAGCAAAATTGACAGCTTTCGAATCAATCAGATCTTGTACCTTACGGTGAAAAGCTTTACATCCATCAATATGGTGTCCTTGTGCTCCAGAATGGAAGTCACAATGGGCATTGGCATCCCATCCCTCTGGCAATGGATAAGGAAGTGGGGACAACTTGCGAAGCTCAACCAACTTCAACTGAAGTAGATGCTGAAGTACATCAGTGTAAGACATTGGTAGAGGGTCGAGAACTAATTCTCTCATTTGCTGACGTTGACCCTGTTGAGGATTCCCTTGTCGTGTCTGACGCCTCGGCTGATTATTCGGGGTCATAGCCACAGAAGCTACCTACTGATGACGTGGATGGTATCCTCTATCTTTTCCATGTTGATGAGATGTTGCCCCAACTTCCTCTTCGTTCTTGCTCTGACCATTGGCGAAGGGCTTCTTGGTGCCTGAACCTGATGCACTGTAGTCTTGAATCTTCCCGAGCTTTAGCAAACTCTCAACTCGCTCACCAGCGATCACAATGTCAGCAAATCCAGTGGACGGACAAGTAGCTAAACGATCTAGAAACACACTCTGCAAAGGGCTCATGAATATGTCAGTCATCTCCCTCTCCAATAATGGAGGTTGCACTCGGGCGGCCATCTCTCTTCATCTCTAAGCATACTCTTTGAAACATTCATACTTTTCTGAGAAAGACTATGGAGTTGAATACGGTTAGGCGCCATGTCAAGATTAAACTGGTATTGTTTCACAAAGGCTTCAGCCAAGTCTTTCCAGCTTTTAACAACATTCTTATTCAGACCCATGTACCAATCCAAAGATGCCCCAGACAAACTATCCTGGAAGTAAAACATCCATAACTTCTCATCATCCGTGTGAGCAAAAATCTTCCCGAAGTAAGACTGGATATGAGTTTTCGGACAAGAGTTGCCGTTGTACTTTTCAAAAGCAGGGGGCTTGAATTTGTGAGGAATCTTCACTCCAGGAACTAACCCCAAATATGCAACATCAAAACCTAGAGAGTTCTGAGATTTAATGGCCTTTATTTTCTCTGCAAGCTTGTTGAAAAGAAGATCCACAGTAGCATTATGTTGATCCAACTCATCATCACTCAAAGTAAACTGATCTTCTTGACCGTCCATGTAACCAACATTACGGTCATTGTCTCCGTCTGGAGCTCCATTACGATTTCTCTGATTACCATCTTTAGGAATCTCATTCTCTGGCCGCTCGACCATCGACCTTAGTTGTTCTTGCCTCTGGGCCATCCCCGTCATCAGGGTCATGAACTGCTCCATACGAGCCTTCAATTCTACGAGCTCAGCTTATACCTGATCTGTCATTCTGGTTCTGCCTTGCTAACACTATTGCTTTAAATGGAATAAAGATAAGAAACTGCCAGGGTATCGGAAGAACAAAGATAGAATGATATGATATGTGAGATGTTATGCTATGCAAATGCTCAGAAACACCGCAAATGAGAGAACACTCTCAAAAGAAACCCTGCATGAAAGATCCAGTATAAAAACCATCCCGCGACCAAGTGTCATTGCATGAATAGGAAAACCACTGCTTCAAAAATCCAAACACATAACATAGAAAAGCCCACAAGAGCAAAGTCATACAAGGTACTGAAAACCAACACAAATAAGTACAGCAACAAAGATTCCCTCAACAAGCCTGAGGGTAACCAGATACATGAAAGAGCTAAAGCCTACAAGCATCAATTCTAGTCCAGAAGTCTTTGCCTCCCTAGCTGACCATCTAGTGTGATGACCTTCAAGTCGTTCAGATCTTGAACATTCCATTGTAAAGCCCTGCATTCTTCTGTTGCATGCCCCGGGGAACCTGAGTGAAACTCGCAACGCGCATTTTCATCGTATCCCTTTGGAAGATTTGCTACTGGTGGTGCCAAAGTCCGCAACTGGATTAGATCAAACCTCTACAATTGATGCAACATGGCAGTTTAGGATATTGATATGGGATCAAGAATATGATCAACTTGTAAAACTCTATGTGGATAAGGCCTTCGTTGTGGTTGAGCATTTTGTTGTTGATGCTGCTTCGAACGCCTAGCAGGCCACTGCACTTTCTTACCCAGATTTGGACGAGGAACCAAAGAAGATCATTGTTGTAGCATCTTAGAAGATTCAGCCTGAGTGATAACTTCAGAAGAATGAAGCTTGGCCATCTCTTCAGTGTTCACCTATGACACTTTCAAATTATTTGGCTTAAAGTTAATTACTCTGTCATCAACCAAGTCTTGCATCTGATGCATGCATTCCATGCAATCATTGATATCATGTCCTAGAGCTCCAGAGTGAAAGACATAGTATGCATAAGGATTCCAACCTTAGGGGAGTTCACCAGTAGGAGATGATAATTCACGACATTCAATCAATCCCATCTGGAGCAACTGTGGGCACAACTCAGCATAAGACATGGGCACAAGATCAATAACCCTTTCTTGCTTCTGTCGGGAATGGGTTGCCACCACTGGAGGAGATACACCTAACATCTGCTGAAATCCTTCTTTGGGAAACCAAGGTGTAGGAGCTGAGGAAGGTCCTTGATACAGAAAGAAAGTGCTCACTTCTTTGGATGCAACTGGCATATGACCATTATCTCATCTGAATCAGGCAAGGAGTGATTAATCTCTATTATGGGCTCTTCTGAAAATCCAGTTGGTGATTGCTGATGAGGAAGCTCAAACTGTGGAGAAAGTCCACCGGACAACTCTTGGTTAAGTGGAAATCCTAAAGAGATGGGAGAAATGAGAACTCCTAGTGGAGAAGCGGATGCCTGACCATTCTCTTTCTTTAGCAGGGCATTCATGATCCCTGTCAGCAACGTCATTTGAGTTTTCATCATGTCAAACTCTTCCTTCAAGAATCTCTGGCCCTGTGACAAAGCTTGTACCTCTTCCCTGAATTTCCCCATCTGGGCCTTCATCTCAGCTACCTCCGCCTGGAGTTGTTCAAAGCTCATGCCCTGGGAATTCTGACTCAAGTTGGTCATTCTGTCAAGAAAATTAGTCAAGCTAAGAACATGTCCTTGAAATCTTGTTGCAACAAAAGTGCCTGAAACAGAAAAGACATTAGGAACCCGTGGTTATACCTACAAAACAAGCCGAATGGTGATATGTATGCAATGCAATTGTTTATGTTTTCAATTTCCAAGTCATTCATGCCTCGGTTCCGGTATTTAGCAAAGAAATCCATATAGCTTTTGACCCCCGACCTTAAGAAGACCTTTACACAGAATTAAGATTCAGATAACCATAACGACCCAAATGCCAGTATGTACAGGAAATAGGGAACTAAATAAAAACTACATAACATAAATCAGCCCACAAGGCAAGAATAACAGAATTCCCCGTAGGGTACAAGTCTTCCAAAAGAAAAAAGACATACAACTAAGATTCCTATAACATGTCTGTAGGTAATACGAATACAGAGAAAACAAACTAGAAAGCAAGGCTGCTGCCTGAAGACTCTGATCCCTCCTCACTAAGTCCCAGCTCAGACCTAGCCTTCTTGATCCCAGCCATCAATTTTAGATCTTCAATCTCCTTAAGTGCTTCTTCTAAGGCTTGCTGACTCTTCACCAACTGTTGAGTCTTCTCTCTTCAGATCTTGTGGGCTTGTTCCCACTCTTCCTTCTTAGCAGCTAACTGTGATTCATATAACTCTTCCTTTTCTTTGTATTTCTATTGATTTTGATTCCTCTGATCTTGCGACCAAGCAAGAGATTGTTTGGCTTCTCTAAGGGTCTTCCGGGTCTTTCTGAAAATTCTTCCACTCTCTTAACATCCATTAGACCTCTCCTTTGAAAATATGCTTCCCTTTCCACAACCTCTTTTTCCTTAGCCTCCTGAACTACCTGCATCTTCCACAGCTTCTCTTCTAAAGATGTCTTGGAGTGAGCCATCTGATGATACCGACTAGTTATCTCTTGTAGCTGGGCTTCTATCTTCTCGTATTCTTCTAAGGGAACAATGGTATTAGGCTCAGTCGCTGGAGGAACTTGAGGGGAAAATGGAAGCAATACCATCCTAGCTCTATCCTTCAGCCAAGCCTCGTACTCCGGAAAAGTTTAATTGTTACACTTTCCAAAGCTAGCCACTCCCTCTCCTCTGATGCACTTCCAAGCTCTAGCATCTTTTCTCACCAAAGGCATATTGTACTTCACCGGGAAATAAAATATAGGAGCCAATTTCAACTCTTTTGGGACCTCTCTTAAAGCATACCCTAATTGTCTCCTCAATAATACATGGATGTAGTTGATTCCCCCAGTCACTCCCAACAGAGGTACACAGAGGTAACTCCCACAACTGGTGATGAAACGTGTACCCTGAAGTCTTTGAGTAATCCACCTAGCATCTTTAGCAAACAACTTCTCCAGCTTCTGAGCCCACACCAAAGTATGATCACTAAACACACCAGTACTAGGCAAGTACCTCATGAACCACATATGGAACAAAGGAGCACAACAACGAACTTAACCCCCTCATTTCTTTTCATTCTTATAATGCACCGAGTAATACAGATCTCCCAGCAGTGTAGGCACCAGATTCTTCAACAAGAATAGATGGATGGCATTCATGTCTATGAACTTCTCCATGTTTGTGAACAAAATGATGCCATAAATAGAGACAGCCAAAATGGCACACACAGAATCACACTCTACTTTAACAACAAGCTCTTCAGCCTTCTTCATTAAAGCCTCCAAAGAGAAACCAGATATACCTCCTTTAGTAATTGTCAGAGAATCCACAACAGAAGGGCTCAAATAAAGATCCTTAGCAATTACTTCAGGTGTAGGTCTAACCATCTCAGCATTGAATGAAATCTGGTCTCGAATAGGAACTCCCAAGATCAAAGCATACTCCTCCAGCAAAGGACCTAACTAAAAATCAGGAAATGTGAAAAATCGAAGCTGAGGATCATAGTACTGAAGTAGAGTATGAATGGCACTTCTTTCAGAGGGATCTAACTCTACCACCACATCCAGAATACTCCCATAAGCTTTCTTGACCCCCTCCCCGTGATTGGGCGCGATCAGATTCACCATTTTCTTTAATAGGCTTAGTGTCGAAAAACTTGAGGGTAGGATGAGGTCAAGGATTCCTGCAAACCTGTAAACCCCTCCCAATCTCACGGGTGTGCTTCGGCTCAAACATCACAGACTCTCAAAGCCGAATAGCAATAATACACTCACTATTTCAGAGAAATGGCTCATGATCAGATCAGGGAATCGGTTTGGCATTATGTACTACTCAGGGAGGTCTTAGCGTGAGTCCAGGAAAAACAAGCATCCTTTATGAGTCCCCAGCTTCAAGCGCTGGAATAGAGAAACAATAGTACATTTATCCCGAAGGGTACAATACTATTGTCATACAACCAGATGCTTTGACTGAGTTCCTTTAAAAGAACCAGGCCATCCTATGCAAGTTCCCAGCGGGCCCTCGGGTGCGAATGAGTTTGCCACAGAATATGGTCTGCCACTGCCACCACTGGAGAGGGTTGTTTCCACAAAGGTTCTAAATGATCCTTCCCCAGATGCACATAACTATCAAGGTGATACCCCTAAGTGGAGGAAATCCCCACACAAGATATTTCCAAGACGGTCGCAGTCTGGGTGTGAAACATATCGCCATTCATCATGCCACATGCGAGTACAATGTGTCCATGCTAATCCTAGGGTGCACTCAAGTCGGGTATTTGGCTTATCTCTCAGTAACAATATCACCCCAGTCCCACCAAACAGAAAAAATCCAGTCCAGACAATCCAGTAATAAATATGATGCATGAAAATAAATACTGAAAATTGTAAATAAAGCTGTAAATAAACTGTAAATAAAATAACAGTAAATAAAACACACAACAGCAAACATTCAACACCCAATAAAACAGAAACACACAAGCGCTAAGAGAGAATCTCTAGGGAACCAGAGATTCTGGGTTCGATCCCCAGCAGAGTCGCCAGCTGTCGCTCCCTGGATTTCCATCCTGGTTAAAACGCGAAAGTGGCGCGGAAAGAGGTAGAGTCGCCAGCCAGGCATTTTTATCCTGAAGGAAGGGGAATGGTAATGTTGCACAAACCAGAAGAAAAGAAAAGGAAGGACAAAGGTACTGCGAGCCAAAGAATCTGGGTTCGGGAGTCGGTTACAACCTGGGAAGGTATTAGCACCCCAGATCGTCCTCCGTACCCGACAGGATCCACACATGCAAAGAAACTGTTTCAAAGGGTGTAAGAATGAAAGCTGCTGCAAAACTGAAACTGAAACTGGATAAGAAAAGAAAAGAAAGGGGGGAAATGTAGGGAAAATAAAAGAGTCTGCTTGAATGGGCCCTACCCCGCTGCCTACGTACCTCATCTGGATAATAAGGATCAGAGTCGCCGTAGTTACCCTAACTAGGGGTGGAAAAGATTGCTTGTGTCTTAAGGCTTGAATTGCCTATGTCAATGCTCAGGTGTTGCAGGCTCGAACGACGGGTGTGTTACCGTCTTGCAAAATGACAAGTAGGAGCAAGTTCGCATGTAAAGAGTGAAGGTGATGAGAAGAGAAGTGTCGAAGGAGACGCTTATTGTTTGTCCAGTGTTTTTTAGAGTTTTCTTCTTTGAAGTTTGCATAGGTAAGTGTACCTAAGTCTTACTTAATAGGATGTGTACTTCTTACATCATTCCGAAATGGAATGCGCAAGAGGCACACCTAGCTATGGAGGAAATCCCAAAATCTAGTCCCTAAGAGGAAGGCTCAGACACACTGACCTACTGGAATTTATTAAGTGTTTTTGTGATTTTTGGTTAAGAAATGTTTTTTAGATTTTCTTTGTGAAGTAATCTCATGCTAAGACCTATCCACCACGAGAGATATCCTACACCTCGCCCCGAAATGGAACGCGTGCAAGTATCTCATAGCAAAGTCTCGTGTCACATGAGAAGACTCGTCATTTATTAAAGTGACTTGAAGTTAAGTTTGAAGATGAGAAGAGAGAGCACCAAAAGGACCTCAAAGGTAAAAACTAAAGGGAAGACTACTCCTAATGTTATCATGCATGGGATACCTAAGTTAGTGTGGTTTGGATTCTATCCTAAAAAGAAGGAAAGAAATAAAAGAAGAAGAAGAAAGGAGCAGAAACGTTAGAAGACAACTTACCTCTCTAAAGAGGTTAAGTTGTTTCTAAGAGGGGAGAGCAAGATGGCATAAGGCACATCACAAAGACAAATGAGAAAGCAAAAATAAAGGATGAAATGAAGACTTGAAATATGGATATCATCCACACTTCACTTACCATGAGCCCCTACAAAACAAAGGTTAGTGAACCACATAAGCATAAAATGAAAATAAGAATATTCAAACAATGCACAAACCAAAAACGACAATCACAAATAAACCACAATCAACAAAGTCAGTACCTAAAGCCTATAAGTGACCTAAAACAAAGACCAAGAAAACCTAATAGGATGACATAAATACCTCCCTCAAACTATGTTAGGAGGAGGGAAGAAAGAGACACGAAAAGCTACCTAAGAAGCCAAAAACCAAACAAATACCAAAGTTCATGAGAAAATTATGAAATTAAATCTCTAAACTCAACAACCAGTAGCAAACAAAGTGTCAAAATGGCTCACAAAAATTCACAATAAAACTCTACCAAATGATCGCACAAAGTCGCTTAGGAACAATTAACGAAATCGCACAAATATGACTTACAAAACTATGGGTATGATGAGGTTAATAATATGACAAAAATATTTTTATGATATTTTCTAGGTCTTTAAAATGATGCAAAAAGAACGGAGTTAAAATATTGCTCGAGGTGAAAGAAATAAAATATACAAGTTAATGTGTTAATATGGAGATTAAATGAAAAAAGAAATTAAAAGAAAATTCGAAATAAAATTGAGAAATTAATAAAAATCAGAAAATAAAATTGCACAAAGTTTCTAAAATGACTTAAGATGCTACAATAATTTTTTGGGAATTTTATAAAGTGTTTTGGTATTTTTAAAGAAATAAAACTAAACTATATGTGAAAAAGAAATAGAAAAGAAAAGGAAATAGGGAAGGGGGTGCAAACTGTAACAAAAATCAATTAAAAAAACGGAATGGGCCCAGGAGGGGGGTGCTGGTAGCAGTGGCTCCTTAAGCCCAAAACACAGGAAAGCTGAAGGTGCATGGGTGGACATGCGGTCAATTTGTTGACTGATGAGGACCGTGCGATCTAGGTCTCCAAAAGGTATCCAAATCAGATGGTTTAAAACGAAAGGTGTATGATGGTTACAGTGGGTGAGCGCACATGGAATAAAATGGGAGGGGTCCTACCGGACGGTGACAAGTGTCACCGCCGGTACGGAAGGGAATCAAAAAGCCAGATCTCCTTATCTCTTCGGTAGCCTCAACCACTACCCATCCTCTTAATACTCCCAATTAAACTTTACATAATTTATTAACATTCAAAACTAACTAAAAAAATTCAGAAAACAAACAGCTCTCTCTCTTTCGCCTCCTGTTCGCCTTCCTCGCCTTATCGTCGCCGATCTTCTTCGCCCTCACCGCCTTATGCCGCCTTCCCTAACACCGCCGGCCTCGCCTCTCGTCTCCTCCGATCAACAAAATTACAAAACAAAAATCACTCAAGCTAATGTATTGGTGTAATCAGACGCACACACAACAAGAATCAACATAGAATAATAACACGCTTCAAAGAGTTATGAGATTGGCACCTGTAAGTCAAAATCGTGCTACGATAGGATAAGGAAGATGACGATGTAGATTCGATTGATTAGCAAACCACGGCGATGAGATAAATGACTTTGTCGAGAAATGCCTCGATTTGAAGAAGAGTGATGAATTGCTTTGCTTTGATGAGGAGATGTTACTGATGACGAAGCCAAAGATACGATCCACGAGACTTTTGATTTTGTGTGATGAAGAAGAATGATGAGGAGATCCGTATTCTGTGTGGCAAAAATCGAAGACTCGGTTATGGTGACGTGATAAGGAAGATGAATCAACTTACTTGTTTTATGAAGAGTGAGTCTGATTTTTGTTATGGTGAGGAAACGAAGAAGAGTGTTTTTCGGTTGCGGTGGTGAATGAAAGTCCTGAAGAAAATCCGTTTTGGTGTTGCGAAGTAGACGGGGCTTATTGTTGTGTGATGATGAAGGAGAATTCAGTTTTTGTATTTGGAGATGGAGAATGAAGTTCTGATGATGGAAGCATTGGAATGAATGAATGAGTGATGAAACTTGTTGAATTTTGTTTCTGTGATTGTGATTCACAAAGATTATTGGCATTTTTACAGTTTTTGTGATGAATGAGTCATTTCTCTCTGTAACAACATTTCTCTTTTTTCTATTCTGTTACTTTTTTTTATCCTTTCTCAATCTCGTTTTTTTAGTGATGAAAATTGTTAGTCTTTTTTGTGACTCAGCTTGTTGTAGTAAGGAGTGAGTGGAGCGAATTGCGAAAAAAGTGAGAGGAAAAGTAAAAAGTGGTGATCCGTCCACATGCACAATCCATGCGACTTTCTCCAGCTTTTCTCATTTGTTTTCTCCAAAATAATCACAAGCATGATGGAGTATGGGATTAGTGGTGTGTCAGAAACTTTGTACACATGATATTAAGGGATGAAAATATGATGAGAAGAGGTGTTGATCCAAGGGTGATGGTTGGCTGAAGTTTGATGATGCACATATATGCTTTCACGTGGGATACTTTCTCCTTTAGTGCACAAAAAGTGTGACTGAAGGAGTATGGAAAATGCTTCTATTGCATATGAAAAGCATCTAGTGGGCGCGTGGCATAAACATTATGCTGTTTTTTCTCAATTTCTTCTTCAGCCAATTGCATGCCTTTTACTCCACCTTTTGTATCACCTTTTTTTGGTGTTATTTTTTCAAATAAATAAAAATATAAAGGATAAATGAAAAGTGACCTTATGTTGATCCCCACTCACACTTTTGTACTCTCTTTGTACCTCTTTTTTTTCATTTTTCTTTATAAAAACATATTAACATTATACCAACCAATAGCCTTCCTACATACTCATAGGTCACGCAAATGTTATAGTTGACATGCAAATTGTGTAGCAAAAATTAAAAGGAGTGTGACACAAAATTAAAAATGAGGTAAACCAATAACAATATGAAAAGTGTCTCATAAAAGCCTAAAACACAACCAAACTTCCAAAATTCATATCTTGAGCTCTAGGAAGGCTATGAAAATGTTCTTGGACTTTTTGGAAAGGGAAAATCACGATCTACAACTTTCATGTTGAAGGAAAAATTTTCTGGAGCTTTTTTACACATGAAACAATAGCTTGAAGGTTTATGACAAATATTTCCAAAAATGGAAACTTCTAAATTTCCAAATTTAGCCACGTTTCGCACATTCTCGATTTTTGACTTTTGAGATCTTTTAAGTTATCCCTTGACATAATATGACTTCCAAAGATTAATGATCCTGATCACAAAACCTAGAAATCCTTCAGTTGACTTTTTGAACTACACAATTGACTTTCTTGCTTCACTCTCAAATAACTGTTCAAATACTTGACTTCTTTAGTAAATTTCTATCTAAAATTTCATACATAAGCCTTGAAGATCATATGAGATCCTTTTACCACGAGAACCAGTCAAAGCTAAAAGGATTCTCTAATTTGGAGCAAAACCCTAGTTAGGATTTGTCTGTGTAGGAGAAAATATATTGTGGAGCTTCTGATGAAATTCCAACCTCCTAAGACCTTGAGGATGACTTTGGGCTTGTATAAGATATGATGAGACCTTATGAGCTTCTTGCAATGTCACCTGGCTCTTGGATTTGCTTGTAGAATCAAGAATCTTCAGCTGATTGATCATATGCCTTATGCTAGAATATTTGAGTGACATGCTTTATTTTTCTATGCAGATGAAGCAGTGACACGCATGCAAATGGTATGCTAAATGCAATGAAAAAGGAGAGGGAAAATTTGGGGTGTTACACCTGCGAACCAATGATCTGGGTTCGGGAGTCAGTTACGACCTAGGAAGGTATTAGCACCCATATCGTCTGCCGTACCCGACGGGATCCATGCTTGTTTGTTTGTTACAAAGGGTAAAAGAACAAGCACACCAAGTAAGGAGAATTTATCCAAGACTTGTTTCCAAGGATTAGGGTTTAAGTTCACTAGCTTGTTGAACTTTATTACATGTTTTTGTTGTCTATGAAGAAGTGTCTTTTAGGTTTTCTTTGTGAAATAACCTTTTGATCAGACTTGTACATCATGCTAGACAAGCTCACACTATTTCAAGATGGAATGAATGTAAGTGCCCCATAGAATAAGGCTATACACAAGAGATTCTTTCATGCATTTATTAAGTGTTTTTGATTTTGTTTGAAGATTGTAGAAGAAGACTCAAGAGGCAAAGGTAAAAGCTAATAGGGGACTAAGACACAACCCTAAGTTATATTATTATGTACAAAAGGTGATCTTATGGTTTATGAGGTATTCTAACCTAAGGAGAAAAAAAATAAAGTTAGAATTCAAATTACTTCCTAAGGAAGTTAAATTGAATCTAAAGAAACAAAAGGGAACCTATGAACAAAGCACTAGGTGCTAAGGTAAAGACAATTATATGCATCTGAAAGGAATGAAGAATGATTACCTCATCTCCCCCCTACAAAAACAAATGTTGGCATGATGAAGTAATATGAACAATTATGACATGGCCAACTTCAACAAACAACTCACACTAGCTAAGGAAGGATGTTAGTGAACTCTTAAGGTTAATACCTAGGTCTAAGGCCTCCTATAAGGTAACACACTTAAAAAGTTAGTAGCTAAATCAATTCAAAAGTAACTAAATGGATTAAATGAATTAAAGTCAAACTATGCCCTAAAGTACTACTAAACCCTAAGGATGAAGCTAAAAGATAACCTAAGTGTTTATTAAACCAAAATCTCCTAAAATCAAAGGTAAATGAAAAATCCAGAACTTAGCACTATATGGAAGTGAAGGGAATGAATAGATCAAATGGGAAAGAAGAGATTTAAATTAAAGGTACTCAAATGTGAAATTGAAAGGTGGGAGAATGCATACGGGAACATGGTTCTAAAGATGAAACCAAATGACTTAGAAGAAAATTAAAAAGTGCCCAAAGGGACTTGACCTCCCCATACAAAAACCAGGGGCTTGACAACAAATTAAAATGGAAATTATATTCGGAAAATGTTCACAAATGATGGATTAAGAAGTCTCCTAAGACTAGGTATTCAAATTAGGGTTTTAAAGTCCTTTAGGTGACAAATTAAGTTTAAAAAGAAGCACAAGGTTCTAAAATGAGATGAACAAGTATGGATGACCATAAAACACTTTTAAAACATCAAACAAAGATAAGATGAAGTTAATTTATGTGAAAATGAAATTTTAAGTGTTTAAGATGGAAGGAGAAGTGAGATTAGGTTAAAATGGGACCTATGTGACTTAAGACTCAAGGCAAACCAAAATATCAAAGGTGAAGACCCAAGGATTGTACTCAAAATTTAAAGACATCCTATAAGACCTAAGAGAATCAAAATTATGACCTCAAAGTAATGGCATGAAGGCTTTATGCTAATGTAACCAAAGGAAGTGAAGTAGAATGAACAAAAATATGACTTATGACTCAAGCAACTTGTAAAAATACCAAATGGTCATGAAAAATTATGAGAATTGAATCTTGAATACAAAATCCAGAGGGTGAAATGCATACAAAAAATATCACAAAAATTCCCATTTTTGAGAGTTCAAATGATGTATGGAAGTGGATTAAGGTTTATGAGCATGCGTGTGAAATCAAGGGATCAAAACATGATTTTTAGGGATCAAAACATGAGAATGGACTATTTATGTTTTGTGGTTTGGGAGAAAGAAAATGGACAAGAAGATTGATTTTTAGTTGAGGAAATCCAGAGATGAGATTCCAATTGTTCAAGTGCTTGATCTTGAAAGCCCCAGAGCAAAATAAATGCTTAGTAGGTGTTGGAGATGGAAGAATAAGAATCTGGTGCAAGAATGATGCAGAGTCACGATTTTGATACTTCAAGCCCTCACTACCATAAAATTCATCCTTGTGATGATGTTGAACATGAATTGATGATGAACTCACTACTGGAAGTAAAAATCAGAGAGATCCTCACAAAGATGCAGGAATATGCAGTGATATCACTTGTGAGATTCAATGGAATGTAGCCATGGAAGCTATGCAGTTCATGGTGAGGATGATGAATAGATGAAGATTGAGTTGTGTTAATGGAAGTTGAAGTTGGTTCAAAGCAAAATGCAGAAGAAGATCTTCAAAATATAGAGAAAAAAACCCAGAGGGAAAGTGATGAATGGTGAGGTGATTTGTGATGAAAAAATGGTGATCTCCTTCAATTCAATTAGAGGCTAATCTTTTATATGCATGGTTGACAGTTATTAACCACAGTTAACAGTTAGAACTATGGTTAGTTCTAACTGATAGTGAATTGAGTAACTTAGGGTGTGAAGTGCAAGGGTGCAATGCTGATTTTGCTTGGCTTGAAATTGATTGAATGTGGTGAAGTTCATGCCTTATAGTGAGGTATCAATGAGGTGTGATGAAGTTGAGAACAATGCAGCTGGTCTATGAAGGAGGCTTCTCATTCACTTCAACCATCATCATAGTACATGGAAGCTATGATGTATGTGCATACATGGGATGATTTGCCCCTTCAATTGGATACCTTGTGATCATAACATAGTGAATGTTATTTACCAATTGAATTGACTTAGATTCAAGCCTTGATACAATGCCTTAGCATACAAGTAACCAGATGGCATACATTGATCTTCCCTTGGATGTATCTTCATGAAAAAGTTGTAATACCTCAAAATTTGCCCTCTCATATCCTCAACATTTTGCATATCTTTTAGCATATATAGGTTCACAAAATAACAAAAAAAAACATTGCATCGTGTGTAGCATAGTTGAGGCATAGGTATGTGGTCAATGACTAGAGTAACTGAGGACTATACAAAGACAATCAAAGGCCACAAAGCTCCTTAATCATGTACAAGGGGTCAACAACATCCCACAAGTCTCCATTTGAAGCCTCAAGTCATGGAAAGAAGTCAATGGCTCCAAGGAATGCAAGCAGTGCAACATCTCCTAGGGAAATGATCCAAATTAGGGTTTCAATTGTGAAGGGATTCTCCATGAATTTTTGAGAAAAAGTGGATTCCATTGTGTTCCATATGACAACAAGTGTATAGGGTTCAAATTTCATCCACAAATTCATTTTGGGAGAGGTTCAATTGGTCAGATGATTGAAAATCAGGAAATTGGGGAAAAGTCAACCATGCTGAGGAAAATGTCAACTCCTGACTTTTTGAGATCAAAATCATGAAATTAGGGTTACAAGGATCCTATGTTTCAAATTTGATCAAGAAATTATGGAGGAATAAAGAGAAATCAAGAAAACCAAAACTTACCATTTTTGGAAAATTAGGGTTTCCAAAAATGGCAAGTTTTGGCTATTTTTGCAGCTACTTTGAATGAGGCCTTCTCCCAAAATATGAAAGATATGAAAATTCTACTTGGAGCCAATTAAAGAGGGCATCTTGAGCTTCAAATCCATTGGTGGAACTCTTTCATATCATCAAAATTGAGTGAGATATGATCATTCAAAGTTGGTGCAATTCAAGGCAAGCTAGGGCAAGAACCAAGGCAGGCCTTGCCTCCTGCGCGCGTGCCTAGCAAGGCATTCCATCAAGCAGGTGGTGGGTCACAATGCAAGTCAATTTTCTCCATGTTAGAGGCCTCAAATGAATTTTCTTTGAATTACAAAGTTGTTCATTGCCATGTTTCCAACAACTTTGATGTTCAAAGATTTTTCATCTGACAAAAGGATTGAGAGCTATGGGAAGGCAAAGAAAGGGTGTTCAAACTAAAAGTGTGCAGGGCTTCTTGCCAAGCCTAGGGCAGGCCATGCAGGGCCATAATGCAGTGTTGAGTTGTGATGTTCAAGATGATATTTGAGGTATCTAGAGTCCTTATTTCATGATGGCTTGAACTATAAGCTTGCTATAGGGAACATTTCCTCCAATTTGAGTCCAAGGATGACTTGTTTTGATGCCTTGGTCATGAAGAAAGCTTCCATGGAAAAACATGACTTCAAACTTATGTTGCTTGTGTGAGAAGGTACTTTATTATGCAGCAGGCTTCAAATCACCTCTTCTCATTCACACCATTCTACAAGTCATGGCCATAAAGCATTGCCTTAGAGGAGATATGATCTCATGGTTGCTGGTTTACTTCACTTGTCATGCATCACCATCCAAATTCAAGCCAATGGAATAAGATCAAGCATGGCAACCTGCATCATGATGAATTACACCATAAAGCTCATGAACTTGGTGGATTTGAGTTCACTGGTCTCAAAAACTTGGATCATAAGCATTGTACATGCTAGCTACAATCAAGTGTTGGCATCTTCATATCAATTATCATAGGGATCAAGCAAGGAGATGGAATTGCCTTTCAAACTAAATTGGATCAATTCAGTTCTGCTGCAATTCATTGAGCTTCATCTTAACAAACATGAACATCCCAACATACAATAAAAATCCATCAGCTTAAACTCGAGCATAACCAACTTCAACTCACCTTAACAAACCCTCTAACCAACTTGACTCAGTTAATTGCACTTCCAACTGTTAACTGAGTTGGTTAAGAGTGTAACCAAGGCTATATATAGGATCAACCACAGCTGAATCAGGACCACTCTCATTGGCATAAATCACATCCAAATTCTCTAATTTTTCTCTCTGCACTTTGAAGATTTTGCTTCTGCATTTAGCTTCGAGCCAGCTTCAATCTTCATTAATCTTCTTCATTCTTCTTCAATTGATAATCATCATGGCATTGTGCACAAGATCCATGGTTGATTTGGCTTGATTCTCCAAGGATCTCTCTCTGCATTTTGGAAGAAGCTTCTCTGCATTTTGCTTCAGTTTGCATTGATCTTCATTAATCACTTCTCAAGTTTCACATACTCATCATCATCTTCATCTTCTGGTCATTTTTCCTGGATTAGTCAAGTGGAATCTCCAAGAGCAAGCATAAGTGCATTCATGCACAATCTACTCTTTGACAAGAATCAAGTGATTTAGAGTGTTTATTTCACTCTTTGAGGATCAAGGTCAAGCACTCGAGCCATTGGAATCTCACCTCTGGTTTTCTGTGGCATTTGAAGGTCTGCATTTCCAGGTTTTACACCAAACTTTCATTGCACGATTTTGCCAATTTTATGCTTGTTTCTTGTTAATTGGAAGCTTATTAGAAGCATGGATAATCTGGCTAGTTGATAGGCCTCTTAGAGGCATAGTTACAGTTTTCAGGTTGATTTTGTTGCCTTCGATCTAGCTTTCTCTTACATGGAAAATGAAATTTAAGGCTAGATTATTGATGTAGGAAGTGTGAGGATTCTATTGATGGTCTTAGATGGCTTGTTCATGGAGGATTCAGAAAACCCTAGGTTATGGGTGACCGGAGAAGATGACCGGAGGTCACTTCCGGTCACCTGAACAGTGCCCTATGTTTAAATATGAGAACATGTTGTAGCCCTTGGATTCTTTGCATCTTGTGGTCATGAGAATACCATCACATAAATGATCCATGTGCCATTCACATGCCAAAAAGTCAACATAAAAGTCTTCATTTTGTTTTTGGCACCCCCTGCGTAGCTGACTCAGGCCCATTCATGTGGTTTTCTTCACTCTTTGCACCCCCAAGGCCCATTTCAATTTAGTTCATTTTATTTTCTTTTTTTATTTTATATCAATTTCGTTTCATATTTTTAAAAATACCAGAAAGCCTCCAAAAATTCCCAATTAATTCATGGACACTCTTCATAATATTCTTTAATTTTCCATAATTTTAGGTTTTATTTTTGTTCATTTTTTAGATCAGAATTAATTTCCCCTTTAATTGTTTTCTTATTTTCTCATTTTTGACCAATAAACTTGTACATTTTTGTTCTCTCAAATAATGTATACTTTTTAAAATAAGGGTTTAGGGTTCGAGAGTCGTTGGCTCTCTTAGAAGTTAGAAGTCTCCCCTATGCAATATGGGATGCAGGGAGGAAGGCAGAGATACAAGGGGCACAACCAGAAGCCTTTAGGTAATGGTTTATGTAATGTGCTTGGACGAAGCTTTGAAGTAAGTCCAGGATATCTTGTAGGTCAAGAAATCGTAACATGTTCTGGAGATCAGCAGAAGACATAAACATCATAGGTGGTGGTGAAGGATGTGAGAAGGAGTCTCATTATGAAGGTTGTAAAGGACTCGAGTTTAGCCTTAGATTAAGATGTTCATTGAAGTTAGTGATTAGGATAAAGTTGTAAAGTGTGAGTTTAGCTTTAGGGTAATACTACAAGATAGTAAAGTCTTCATCCAGGATTGGTATCCCTCAGATGTAGGTTTATTAACACAGAAATAGGTCAACAAAGACTACGTTCTTTATATTCTGCAGATTAACAACTTTATGTTATATGTTCTTGATTAAGATGTCCTAACATGTTGTCTTGACATCTGTTGGTATTTGTGATACACTACTTCAAAACAGCAGCTATGTTATTCTTCTATTTACTAAAAGGGCAGTGATCATTGTCTTAACATTAAGATATGACATTGTAGTATCTGTATAACCAAAATTTTAATTGGTATCAGAGCAGGCATCCTAGTCTATTTTTGGATGAGATCCATGGAGCACTTTCTGGTGATTAAATAGGATAAGTTATTTTCTGAAGGGTTTTGCAACTACAAACAAAAGGAGAAGCTAGTTCTCTTGGATAATGTCCTAAAAGATATTTTGACATCTTATCTAGGGAAAGTTGAAGTTATTCTTTGGTGATTCCACTGCATATATTCTGATTAAAGATTTCCAATAGTATGGGATACTGGAGTATTGATTGAACAAAGCTTGTAGATGTCTTTACCTAGTTATGTTCTTGTAGATGTTAATAGGTTTGAAGACACATAGAATTCCAAAGTCGGGAGTAGAGGGATGTTGTTGTGATGATTGAGTCTTATGTGACTTGTTACATGATTGAGTGGCATCATCATGTATGCTAAAGTCAGACTAGATAGAAGAGGTAATATGAATTATCAAACTCATGCTCTAGGGGTTTGATGATTACTTGTTGACTAAGTTGTTGAAGGCACATGATATTATGATCAAGTCAAATCAAGACAATTCAGCCGTATTCTAGAGTTTTCTAGTTATTCTTTACACTAGGAGGTGCTTTCTTGGAAGCATGGAAGTGAAGACAGTGGAGGTGATTTATTTTCACCGTCCATAAACAACATACAAGGAAGAACTCATACTTCTTAACCCTAAATATGAGTTCACATAGTTAAGGTAATTAATGTTTGTTTAGAGAGAATCTTAAGAGCTCGAGTCAATGGGGTAGACTTGATATCTTAACAACTTGCACAACAACAAAGAAGACACTATGAAGAGAAATATATATGTGATATTCATAATATGCTGGAATCAGACAAGGGTTATCACAACAAGGATTAAAGATCAATTGATTAGTGCAGATTTGATCATCCTTGTGATTCAAGATTGAGGATGTTATATCAGATGTTCTAACATCTCTTCATCGGAGGATTGAAGAATCATGGGAGGGGTTATATTTTTCTCATAAGTCTCTTAGGCTTTTTACCTAGGATTATTGGTTTTCCATCTTTTCTTGGAAAGTTTTGAGACTTGTCCAGATGGTGATGCATTATTTTTGAAGATGGAGATGGAAAACTATGAAGACATCGTAATCTTGATGACTGATAACAAGAAAAAGTATCGTTTTATTGCTATGTTTCAATGTCATTTTATCGCACATTTGCCGTTTTAACACCCGATTCCTCAAGTTTTCTTTGTCATTTTGCAAGTATATCAATTATAGAGCTAAATCATGAGCCATAAGTGAAATGAGCAAAAACAACCATTAAAAGAAGAAGAAAAGAGGAATTCTGCATAATCTGCAATTTTTGTAACAGTCACGACCGTCACCTAGGAGTCACGACCGTGACACGCTAAAAGGAGCAGTCACGGTCGTCACCAGTCCCTCACGACCGTGACGCGCGTATTACAAGGGAGACGAGCGTGACACCCTTGTCACGAACGTGACAAGGGGAATTTAGGGTAACTTGCTGAGACTTGGTCATGTACGTGTGTGTTACGTGAAGTCAAAGTTCCTATTCTCCCGCAGACCAAGCAATGCAACTTCTCCCTGGATTTTCTCAGCATTTACGAAGCCCATGCAATTATTCCAACTGCCAAGCCCAATTATGATTCTATAAATAGCTTAGTTTCAAAGAACAATTTACAGAGTTTTATTTTAATTTTTCCTGCGGAAGCTCTGCCGTATTTCCTTTGCACCCTATTTTATTCTTTCCAGCATTTATTTGTTCTTGTTTTAGTTTATATATCCCAACCATATAAAAATTTCCAACATTAGGAAATTGTTATAATTTAATTTCTTTCAAAGCCTTCAGAAATTCTTTTAGTAATTTTTATTTCCGATTCCGGTTCGTACTCCGAGCTTGCCAGATTGTGGAAGAAGGAGTCTAACATTTTAATTGTTATTCAGGTTTTTATTTAAATTGCATTTATATTAATGTTAAGAATTTATTTTTCTATTATGCATATTTTATTTTGTATTTCTCTGTCTCTGTCTGGTACAAAAATCATGAGTAGCTAAACACTTTAGGGAGGTATGTAATTAAATTCAACTAAATCGGTAAAATCAATTATAGGCTTAAAATAATTAAGAACTTAAAATTCTGGCTGTAACTTTTTATAATAAAATCAATCTTTTTGTTACGAGAGTAAGGAAAGTGTAATAGGTTAGGTCGAGACCACGAGAGTGTGAGATTTTAACCAGATAGCTAAAGTTAGGCATTTAATTTAAACACAGCGAGAGCGCTTTAAAATGAATTAGAATTATTAAGTTTCCAAAAATTATTTCTAAACACTTATGGGCTAGCGAGAGCAGGCATAGGGCTTTAGGGGTAAGATCTGAGATAAGACCACGAGAGTGTGAGTTAAAGATATTTAAACTGATAACCTCTACAGAATAGATTAAGTGAACCATCTTTATAAGCCTAGGTTAGATTGACCCGCCTAAGTTAACATAATTACATACCGACGCCTTAGTATTATTTTATTAAACTTAAATTTAATTCCCGCCTTTAATCTTTAAAAAACAACCAAAAAATTCGTGACAACCATTCACCTTAGCTAAACTAGTAAATCCTCTAGCACTAAGTAATCATAAAGTCCCTGTGGATCGATAATCTTAAATATTACTTCGATAGGCTGTGCACTTGCAGTTAAGATACCGCTAGACACATATTAGAGTACGTCTTTAGCCCATCAATGACCTACTTGGATTGGTTTATTTCTGATCCAGGTACTTTAGGGCATTCCAAAATTCTCATCATGGAGTTCGAATAGGTGGCATATTAGCAACTTCGTGAAGACGGCTCTATCAAGGGAATCCTTGGTACAACTATGGGGGTTAGTTTCTAACTAGTCCTTTTGAACATTCAAATAATGGAAGATTTGAATTCTTTGGAGAAGCACTGATAGGTTTTCATCAATGTGTGATATTGTTTGGAATAACTGCAAAATCAACAGAATGAAGGTTGTCTACTCAAACTTTATTGGTGAATCAAGTCTATGAGTGCATGAAACACTTGTTCTGTAAAGGGAGGAAGTTCTTTCAAGTGGAAGAATAAGGAATTGATTTCAATAGCTAGATGTCGAATCAAAATGTTCTGAAATCTAGCTTCAACTTCAGAATCCCAATTGGTGTAGTGGCACATCAACTCAAGATAAGGTGATCTAATGGAATAAACAATGATGCTTCAAAAAGATCATTCTCATGGAAGTTTACAGGAGTTGTAGGAACGAGAAGATGTTACATTATCCATGGCTTAGGAAGTCTAAGTGTGTATTGATATTGAGCAAGTGGATACATGTAACTTGAAGATAAAGTTCAGTTGGTAGATCAGGATATCTTTGTGAAAGTTATGACATAGGTGAAGAAGAAAATATGTGGAAATTGGCTTATTCATATGAGGATTTATGAAGGAGGTGATCAAATTGTGTCACTTGGTTGATCTTAGAAGTGGATTTGAAGAGTCAAGATGATTAGCCAGTGGCAGTTGGTTAATCTTTACATTATGTCTTGGACTAAGTTACTCTTAGGCAGAAGAGTTACAAGTTGAAGGCTCAAGAAGATTTATTTTATTCTTTAAGGTGGATGAGAGGTTACTCTCTTTCTTAAGTTCTTATTCAATATGGTTTCATAGTGTTGATTGAAGGTTCTTTAGTTCTTTGAATTACTATGTTATAGTAAATCCAGTTGGTAGAGCATATCAAGAATTTTGTCTTGGTGAGTGGAAGATGTTCTAACATTTTGTTAGACATTGTCTGGGAAGGATATCCTTGGTTAAGGATCATTATTGCTCTGGTTCTAGGAAATGTTTACCTACATGTCTGACGTTGATGGAGAAAGTAAAGAAGACTGAAGTAGATCAGGTATTGATTGCTTGGAAGTCTGCATGTGGAGAATCAACAACTTGTCAGGAGTTTCCAGATTATCATACGGGAGAATGATAGGAATGACTGTTGTTGAACCCCAAAATTTTCCCTCATATCTTCAAGACCATATGTCTCAAGAGGTCTCCTAATGTTCATAAGATTCTCAATTACTCAAAGGAATTCAAGGTTTCATCAGACAAAACCTCGTCCTAAGCAATAGATTTCAAATTAGGGTATTATGTTTCCCAAGATAAATTGGACTTTCAAAGCCTCAAGCAGACCTCATGATATTTCATATACTTTAGAGGATCCTTATGTCAAGTTTCAAGACTTGCCATACAAATTTGGTCAGTCAGATGCTTAGATGATCAATAATATGTTAACTTGGGTAAAAATTCAATTGTGGTCAACATACAATCAAACTTCAATATTTTTGGTCAACATCAAGTTTATGAAGTAATATTCATCATTTGATCAAGGGTTGATTATGATTCATCAAGAAAACCTCAAATTCATCACAAGGCAAAAGTAGCTAAATTAGGGTTTCTTAAGGAGAAAGTCAACTGTACTTTGACCAGCTCTAACTTTCACATACTTCATTAGAAATTTCCCATTCAAAGCTCATTGTGAATGAAATTCAATTCCCTACAACTTTGTGTCTCACAAGCCAAGGCCAGAAATGCTTCATTTGAGAGATATGGGCCAAGACATTACAGGTCCTCTAAAAAGTCAACAAAAAGTCAACTTTTTCAAAAGCTCATAAGTTAAACATGGAATATCAAATGGACATGGGACCAAAAGGAGTGATTAAAGGACACTTTAAGCTTTATAAAAAGTCTAGGAGCACATTTATATGATAAAAATTTAGGAAGTTGTGCATTGTTAAAGTTGAGCAAATTTGAGGAGGTATATAAGGCAAACAATGACCAAACTCGAGTTTTTGCCGAATGGGCCTATCGTTTGACAATCAAAACTTAATCTTAAGATGATCCACGACCTATAAGTCATATATTTTGATTTTTTTTTGTATATTTTATATTTTATTGGATTTAATTCAATTAAATTCAATTTTAATCAAAATAAATATTGAAAAATCAAATATTTGATCTTTGGATTATTTTGGGATCAAACTATGAAGTTTATTGTCATAATATGTGATTCAAATTCGTGCACAACAAGAGGAAAGTCATGATATCACAATAATAGCCAAAATAGAACGTTTTCAAATCAAATTCCAGTCAAATCATAACCGAATTTGTTTTTTTGCTTTATTTTTCAATTTTTGATTTCATAGTTTTACACATGATACACCTAATTTGTTTGCATATTTATGTTTCTTATGATGTTTGCAAACTGTCTGGGCAATCCAATTGAAGTTTAGGTGCAAGAATCGTGATTTACCGTTGTTAGGGTTCAAGGTCATGACTTTAGGGAACCCTAGCTAGAAGAAATTTCAGACCAAATTGAATGGACCAATGACCTTAGGAAATGATTTCTAATTGATTCATGCTTTTAGATTGCATTAATATTTCGTGGTTTTAATTTTTGAAATGGGCAGGTGTTGTAGTGACGGATAGACCGTCGCTATAAGTTTTAGGGACGAATTTAATCTGTAGGTAAAAGTCTGGACGGTTGGACGAAGAAGAAGCCTTGTGCGCGCGTTTTTGATTTTCAAATTCATTTTTAATATATAATAAATCTTTTCTATTTCATAACAGTTAAAGGCGCATGGCCTGGTGGTTGGAAGGCACGCTAGTAACCAAGAGGACTTGGGTTCGATCCCAGTCTCCCCCTTCCTATTTTTTGCCCTTTTTCTTATTTTCCTTTTTGTTTGTTTCTTAATTTATTTTCCTCTTATTTTATTTTAAATTATTTAATTAACTCAATTAATTATCTTTTTGACCAATAGGAAATAAATGACTTAATAATATTTTCTCATAAAAAATATAAAACATCAAAAACTATTTTTTTATATAATTAAATTAAATTAAATTAATTCCTTTAATAAAACAATCATTTAATCAATTAATCAATATCTAAAACTTTTATTTCCTTTATATTTTTTTTCTAGATTTTATTTTATATTTTAGAATCATTGTATAGGATGTGCGAAACTTGTAAATAATTTATTTTTCACGCATGATTTTCTTTTTTCGAATAATGTAACTTCTAAAGCCTTGTAATAGTTTAAATTAGGATTTATTTTCTGCACTTTACGTTTTCTATCAGTTTTTTTCTTTATGTATCTCTCCCAAAGCCATGTAATAGCTTAAATTAGGGTTTTATTTTCTGCACTATAAACTGTTAGATGTATGCTTAATAGGATTGTATGGTAAGACTAAAATCAACCGTTAGCTAACCCTAATTTTCAAGACTAAAATAATTGAATTGAATACACTTGCACACTCACACTTCTAGGGTAACCTCTCTTTGTTGCCTTACAATATGGTCAAATCTCTCGAACATAGGGATACCTTAACCTGTTTCCTAAAGAAATAAATCATCACAGTTGCCTTTCGAATAAAAGATCATAGTCCCTCGTGTAGAAGCACGCCTACAACCTCAAAGATTTTGATGAAGACAACACGACTGTCATGCGCTTCATTTTTGCAAAAAGTCAAGAGCTCTCAAATGGTCTAGCAACAAGCATCGGCATTATGATCAAGCTTGCTTCACACTCGTTTTATTTCAAGCTTGGACGCGAAACCTTGAGGTACATAAAAAAACTCTTTACAAATTGATGTACAAGTGTTCAATAAACTTCTTTGCATGTTATCATATTGCATACAAATTTTGAAAGGTTTTTATAAAGGCTTAACACTTTTAAAACAAAGGTTTTTTCTGTTTTTAACAATGTTAATCGATTAACCATTTGGTTAACCAGTTAACGACCTCAAATTTTCAAATCATGTGTTAACGTTTATATGTGTTAATCGGTTAACCATTTGGTTAACCAGTTAACACTGAAGAAATTTTGAAAAAATATTTTTCCTTTAAAAAAATTCAAAATTGTACCTTTTATTACACCTCTTCAAATTAAATTTTGATTCATATTTTTTTCACACCTTTTTGTAAGGGTGTCTTAAACTTATATATGCTGAAATTTTTCAAATTCAAAAAACACCTCCTAGAATTTTTATAAAAATCATTCAATCAAAATCACCTTTTTGAGATATATTTTCAAATTTCAAAAGTGTTCATATTATTCATAATTTTCTCATGCTCATATTTTGAACACTTGTATTGATATTTTTAAAGTGAATTTTGATCAAAGGAGAAGATCAACTTAGATTGATATCAAACTTGTATTACTCTCACTCAAACAAATATTATAGAAAGTGTTTTTCTATTTGTGACTTGTGTTCCAAGGATTGTTTGGACATAAGGGTAAGTGTGGCAAGATGATTGTTCTTGCACACTTGTTTGTATAGTTTGTTAGAAAGTAGGCCTCACCATTGAAGGTGTGATAGGTTGTACTGTTCTAAATAAACTAGTGGAAATCTCTTTCGTGTTGAAAGGGGACTGGATGTACCTTCGGATTATGAAGGGAACCAGGATAAATCTCTGTGTCATCTTTACTTTCTTTCTTTACCGTTTTTTATTCTCTAAACCGAAAAAGGAAAAATCCAACCATCGAAGAAAAAGAATCGAAAAATTTGATAACACCTAATTCACCCCCCTCTTAAGCGCACTTTGATCTTACACCTCGATGACCCTTCAAAGTTGCCTTCAAATAAATGATCTTGTCCCTACGAAAAAGATCATAGTCCCTCGACGACCCTTCACAGTTACCTTCGAATAAATGATTTTGTCCCTATAAAAATGATGATAATCCCTTCGAATTGTTAAGGTATCCTTAAATGTTGTATTCTATGACCATAACGATGATCCTATGCCTATCCCTTCCAAATCCAAGGATAAGACTACTTACTAACTAATAGTAAGGACAGTTTTGTCCCTAAGGAAATGAAAATAACAAGAAAGACTTTATAAACTTAGGGTAGGTAACTCTTAATGCTTGCTCACAACTTTCAAAACAATTTTTTTTACACCCCACTCTCTCTTTTTTTTCAAAATACTTTCAAACAAGTAAACACTTTATATACATTCATACGAGAATCATTACAAAGTTAAATCTTTATTAAATATTTTAATCATACACTACACTTTTTCAAAAAAAATATAAATGAAGTGAGCTAAGCAATTAAGAGCCCATGGATAACCATGGATACAAAGGGTGTTAACACCTTCCCTTTGTATAACTTACCCCCCGAACTCACAATCTTTTAAAGGTCTTTCATGTTCTTTTATACCTTTCCTAAATTGGATGAAATAAAAGTCAGTGGAGACTCTTGCTTACCGCAACATATTTTGTGACAAATAATAAAAGTCAGTTCTCCCACCGTGTTACAGAAATTGTGACTCTGCTGGGGACACCAATTTAAAGAGGGGTTACCTTAGAGTATTAGTTCACTTTATAATTTGTTTGACTTGTATGCTTTATTTTTAAGGGTTTTGTCTTGGGGCTACTGTGAGAAAGATCCTAACTTGGATCTAGTGATACCTAAAGTAAGTGGCAATAGACCAAGGAAACAGTATGGTGTATACGACTATGGTTGATATGGTAGCTATAGTTAGTGTGACACTTAGGTTGGTACTGATATTCTTCAAGTCGGAAGAGGATAATATCAGGCTACCATATGGTGTCATTTACACTAACTTCCTTTTAGAACCCTAATTGACCCATCTTGGCCAGTAGAAAGTATTGAGATAGTCGGATTTGGTGCAGTCTAAAGTTGGTTGATACTCGATGCTACACTCATTGAGATTCTAATCTTGGGATGTTTTGGTTGGCGAGATAGTTGCCACACTGAACTACAGCCTTTGAGAAGAATCAGTGATATTGAGATTCCTTAGAACTCGTTTACTATTGCTAGGACAGGTTGAACCAACTAAACTTCAACGGGGAGGGTACTTACCTATGAACTTCATGCAAGCCTTTAAACCTAAGTCTCTTGTGTGACTTGTTTGTGTTTTCCATTTTCTTGATTTAAACATAAACATAACATTATAACATCATTTTCACTAACCATTTCAAGGACCAAAGGATTTATCTTTATTCTTTGTTGTAGGTTATTGCTTCCGCTTGCAGAAAAACTATTCGAATCAACTTTGTAAGGATACCTTCCAAGCTTAAGGAACTAGTCTCAAAAGTTCATGAGAACTCTCAATTCATAAAAAGGCATGGTTGTCTGTTGGGTTTGGTTACTTTAGGGTTTAATGAAGACATGATGAGCGTTTTGTTCCAGTTCTTTGACCCTAAACATCATTGTTTCACATTTCCCGATTATCAGTTGGTGCCCACAATGGAATAATTCTCCAAACTACTTGGTGTACCTATTCTTGATCAAAAACCTTTCACTGGACTAGAGAAGGAGCCTAAACCTGAAATTATTGCAGCAACTTTGCATCTCAAAAAGTTAGATATTATATTAGAAACAAGAAGTGGAGTTAAAGGTCTTCTTGCTAAAGTATTGATAAAGAAAGCTCAAGTGTTCTTAGATGCTATGAGTTACTATGCTTTTGATGAGGTCTTGGCCTTTTTGATTTATGGTTTGGTGTTGTTCCCTAATCCGGACCAATTTATAGATGTGCACGTAATTAATATATTTCTAACTCGTAATCCTGTGCCTACCTTGCTTGGAGATATTTTGCATTCTCTTCATACTCGTACTACGAAGGCGCGAGGCACTCTGATGTGTTGCATACCTCTACTATCAAGGTGGTTTATTTCACACCTTCCTCGACATGTGATGACGAATGAACAAGGTTTGAGGTGGTCTAGAAGGATAATGTCACTCTCTCATTCAGATATCCATTGGTGTTCCCGGTCCATGGAAAATATCACTTTCATTGACCGCTGTTGGGAGTTCCCTAATATGCAACTCCTTGGCATAAGGGGAGGCATTACTTATAATCTTTCTTTAGCACTACGTCAATTTGGTTATGCTCAGAGTAATGGTCCTCATGATATGATTATTCAAGGTATTGTGTTCGATTATGACAACGATACTCAAGGTTACCGTCAAAGGTTTATATATGCTTGGCGCATGGTGAATAGGATTAAAAGCAACACTCAGGAACCAAAATACTCCATCCCTATGGAACCTTACCTCAAATTGGTACGGTCTCGTGCTCAAACCCTTATGATGCCATATCCTGCTATTCTACCGGTGATCGTTGAGCCTATTGTTGAAGGAGATGTTCCTTACACCATTCTTCATCCAGACATGCCCACTGATCTAGAAGAGCTATAGAAATCTTGGATCCAACTAAAAGAGGAAAGAGATACCTATGAGGCTCAGTTCTATGCCAGCAAGGATAAAAAGTGTTGGAGCTGACAAGGCAACTTCATGAAGAGCGGAACCTCAATACATATCTCAACACAAAGAGGAAACGTCCATGGGAGACTTGAGTCCCAAATGTTCTTATTTTTCTTTATACTTTTCTTATTTTTCCTTCATTGTAAGCCCAATGGGCAGTTATATTTTGAACTTACTAATAAAAGTAATGTTTCTATTTTTCTTTAATAAATTCAAATCCTACGAGGTCCTTGAAAACATTGCATATGCATTTACATGCCATACCATTGCATAACAGGTTTCCACGACAGGTTTCTTATCTTCTCACTGTTTATTTCAGTTGAAATGGCTCTCGAATAAACTGTCAAAGATCTCAAGACCCAGAATGCCCAATTCTAAGAGAAGATCCTGAACTTGTCCAAGGGACATGAAGAACTGAAAGCACTCTTGACCAAAAAGAAGAAGAAAACAAGAAAACTAGTTGGCTTCATCAACATGGGTAGGAGGTTCAGAGGTCAAATAAAGACAGACGATGAGGTCGAAAATCATAGAGACGAAGATTCTGTGAAAGAAGAAGACATTCTACATGGTACTACTGGGAATTATGATCAAGAGGAGAATTATTACTATGATTGAATTGGTGATGAGAAATACAAGTTACTGGAAGACCATGTGAATGCCATGGAGTTGCAAAAAACACCTGGTCTAGATTTCGAAGATTTGAGTCTGATTTCTGGAGTTGTCATTACTCTTGGGTTCAAAGTTCATACTTTTGTGGTATATGATGGTGTTTCGTGTCTGAAGTTACATTTGAGGTCTTATGTCCGAAGGATCCAACAACATACTGCTGATAAAAAATTGTAGATTCATTTCTTCCAAGAAAATTTATCTGGAGCTCAACTAGAATAGTACTACCAACCCGAGAGTACTAACATTTATACTTGGAATGATCTTGCTGAAGCCTTCTACAAGCATTATCAATATAACTCGGATTTAGCACCGACTCCTATGCAACTCCAAAGAATGTCCATGGGCTCAAATTAAAGTTTCAAAGAGTACGCTCAGAAATGGAGAGATCTTGCAAGCAGGGTTCAACCTCCTTTAACTGACAGAGAGTTGGTTGACATGTTCATGAGTATGCTGACTGGTCCTTTCTATAGTCCTCTAATTGGAAGCTCATCATTTGTTTTCACTGATCTGGTAATGACTGGAGAACATGTTGAAAGTGGAATACGAAATGGTAAAATACCAGTGGCTACCTCTTCAAGTAACACCAGGAAGCCACCTAGTGGGAAATAGGAATCCAATGTTGTGTATGGCCAACAATGTCGTAATAAGAACAACCGTAACCAATCTGTAGGAGTAGTTATGATCTTTAATCCTGCATCTGCGCCACAAAATCAACAATAGAATAATCAGCGTAAGCATGACACACCTATGAGAAAATTTACAAAAATCAATATGTCATTGGCTCAGGCGTTGTAACACATGTTGAAAGGGGAGCTGATTACCTTGAAGGACCCTCCTCAGAATCCCAATACTTCCTCTCATTTCTATAATCCTAATGCAAGGTGTGCATATCACTCCAACTGTCCCGGATATGATACTAATAATTGTTGGGTATTGAAGAATGAAATTTAGGATATGATTGATATTGGGGAAATTGAGTTTGATCCTCCTGAGACTCCTAATGTGATTACCACTCCTATGCCCAATCATAAAAAGACTGTTAATGATGTTGATGATGGTTCTTATGTTTCTACTGTGGCTGATTTGACTACTCTATCAATTGTTAAAAAGAAGATGTTGCAAGTCGTTTTATTTATTGGCTACAATGAAGACTGTTATTACTGTGCATATCAATCCAATGGTTGTTGGAAGTTGAAAGAAGGTATTCAACGTTTGATGGACAACCGTACTATATTGTTTGAAAATAGTCCTTCTATGGAAGGTTTATGTGAAAGTTTTTCTCAAGGTATGAAGCTTGAGGACGTGTCTATGGTTACTAAAACTCCCGTAAGAATCACCTCTAAGGGTCCTGTGAGGATTACTGCTCAGCCAAAAGTGGATCCCCTGATTATTACTACTCCTGGTCCGATCCCGTAATGTTCTGACAAGGCCATCCCTTGGAATTATGGCGCTGATGTTTATGTCTATGGTGTCAAGCAATAACCTTTAACTGATAGACTTGTTGAAGATATTAATCCTGATGTCGACAATATCGTTGGAACTAGTAAAGTTACTCGAAGTGGAAGGATTTTCTCTCCAGAATACACTTCAATGATGGTTGCTACTCTAGTTCATATATCTAACTCCGAGCCAGGTACTGAAGCTCAAGGAAAAAGACCATTGATTGAGCCTGTTCAGGTTGAGACACCGGTTACTGAAGATCTCTCTAAGCACATGGAAGAAGTACTAAAGATCATCCACAAGAGTGATTACAATACTGTTGAACAGTTAGGACACACTCCCTCCAAGATCTCTATGTTATCTCTGTTGTTGTCCTCTGAGGCCCGTGCTTAGGCTTTGGTGAAATTCTTGAAATATGCGCACGTACCGCAAAAACTATCTATGGATCAATTTGAAAATTGTGTTTCCAGTTTGACGACTGAAAATGGCTTAGGTTTTTCTGATGCTGATCTAACTCCCGCTGGAAGAAACCACAACAAAGCTCTGCACATCTCTATTGAGTGTAGGGGCATTACTCTATCTCATGTGTTGATGGATAATGGTTCCTCATTAAATGTGCTACCGAAGGCAATTCTTGACAAGCTCAACTTTGAAGATGTTGTGCCAAGACCTAATAGCATGGTGGTGAGAGCTTTTGATGGTTCAAAAAGAATGGTGTATGGAGAAATTGATCTTCCAATCAAAGTAGGTTCTCAATTCTTTAACTCTACTTTCTATGTGATGGATATTAGTCTTGCCTATTCATGTTTTCTTGGACGCCCTTGGATACATGGGGCAGGTGTTGTAACCTCTACCTTACACCAGAAGCTGAAATATCCAGTGAAGAGCAAGATTATCAGCGTCTATGGTGAAGAAGAGTACATGGTCAGTCATGTGAGTACTTTCAAGTATGTTGAGTTGGATGGTGAATTCGTTGAGACTCCATGTCAGACATTTGAAGTGGTTCCTCAGATTGTTCCTACTACTAAGTCGGTTCCTATTGTTTCTAGAGTATCTCTAACAATGGCCTCTCCGAAAGATGCTAAAGATGTGATTGAATAAAAGGCACAAAAGGTTGTTCGGTGTGCTCGTGCTATTTGTATCACAAACAAAGAAGTTCAGAAAGATCAAGTCAATGTTGTGGGAAACTCTTATGAAGACTGCAACATAGACAGTTGAATATTTCCTACTAGTGGCAATGGGATCATCAATTGGAAGACTAAAGACATTATTCTTATCTCCTTTAGTCAGGAGTAAATGTTATTTTTTGTTTTTCTTATTTTGGTTTTGTAATTTGAACAATTAAAACTTTTAAGCCTTTTGCCTTGCCCAGGGCACAATGGTATGCTTGTTAGGGAAGTCATTTCATTTGAATATTTTCATTCAATAAAATCAATGGATGTTTCGCTTTCGTAAATATTGAGCTCTTTATCTTTCTTTTATTTTTTCAGTATCAAAAAAGCTATGTGTTCTTACACACACCCAGGTCACTAAACTGCAGATCCATGTCCACTCTAGATCCCATTGATAACAGTTCTGCTATTGCCAATTATGACTACGAGAATCCAATTTACCAAGCAGAGGATGGAAATGAGGAATATTGTGAAGTTCCCGTAGAATTTTCTAGGTTGCTACAGCAAGAAGAGAAAGTTATACAACAACATGAAGAACAGATTGAAGTTGTGAATCTGGGTACTGAGAAAGATAAGAAAGAGGTCAAGATAGGTGCTGAATTAGAAGACAATGTCAAGAGTAGGTTAATTCAGATGCTACATGACTACGTGGAGATCTTTTCTTGGTGTTATGAAGATATGTCAGGACTTGATACTGATATTGTGGTTCACCATCTACCAATGAAGGAAGGTTGTCGCCCGATAAAGCAGAAGGTTTGTTGTATGCGTCCTGAAATGTCATAAAAGATTATAGCAAAAGTAATGAAACAATTTAAGGCAGGGTTCCTAGATGTCACTTCTTATCATCAATTGGTTGGAAATGTGGTACCGGTACCTAAGAAGGATGTAAAAGTATGCATGTGCATAGATTACAAGGATTTGAACAAATCCAACCCCAAAGTTGATATTCCGTTTCCGCATATTAATCTTCTAGTAGACAACACTGCTCAGCATAAGGTATTTTATTTCATGGAAGGTTTCTCTAGTTATAATCAGATTAAGATGGCGCCTGAAGATATGGAGAAGACTATGTTTGTCACACAATGGGGAACCTTTCGTACAAATAATTCCAATTTGTTTGAAGAATGTTGGGGCAACATACCAACATGCTATGGTAGCTTTGTTCCATGATATGATCCATCATGAGATAGAAGTATATGTTGATGACATGATAGTCAGGTCCCAGACTAAAGAAGAACATCTTTACAATCTGCACAAACTATTTGAGAGGTTGAAGAAATACAAGCTGAGATTGAATCCAAACAAATGTACCTTTGGGATTAGATGTGGTGAACTTTTGGGTTTCGTTGTCAATGGTAAGGGTATTAAAGTTGACCCTGCGAAAGTAAAAAGCTATACAAGATATGCCTACTCCCCGTACTGAGAAGGAAGTCAGAGGTTTCTTGGGACGCCTGAACTACATTGCAAGATTTATTTTCCAATTAATCGCTACTTGTGAGCCAATCTTCAAATTGCTGAAGAAATATCAAGTAATGAAATGGAAAGACAAATTCCAAATAGCTTTTGATGAGATCAATAAATATCTCCAAGAACCTCCAATACTGATGCCACCAGTCGCGGGAAGACCCTTGATTATGTACCTGACAGTGTTAGACAATTCAATGGGGTGTGTTTTGGGGAAACATGACGAGTCTAGTCGAAAAGAGAAAGCAATATACTACCTTAGAAAAACGTTTACCTACTATGAAACAAGATACTCACTGCTCGAAAAAACATGTTGTGCTTTGGCATAGGTCGCTCGCCGACTAAGACAGTATATGTTGACTCATACCATTTTATTGATTTCGAAGATGGATCTTATCAAATACATATTTGAGAAACCTGCTCTCTTCAGATGAATAGCGAGATGGAAAATGATTTTGACAGAATATGACATCCAATACACTATTCAGAAGGAAATTAAGGGAAGTGTGGTAGCTGATCATTTGGCTCATCAAGCGGTGGACGACTATCTGTGTATGAATTTTGAATTTCCAAATGATGATATCATGCTTGTTACTGATCATAAAGAACCTAGACCGTATTAAGGACCTAAATAGGGATTCCGATGGACTATGGTTTTAATGGAGCTTCTAATGCACTTGGAAATGGTATTGGTGTTGTGATTATCTCTCCTGAGGGTTGTTATACTTTGAAGAGATTACTTTCGAACATATTCCATGAGAAGAGAATCAATTGGCAGATGCATTAGCTACTATGTCATCTATGTTCAAAATCGGTTGGGACAATGAAGCTCCTAGAATTACTATTTATAGATTATATGAGCTGAGACACTGTTATAAGGTTGATACTAAAGGAGTAGAAGAAAAACATTGGTTCCATGAAGTAAAAAGATATCTCGAAGCTCAAGAGTATCCTGTAGGGGAATCTATCAATGACAAGAAGTTCCTAAGGAGATTTTCTGCCAAGTTTTTCCTAAGTAATGGAACTTTGTACAAACGCAATCATGATTCTACTTTGCTTCGTTGTGTGGAAAATAAGGAAGCAAGAGAAATTATGGAAGATATGCATGATGGGATCTTTGGTACTTACTCTAGTGGGCATACGATGGCTAAGAAAAGTTTGAGAGCATGTTACTATTGGTCTACCTTGGAAGCTAATTGTCATATGCACTCTAAGACGTGTTATAAGTGTCAGATCTATGCTGATAAAATACATGTGCCTCCAGTTCCGTTGAATGTTCTAACTACTCCTTGGCCTTTTGCAATGTGGGTAATTGATATGATTGGGGAGATTAAACCTAGCTCTTCCAATGGACATTGTTTCATCCTTGTCGCCATTGATTACTTTATGAAGTGGGTAGAGGAAGCCTCGCTCGCTTCTGTTACCAAGAATTTTGTTGCCCGATACATTAAACATAATCTTATTATCGGTATCGCATCCCTGAAAGGATTATCACAGTCAATGGTACTAATCTGAACAACACTATGATTAATAAATTCTACATGCAGTTCAAGATTAAGCATCGCAATTTTTCTCCATATCGACCAAAGATGAATGGCGTAGTAGAAGCCGCCAACAAGAATATTAAGAAGATCTTGCAAAAGATGACAATAACATACAAAGACTGGCATGAGATGTTACCATTTTCTCTCCATGGTTATCGCACCACAGTATGTACCTCAACTAGGGTAACCTCATTCTCTCTAGTCTATGGTATGAAGGAAGTTTTACCTATTGAAGTTCAGATTCCTTCCTTATGGATTATGAAAGATGCAGACTTAGATAAAGACGAATGGGTTCAAACTCGACTTGACCAGATAAACTTGATTGATGAAAAGAGGCTTGCGGCCGTCTGTCATGGCCAGATGCATCAGAAGCATATGATCAAAGCCTTTAACAATAAAGTCAAGCATCAAGTATATCAGGATGGCGATTTGGTAATGCAGTGTATCATATTACCACAAGGTGATCCCATGGGAAAATGGACTCCCACTTATGAAGGGCCATTTGTAATCAAAAGAATATTTTTTGGAGGCGCTATGATACTTACCACCATGGATGGTGAAGATTTCTCGCAGCCTGTGAACGCAGACATAGTCAAAAAATACTACGCATAAAAAGAGACCCGCTAGGTTGACTGGCCTAGGCAGAAATAAGGCTATCCCGGCGAACCAAACCGGTTTGGACAAAAAAAGGGATATATATATATATATATATATATATATATATATATATATATATTTATATAATTACATCCGGCATGTCGAAAACCTGAAAGGGCGGCTTGGGCAAAAAAGGGTATCTCGGTGGACTGAAAACCTGAAAAGGCGGTCCAGGAAAAATTTAGGCATTAAAGCGTACGACTATGTCTCGTTGGATCACTCATTTAACTTCAACTAGTTTTGTTACCAATATCAAGTTCAAACATTACAAATCAGTCCAGTCATTTCTCTTCCGGCAAAAGATGAGATACTTGAAGATAATGGCAATAAAAGAGTTAAAAATTGATGGGATCATTTACACATAGATGTTTTTCCTTGTTTTTCTGTACCTTTTAATTTTTTTAAAGATGAATTCCTCTTACTAGTATTTTTGTTTCTCTGTTCAAAATCAATACAATTCTATTTCAAACTCATCTTTACTTTTCTCGTTACTTTTTTTTTACCTATGCATAAACGTCCATTGATTATTTTAAATGAATGTATGCTTTTGAATATGATTGATGTTTACCAAAAAATATATATATGTAAAATTATAATAATAGAATTTACTAAGGACTCTTGGAGGTAGTAATCCCTAGTAGAGTTCATATCCAACAGATATTCACAAGCTCATCCCTACAGAGTAATCTTTACAGGTTTGTTCCGGAAAAATATTCCAAGTAGCCTCTTCCCTGAAAGCGTTTATACTTCCAATAAAGTCCTAGGAAATATTCTCTCAAGCCCGATATCCCTAGAGGAATTGACACTTGGTCAGATAAGTCTCTCAGGGATATGTTTGTCTCTTTTATCCCCAGACATGGTATTTAGGAATTTAATCCTTCAATAAAAAGCACGACGAATGATTAATTCTCCTTGAATGCCTTCATTGCCAAATAGAAGTCTAAAGATCCCAAGTACAATATTCTGAAATAAGATGGAAACGATGTCTTCATATTCCTCAATAGTAAATCGGGATTTATTTTCCCCAGCTTGTAGTTGTTACATGAAGCTACTAATGTGCTTCGACAACATAATTTGTCCATACATCATCTACAACATATCATGACATTTGCATCCATAACGCAAATAACATTCTCATTTACATTAAGAACGTCATGCAATGCATTACATACATCAAATGACCTCGCATAAAACTAACTTTTCCTTTTCAGGATAGTTTGCGATCAGATGAACATTGTCATCTCCAAGAGACAGTTCAGAGACGATCACAACAAAGATCTAGTTCTGATACTAAGTTCAGGATGATTTCCAGAGACAGTTCAGAGACGATCAAGATGAAGATCTAGTTCTGATACTTAGTTCAGGATATTTTCTAGAGACAGTTCATAGACGATCAAGACAAAGATCTAGTTCTGATACTTATTCTAGAATAACATTCAGATAGAGTCAAACATAGACGCATTCTGATACTCCTATCAACAGAAACTTTGGATGGCATCTATAAGCCCATATCCAAATAATCCGAGTGGCATCTTTAAGCCCATTCAAGTAATAAAATCAACCAAAAGTGTTACTTTATGCACCAGCGAGTGCACATTTTTTGGCTTTAAGTGTTCAATCCTCTTCCACCTTCAGGTCAGAATGGCGTGCACACCAATCTAACCCCTCAGGTTTCAGAAAACTGAAAAGGGTAAGCTGTTGTACCCCAAAATTTTTGCTCATATCTTCAAGACCATATGTCTCAAGAGGTCTCCTAATGTTCATAAGATTCTCAATTGCTCAAAGAAATTCAAGGTTTCATCAAACAAAACCTTCTCCTAAGCAATAGATTTCAAATTAGGGTTTTATGTCTCCCAAGGTAAATTGGACTTCCAAAGCCTCAAGTGGACTTCATGATATCTCGTATACTTCAGAGGATCCTCATGTCAAGTTTCAAGACTTTCCCTACAAGTTTGATCAGTCAGATGCTCAAATGCACAATAATTAGTTAACTTGGGTAAAAAGTCAATTGTGGTCAACATACAGTCAAACTTCAAGATTTTTGGTCAATATCAAGATTATGAAGTAAGATTCATCATTTGATAAAGGTTTAATCATGATTCATCAAGAAAACCTCAAATTCATCACAAGGCAAAAGTTGCTAAATAAGGGTTTCATAAGGAGAAAGTCAACTGTACTTTTACCAGCTCTTACTTTCACGTACTTCATCATAAATTTCCCATCCAAAGCTCATTCTAAAGTAAATTAAATTCCCTACAACTTTTTGTATCACAAGCCAAGGCCATAAATGCTTCATTTGAGAGATATGGGCCAAGACATTATAGGTCCTCTAAAAAGTCAACTTTTGCAGAAGCTCATAACTTGAATGTGGAAGATCAAATGAATATGAGACCAAAATGAGTGATTAAAGGACACTTTAAGCTTTATAAAAAGTCCAGGAGCACATTCATATGACAAAAATTGAGGAAACCGTGCATTGTTATAGTTGAGCAAATTAGAGGAAGTGTATAAGGCAAACAATGACCAAACTTGAGTTTTTGCCAAATGGGCCTATCTTTTCACAATATAAACTTAATCTTAAGATGATCCATGACCTATAAGTCATATATTTTGATTTTCTTTGCTTATTTTATATTTTATTGGATTTAATTCATTTAAATTCAATTTTTATCAAAATAAATATTGAAAAATCAAATATTTGATCTTTGGATTATTTTGGGATCAGATTATGAAGTTTATTGTCATAATATGTGATTCAAATTCGTGCACAACAAGAGGAAAGTCATGATATCTCAATAATGGCCAAAATAGAATGTTTTCAAATCAAATTCCAATCAAATCTCATCATCCAAAAATAACTTGAATCCAAGCCTACATATTGACCTAATTCAATCTTCTATATATACATAACAAGTGTAGATGTCAAGAGGACAAGAATTTTGATCAAAAAAATCATAACAAACTTAAAAAAAAATTCAAGAGTAAGTAGGATTCGGTTTTAGGGTTGCAGCCATTCTCAAGGAGATTTGAAGGTCCAAAAACGTTCCAGAGGTTCCTCTGAAGGTGTCACAATCATCACCTTGCTCCAAAGACTCATAAAATGCCATAACCGAATTTGTCTTTTTGCTTTATTTTTCAATTTTTGATTTCATAGTTTTACACATGATACATCTAATTTATTTGCATATTTATGTTTCTTATGGTGTTTGCAAACTGTCTGGGTAATCCAATTGAAGTTTAGGTGCAAGAATCGTGATTTGCCATTGTTAGGGTTCAAGGTCGTGACTTTGGGGAACCCTAGCTAGAAGCAATTTCAGACCAAATTGAATGGACCAATGAACTCTGGAGATGATTTCTAATTGATCTATTCTTTTAGATTGCATTAATATTGTGTGGTTTGACTTTTTGAAATGTGCAGGTGTTGTAGTGACAGATAGAGTCGTCACTATACGTTCTAGTGATGAATTTAATCCGTAGGTAAAATTCAAGACAGATGGAGAAAGAAGAAGCCATATGCGCACATTTTTTTTATTTTCAAATTAATTTTTAATATATAATAATTCTTTTCTATTTCATAACAGTTAAAGGCGCATGGCCTGGTGGTTGGAAGGTATGCTGGTAACCAAGAGGACCTGGGTACGATCCTTGCGTCCCCCTTTCCTATTTTTTGGCCTTTTTCTTATTTTCCTTTTTGTTTATTCCTTAATTTCTTTTCCTTTTCTTTTATGTGTAATTAATTAATTAAATCAATTAATTCTTTTTTAAACCAATAGGAAATAAATGACTAAATAATATTTTCTCATAAAAATTATAAAACATCAAAAACTAATTTTTTTGTATAATTAAATTAAATTAAATTAGATTAATTCATTTAATAAAACAATCATTTAATCAATTAATCAATATCTAAAACTTTTATTTCCTTTATATTTTTCTTCTCGATTTTATTTTATTTTTTAGAATCATTGTATAGGATGCGCGAAACTTGTAAATAATTTATTTTTCTCGCACGATTTTATTTTTTCGAATAATGTAACTGCTAAAGCCTTGTAATTGTTTAAATTAGGGTTTATTTTTCGCACTTTACGTTTTCTGTCAGGTTTTTTTTCTTTATGTATCTCTCCCAAAGCCATGTAATAGCTTAATTTTGGGTTTTATTTTCTGCACCACTATAAAGTGTTTGAAGTATTTTTAATAGAATTGTATTGTAAGACTAAAATCAACCGTTAGCTAACCCTAATTTTCAAGACTAAAATAATTGAATTGAATACACTTGCACACTCACACCTCTAGGGTAACCTCTCTTTGTTGCCTTACAATATGGTCAAATCCCTCGAACATATGGATACCTTAACCTATTGCCTAAAGAAATAAATCATCATAGTTGCCTTTCGAATAAAAGATCATAGTCCCTCGATGACCCTTCAAATTTTCCTTCGAATAAATGATCTTGTCCCTACGAAAAAGATCATAGTCCATCGATGACCCTTCAAAGTTGCCTTTGAATAAATGATCTTGTCCCTATAAAAATAATGATAGTACCTTCTAATTGTTAAGGTATCCTTACATGTTGCCTTCTATGACCATAACGATTATTCTATGCATGTCCTTTCCAAATCCAAGGATAAGACTACTTACTAACTAATAGTAAGGACAATTTTATCAATGAGGAAATGAAAATAACAAAAAAGACTTTATAAACTTAGGGTAAGTAACTCTTAATGCTTGATCACAACTTTCAAAACAAATATTTTTTACACCCACTCTCCTTTTTACTTTCAAACAAGTAAACACTTTGTATACATTCATACGCGAATCATTATAAAGCTAAATCCTTGTGAAATGTTTTAATCACACACTACACTTTTTCAAACAAAATAAATGAAATGAGCTAAGCAATTAAGAGCCCATGGATAACCGTGGATACAAAGGGTGCTAACACCTCCCCTTTGTATAACTTACCCGCCGAACTCAAAATATTTTAAAGGTTTTTCCTGTTCTTTTATTCCTTTCCTAAATTGGATGAAATAAAAGTCGGTGGCAACTCTTGCTTACTGCAACATATTTTGCAACAAATATTAAAAGTCAGTTCTCCCACCGTGTTACAACTGCCTTTGAAGGTGTGGGGTAATTGTATATTTCTTTAAAAATATTATGGAAGGACTTTGTCTAGCAAGTCATGCTATTATATAGCATGTGTCCAGGTGATAACACTTATGGATTGAAAACAAACTGATTTTGATGTAGTTCCAACAATTTGTTACTATGGGGATGGCGATCCTTATGTGCTCACGGATAGCATGGTGGTTTTCATGTGTGAGTGTGTTCGCACGTGGATTTCGGGTGAACAATCCAATGACGTCCTCTGCGAGACGTTTACTTGCGGGACCGGCCAAACAAGTCCTAGGACTGTTCTGTCCGATTAGTTATACTACATACTTTTGTAATGTAAGAATGGTAAGGGGTTTTTGTATATTTTTGGTGTTTTGTAATTTAGCAAACTCTCGCAGAATGTTTGAATGAAAAGGTAAAAGAGAAAAAACAAAAGCAGGATAAAAGAAGATAGAGGCAAATGCAAGTATTTAAATTGACTTGGAATTAAAATAACTTGAAAAACATAAGTTTTTGGACGCTATCATACATTTTGCGCAGGAGGTTAACTCGTTTCTCTAATGCTCGGTACTTTGAGTGTGTCCCTTTTACAATGTAAAGAAACGCGACCTTGAATAATTAAAATGAAATCTACTTGTATAAACATACAAAATATACTATCGAACACTCTCCAACAAATCTGGTTTTGACACCTGTCATCCCACTATCTTGGTAACTGCCAATTACATTGTCCCACTCACTGGAGCATTTTTCTTCACAACCTTCTGGATGAACTTGTCGAGAGGTCTTCGACCTAGTGGTTTCTTTAGGATGCGTCGAAGTGCTTCGACTTCTTCCTAGACTTCTTTGTATGCCTGTCGGCCCATAACTGTATTTCCCTTTCCTTTGGTTTGGTCGAAATACTCTCATTTGGAATTTTCATGGATTTGCTTTTAAACATACTTTCTTGACCTGGTCGAAATCTCCAGCCAATAAATCCCCCCCCCAGAAAAGGCCAGTGTTCAATCCTCTTCCACCTTCAGGTCACGAATGGCGTGTATGCCAATCTAAGCCCTCAGGTTTAAGAAGATTGAACAGTGGCAGCTGTTGTACTCCAAAATTTGCCCTCATATATTCAATACAATATGTCTCAATATGTCTCCTAATGTTCATAAGATTCACAATTGCTCAAAGGAACTAAAGGTTTCATTAGACAAAGCCTTCTCCTAAGCAATAGATCTCAAATTTAGGTTTTGTGTTTCTCAAAGTAAATTGGACTTCCAAAGCCTCAAGTGGACTTAATGGTATCCCATATACTTCAAAGGATATTCATGCAAAGGTTCAAGACTTGCCCCACAAGTTTGGTCAGTCAGATGCTCAGATAATCAATAATCAGTTAACCTGGGTAAAAAGTCAATTGTGGTCAACATATAGTCAAACTTCAAAACTTTTGGTCAACATCAAGATTGTGAAGTAAGATTCATCATTTGATCAAGTGTTGATCATGATTCATCAAGAAAACCTCAAATTCATCACAAGGCAAAAGTTGTTAATTTGGGTTTCTTGAGGAGAAAGTCAACTGAACTTTGACCAAACCTAACTTTCACATACTTCATTATAAATTTCCCAAATTAAACCTATCTTGAAGGAAATTCAATTCTCTACAACTTTGTCTTTCTAAGGCCAAGGCCAGAAATGCTTCATTTGATAGATATGGGCCAAGACATTACAGGTCCTCTAAAAAGTCAACAAAAAGTCAACTTTTTAAAAAACTCATAACTTGAACAAAGATCAAATTGACATGAGACCAAAAGGAGTGATTAAAGGACACTTTAAGATGTCTAAAAAGTCCATGAGCACATTCATGTGATAAAAATTGAGAAAGTTGTGCATTGTTAAAGTTGAGCAAAATTGAGGAGGTGCATAAAGCAAATAATGACCAAAACTTGAGTTTTGCCAAATGGGGTTATCTTTACACAATCCAAACTTAATCCTAAGTTGGTCCACGACCCCTAAGTCATATCTTTTGACTTTCTTTATTTATTTCATATTTTATTGGATTTAATTCACTTAAATTCAATTTTAATCAAAATAAATATGAAAGAAATCAAATATTTGATATTTGGACTATTTTAGGATCAAATATTGAAGATGTCTTCATAATATATGATCCCAAACTCGTGAATACGAGAGGAGAAAGTCATGTTAGCAAGATATGCACCAAAATAGAAAGTTTTCAATGCCATTAAAAAGTAAATCAACTTGACCCAAGCCCATGGAGTTTTCTGACCTAAAATGATCCCTTATATAAACTCATGACCTCCACAAACCATAGGGACAAAAATACATGCTCTAAAAACCCTTCAGTGACTTCCATACGTTCAAATACACTCTACAACATCCCAAGAGATCATTCATATCATCATTGATGGTTGGAGCATCATGAATAATGCTATATGAACCATGGCCGGTTTTCCTTTTTTTTTTCAATTTTCGAATCTTGCATTACATGATATTTTAATATGTTTTTTATTCATATTCATGCTTAATATCATGATTAGGATTGTTTAGATCCATTGTTTGCAAGCTTTCATGTAGGAACCGTGGGTAGCCATTGTTAGGGCATAAGAGAAGCCAAGCTTCGTATCTCCTTCTACAGGAACTTTCAGACCAAATTGAAGGCACCAATGAACTCAATGGACTATTCCAAGCGTCCCCCCCTTATTTTTGACCTTTTTCTTCTTCCTTTTTATTTTTTTCTTTTTATTTATTTCTTTTTTATTTTCCTTTATTTATTTTAAATTAAATACTTAATTCAATTAATTTTTTTTTTTAACCAAATAGGAAAATTTAATAATCTTTTTTCATAAAATCATAAAATATCCAAAAAAAATATCTTTTTCATAATTAAATTAAATTAGGTTTTATTTTTAAATTAATTAATTTTTTTAATAAATTAATCATTAAATCAATTAAACGAATATCCGATACTTTTACCTCCTTCACCTTTTCTTCTCGATTTTATTTTTTAGAATAAATGTATAGGTTGTATTAAGTTGTATTGTTCAGATTTATTTTCTCGCTCGATTTTCTTTCATAATAATGTAACTGCTAAATCCTTATAATAACTTAGGTTTTTTTTCCCGCATTTTGCCAGGGTTTTTCATAATTATGTATCTCTCCTAAAGCCATGTAATAGCTTAAAACTAGGTTTTTATTTCTTCGCACTATAAACTGTTAGATGTATGTTTAATTAGGATTTGTATGGAAAGACTAATCAATCAACCTTAGATCACCTAACCTCAAGATAAAATATTTGAATTCAATCACATGCACACTTGAACCTCTAGGATAACCTTACTTTGTTGTCTTACGAATATTGGTCATGTCCCTCGAACGTAGGGATATCTCAGCAAAAGACGCTTACGGATAAATCATCATAGTTGCCTATGAAAAAAAGATCATAGTCCCTCGATGACCCTTCGAGTTGCCTACGAAAAGAGGATCTTGTCCCTCGATGACCCTACGAAAAATATCATAGTCCCTCGATGACCCTTCGAGTTGCCTTCGAATAAATGATCTTGTCCCTACGAAAATGATGATAGTCCCATCGAATTTCTAAGGTGTCCTTACATGTTGCCTTCTATGACCATTTGATGACCCTATGCTTGTCCCTCAAAATCCAAGGACAAGACTACTTACTAACTAATAGTAAGGACAATTCTATCCATATGGAAACAAAAACGGCAAGAAAGACCTTATAACTTAGGGTAAGTAACTCTAAAACGCTTTCTCACGACTTTCAAAACAAATACTTTTTACACCCCACACTCTTCTTTTAAATACTTTCAAACAAGTAAACACTTTGTATACATTCATATGATAATCATTACAAAGTTAAATCTTTGCGAAATATTTTAATCGCACACTACACTTTTAAAAAAAAAAGCAAGTAAGAAAGTGAGCTAAGCATTTAAGAGCCCATGTATAACCATGGATACAAAGGGTACTAACACCTTCTCTTTCTATAACTTACCCCCCGAACTCAAAATATTTTAAAAGGTCTTTCTTGTTCTTTTATGTCTTTCCTAATTGGATGAAATAAAAGTTGGTGGCTACTCTTGCTTACCGCAACATATTTTGCAACAAAAAACTAAAAGTCAGTTCTCCCACCTTGTTACAGGTATTAAATACCAAAGAGCCATAAAATTTACAATTTGGGTGAATGATGAATCCTCTGGGGATGTAAAGTAAGCCAAGATATCAATTACGAAATTTGTTGGGGGAAAAGGTTCGACACAGACGAGTGATGAGAAAGGTATGATGGACATGGACATGTGTTTTTTATATTAATATGAATGAAGTATTGAGGAATGAAAAGGACACAGACAAGAATCTGAGATCACGGGGAGGTAAACATGGACGAGTGTTCAAGTCAAATCGGACGAGGTATTAGAAACATGAAACAAACATGAACGAGTGTTCGAGATCAAAAGGGGTAAATCTTGATAAGTGTTTTAAGTCAAACAGGACGAGGTATTTCAAAGATGGGATAAACGCGAACGAGTGTTTAAGATTGATACAGACGGGTATCAATAAAAAGGAAGTAAACACGGACGAGTGTTTAAAGTCAAAGATAGACACAAACGAGTATCTAAATATGATAGAATAAACATGGACGAGTTTTTAAGACAATGCGGGAGAGTATCGAAGAAATATGAATAAACATGGATGAATGTTTAATTCAATATAGACGAGTATCGACAAATGAGAAATAAACACGGTGTCACTCCCGAGATTTTCATCCTAGTACAAACGCGAAAGTGGCACATAAAAGATAGAGTTGAGAGCCATGTATTTTTATCCCAAGAGAGGGAAAGGTAATACTGCACAAACCTGAGGGAAACATAAAGAACAAAATCTTTCGAACCAAAGAGAACGGGTAAGGGGATTGATTACGTGAGGGAAGGTATTAGCACCCCTTCACGTCCGTCGTACTCGACGGAAGACACATTTTCTTAACTGCTCAAAGGGTATAAACATCTGCTTCATCTGCTGCTAAACTAGAATTGGAGAAAGAACAGAGAACAATGTAGGGAAAAGAAATAATTGTCCTCGAATGGGCATACCCCACTGCCTATGTATCTCATTGGGAATGAGAATCATAGCGATGTAGTTTCCCTAACCTAGGGTGGAAACTATTTGTTTTTGTGTTTCTTATGATGACGTTGCCAAAGTTCTAACTCGGATGTTGAAAGTTCGCTGAATCGAGTGCATTACCATCTTGTTATTGAAATGAAGTTACAAGTCAAAGAGTCCGCAAAGGAGCATGAGGCGAGAAGAGAGAAGGCATGTTATATGTTTGTTGTGTTTTAAGAGCTTTTTATTTGAAGCTTCGCGTAAGAGAGTTTACTAAAGTATCATAAAATTTAGTGTGTACTTCATACATCACCCCAAGATGGAATGACAATGAAACATACTAAGTATGAGGGAGATCCTCAAACTTATTTCCAAGGTTCAAGTCTTAAGCACAATAACCTACTTCCTTTATTAAGTATTTTTGTTTTTTTAGAATGAAGACGTGTTTTTGGTTTTATTTGCAAAACAACTTCATGCTAAAGACTTATTCAACATGCTAGATGACTTACAACTCACCCCGATATGGGATGAATGCAAGCACCCTATGGAATAAGGCTCCTGCCACATGAAGAGATATAAACCTTTATTAGGTGTTTTTGAATTGTTTGAGATGAGAAGAGAAGACTTAAAGGAGAAAGAAATGGTAAAAACTAAGGGGAAACTAAGACTCATTCTAATGTTATCATGCTTGGAGATCCTAAGGTTTAAGTGAGGTATGAGTAATCAAATCCTAAAATAAGAGATAATGAGAGAGGAAGAGCTAACATAACTCACTTCAAAGGTTGAAGATGAGTTATGAACCTAGAGGAATGAAAAGAGGTTACTTGTCAAAGAAGCATAAGATGTTTATCACAAACCCACAAGATAAAGCTTTAAAGATATAAGAGAAGAGGTGTGTGTGGAAGCACATCCACACACTCAACTTACCACTAGTCCATAGAAGCAAATGTTAGTTAAACAATTGAATATGAAATCAAAAGTAAGAGAAAGAAGAAAATTAGGCATCAAACATCTTATAAAGTGAAACTAGGGTTCAAACAAAACTTAAGTCTAAAGGTAAAGGTTACTAAGGGTTAGAAGATTGTAAACACCCCAAATTTGCCCTCTCACTTTTTCAGGCCTTGGCTTATGATCACACATATTGCATGACATATCATTACATCTTACATTGCATATTCACCTTTAATATCTCATTGCATCTCTGCACAGCTAGGGTTTGTGATCAGATGAATCTTGAAGAGAGTATGAGGTATCTCAGAGGCCATGAATCATGACAAGAAGGTCCTTGAGTGTTCTAAGGTCATATTATACCCCCAAGGGCTCTTGGAAGTCAAAAGATCACAAGAGATTGCAGAGTCACCTAGGTAGGATCAATGATCCTACACAGATGACCTGAAATGAGGGTTTTAGGTTTGAGGTCTTTACAACCAAAATTGTTTGGTCATTATTGATTCCATTGGTCTTTATATGATATAGGGAGCTTGTGTATCAAGTTTGAGGCAAATATTCACTGAGGAAGTCATCTGATCAAATGGTAACTTGTTGTGTAAGAAAAGTCAGGATTAGGGCATCTAAGGCCTCCAAAAAGGGTTCCAAAGGGTCATCATCATCAATTTGAGGTCCTATGACCTTTATTTGGTCTTAGGAATGCTTGAAAGATCAAAAGATTGAATAATTTTGAGCCATTGCAAAAGTTGCCATTTTTGGACATGACTTGAAGTGAAAACTTTCCATTTTGGGAAAGATTTTCAACCTCCTCTTTCTTGATCAAAAAGGTTTCAAATGAAATTTCTTAAAACTTGAAAGTTGTAGATTGGATCTTCCCATTTTCAAGAAGTACAAGAACTCCTCTTGATTCATCCTAGAACTCAAGATATGGCAAGTCAAAGTTGGGAAAAATCTTGTAATTTTCAAGTTCATGCCAAAGAGGGAAATGTGCAAAAGTGAATTTCAGGCCTCTACATGGCTTCTAATCCACTCAAATACCTCATGAAATGATCAAACAACATCTCAAAGTCAGAATTGAGCCTTGAACCAAAGGATTCCATGACTTGTTTCTCAAGAAATCACAAAGTTGAAAAATTGCAAAAACTACGCAAGCTCTTGATCCAAGCCATACAACTCATAATATTTGATCCTAAGGTTCTCCTTGAAGCCAGCTGAGGCAGCTCAAGCCCTCAAATCAGCTCTGCCATGGCCCATACCTCATGTACACAACTTTTGACTTTTTGGCCAATTGAGCCATGTCGTTCCCACAATGGATATCTACTCTTCTGACTCATTCCAATTGTTTATGCATTGCCTAAGGATCATAAAACACAACACACAAGAGCTCAGAAGCAACAAACACACACACACACACACACACACACTCATATTGCATAAAAATTCCCAAAAACTTCCTCTCTTCGATTCTCCCAATCCAGCCATCAAACTTCAAAAATTCCTCTACCAATCAACCACACATCACCCATAGAACAAATCCCACCCCGCACAATGGCCTGAAACACAACACATAAGAACCTCCATTTCTGCCATATCAGAACTGAACCTCTCAAAATAGCCAGTTTAAACTCCATTCAAGCATTCCATTAGCCTCAGGAGGTTCAAAGGAGTCCATTTGCACAAGAGGGAGGCTCTGAAAGCTCACTTTCGAAGGTCTCCAGCTCAGGTATAGCTCAAGAACTTTTTTCTCAGAACTGCATTTTCTTGTTACACAACGAATCTTCATGTTGCACTGATCATCTAGATGTGTTTAGAATTGAAAATGAGCAAGAAATGACCATTTCATGTAGTTCTGAAAGTTTTTTCGTGTTTTATTTTTGCTTCGATTTGCTTGATTCATGTGTTATAAATGTTGTTTGATGATTGATTTGTGTTCCATGAAGTGTGGGGAGTGTTTCTGGGCAGGTTAGAGGGCTTGGGGTGGCCTGGAGAAGAAGATAGGGTTTTGGGTTGGCCGGAGAAGATGACCGGAGCACTATTCCGGTCATCTGAAAGTGATTAGGGTTAGGGTGCCCAGATTGAACGTGAGCCCTTAGATCTTCATTAGGTTAAGTGTTTGACGGTTCATATTTGTCATTAACCCTAATTATAATTAATTAAAATAAAACCTAATTAATTAACTCAGATTAATTGTGGACCCTTGGATAGCGCACTTATTGTAAGTTTAAACCTGGACCATTAGATTTTCATACCTTCAGTCAAATTGACTTGCAATCTCAGCCCTTGATCCAGCCTCCACGCAATCTGAGTCCTTCCTTTCAATTAATTTGCATTTTTATTTTATTTATTTTATTTTGTTTCCTTTTATTTATTAAAAATAGCAAAACATTTTCAAAAATTCTGATTTTTTACACTTTCAGTCTAATTAATATTAAAAACCCAAAAATATTTTTATTTTCATTTTTTGCATTATAAAATTATTTTTAAATCATTTAATTGTATTATTTAATTAATTAATTAATTTTAATTAATTAAAAATACTTTTAGGTATTTAAAAATCTCCAAAAACATCAGAGAGCCTCTTTGAACATTAAGATCAATTTACAAACTCATTTCACAAATTTATTTTAGGGTTTGATCATGTTTTGACAATTAAACTTGAATTAGGGTTTTGAAAATCCCCTTTTTTATAACCCTAATTCAAAAATTCATTTCTTCCTAACCAAAATGAGTTTGTACTTGGTTATTTTTGCATTCTTTTACATATTTCATCTAGTATGTAGGACATTTAAGTCATATTTTTGCATTGCATTTTCAATTTGTTTTGACCTTTCCTTTGTAAAGTGTCCAAAACCCTAGCCAAACTTAGGAAAATTATAACTTGACTTTGGTTTAGCTTTAGACCTCCCCCTTTGGAGGGTATTCTCATGTAGGTTTAGGGTTCGTTTGGATGCAATTTCAAATTTTCAGGTGCAATTCTCATGTAGGTTTAGGAAAATCATAGACTTTGTGCATATGTACATACTAACTTTTCAGGTGCCAATGGTAAGTTAATCAGGATGTGGATGTGCATCTACATCTAATCTCTTCTCACCCTCTCATTTATTTGTGTTTGAAGTGAATTTGATTCACTTGTGTTGCTTTCTCCCCCACTCTTAGGTTACTTAACTTCATCAGGAAGTAAGTAACCTATCTTTCTCTCTCTTCCTCACTCATCTACTTCTTCCTTGGTGGCCATCTGAAGACTTCTCTTTAAGCCTCATAAACCATAGGAACTACCAAGCATTATAAATTTAGGGTTGTGAATAGTCCCCCTTAGTTTTTTATATTTCGAGTCTCCTTGAGTCTCTGCTTCTCATCTCAATAACAAAGGCTAAACAGTTAAAGTTTTAAGACTCTGTATTAGGGTTATGCTTGTATCCTTATCTTAGGATGGAGTGTATAACTTTAATACTTAGTGCTAAACCTTTAAGATTTTTTCACCTCTTAATCAAAACACCTATAAGTTATCAAGACTTAGGCTTTTAACTTGGGCCTTATATTAGGGTTCCATCTCTGCCTTTGGGTCAGAGGGACTAACCCTGGTGTTTAATGGACAAGTCCCCCTCAAATTTAGTCTTACAAACATAAAATTCACTTCTTAATCTCACCTCTAATTAAAATCCACTTTAATAAAGGTTTGTTATATAACGATTTTAATCCCTGACCATGGATTAAGTTGAGGTATCTTCCTCATCTTAAGTTTCCTCATCTATCATCCTTCTCTTAGGATGGTGTAATGAGTTCATTAATCCCTGATTAGAGATTAAACTCATTACTTAACAAAAAACAAAAATCCAAAAACACTTAATAATCACAAATGGGTTAATGATATTAATCCAGTATCATTAGGGTAATTAAGTTGAGATTCTCATCTCATACTTAGGTAGACTCATTATCCCTAATCAGGGATGATATAATGAGTTTGCAAACCCTTGATTAAGGTTTAAGCTCATTATCCTATGCAAAACACCAAAATTAAAAATAAAAAACTGAAAACGAGAATTCGCTAAGACAGTTAGCACTCGAGCCGGATGAGTCATACATTCACTCTGAAAATGAGAATTCACTTCTTTCGTCTAATGCAAGACAATTAGCACTCGAGTCAGACGAGTCATACACTTGAGCATAAACAAGCAAGTAGTTCAGACAAAACATCCAAGTCTCTTTGAGTCGAACTACGGTGTTCCGACTTCCTCATTACACGAGAGGACGACGGACGATTTGGGTGTTAATACCTTCCGAGGTCGTAACCAAACCCCTTACCCAGTCTCTTTGGTTCGCAACCGTCTTATCCATATCTTTCTAGGTTTATGCAGCATTTCCTTTCCCTTAGGATAAAAATGCCTAGCTGGAAACTATATTCAACCTCAATCTTCAACATCGCCGACACCAGTTCGCGTTTGCACCGGGACAAAAGTCCGGGGAGTGCCAGCTTGGCGACTCTGGGGAGTTTGCAACCAGAGCTTATGTGTCCTTGAGGTTTTCTCCTAGTGCTTGTTTGATTTGTGTTTATGGGGGTGTTATGTGCTATATGTGTTTATGTGTTTTTGTTTTATCTATCGCTTTCTGTATAGCTTTATTTATTGCTTTCGTTTATCGCTTTCATTTACTACTTTTCACATTTCATTATTATTATCATATCATTGTGCTGGATTATTTTTACCTTGGTGGGTGGGGTATTCCAGTGAGAAAGACTCGATACAAAGCCTGAGTGAGACATAGGATTAGAGTGGTATCTTATTCTTTCCCATTCCATTTCAGTCTGGTGCGGGAATATGAAAGCACGGTTCAGACATGGGTTTCCTTTTGAGAACTCTGTGCTACGGATCTTTTGTAGTGCTAGAGCTATCTGGGAAGTCTGCTAAGTCTGGATGACCTTTTTAGATGACCTTCAGCATCTGAGGTGAATTAGGGGAGGATTCTTTATGATTAGTGTAAGCATTATATCCCCCAGGATGAATGTGTTTACACTTCTCATAATAGATCCAAACCTGAGGATCTTTGTTCTAGTACATACATGTGAGTGGGATGGGATGTTTACAGGTTTTCAGGAACCCTCGACCTCATCATAACTTTCTATTGGAACGCTATAAGGTTGTACTATTTTGGACTGATTCTTTGAAACCCTGGACTATTGATTCTTTATTTGAGTCCCCCACCCGGTTACTGGTTCTCAAACCTTCATCTGAAACTTTGAACACTCAAGGATCCCACCAGAGGCAACTGATAATCCACCACATAATCACAAACCCTTGAATATCATCATCATGCATCACATTGCATCATTTCTGACATTTGTCTATATGTTTTACAAGGTATCCATTTTTCTTGGTTTGGTTTTGACCATTCTTCTGCTCAGCCTATCTGCTACAACACTTCTTCAGTTATCTCCTTCAGCATACATATTCAGAATGGATTCAACGAGGAAAAGAAACATCACCTATCATTTCTTCGAGTACCCTTTAGCAGGCATTAGACAGATACATGCCCTCATTACTCCTGATCATGTACCTCTGTTCAGAAAAAGTTACGGCAAAATCTTGGACATAATTATGGACCTGGATGCATCACAAAGAAGCATGATTCACACTTGTCTGCAATTTTATGACCCTCCCCTCCGTTGTTTCACTTTCCCAGACTTCCAGATAGGTCCGTTGCTGGAAGAGTATTCCATGTTGTTAGATGTCCCCATCCGAAGAGGATGTCCTTTCAATCCTGAAATGACTCCTCCGAAGAATGAAGATATAGTCAAAGCACTACATCTGAAAGTAACCACCATTGATGAACACATGAATTCCAAAGCGGGAATCCCAGGCCTTCATCTAGATTTCTTGATTAATCAGGCAACAAAGCATGCTGCAAAAGGGAATTGGGAAACTGTTTGTGCTCTCCTAGCTCTCAACATTTATGGTATCATTTTGTTTGCAGACGAGCCTAAGTTTGTAATCAAAAATGCCATCCACATATTCATGCTAAAGAACCCAGTTCCCACCTTGTTAGGAGACTTTTATTACTCAGTTCATCAGAGGAATGAGAAACATAGAGGAAGACTAGTAAGATTTTGTGCACCTCTTTTCTACAGTTGGTTGATTAAACACATGCCAAAGACGGAAGCTTTCTTGAACCCACATAAGACAAGGAATTGGGCTAAGAGAATGATTTCCCTTACTTCAGAAGATATCAGGTGGTGTACTAAGAACACCAAAGGTCGAGATATAGTAACCAGCTGTGGTCAATACCCAAATGTGCCTCTCATCGGAGTAAAGGGTTGCATCAACTACAATCCTTTACTTTTCAAAAGACAGTTGGGGTTTGCCTTGGTCCATCCACCTAGAGAGAAAGACCAAGCAATATCTCTTTATTATGCTGTTCAGAATAACCATGCCACCGCCCGACAAGCAGCCTGGTCTTGGGACAATATACAGACTAAAGGAACCACCATTCTGGGAAAGTGTAATAACATAGCCTCTTCTCAGTACATTGAATGGTCACGCATCAGAGGACATATTACTCGCATGCCATTCACCCTGGAAGATGTGCCAGGGCCATCAGCAGTTGAGCCCATAGCTACAGTAAGCATGGAATAGTTTGAAAAGCTGGAGGAAAGAAATACCCAGCTCGCTGAAGCTTTAAAGAAGACCTTTTGGGAAAGGAATGATGCTCATTTGGACATTGAGATATTAGAAAAGCTACGCATCAAGCATGTAACCAAGATTGAGAAGACTGAAGACTTCATCAGGAAAGCCCGAGCAGGGGAACTTGTGTTGAAGAATGCATGTAAGGAGGCAAAAATTTAGAAGGCAAAATCTGAGCATTATCTGGAAGAGAGTCTGGGAAGATGGGTCAGAATAACTGAGGCTCGTTTGCAAGAAGATCAGAAGGTGCAACCCAAAATGGAACAGTTGGAGTCAAGTGAAAGAAGAAGTCGAGAAACACTTCTAGCCGCTCAGAAGGAAATCTCAGAGTTAAAACTCCGGACATGATTAAAGAGATCCAAAGAGAAATATAAGTATCAGAAGATGACGAGTGCCATCGCAACCAGAAACCCTCTCATCAGGACTATCACAGAGCATCCAGCTGGACCCGTGATTGATGCTCTCCTGAAGGAAGTCAGGGAGGATGCATATGGATTGGATGTTTGATTTTTTTCTTTGTACTTGTTTTTTGTATTTCTACTCACCATGGGAGTTTGTTTTGTTGTATTCATGAACTGATTATATTATAGTTTATGTATTATTGTTGTATTTCGACTCACCATGGGAGTTTTTGTTTTTGTTGTATTCATGAACTGGTTGTATGTTGGCAATGCCGCTTGTATTCTATGTATTGTTGGTTTTTGTGGATTCCGTTCAACATCTTTATCTCCTCCAAGGGTTCTAGAAGGTCAAAACCAAGAACCAAATCAGATACCCTCGAAAGACAAATAGGCATAATGCATTGCATTATAACCACATACCTTTTGTTTTTGCAGGTGATTTATTGTTGTCTTCTCACTTAGTTGATTGTTTCAGGAAATATTGCTCACAGAAAGGTCTTTCCCGTTGTCGCTCCCACCAAATGACACCTGGCCAAGAGGGGTACAGACGCGAACGGTCGGCGAGAGGAGAGAACACAAGGGTGAACTGAAAAGAGTCGCCAGCTAGGCATTTTTATCCCGAAGGAAAGGTAATGCTGCATAAACCTAAGAAAAGAGGGATAAGACGGTCGCGAACCAGAGAAACTGAGAAAGGGGGTTGGTTACAACCTAGGAAGGTATTAGCACCCAGATTGTCCGCCGTACTCGACAGGATCCACGCTTGAAAGTTTGTGTTTAAAGGGGTAGTGTTAGTGCTATTTGTGTGTAAAAGCTGGAAAAGAATACAAGTGTCAGTGCTGGAAAAGAGTGTGAAGTGAGATAAAGAGTGTCAGTGCAGAGAAATAATACAAAGCTCAAGACTATGAGGCTTAAAGAATAATGCTGGAGGAGGGGGAATATACAAAGACTTTTGTTTGATAACCGTTAAGTTATGCCTACATATCCTCTCGTGCAATGAGGAAGTCAGAACACCGTAGTTCGACTCAAAGAGACTGAAAGATAAATTGACTTGTGAACTGCTTACTTATCTATGCTCAAGTGTATGACCTGTCTGGCTCAGGTACTAACTATCTTGCATTAGACGGAAGAAGCGAGTTCTCGTTTGTGAATGAGTATGATGAGAAAAGAATCCCGAAGGAGGCGATTATTGTTTTTTTTTTATGTTTTCAATCTTTTATTGCTTTTGGAGTTTGTCATAAGAAAATGAGCTTAAGCCTAAACCAAGGGTTAGTAAACTCATCACATCTTCCCTCTGATTAGGGGTAATGATAATACCTTAAGTATGAAGTAAGCACCTCACACTTAATCACCATAATGTAGGATTAAGATCATTAACCTACTTGTGATTATTTAGATGTTTTTTTTGGAGGTTTTGTTTAGTGTTAAGTAATGAGTTTAAGCCATAATCAAGGATTTAATGGACTCATTACACCATCCTAATAGAAGGATAATAGATGAGAACATTTAAGCTGAGAAAGGCTCCTCAACTTAATCCATGATTAGGGATTAACCTCATGACAAAACAAAACTTTTATTAAATGGATTTTAGTTAATGGTAAAATTAAGAAGTGAATTTTATGGTTTGTAAGACAACTTGAGGGGGACTTGTCCATTAACTCTAGGGTTAGTCCTTCTTAACCAATTAAGGAAGAATTAGAACCCTAATGCAAGTCCCAAGTTACAAGCTTGATGTCTTAGTGATTATTAGATGAATTTATTAAAGGATTTAAACACATTAAGGGTTTAACACTTAGGATTAAAGTTATACACTCCATCCTAATAGAAGGATGTAGGCATAAGCTTAATCACAAAGCCTTAAAACCTTTAAGGTTTAGTCCTTGATTAAGAGATGTGAAGAGAAAACTCAAAGATGACACAAAGGTAAAACTAATGGGGGGACAAATAAAACCCTAATTGTGATCATGCTTGGGTGTTCTTAGGGTTTATGAAGCTTGCAAGAAAATCTTCAAGAGAAAAAGCCACCAAGGAAGAAGCAGGATGAAGGAAGAGATGCAAGAAGAAGCAAGACAACTTACTTCACTTAAGAAGATAAGTTGCTTGAAGAAAGAAAGTAAGGAGGGAGCATGAATGAGAAAGCTCACTCTAATACACATACAAAATGCAGCAAAGATGCATAAAAGAGATGAGAAGAGATTATGAGAAGTGAAGGCAAATTCACTTCTCAAACACTTACCACCTGAAAAGTTAGCAACAAGAAATGAAATGAAATGAATGCAAGGATGCAAACCAAAATCAGAAGCATATTCATGATACAAATGATGCTATGGGATGATGCAAAAGAATACCAAGAGATGTGGATGATCATACAAAGGATGGGAATGCAAATGAGACATGTAAGAATCATGAAAGTTCATGAATGCATATGACATGAAATGAAAACAAAAGCATGGGAAATGGATGATGCAATGATCAATCATGATTCTAATGTGTCCTAAGATGTCTTATATGTCATGTGGATGCATAAATTGTCATGGAAAGTTCATGTATGCAAGCATTTTAAGAATGAATGCAAATGAAGGCAAAGATTAGGGTTTATGTACAAGATGCAATGCAAAATCCAAAATCAGAAGAAAAACATGAGATAAAAAATTGAAAAAGGAATCAAAGGGACCCTAAACCCATACAAGTTCACTGCCCAAAGGGGAAGGTCAGAAGCTAAACCCTAAGGGACTTATGATTTTTCTAAGTTTCTAAGGCTTTAAGGGTGATCCTAAAGGTAAAATGCCAAACAAATTGAAAATGTATTATAAAAATGAGACAAAAATGTTTTTAGGTGCTTGAAAGGATGCTTAACACAATGCGAAAAGAACCATTCAAAAACTCAACTTGGATCAAAAGTTATGAATTTTTGAAGTTAGGGTTAAAAATATTCAAATTTAAGAACCCTAATTCAAATGAAAATTGTCAAAGTATGGTCAAAACCAAAAAGAAATTTGTGTTGTGAGTTTGTAAATGTTTGTAAATGTTTTAAAATGCTCTCTAAATTTTTTTGGGATTTTTAAATACCTAAATGTATTTTTATTTAATAATTCTCATTAACTAATTAAAAATAAACATTTAAATGATTTAAAAATAATTTTTAATGCAAAAAATAAAAATAAAAATATTTTTGGGTTCTGAAAATTAATAAAGGTTTGAATAAAAAATTTCCAAATTTTTTGATGTCATTTGCTATTTTTAAAAATTTGTTCAAATAAAATAGAAACAAATGAAATAAATATTAAATAAATGAGAAAAAAGGGGAAAGTCAGCTAATCCTAGGGCTGAGGTTGAAAGTCAGATTGGAGGGAATTGACCCCGCGCGCGTCTGGACTGCTGACATTCAAACTACGCTAATTAAGATTAAAGCCCTAATTTGAACCCTAATGACTTTCAGGTGACCGTAACAGTGTTCCGGTCATCTTCTCCGGCTGCACTCTCATTCAATCTCTCTCAAAACTCCACAAAACTCATCAAACTCTCCAGAATCATTCCTTGAACATCATTAAACACAAACCACACAACAAAACTCATTTATTTTTCGTAAATCATGAGAATCAAATCAAAACACATTTTACGGGCAAAGTTTCAGAGCAACATAAAATCCTTAAAACTCAACCATTTTCAAAAATAAAAGAATCAGCATGATCAGTGCAACATGAGGAACAAATCTATAACCTAAAATTAAGTTTCTGGAAAATTTGTTCTTGAGGTTACCTGAACTGAAGCTTTCGAAAATGGCACTGTCTGGCTGCTTCTTTGCTTCAAAACCCCTCCAATGATCTCCCTGAAGAAGCTTTGATGTTTGGTTGGAGTTTATATGGCCTCTATGTGAAGTTTGTTGAAGCTCAGGTCAAGGGAGTTGAAAATCGTATTTTTGATATGGGGTGTTTAAAGGCAAAATGAAGGGTGGGAAATGATCAGTGATGAATGTGGAGTTGAATGGTGGAAAAAGTTTGGAGTTTTGTTGGCTGAGTTATGAGTTTCGAAGAGAAATGCATAAGGGGAATTTTTGATGAATGCTGAGTTGTGGGAGGATTCAGCTTGTGTTGTTGTGTGTGTTGAGTTGCTTTTGGTCCATGTATCAATCCTGGATAGGTCAGAGGGTTGTTGTGGAATAGTTTGATTGGTATGACTCAAATTGCATAAAGTCAATAAAGTTGTCATTGGAGGTATGGGCTCATGGAAGGACAAGGACAAGGGCATGTCCTGCGCAGCTGGCTTTAGGGAGGTCGATGGAATTCAGATTTTGTAGCTAGCACAAGTGGATGTCAAGATTTGGGGCATTTTGCAATTTGTGTAGGTTTTGGCCCCTTTTGAAATACTTGATGACCAAGGCATGAAACTTGAGAATTCTTTGGGCAATTCTTAATTATAGGTCATGTATGATGTTTGTGTAATGGTTAGAAGTCACTTTGAGGTCACATTTTGCCTTGGTATGAGTTTTTGCAAGTTTCCCTCTTTGGTACATAAGTGAAATTTTGTGATTTTTCCCAACTTTGCAAGGCCATAACTTGAGTTCTATGATGAATTAGATCAAGTTCTTGTACTTTTTGAAAAGGGAATGATCCAATCTACAACTTTCATGACCAAAAAATTTTCATTTGAAGCATTTTTGAATAAAAAGAGGAGGTTGAAAAACTTTCCCAAAATGGCAAGTTTGCATTACAAGTCACTTTCCCAAAATGGCAACTTTGCAAATGGCTTGAAATTCTTCAATTTTGTGAACTTCTAACTTCTTATAAGATCAAATAAAGATCATATACACCCAAAATGATGGAGACAACCCTTTGGTTGGATGATTGGGGGCCTCAGATGCCCTGATTTTGCACTGACTTGCTCAAGAAGTCATCTATTGATCAGATGCCTTCCCCATTGAATTGCTTCATGAAAATTGGTATGCATGATCCTTATATAATATAGAGACCAATAGAATCAAGAATGACCAAAAAATTTGTATTTATGGCCTTTGAAACCAAAACCTTAATTTTAGGTCATCTGTGCAGTTAAGCTTGGCTCTACTTCCATGCCTTTCTCAGTTCTTGTGATTTTCTGACTTTCTTGATCTTGGGAGGATATAATATGATACTTGAACATAAATGGACCCTCTTGAGATGATTGAAGACCTTTGGAGTAGCTCAGATAGCTCAGGGATTGCTCAGATCACAAACCCTAGATGCAGATGAATTAGAACCAATGCAATGAAGCAAAAATGCAATATGAGATGATATGACTGAACTTATGCAAAAAGATCACAAGCCATGTTGTGAACCTAGTGAGGGAAAATTTGGGGTATTTACAGCTGCCCCTATTCAAACATGAGTTAGCTGTGCAGGATGTAAGCGACGATTTAACAGGCAAACAAGATAACTTGTGGTTGAATACCAAAGACAATCCAAAATTTGCACTCACTGGTTATGAAGAAGAAAAGGGATATAGATTGTAAAAGAAAATAAAGTATGATTATAAAGTATGGGCGACGGAGGACGAACGTCGAGCAGAGGACGACTGCTGAGGATAAAGCAATGACGGGGACGGCCGACATGCTGGGGTGATGGAGGTATCATAATGGGGACGGCCATCAGGTTTTATAAAGTAATGGGTAAACAACGATGGGGACGGCCACCTGGTTAATAAAATCAAAGGTGAAGGACGATCACCTAGCAGGGGACGGCTGCTCTGTTGGGGATAAGATGAGGGACAATCATCTATTGGTGAAGGACGATCACCTGGCAGGGTACGGTTGCCGAAGGTATCACGACATAGGACGAATGTCGGATAAAAAGAGTCGACGATGGGGACGGCCATTGGATAAGCATGATGAAGGACGATCATCAAGAGGTGAAGGATGATCACCTAGCAGGGGACGACTGCTCTCGGGTTTTATCATGACATAGTACGAATGTCAGATAACAAGATCAACAATGGGGACGGCCATCGGATAAAATGATGAAGGACGATCACCTAGCAGGGTACGGCTGCTAAAATATCACGACATAGGACGAATGTCGGATAGGAAAGAGTTCCAATAATGGAGAATCCGCTGGGGATGATGAAGGATGATCATCAAAAGGTGAAGGACGATGACCTGGCAGGGTACGGCTGCCGGAAGTATCATGACATAGGACGAATGTCAAATAGAAGAAAAGCAATTTATTGGGATTTGCTAGGGACTCTTCTGGGGAATGGTAGACACAGACGAGTGTCTAAATTCAAGAAAGAAAAGGTATAAGTGTTTGACATTGTGTATAGATTAAAGATGCGGACGGGCATCCTTAAGACTATGATACAGATGAGTATCGGTAGAAACAAACGCTGACGCATGTTCATAGATGATGGTACGAACGAGTACCAACTAGTTAACAAAGAACACAGACGAGTGTCGAATCTGGAGAAGATAAGTGGTGTACACAAGATACGGACGAGTATCTGTATGAGTAAAAAAGTAAGCACGAGTGAGAAACAGACGAGTGTTCAACTTGCTGGGGAGAGCATGATACAAATGAGTACCATAAAAGGAAGTGTATAAGTTATGAACTTATAAGTGTAAGAGATATTCTGAAGATCTGTGGGGATAAGATGACACGGACGGGTGTCGGAAGAAGTGTGTTATAAACAAGTGTTTGGTTTACAATAAGTGTTTAGGCAACCATGTTAGGGAAGGGTGACACAGACGAGTGTCAGAGGAGTGTATAGATATCTGTTTGAGGTTCTTATCTGCAGGGGAGTATATGACACGGACGGGTTCCGGAAAAGAGTATATATTGATATGTATTAGTGAGTGCAAAGGGGACGCTTTGGCTTTCTGCTGGGACTGTGAGTCTTTGTATATATATTGCTGATGGAATGTTGGTAAAGACAGGTGTTTGATTCAAAACATGACTTGTGATTATGCAATATGTTTGTTTTTTGCCGTAATGCTCCGTATTAGACGGAATGCTACGCTCTGGGGGGAAATATGATGTGAATGCTATGATTATGCAAAGATACCGATCCGGGATTCAGATCCCGTTGCTGTGAAGATCTCTGATTAGTCTGCTTGCAGTGACATCCCAGCTGGGCATGAGATCATTGGTAGATCTAACATATATGATTCTGCTTGGGGAAATAGGTCACTGATAAATCTAACTTGGTAATGAGGGACCCAGATGGGGTTTGTGGAAGCTTCCATCACTTTGTTGTGTGATCTTCAGACATTGCTCTTCTGGATAGAGGCTGGAGCTCTGCGGGGAGACGGTTCCCTGTCTAACACTTGGCTGGGGAGGAATGATCACTGAACGACCTTCCTAGTGATTTTTGTGGGGATCCTGCTGAGGATGATGAACTCAGTTGGGGAAATGAGCCCCTTCTGATGTTATTTGGAAGACGTGTCAAGGAGATAATGATTTGACAGCTTGCTGGGGAGAAGTTTTCATGCCTCACGTTGCACTTTGAATACCTGCAATCCTGTTATGACAAAGAAACATACAAGTACCCTGAGGTATCCCTTACCGGATTCCATCAAAGGAGTTTAGACACTCCCGGGAGTAAGTAATATATTTCCTGCAAGCATGTGATTAGGAAAAAACGCATCTGTATTTATGCAACCATTATATCAAGGATATCGGACATTTTTGCAAATGAAATAAAAATGTACAAGACGAAATGTGACTGAAAATCTGATTTTATTAATTTGGGTGCCTTGAATCGGCAAGTACAGTCAAAGAAACATATCCCCTGAAATGAGGAGATTGTTACAAATTGAGAAACAAAAAGGTGCTGGCAATGTTGATGACGCTTCCGTGAGCTTCCCTTTACTATGACTCGTATGACGTTGACGTTCTTCTCATCTTGCTTTCTGAAGAAGGCTGATTCTGACAAATGCTTTAACCTTTTGAAGCTTGTCGTGCTGTAAGTGATACAGACGAATTCAGAATGCAGTTGTTCGCTTATTCCCTTATTTTGCACGGATCGCCCTTTCGGGTTTTCAATCCACCGGGATACCCATTTTTGCCTGAGCTGTCTAATGCGGCTTTTCAACTCAGCAAGTGTACATTTTTTAAACTTATTTTCCCTTATTTTTGCCCGAGTCTTTTATTCTGTCTTTGACTCGCCGGGATGCCCTATTTTTGCCTGGACTTACATTTTGTTTTTATGTCCAGCGGGTCATTTTATGCGAAGTATTTTTTAACTGCATCTGAATTCACAGGGGACAGGAAATCTTCACCATCCATAGTGCTGAGCATCAGTGCTCCACCAAAGAAGACTTTCTTTACTATGAACAGACCATCGTAATTCGGAGTCCACTTGCCCCTATGGTCTGTATGAGGAGGAAGGAGTCTTTTCAGCACCAAATCTCCTACTTGGTATTCCTGAAGCCTAACTTTCTGATCGAAGGCTTTCTTCATCCTCTTCTGATATAACTGCTCATGACAGATTGCAGCCAATCTCTTTTCTTCGATCAGACTTAGTTGTTCGTACTGGGATTGGGCCCACTCTGCTTCGTTCAATTTGACATCCATCAGTACCCGCAAGGAGGGTAATTCAACTTCAACAGGTAGGACTGCCTCTAAACCATACACAAGCTGATACGGTGTTGCCCTAGTGGATGTTCTGATTGAGGTACGGTACCCATGCAAGGCAAATGGTAACATCTCATTCCAGTCCTTGTAGGTAACCACCATTTTCTTCACAATCTTCTTGATATTCTTGTTAGCTGCCTCCACAACGCCATTCATCTTTGGCCTGTAAGGAGAAGAGTTGTGATGTTGGATCTTGAAGTCCCGGCACAGTTCTGCCATCATTTTATTGTTTAAGTTGGAACCATTATCAGTAATGATTCGCTCGGGCACTCCATACCGACATATGATATCTCTCATCAGGAATTTGGCTACCACTTGCCTAGTGACATTAGCATAGGAAGCTGCTTCAACCCACTTGGTAAAATAGTCAATGGCTACCAGGATGAATCTGTGGCCATTTGAATCAGTCGGTTCAATCTTGCCAATATATCAATTCCCCACATGGCAAAGGGCCAAGGTGAAGACATCACATTCAAAGTATTCGGAGGCACATGCACTTTATCTGCATAAATCTGGCATTTATGACACTTTCTGGCATAAGCACAACAGTCTGCATCCATTGTGATCCAGTAGTAGCCGGATCTTAACAACTTTTTAGCCATTGCATGCCCTCCAGCATGGGTACCAAAAGATCCTTCGTGCACCTCGTGCATCAATAAGTCTGCTTCTGCCCTACCAACACATCTGAGAAGTACCATATCAAAGTTTCTCTTGTACAAGGAACCATCAACATTCAGGAAGAAACTACCAGCTAGCCTTCTTAATGTCTTCTTATCATTGGATGATGCCCCAGGTGGGTATGTTTGATTCTCCAAGAAGCATTTGATGTCATAGAACCAAGGCTTATCATCTTTGGCAAGGTCTGCTGAGAATACATATGCTGGTCTATCAAGTCTGGACACTGAAATCCGAGGTACAAAGTTGACAGCTTGAACTTTGATCATGGATGAAATGGTAGCCAGAGCATCTGCAAACTGATTTTCATCTCGAGGGATATACTCAAGCTTGACTGTTGTGAAGAATATAAGTAACCTCCTTGTATAATCCCGGTAGGGTATCAGATGTTCCTGGTGAGTATACCATTTGTCGTTGGTTTGATTGATTACCATAGCTGAATCTCTGAATACAGTCAAAGTCTTGATCCTGAGGTCAATGGCTTCCTCAAGACCCATAATACAAGCTTCATATTCATCTTCGTTGTTAGTGCAGTTAAAAGTGAGTTTTGCTGAGAAAGGCATGTGAACTCCCTTAGGTGTAATGAGTACTGCACCAACTCCACGACCATTCATATTAACAGCCCCATCAAACATCATAGTCCATTCTTCTTCTGGGTCAGGCCCTTCAGTGTGAATAGGCTCTTCATGATCTTTTGCTTTTATAAACATGATGTCTTCATCAGGGAAGTCAAATCTCATAGGCTGGTAATCATCAATGGGTTGCTCAGCCAGATAGTCAGACAATACACTGCCTTTGATAGCTTTCTGGGATGTGTACTGAATGTCATATTCTGTGAGAATCATTTTCCATCTTGCAACCCGTCCGGTAAGTGTTGGCTTCTCAAAAATGAACTTGACTGGGTCCATCTTGGAGACCAATAAAGTAGTGTGGGTCAACATATACTGCCTTAGTCGGCGAGCAGCCCACGCTAAAGCACAACAAGTTTTCTCGAGCAGTGAATAACGTTGTTCACAGTCAGTAAACTTTTTGTTTAGGTAGTAAATTGCATACTCTTTTCGACCAGACTCGTCATGCTGGCCCAACACACACCCCATTGACTCTTCTAGTACCGTCAAGTACATTATTAGAGGTCTTCCTTCAACTGGAGGCATAAGGATCGGAGGCTCTTGTAAGTATTCCTTGATTTTATCAAAAGTCCTTTGGCATCTTCATTCCACCTGACCGTTTGTTCTTTCCTTAACAATTTGAACACCTGGACAAGAGGGGTACAGATGCGAACAGTCGGCGAGAAGAGAGAACACAAGGGTGAACTGAAAAGATTCGCCAGCTAGGCATTTTTATCCCGAAGGAAAGGTAATGCTGCATAAACCTAAGAAAAGAGGGATAAGACGATCGCGAACCAGAGAAACTGAGAAAGGGGGTTGGTTACAACCTGGGAATGTATTAGCACCCAGATTGTCCGCCGTACTCGACGAGATCCACGCTTGAAAGTTTGTGTTTAAAGGGGTAGTGTCAGTGCTATTTGTGTGTAAAAGCTGGAAAAGAATACAAGTGTCAGTGCTGGAAAAGAGTGTGAAGTGAGATAAAGAGTGTCAGTGCAGAGAAAGAATATAAAGCTCAAGACTATGAGGCTTAAAGAATAATGCTGGAGGAGGGGGAATATACATAGACTTTTGTTCGTTAACCATTAAGTTATGCCTACGTATCCTCTCGTGCAATGAGGAAGTCAGAACACCGTAGTTCGACTCAAAGAGACTGAAAGATAAATTGACTTGTGAACTGCTTACTTATCTATGCTCAAGTGTATGACCTGTCTGGCTCAGGTACTAACTGTCTTACATTAGACGGAAGAAGCGAGTTCTCGTTTGTGAATGAGTATGATAAGAAAAGAATCCCGAAGGAGGCGATTATTGTTTATTTTTTGATGTTTTCAATCTTTTATTGCTTTTGGAGTTTGTCATAAGAAAATGAGCTTAAGCCTAAACCAAGGGTTAGTAAACTCATCACATCTTCCCTCTGATTAGGGGTAATGATAATACCTTAAGTATGAAGTAAGCACCTCACACTTAATCACCATAATGTAGGATTAAGATCAATAACCTACTTGTGATTATTTAGATGTTTTTTTTTGGAGTTTTTGTTTAGTGTAAGTAATGAGTTTAAGCCATAATCAAGGATTTAATGGACTCATTACACCATCCTAATAGAAGGATAATAAATGAGAACATTTAAGCTGAGAAAGGCTCCTCAACTTAATCCATGATTAGGGATTAACCTCATGACAAAACAAAAATTTTATTAAATGGATTTTAGTTAATGGTAAGATTAAGAAGTGAATTTTATGGTTTGTAAGACAAATTGAGGGGGACTTGTCCATTAACACTAGGGTTAGTCCTTCTTAACCAATTAAGGAAGAATTAGAACCCTAATGCAAGGCCCAAGTTACAAGCTTGATGTCTTAGTGATTATTAGATGGATTGATTAAAGGATTTAAACATATTAAGGGTTTAACACTTAGGATTAAAGTTATACACTCCATCCTAATAGAAGGATGCAGGCATAAGCTTAATCACAAAGCCTTACAACCTTTAAGGTTTAGTCCTTGATTAAGAGATGAGAAGAGAAGACTCAAAGATGACACAAAGGTAAAACTAATGGGGGGACTAATCAAACCCTAATTGTGATCATGCTTGGGTGTTCCTAGGGTTTATGAAGCTTGCGAGAAAATCTTCAAGAGAAAAAGCCACCAAGGAAGAAGCAGGATGAAGGAAGAGAAGCAAGAAGAAGCAAGACAACTTACTTCACTTAAGAAGATAAGTTGCTTGAAGAAAGAAAGTGAGGAGGGAGCATGAATGAGCAAGCTCACTCTAATACACATACAAAATGCAACAAAGATGCATAAAAGAGATGAGAAGAGATTATGAAATGAATGCAAGGATGCAAACCAAAATCAGAAGCATATTCATGTTGCAAATGATGCTATGGGATGATGCAAAAGCATACCAAGAGATGTGGATGATCATACAAAGGATGGGAATGCAAATGAGACATGTAAGAATCATGAAAGTTCATGAATGCATATGACATGAAATGAAAACAAAAGCATGGAAAATGGATGATGCAATGATCAATCATGATTCTAATGTGTCCTAAGATGTCTAATATGTCATGTGGATGCATAAAATGTCATAGCAAGTTCATGTATGCAAGAATATGAAGAATGAATGCAAATGAAGGCAAAGATTAGGGTTTATGTACAAGATGCAATGCAAAATCCAAAATCAGAAGCAAAACATGAGATAAAAATTGAAAATGGAATTAAAGGGAACCTAAACCCATACAAGTTCACTGCCCTAAGGGGAAGTTCAGAAGCTAAACCCTAAGGGACTTATGATTTTTCTAAGTTTCTAAGGCTTTAAGGGTGATCCTAAAGGTAAAATGCCAAAAAAATTGAAAATGCATTATAAAAATGAAACAAAAATGTTTTTAGGTGCTTGAAAGGATGCTTAACACAATGCAAAAAGAACCATTCACAAACTCAACTTGGATCAAAAGTTATGAATTTTTGAAGTTAGGGTTAAAAATATTCAAATTTAAGAACCCTAATTCAAATGAAAATTGTCAAAGTATGGTCAAAACCAAAAAGAAATTTGTGTTGTGAGTTTGTAAATGTTTTAAAATGCTCTCTGAATTTTTTTGGGATTTTTAAATACCTAAATGTATTTTTAATTAATTAATTCTCATTAACTAATTAAAAATAATCATTTAAATGATTTAAAAATAATTTTTAATGCAAAAAATAAAAATAAAAATATTTTTGGGTTCTGAAAACTAATAAAGGTTTGGATAAAAATTTTCAGAATTTTTTGATGTCATTTGCTATTTTTAAAAATTCGTTCAAATAAAATAGAAACAAATGAAATAAATATTAAATAAATGAGAAAAAAAGGGAAAGTCAGCTAATCCTAGGGCTGAGGTTTAAAGTCAGATTGGAGGAAATTGACCCCGCGCGCGTCTGGACGACTGACATTCAAACTACGCTAATTAAGATTAAAGCCCTAATCTGAACCCTAATGACTTTCAGGTGACCGGAACAGTGTTCCGGTCATCTTCTCCGGCTGCACTCTCATTCAATCTCTCTCAAAACGCCACAAAAACTCATCAAACTCTCCAGAATCATTCCTTAAACATCATGAAACACAAACCACACAACAAAACTCATTTAGTTTTCGTAAATCATGAGAATCGAATCAAAACACATTTTACGGGCAAAGTTTCAGAGCAACATAAAATCCTTAAAACTCAACCATTTTCAAAAAGAAAATCATCAGCATGATCAGTGCAACATGAGGAACAAATCTATAACCTAAAATTAAGTTTCTGGAAAATTTATTCTTGAGGTTACCTGAACTGAAGCTTTCGAAAATGGCACTGTCTGACTGCTTCTTTGCTTCAAAACCCCTCCAATGATCTCGCTGAAGAAGCTTTGATGTTTGGTTGGAGTTTATATGGCCTCTATGTGAAGTTTGCTGAAGCTCAGGTCAAGGGAGGTGAAAATCGTATTTTTGATATGGGTTGTTTAAAGGCAAAATGAAGGGTGGGAAATGATCAGTGATGAATGTGGAGTTGAATGGTGGAAAAAGTTTGGAGTTTTGTTGGCTGAGTTATGAGTTTCGAAGAGAAATGCATAAGGGGAAGTTTTGATAAATGCTGAGTTGTGGGAGGATTCAGCTTGTGTTGTTGTGTGTGTTGAGTTGCTTTTGGTCCATGTATCAATCCTGGATAGGTCAGAGGGTTGTTGTGGAATAGTTTGATTGGTATGGCTCAAATTGCATAAAGTCAAGAAAGTTTTCATTGGAGATATGGGCTCATGGAAGGCCAAGGACAAGGGCATGTCCTGTGCAGCCGGCTTTAGGGAGGTCAATGGAATTCAGATTTTGTAGCTAGCACAAGTGGATGTCAAGATTTGGGGCATTTTGCAATTTGTGAAGGTTTTGGCCCCTTTTGAAATACTTGATGACCAAGGCATGAAACTTGAGAATTATTTGGGCAATTCTGAATTATAGGTCATGTATGATGTTTTTGTAATGGTTAGAAGTCACTTTGAAGTCACATTTTTCCTTGGTATGAGTTTTTGCAAGTTTCCCTCTTTGGTACATAAGTGAAATTTTGTGATATTTCCCAACTTTGCAAGGCCATAACTTGAGTTCTATGATGAATTAGATCAAGTTCTTGTACTTTTTGAAAAGGGAATGATCCAATCTACAACTTTCATGACTAAGAATTTTTCATTTGAAGCATTTTTGAATCAAAAAGATGAGGTTGAAAAACTTTCCCAAAATGGCAAGTTTGCATGTCAAGTCACTTTCCCAAAATGGCAACTTTGCAAATGGCTTGAAATTCTTCAATTTTGTGAACTTCTAACTTCTTCTAAGATCAAATAAAGATCATATACACCCAAAATGATGGAGAAGACCCTTTGGTTGGATGATTGGGGGCCTCAGATGCCCTGATTTTGCACTGACTTGCTCAAGAAGTCATCTATTGATCAAATGCCTTCCCCATTGAATTTCTTCATGAAAATTGGTATGCATGATCCTTATATCATATAGAGACCAATAGAATCAAGAATGACCAAAAATTTGTAGTTATGGCCTCTGAAACCAAAACCCTAATTTTAGGTCATCTGTGTAGTTAAGCTTAGCTCTGCTTCCATGCCTTTCTCAGTTCTTGTGATTTTCTGACTTTCTTGATCTTGGGAGGATATAATATGATACTTGAAAATACATGGACCCTCTTGAGATGATTGAAGACCTTTGGAGTGGCTCAGATAGCTCAGGGATTGCTCAGATCACAAACCCTAGGTGCAGATGAATTAGAACCAATGCAGTGAAGCAAAAATGCAATATGAGATGATATGATTGAACTTATGCAAATAATCACAAGCCATGTTGTAAACTTAGTGAGGGAAAATTTGGGGTGTTTACATCCGTCAACAGAGTCCACAAATATCCAACTCAACACAACCTTCCGAGTCTACAAATGCATCAACTACAACAGGAACTGACAGATGTGAGGACTCAAATGACAGATGTGAGGACAGAGGTGAGGACTCAAATGAATCAGTTTATGGTTGTGATGACTGGAATGGCACAGACCCAGGAAATATTGAGGGAGTTAGTCGAGCGGCAAACCCCGGAAGATAACCACGCAGGGACTGGAGGTACTAGTAATAATGAGAGCGAGCAGCCGCGAACAACTCCAGTAGTATTTGGACCTGACAACAATCCTGAAGCTAACATCATTGGGAATGGCTAAAGGAATACTGGATAACGTATTCTACAGGAAGATCCTCAAGATGAGCAATTTACAGTGCTAGGTGCTAGGGCAGATGAAGCTTATGACCGTCAGTTGGATGAGATATCATAAAAGTTAAGATCTTTGGAATCCTAGAACTCCTTAGGATTTGATGTAATGGACATGGGCCTGGTTGAGGGGGTAAGGATTCCCCACAAATTCAAGCCCCCGTGTTTTGAGAAGTACAATGGAACTTCCTGTCCTCACACTCATTTGTAGTCCTTTCTGGGAAGGTTGAAAGCATACACTGTGGATGAGAAGCTATGGATGTTTTATTTTGAAGATAACTTGATCGGGGCATCCAGAGAATGGTACTCACACTTATCCAGGGCCACCGTTAGAAATTGGAAAGATTTGGCTGAAGCCTTTGTGCGCTAGTATCAATACAACTTGGACATGGCACCTAACAAGACTCTCCTCATGGGGATGTCTCAATCTTTGAGGGAAAGTTTCCGTGAAACGCTTAGAGATGGAGACAACTGGCTACTGTTGTCCAACCTTCAATGTCAGAAAGGGAGATGGCTGACATGTTCATGAACACCCTCTAAGGAACTTATATTGATAGACTTGTTGCTTTCTCTTCCACTAGCTTTGCTGATATGGTCATAGCGGGAGAGAGAATTGAAAGTTTGTTGAAGATGGGCAAGATTTCTGATAACGGCGCCAGCTCCAGCAACACAAAGAAACCATTCTCCGGACCCCGAAGGATAGGAGAAACTTATTCAGTACATATTGGCAGAGGTAGGCCTCAGTATTTGCAAAGATCAGTGGCTATTGTCACCATTCCTACTCCATCACCTCAGCAACAACAATTCCCACAACAGCAACAAATACCTTACAACAACAATAATCAACAACAGCGTCCATTTCAACAAAGAACTTCTCAGATCAATAGGGTAATCGATCCCATTCTGATGCCCTATGCAGTGTTACTCCCACAACTGTTGAAACTCAACTTGATTGAACTGAGGACATTGGCTCCACCAGATCCTCTCAACCTTCCAAGAAATTATGATGTCAACGCAAGATGCGCCTTCCACTCAAATGCTCCCGGCCATGCCACAGAAAAGTGTAGGGCCCTGCATATGAAGGTTCAAGACCTGATTGATTCCAAAGCTGTAAACTTCGCACCTCCTCCGAGTGTTATCAAAAATACAATACCTAATCACGGTGGGCCAAGGATTAATGCTATCGAGGAAGACCAACCAGCAATCCTGACTGACGATGTTGCAAGTGTTCGAACACCTCTGGCCGAGGTGAAAGCTCAGCTTTTAAAATGCCAGGTGTTTCCGGGTTGTGAAGCCTACTGCGAAGCTTGTAAGGTTACTACTAATGATTGCGCAAGTTTGAAGAATGGTATCAACAGTTTGATTAAGGAAGGCATCCTATAGATAACATCAACAATTCAAGCTTTTACAACTGCAACAGAAACCACTTCTACAAATACAACAACAATCATCTCAACGGAATCGGCTACAACAGCAACAAACACCATCAATGATATTTCAACAGTTACTATCTACTACGACCCAGCAACGGTCCCTATTCCAAAATCTCACAGCAACAACTTCCAACAACATTCTCACCAACAACATCCCAGCAACACTCTCTCATCAGCTTATCAGATTCCTGCATTTGTGCCACCTTCAGTCAGACCCCCTATTACTATATACTATGATCAACATACAATCATGACTCCTTCTTCTGCTGCAATTAGTCTGGTGACCATCATGGTGCCCGGACCAATTCCTTATGATAATAACAGTGTCGTGCCTTGGCATTATGGTTCGGATCTTTACTACCACGGAAGAAAGGTCACTCTTGACTCTTCAACATCCGCACCATAAGTAGACAATGTAGGGGGAGGCGGAGGCTTCACTAGAAGCGGACGTCTTTTTAATTCACAAATTCCCAGAACTAATACCAAAGCGGAAGCAATTACCAAAGCTAAAGGTAAAAGTGTGGTGCCAGAAGAACCTGCTGCAAAAGAAACTCAGCAGACACCCTTTGATCAGGATGTAGACGAGTTTATGAGGATTATCAAAAGAAGTGACTACAAAATCGTGGATTAGCTCCACCAAACACCCTCCAAGATCTCCATATTATCACTGCTTATGAGTTCCGAGGCTCATCGGAATGCACTACTCAAAGTCCTGCACACAGCTTATGTGCCTAAAGATATCATTGTCAATCAGTTGGAATCAGTAGTTGCAAATGTCAATACTAGTCATTGACTAGGCTTTACTGATGCTGATTTGACTACAGAGGGGCGTAACCACAACAAGGCATTACACATTACTCTGGAATGTAAAGGGGTTGTAATTTTGCATGTCCTTGTTGACACTGGATCATCACTCAACGTCCTCCCAAAGAAATCTCTAATCAAATTGGAGTATGATGGTCTAGCCCTCCATCCGAGCAATCTAGTTGTAAGAGCTTTTGATGGTTATAAGAGATCGGTTCTCGGAGAGGTGGAGCTACCTGTGGTAATTGGCCCTCATGTTTTCAAAACTACCTTCTACGTGATGGACATACAGCCTGCCTACAACTGTTTGTTGGGTCGACCGTGGATTCATGCTGCCGGCACGGTAACATCGACCCTTCACCGGAAGTTAAAATATGAGTGGGAAGGTCAAATTATCACTATCTGTGGAGAAGAAGACATCTTTGTCAGTCACCTGGCTATGTACAAGTACATAGAAATGGATGGAGAAATCCATGAAACCATGAGCCAAGGGTTCGAGGCTTTGAATGTCAACGAAGCTACAACTGAGGTGTCTGCTGCATCCCAAGAGGCGAAAATGGGTACCTCAATTGCCTCCTACGAACAGGCTCGGAAGGTTGTGGAAGAAGGGAATGCCCAAGGCTGGGGCAAGCTGCTGAAGGTGGAAATGAAAGAAGACAAATTCAGTTTGGGTTACAGACCATCCCGACAAGTTCAAGAGGAGGCTGCTGGAGGGCCAAAGTTCATAAGTGGGGGAATGCTGACCCCTGATGTTGTCAACACTTTGGAAGATGAGGCTGAGAGCGACTACAACCTGGAAAACTGGATTCGTCCAAGAATCCCGGGCCGACAAGTCCTCAATTGGTCTTCCCAGGAAATTATAAGGGTTACTGCTGCAGAGTAAATATTATTTCATGTTTTAAGCATTCATCAAAGTCCTGCATCTTGCCCAAGATGTCGGGACTCATTTTGTAATAGGTGTAACACCCCAAATTTTCCCTCTTCATTTTAAGCATCATATCACATCATATTCATCATGAACATATCATTTTCTTAGCATCCTAGCATGGAAAGATGAGGCATAACATTCTTCATGTCCTAACATTAGGCATATGATCATCTGTGGAGATTCTTGAAGCATTTCATGCTATGACAAGGGGCCCCATGGTTTTGTACAAGTCCTATGAGGGGTCGACATTGCATTTTAAAACTCAAGTCCATTTACAAAAGCTCAGAAGGTTGAATGATCATCAGAGATTCCAGGATAGGGCAAAGCTCATAAGCATTGGTCTTAAACTAGGGTTTGAGATTCAAGCATCAAAACCTCATAACTTTGGCCATTTAATTTGGGAAAAGTCTTTTATATGTCAAGAGGATACTAGTTACCAAATATCATGAGAAAATTCCATGTGGAAGTCAGGAAATTCTTCAGTTGCTTGCAGATGAAGTAATTGGTCAACTATGCCTCTAAAAAGTCAACTGTGTGATTTCAAGGGGTCCAATCCACTTTTTCTAGCCAAGGGATGTCCTTAAAATGTTATAAGAGGTTTGGAAAGTTCAAAGTTCAAGAATCATGAATATTTGAGGGTTTTTACAAAATTGGTGCAAAGTTGGTTTATGGAAAATTCCATTTTTGGCAACTTTTCCCCTAAAATTCAAGTGAGCTTAACATGATCAAAAATTCTTCAAATAGACCAAAGTCAAACATGAAAGTTGGAGATTAAGGTCTCCCATTTTCAAAAAATACAAGTACTTTTTCATGGGATTCATGGTTTGTGATTTAAGCCCCTCGAAAATTTGGCTAAATTAGGGCAAAATGTGAAGTTTCATGCATGCACCAAGAGCAAAAAGTTTCAAAACTTAATTTCAAGGCTTGGAATGGATCAAGCGAGGTTACTAAGTTAAAATACAAGGAAAATGGAACACTTTGCTCTAAATAAATTCCCAAATTCGTTCAAGGCAAGAAAGTTGCTTCATAAGTGGATTTTTTGCATGAACATGGAGAAAGTGTGACAACTTTGATCTAAGGGCCAAAATCTTTTGGATTATAATCAAGGGTTGGATTTAGAGTGCACATGGGCTGAAAAGCAAAGGAAAGCATGAGCATTTCATTCTCTCACACCAAACTTGCAAAAATTGCAAAATCACAAATTCTCCTCATTCACACGTGCAAATCACACAATTTTTTCAGCATTGGCTCATGATTTGATATAAAAGAAATTAGTGTTTCAAAATCCCTCCACTCTCTCTCATTCTCTCATTTCAAAGTTTGTGCACAAATTGCATTTTCTCTCATATCTCATCACACACGAGCTCTCTTCCCAAACAAGTTGTAGATCCTTGATCAGTGCAAGCTTAGGATCACAAATATCACCATTATTCAAGCTTTCTCTCAAGATCAGCAACCTTGCCATTTCAGGGCAGGTGCTGGCAAAACTCCAGATCCAGCCACATTCAAGGCTTTAGGTGCATTTATTTTGCATCTAAAGTGAATTTGGAGTGATTTGCATCCATCATCTGGTCTTCTAGCACATTGTTTCAAGATCTGCAACTCAGGTAAGCTTCTGATTCTTCACATCTGGAAATGAAAATGTTGGTGTGTTTCTTGATCCTTGATGTTCACTGATAACTCTGATTGTTTTAGTTTTGATTATAGTGCATTAATGAGTGAGATATTTGATTTTCATTTTTCATGGTCACACCTGTTTTGGCTCGATCCGTATGATTCTTTGGGTTTTAGAACATTTCAAGGCCATTTTTGAATTCAGAGCAGTCTAATTACCTAATCTGGAGCTTTGTGTTTGTTATTGTGGTGATTTGTTCATCTGTTATGATTTGCGGTGCCGGAGCCCTAGCTCCGGTCACCGGAATCTGGAAACCTGCGTTAGGGTTTATGTAAGGTTGAAGAAGGGTTCCCAGCCATCAGATCTCTCCTCTCAATTCCCCAGATCTTGCCACGTTTTAAGTGAGGAGGCTCTCCCTCACGTGAGTTTTTATAATTCTGTTTTAATGCTTCATGTGATTCACCACACCATAACAATTGTAGTCCCCAGCCTCTGGTCCAATGAGTTGTCCACGTCATTTAATAAGAAGAGTTTCAGTGCGCGTTGGATTCATCCTAAGGCTCATGTATTTTCCAGTTTATTTCCTGATTTTCCACCATTGCTAATATATTCCAGCGCAAATGAGCTAGGCCTAACATGCTTTTCGCACCCCCTCCTCAGTGAGCCCAATTGTTTTCAACTTCATTTCCTTCTATCCACACCTCTCACCTCATTTCTCATTTTAATTTCTTTTTCTTTATTTCTTTTTATTCCATTTTGGTTTTTAATTATTAAAAATATCTCCAATAAAAAAAAAATTCCAAAATAATTCATGTGTGTTCATTTGAGTTTTCCTTAATTTTCTATATTTTTATTTTCCTGTTTTTCTCATTATCCACGTGTCATATAATTCTTCCATCTCATTAATTCTTTTTTAAGTCCTCTTTGTGCACCCTGTCTTGTTTAATTTCCCTAGGGTTCTTTATTTTGAGTTTGGTGTTGATTATGTTTGCTTTGGATTTCTAAGAGGATGTACTTTATGTGTGATTTTTCCCCTGAATTTTAGAAATTTGTTCATTGGGTATTGGTCCTTTGACTTGTGAAGGAAGTTTTCAACCCTAGTTCATGTTCTTGTCCTCATTTGACCTAACTAGCTTCTGAATTTTTCCCAATCCTTTTGGCCCATTGTTATATCATGTTTGAGGATCATTTGTCTTAAGTTGTGGAATTTTTAGATGCATTGTTGATTTGATGTGAATTTTTCCTTGTACCTTGTCCCATTTTGCTTCTTTGTGATCTTTAGCTCTCTTATAAGCTTAGAAGGGCACTTGTGCCAACTTCTTCTTCTCATTTGGGGTCCTTTTGGGGTATGGGTACCTTCCTGGTCTTAGGTTAGGGTTTGTGTATTAGAAATTTGTGTGTTTGGCTTACCTTTTGAGTTCATCTTTTCTTAAGTATATTCACTTCATCTCTTTACTTCTTTCACCTCATTATGTGATTGTTTGGTCTTGTGCTTCCATTCTCTTCATCTTTCTTGCTTCTAAAGCCTTTCTTCAACTTGTTTTGGTTCTGGTCTTGTGTCTTGAATCCATGTTTGTGAATTTTTGCTTTGCATCTCATTAAGTTTGCATTTGTTTGCCATGTGATTCATGTTGCATCATATTAACTTGCATGCTTCTTTCTTCATTCTTATAACTTGCATTTGCATTGTGAACTTGTATATATGACTTCACTTCTGTTTGTATGATGTTTTTAAACACCCCAATTTTGCCCTCACCCAATTCACACCATGGCCTGTGATTCTTTTCATTTGCATAGTTTCAATCATAGCATCCCATATTGCATTCTTGTTTCATTGCATTGATTCAAAGTCATCTGCATCTAGGGTTTGTGATCTGAGCAATCCCTGAGCTATCTGAGCCACTCCAAAGGCCACCAATCATCTCAAGAGGGTCCATGTATGTTCAAGCATCATATTATATCCTCACAAGGTCAAGGAAGTCAAAGAATCACAAGAACTGAGAAAGGCATGGAAGCAGAGCCAGGCTTAACTGCAAAGATGACCTAGAAATAGGGTTTTGGTTTCAGAGGCCATAACTCCAATTTTTTTGGTCATTCTTGTTTCTATTGGTCTCTATATGTTATGGGGATCATGCATATCAATTTTCATGAAGAAATTCAATGGGGAAGGCATCTGATCAAAGGATGACTTCTTGAGCAAGTCAGTGCAAAATCAAGGCACCTGAGGCCCCCAATGACCCAACCAAATGGGTTTCTCCATCATTTTGAATGTGTATGATCTTTATTTGATCATAAAATATGTTAGAAGTTCACAAAATTGAAGAATTTCAAGCCATTTGCAAAATTGCCTTTTTGGGAAAGTGATTTATAATGTAAACTTGCTATTTTGGGAAAGCTTTTCAACCTCCTCTTTTTGATTCAAAAATGCTTCAAATGAAAAAACTTTGGTCATGAAATTTGTAGATTGGATCATTCCCTTTTCAAAAAGTACAAGAACTCATTCTAATTCATTTTGAATCAAAAGTTATGGCTTGTCAAAGTTGGACAAAATCACTAAATTTCCACTTTTGGCACCAAAGAGGGATTTTTGCAAATTCAAGTTCTAAGTACTTTCAAGACTTCTAAATGACTTCTTTGCATCATTACAACATATTGCAACTTAGCAAAGTCAGAATTGCCCAAGAGTTTACAAGGTTCATGCCTTGGATCACAAACTTGCATAAGCCATTTTCCATAAAATTCTCCAAAAAGGAATTCTTGCAAGAATGATGTCCAAAGATTGGTTTGACTTCTAATTGGTATCAAAACACCATAACAACATCACATAACTCATTTTGTTACAAATTGCCCAAGAAATCTTGAGATTTCATGCCTTGGTTCACAAGAAACTTCAAAGAGGGCAAAATGCAAAACTCATGCCATCTTGCTATCCAAGCCATCCAGCTGCATCTTGTTGATCCTAGGGCTCACCATAAATCATGCTGAGGCAAGAAACCCATTTAGATCTCTTCTTCCATGGCCCATGCTTGAAGTAAACCTAACATTGACTATTTGGCCAATTGCCCCATGCCATTCCCACAGTGCATGTCAAGTCTTCTGACTCATTCCAATAACTTAGGATTTGTATAAGGATCATAAAACACACCACACACAAGCCAGAAACCTCCCACAATCCAGCTTGCACAAAATCTGTCCAAAACTTCTCCTCTTCGAAACTCTTCATACAACCTTCAAACATCCAAAATTTCTTCACCAACAAATCTGATATCATTCATAGAACAAAACCCACCCCCTGAAACAGATTGAATCACCACACACACTAACCTCCATTTCTGCTACACCTGAACCAAACAGCATCAACCAGCCATCCACAAAGGTTTCTAAGCTTCATATCATCTTAAGGAGGTTCATAGGAGTGTGCTTGCACAAAGGGAGAGTCCAGAAAGCTCAGAACCAGAGAGTCTTCATCTCAGGTAACATGAAGAACTTTTTTCCCAGAAGCTAAGTTTTAAGTTCTTTTATGATTCTGCATGTTCCCCTGATCATGGGGATGTATTTACTTTTGAAAATGGTGAAGAAACCATCATGTATGATGTCTCTGAACATTTGCCCGTGTTTTACATTTTGCTTCGATTCATGCTTGTGAGGTAAAATAAATGAGTTTCAGGAGAGGGTTTAGGTTTAGAAGAGTGAGAGGATCATTTTTGTGGAAGAAATTTGAGGTTTGGTGACCTGTAGAAGAAGCTATGGTTTTGTGTCGTCGGAGAAGACGACCGGAGTACTGTTCCGGTCGCCTGAGAGTGATTAGCCCTAATTGCATTTAATTAGCCAGTTTAAAAAATAGCCCTTGATCTGGCTTTCCCGCGCGCGTGTGGATGGTCCAGATGGCTCATTAAGCCCTAATCAGTCATTAATTAATTAAACCTAGGATTAATTAAATATTTAATATAATTTAGGGAAGTTTGAACCTGGGCCGTCCAGATGCGCGCCAGGTCAAACTTCTCAAGCCCAGATTCAATCTGGACTCTCCATTGCACATACTTTCTTTTATTTAAATTTTTATTTCATTTTCTTTTTATTTAACTTGTACGAATTTTTAAAAATAGCAAAACACATAAAAAAATTCTGAAAATTTTTATCAAATCTTTTATTAATTTTTAGAACCCAAAAATATTTTTATTTTTATTTTTTGCATAAAAAATCATTTTTAAATCTTTTAAATGTTTATTTTTAATTAGTTAATGGAAATTAATTAATTAAAAATGCATTTAGGTATTTAAAAATTACCAAAAAATTCACATGGCATTTTAAAACATTTAGAAACATTATCCAACTCTTCAAACAAATTTATTTTTGGTTCTTGACCTATTTTGATAATTTTCATTGGAATACAAGTTGTTTAAAGGCAATATTTTGATCCTAACTTCGAAAAATCCATTCTGCCTAACCATGGAGAGTTTGATGATGGTTCTTCTTGCATTGCATCTTTCATATCATGTAGTTTCTAGGGTAAAATTGGTTCGAATTTATCTTCCATTTTCAATTTAATGAGCATTTTTCCTTTTGAGGTATCTTGAAACCCTAGTTGACTTGAGAAAATCATAACTTCCATTAGGTTAAAGGTTAGGTCCCCTCCTTTGGGCAGTGAACTTGTGTAGGGTTAGGGTTCCTTTGATCCCATTTTCAATTTTTTATCATGTCATTTGCTTCTGATTTTGAATTTTGTGTTGCATGTTATGCATAAACCCTAATTCTTGCCTTCATTTGCATCCATCTCTTATATGCTTGCATTCAAGAACTTGCCATGACATTTTATGCATCAACATGACATATAAGACATCTTAGGACATATTAGAATCATGTTTGATCACTGCATCATTCATTTGCCATGTTATGCATCATACCATTTCATAAACTTTCATGAACTTTCATGGTTCAAAACATGCTTCATTTGTATCCTCATCCTTGTATGATCATCCACAACTCTTGACATGTGTTTGCATCATCTCTTAGCATCATTAACATCATGTTCATGCTTCTGACTTTGTCTTGCATCATGGCATTTCATCTCATTGTCCTTGCATTTCATTTCTTTTGCTAACTTTGCAGGTGGTAAGTTGTTTTGAGAAGTGAATTTGCCTTCACTTCTCACAATCTCTTCTCATTTCTCTTGCATCATTGCTGCATTTTATCTTTGTATTAGAGTTAGCTTTCTCATTCATGTCTCCTTCTCACTTTCTTTCTTCAAGCAACTTGTCTTCTTAATTGAAGCAAGTTGTCTTGCTTCTTCTGATCCTTCCTCCTTTCATATGCTTCTTCCTTGGTGGCTTTTCTCCTGAAGATCTTTTGCAAGCCTTTATAAACCCTAGGAACAACCAAGCATGATCACAATTAGGGTTTGATTAGTCCCCCATTTAGTTTTGCCTTTGTGTCATTTTTGAGTCTTCTCTTCTCACCTCATAATCAAGGATTAAACCTTAAAGGTTTTAAGACTTTGTGATTAGGGTTATGCCTGTATCCTTCTATTAGGATGGAGTGTATAACTTTAATCCTAAGTGTTAAACCCTTAAAGTGCTTAATCCCTTCAATCAATCCACCTAATAATCATCAAGACAATAAGCTTGTAACTTGGGCCTTGCATTAGGGTTCTAATTCTTCCTTAATTGGTTAAGAAGGACTAACCCTAGTGTTAATGGACAAGTCCCCCTCAAGTTGTCTTACAAACCCTAAAATCCACTTCTTAACCTTATCATTAACTAAAATCCATTTTAATAAAGGCTTTGTTTTGTCATGAGGTTAATCCCTAATCATGGATTAAGTTGAGGAGCCTTCCTCAGCTTAAATGTTCTCATCTATCATCCTTCTATTAGGATGGTGAAATGTGTCCATTAAATCCTTGATTATGGCTTAAACTCATTACTTAACACTAAACAAAAACAACAAAAAACACCTAAATAATTACAAGTAGGTTAATGATCTTAATCCTACATCACGGTGATTAAGTGTGAGGTGTTTACTTCATACTTAAGGTATTCTCATTACCCCTAATCAGAGGGAGGATGTGATGAGTTTACTAACCTTTGGTTTAGGCTCAAGCTCATTATCTTATGACAAACACAAAAAGCAATAAAAGATTGAAAACACAAAAACAAACAATAATTATCTCCTCCGGGATTATTTTCTCATCTCATTCACTCACAAACGAGAACTTGCTTCTTCCGTCTAATGCAAGACAGTTAGCACCTAAGCCAGACAGGTCACACACTTGAGCATAGACAAGCAAGCAGTTCATCAGTCAATTCACCTTTCAGTCTCTTTGAGTCGAACTACGGTGTTCTGACTTCCTCATTGCACGAGAGGATACGTAGGCATAACTTAACAGTTATCGACCAAAAGTCTCTGTATATTCCCCCTCCTTCCAGCATTATTCTTAAAGCCTCATAGTCTTATGCTTCATTCTTTTCTTACACTGACACTTCTCTCATGCACTTCACATTTTTCTTCTACACTGACACTTGCATTCTTTCCAGCTTTGATACACAAATTGCACTGAAACTACCCCTTTAAAACACAAATCTTTCAAGCGTGGATCCCGTCGAGTACGGCGGACAATCTGGGTGCTAATACCTTCCCAGGTTGTAACCAACCCCCTTTCTCAGTTTCTCTGGTTCGCAACCGTCTTATCCATCCTTTCTTAGGTTTATGCAGCATTACCTTTCCTTCGGGATAAAAATGCCTAGCTGGCGACTCTATTCATCTTCATGTTCTCTTTCGCCGACCGTTCGCGTCTGCACCCCTTCTTACCAGGTTGTCATTTGGTGGGAGCGACAGCTTGACGACTCTGCTGGGGACCCTTATATTGCAACCAGGGCTTCTGGTTCTTTTTGTGGGTTCTTCCTAGCGCTTGTGTTATTTGTGTTTACTGGGGTGTTATGTGTTGTTTGTGCTTATTTATTTGCTTTATTTACTGCTTTATGTACAACTTTATTTATTGCTTTCCTTTACAGTTTTTTTTCATATTTCATACTGTCATAATGTCATTGCTGGATCTGGTTTGTTGTTTTGGTGGGTGGGGGTTTCATTGAGAGTTTAAGGTCCTATACCTGGGACCTGAGTGACACCTAGGCTAGAGTGGTTCATGTTCTTTCCCATTCCATTTCGGTATGGTGCGGGAATATGAAACATGGTTCAGATGTGGGTTTCTTCTTGAGAACCCTGTGCTACAGATTTCCTGTAGTGTTAGGGCTATCTGGGAAGCCTGCTAAGTCTGGATGACCTTTATTATGACCTTCTGAATCTGAGGTGAATTAGAGGAGTATCTCTTATGATTATTGTAAACACTTTACCTCCGGGTTAGAAGTGTTTACACTTCTCATAATTGATCCAAGTCTGAGGATCCTTGTTCTAGAACACTACCTGTGAGGGGGTTGGGCTGTTTACAGGTTTGCAGGTACCCTTGGCCACATCATACCTTGTTACTTTTTTTGTTTAAGAGTACCTCATTTTGTACAGTTCTTGTGATTTAACCCTGGACATGTGACTCTTTATTTGAGTCCCCCACCTTGGTTACTGGATTTCTAAAACCTCCATCTGGACCTTCTTTGAACATACATGGGCTTATATCAAGACAGATAATCAGATCCAGCTTGATCACAAACCCTTGCATATCATTCGCATACCTCATCATTTGCATCATTTAACATTTGTTTCATTTTTCTTTGCTTGTTTGCTTATGTCACTAACCTTGCAGGGGCTATGGTAAGTGAGAGGTGTGGAAGTGATTCCCACATCTCCAACTCTTATCTCTTCTTCTTCTTATTTCTTTATTGTGCTAACCCTTTGATTGTTGGGCTTAGGCCTTACTCATCTTCTATTCTTTCTTCTTCTTCTTTTCTTCTTTCTTTCTTCTTTAGGATAGAAACCACACTAACCTTAGGATATCCATGCATGATAATACTTAGGATTTCTTTAGTCCCCCTTTAGATGTTTTACCTTTGTGATCCTTTTGGTTCTTCTTCTCTTCTCATCTCATAACCTTAAAGAAAACATCTTAATAAAGTTTGAAGTGATGCCTTGAGCAATAGCCTTATCCCATGAGGTACTTCTAGTCTTCCCATCTTGGGATAATACAAGCTTACCTTGTGATGCACAAGTCTGATCAAGGCATCTTCTTCACAAAGAAAAGCATAAAAAAACACTTCACTGTAAATACCAAAAAGACTTAATAAGTTAATGAGTTAGTGAGCTTAGGCCCTAATCTATGGATTCAAGTTTTGGGGATCTTCTCCTTACTTGAGTGTGCTTATTCTATTATTCCATCATGGAATGTAGTGACAAGTGCACATTCCATGGAAAAGAGCTTGAGTTCACTTCCTTGTGACACATTCCTAAAATCCTCTAAAAAACACAAACAAACAATAAGCGTCTTTCCTTTGGGAATCCTTTTCTCATCTCCTTCGTTCTGTATGCGAACTTGCTCCTACTTGTCATTTTGCAAGACGGTTACACATTTGTCGTCCGAGTCTGCGACACCTGAGCAATGGCATAGGCAGTTCAAGCTTTAATTCACAAGAAACTTCCTTGCCACCCCTAGTTAGGGGAACTACGGCGTCTCTGATCCTCATTATCCTGATGAGGTACGTAGGCAGTGGGGTAGGGCCCGTTCGAGCACAATCTTTGTTTTCCCTACATTTTTCTCTTTGTTTTCTTATCCAGTTCTTTTCTCAGTTTCTTTCCCAGTTCAGTTTATTTTCTTTTGCAACAACTTTCATACACTCACCCTTTGAAACAGTTTTCTTTTCAAGCGTGGATCCCGTCGGGTATGGCGGACGATCTGGGTGCTAATACCTTCCCAGGTCGTAATCGACTCCCGAGCTCAGTCTCTTTGGTTCGCAGGACCCATGTCCTTCCTCTTCTTTTCTTCTGGTTTGTGCAGCATTACCATTCACGTTCCTTCGGGATAAAAATGCCTGGCTGGCGACTCTTTTCTTTTTCCGCGCCACTTTCGCGTTTGTACCAGGATGGAAATCCGGGGAGCGACAACTGGCGACTCTGCTGGGGACCGAACCCAGAATCTCTGGTTCCCCTGTGAGTCTCTCCTAGAACTTGTTTGTTTTTGTTTCTTTGGGTGATGTTTGTTTGCAGTGGCCTGTTGTATTCTACTGTTGTTTATTTACGGTTTCTTTACAGCTTTATTTACAGTTTTCAGTATTTATTTTCCGCATCATATTTATATACTGGACTGTCTGGACTGGGTTTTCTGTTTGGTGGGTTGGGTGTTACTGTTTCTGAGAGATGAGCTCATTACCATGCCTCGAGAGCACCTTAGGACTTAGAGTGGTTCCACTTTGGCCTCATGAGATCTTGTCATGAGGGTAGTAGTGAGTTCCACGCCCAGATTTGCGACCGTCTTGGGAATGTCTTGATTTGGGGATCTTCCTCTCTCATTTCATAACCTTGACAGTTATGTGAAGCTGGGGACCAATCATTGAGAACCTTGTTGAAACATCCCTCTCTAGTGATGACAGTGGCATACCACATTTTGTGGCAAACCCATTCGCATCCGAGGGCCCACCTGGGACTTACATAGGATGACCTTGTTTCCCGGACTCAGCTGAGGCCTCTCTGCGTAGTATATAATGCCAAATCGATTCCCTGATTTGGTCATGAGCCATTTCTCGGAAATGGTGATAGTATTATTGCTATTCGGCTTTGAGAGTCCGTGATGTCTGACCCGGAGCCTACCATTGAGATTGGGAGGGGTTTACAGGTTTGCAGTAACCCTTGGCCTCTACATACACTCATTATTAATGGTCCTTATTATTGATTTCTGGTCCTATGTTCCTATGGTTCTGGTATTCTGGTTTTCTTGGTACTGTGGTTCTGAGATCTTCTATCAGAGATTTGTGATTCAGAGGACTGTTGGTTTGCCAGTATTCAGAGGGTCCTTGTGTTCAGTGATCCAGTATCCAGATGGTCCTGGTTGATCATATGCCTGCATTGCATCTGCATTTGTATCATTCTTGCATTAACTGTTTATGTTTCCATTTTTCAGGTCATTGTTCATACTCAGCTCCCAGTTCTGGTAAATCTTATCTCCAGATGGCAGAAATCAGAAAAGTTACAAGGAAAAAGAATGTTCACTATACTTTTCTTCAGCCTGAAGTTAGAAGTGTTCATAAGTTAGCAGGTCTGATGAATGACCAAGTCTTGGGAAATTTCAGGAAAAGATATGGCCAGATATTGAAGTTTGTGGATAAGCCCACTGCAGACCAGAAGGACAGTTTGCATACCTTGTTGCAGTTTTATGATCCTCTGCTGCGTTGCTTTGTGTTTCCAGGTTACATTTTAGCTCCTACATTGGAAGAGATCTCCAGCATGCTAAATGTTCCAGTCAGAGAGACATTGCCATTCTATGGGTCTGAGGTGGTGCTTAAAGAAGAAGACATATCCAAAGTTTGTCGTCTGCCAGCTGCTACAGTCAAGAAGGCTCTGAAGGATAGTGAAGGTAAAGGACTCCCTTGGAGTGTGCTCATCCCAGAGGCAGAGAGATATGATAAAGAGGCTAATTGGAGTGACTTTGGTGCTGTGTTTGCTTTAATGGTTATGGGTCCAGCTTGTTCCCAGGAGAGAAAGAATTTGCAAGCTTAGAAGTGATCTCCATCTTTGCCAAAGGCAATCCTGTGCCTACTCTTTTGGGTGACTTCTACTACAGTGTGCATTATAGGAATGAGAAAGGTAGGGGCGGTCCAATAGTCTGATGTGCTTCTTTGTGTTGCTGAGTGGTTTGCTAGACAACTGCCAAAATCATGTGCCTTCAAGGAAATGAGGGATGAGTGGAGATGGTCAAGAAGGTTGATGGGGTTAACTGCTGAAGATATTGCCTGGGGATATGACAGAGATCTGTTAGGTAAAGAATTGCTGGTCAGTTGCGGAAGATTAGATGGAGTGCATTTGCTGGGAAGGAAAGGTATAATCAGTTATTATCCAACACTTGCCAGGAAGCAGTTTGGTTACCCTTTGAGAGATCCACCACAAATGGAAGAGTTTGCTGAGTCCTTGTATTTTCCTGTGGAAGGAAACAAGGAGTTAGTTCTACAAGCCTCCCAAGCTTGGGCTCACAGGATAAGGAAGGGTAAGAAAGACTTTGGCAGAGTTGATCCCAAGACGTATCCACCATTTGCTGCATGGTTGCAAAAACATATAGAAGAAGTCCTCATGCCTTTCTCAATTGAAGCTCCACTATATCCCAGAGAGGTTCCAAGCCAGAGTAGTACTGTTTCCCTTGAAGAGTACAAGAAATTGGAAGCTCAGCTGCATGAAGTGAGAGTGGAGAATGCTGAAATGGTAAGCCTATACCATCTTGCCAACAGGGCCAAGAATGAAGCAGAAGGTAAGCTGCAGAAGATCCAAGACTCTCTGGAAGCTAAAGAGAAAGACTTTGCTGGAAGGGAGGCTCACTTTCACAGGTTGGGTCTGATGGAAGCAAATAGAGAATCTGAACGTAAAAAGACTTTGAAGACTCTCAAGGAAGCTTGTCAGTCCATTGTTTGGTTGCAAGGCCAAAGGGAGGAAGAGCAGAAGAAGTTCAGAGAGAAAGAAGAGTTCTTTGAAGTGAAAATGGCCTTCAAGAAGGAAGAGGTGGAGCAAGTCCACACCATCCGGAGGGAAAAGACTCAGCAGTTAGCACAAAGCCAGCTAGCCTTGGAGGAGGCAAGGAAAGAGATTGAAGAGCTCAAGCTGAGAGTGGGTGTCAAGAAGAGCAACACATAGGTGGAAGAGCCTAGGTCCTTAGTTTTGTTTATTTTTCAAACTACCTACAGACTTGTTGTAGGAGTCTTGCTTATTTTATTTGTTTTGTCTTTTATTCATGTAATGGCTTGTAACCCTTCGGGGAATATTTCTGTTTGTGCTCTAACTTTTGGCCGGCAGTGGTTTGTCCATGATATACAGTGTTAATGTGCATATTATCATTTCTGAGTGTGCAAGACTCGTTTGTCTGATACTGCTAATATCTGAACATTCTTCAAAGAGAAAGTTTGAAAGTCAATACTCAAAGGGTCTGTCTGGAGTAGATGCCAGAACTGGGGAATACAAATGCTTAAAAATTGGGAACATGAGCAGTTACATTGCATTGCATATGACGTGTTTGTTTGTTTTGCAGGTAGTGCTTCAGTTTCTAATGTCTTCTGTGTTTCAGGCACTATAGCTCCCAGAAAAGTTCGGGAACAGCCAGTCGCACACAAATATCCAACAAAGGTCTACAGAGAGAGAATCATGGACCAGATGCAAGCTGACTTAGCTGACCTGAGGCTAAGGATGGACAACTTTATGACTCTGATGACAGGCATGGGTCAGAATCAAGAGCGTCTACGGGAGTTGATTGAAAATCAGGCCAGGAACAACACCACTGCTGATAATCGTAACGGTGCGGGCGCGCGTCAAGTGGAAATCCCTGTAACACAGCCAGGGGTTACTATAATCAATGATGGGCTGAATAATGTGCAAATGGACGGACAGGACGAACAATTCACTCTGCTGGACGAAGCTGAGGGTCGGGGGGCTGAGATGAACAGGAAGTTGTTAGAACAATTATGGTTCTGAACCTCTAAGTGTTTTGATGATAACAAATCTTATTGTAGAATAGAAGTTCTAATGAATATCTTTATTCTTGTGTAGAAGATCAATTCATTTAAGTAAACCGTACGCGCATAGAAGATTCATTTAGTCTCATACAGAAGATACTCTCAAAGGAGAATCCAGCATTAAATAACATATTTATTGGCTGCGCATCTTATATTTATTATCTCTGATCTCCGCTTAGAAGATGTTGGTATCCTTATTAAAGACATTAATTAAAGGATATTTTAATTAATGAACGAAGACAAGTATCTCTGTTTATGGAAGGAATTTATGGTATTAAATTCTATCCTAATTTATTTCAAGATGTCTCCAACGGCTACATTCTTCAAGTACTATATAAAGGATTTCATTTGAAGAATTCAGTGACACACCTCAATATATTCACGCAAATCAATTGAATCATCTTGTGCTTATTATTGTAACTTTCACTTAGTGATCCTTGCTTATCAAGAAGCATTCTAAAGTTATTCTTTATTATATTTGTAATAGTTATTTTATTCCTTGAGTGACTAAGTTTAGTCAGAAGACTCAAGAGGACATTGACTATAGGTCTTTGTGTGTATTCCTATTGAATAGTGGATTAAGACCTCAGTAGAGGCAAAATCACCTTGGCGGGTGGACTGGATGTAGTTTGAGTTCAAACGAACCAGGATAAATTAAACGTGTCATTAGAAGTTAATTTTAATTGTTAAAGAAAACCCAATTCCAACCCCCCTTCCTTGTGTTTTGCGCACCTTCAATTGGCATCAGAGCGCTAGGTTCTGAGTAATACACTTAGCCGAGTCTGTAAAAGATCCAGAAGTTAAACACATGGCAGAAACTGGAATTAACAACAATGACTATCAGAATGACAAGATCAATGTTAAACCTCCAATATTCAATGGTGACAATTTTGACTACTGGAAGGATGTTCTGGAGAGTTTCTTTCTAGCTCTAGATGGAGATCTCTGGGACATGGTGACAGATGGATACATTCATCCTGTTGGAGCATATGGTCAGAAGATTGAAAGAAAAAATATGACAGCTCAACAGAAGAAGGAATTCAGAAATCATCACAAAGCTAGGACCATACTTCTAAGTGCCGTCTCATACACAGAATATGAGAAGATCACAAACAGGGATTCAGCTAAACACATGTTTGATTCTCTGTGGATGACACATGAAGGCAACTCTCAAGTCAAGGAGACTAAAGCTCTAGCTCTCATCCAGAAGTATGAAGCTTTCAAGATGGAAGAAGATGAGACCATCGAAAAAATGTTCTCAAGGTTCCAAATCCTGGTAGCTGGACTAAAAGTTCTGGACAAGGGCTACTCAACAGCAGATCATGTGAAGAAAATCATCAGAAGTTTACCAAAAGCTTGGAGGCCCATGGTCACTGCTTTAAAGTTATCAAAAAATCTGAATGAAATTTCCTTAGAAGAACTGATCAGCTCCTTGAGAAGTCATGAGATTGAGTTAGAAGAAGATGAACCCCTGAAGAAAGGTAAGTCTGTAGCTCTTAAATCTAACAAACATGTTTCTAAAGCTTTACAGGCAGAAGAAGAAGAAAGCTCTGGATGCTCATCAGAAGAAGATGAATTATCTCTCCTATCCAGAAGAGTTCAACAACTCTGGAAGCATCGTCAGAAGAAGTTCAGAAATACCAGAAGAACAAACAATTATTCTGAATCAACATCTGGTCATAAGAAACCCAGAAGCAAAGAAGTTGTGTGCTACGAATGCAAAGAACCAGGACACTATAAAAGTGAATGTCCAAAACTTCAGAAAGAAAAACCCAGAAACAAATTCAGCAGAGAAAAGAAAAAGAGTCTCATGGCAACATGGGATGATTCTGAATCATCTGAAGCAGAGTCAGATTCTGAAGATGAACAAGCTAATATTGCATTAATGGCAAACATACCAGAAGATGATCACTCATCAGAATCAGAATTAGAATCAGATTCAGAAGAGGTATTTTCTAAATTTTCCAGATCTCAATTAGAAGATAGCCTCTCAGAAATTCTTGAAAAATATCAGAAGCTTCAACTCAAATACAAAGACATTAAACAAAGTCTAGTATCTGAATTAGAAGAAGTTAGAAAACTAAAAACAGAAAACTCTGAGCTGAAAGAAAACTTCTTTGAATGTAAAAACTCTTTTGAGAAACTTAAAGCTCAGAAGGAATCTGAATTAGAAGATCTAATCAATTCTGATAGTATCATAAAACAATATGACTATAACTTTCAACAATTTCTTACTAAAAGCTTAGATAGAAGCAAGATTGCATATATGATCTATGGTGTTAGCAGAAATGAAAGAAGAGGCATAGGCTATGTGAAAACTAAAGAAACTCTGAAGCTTAAAAAAATTGATGACATTGTCATAAATACTAATACTCCTCTAAGTTCTCATTTCGTCTATGGTCATAATCATGATCTTATATACACTAGTGAGTCATCTTGTTCTACAAGTTCTGATTTGAAACCTAAAATGAATCAGAAGTTTGTAAAAACTAACAAACAAGGACCCAGAAGAATATGGGTACCCAAGGATAAAATTGTGTATGTTGCAGATGTCTTTAACAGCAAAACTGAAACACCAATCATGGTACCTGGACTCTGGATGCTCACGTCACATGACGGGAAGAAAGCATATGTTCCAAAGTCTTGAATTAAAAGATGGAGGCCACGTAGGTTTTGGAGGCAATCAAAAAGGAAGAATAATTGGCTCTGGAACTATTGGTAATGGAAATCTTTCCTCTATCTCTAATGTTCTACTTGTAGAAGGATTAATGCATAACTTATTATCCATAAGTCAATTAAGTGATAATGGCTATGACATAATCTTTAATCAAAAGTTCTGTAAAGCTGTTAGTCAGAAAGATGGAACAATCCTCTTTAGTGGAAAGAGAAAGAACAACATTTATAAAATAAAGCTTTCAGAATTAAAAATTCAAAATGTAAAATGTCTAATGTCTGTGGAAACTGAGCAATGGGTCTGGCACAGAAGATTGGGACATGTTAATATGAGAAGATTATCTCAACTTAACAAACTCAATCTAGTCAGAGGACTTCCAAATTTGAAGTTCAACTCAGAAGCTCTGTGTGAAGCATGTCAGAAAGGCAAATTTTCAAAAACTGGTTTTAAAACTAAAAATGTTGTATCTTCCTCTAGACCATTAGAACTTCTGCACATTGACTTGTTTGGACCAGTGAAAATTGCCTCTGTCAGTGGCAAAAAGTATGGATTAGTGATCGTAGATGACTTCAGCAGATGGACATGGGTAAAGTTTCTTAGACACAAGGATGAGTCAATTGCTGTATTTTCTAACTTCTGCAAACAAGTTCAAAATGAAAAAGAATCTAAAATCATTAAAGTCAGAAGTGATCATGGTGGAGAATTTGAAAATAAACAATTAGAATCATTTTTTAATGAAAATGGCATCTCTCATGATTTTTCTTGTCCTAGAACTCCACAACAAAATGGGGTTGTAGAACGTAAAAATAGAACATTACAAGAGATGGCCAGAACCATGATAAATGAGACTAATATGGCTAAACATTTTTGGGAAGAAGCAGTAAATACAGCATGCTATATTCAGAATAGAATCTCTATAAGACCTATTCTTGAAAAGACTCCTTATGAATTGTGGAAGAACAGAAAGCCCAACATTTCATACTTTCATCCTTTTGGATGTATTTGTTTTATCTTAAATACCCTTGATACTCTGAATAAATTTGATTCTAAAGCACAAAAGTGTTATATGTTAGGATACTCTTAACGTTCTAAGGGATACAGAGTATACAATACAGAAACACGCATTGTGATAGAATCTATTCATGTCAGATTTGATGATAAGCTTGGTTCTGAAAAACCAAAGCAGAATGAATTTTCTGCAGATATAGAAGTATAAATCTCTACAAACAGAACTTCTAAAGATCAATCACATAAAGATCAACGTAATACAATTTCTCCAACAACATCTGAAGAACCCATCCAGAAGAAACTATCCAGAAGCAATATTAATCACCCAGAAGATAAAATCTTGGGAAAGAAAGATGAACCAATCAGAACAAGATCTTCATTCAAAAACTCTGAAGAGACCTTAATGGGACTTGTTTCTCTGATTGAACCAACTTCTGTAGAAGAAGCTCTCTCAGAAAATGATTGGATTCTGGCCATGCAAGAAGAACTAAATCAATTCACCAGAAATGATGTGTGGGATCTAGTTCCTAGGCCTAGAGGATTCAACATCATTGGCACCAAGTGGGTATTCAGAAACAAACTAAATGAGCAAGGAGAAGTTGTCATAAACAAAGCAAGACTGGTTGCACAAGGTTATAGTCAACAAGAAGGAATTGACTATACAGAAACCTATGCACCAGTCGCCAGGTTAGAATCAATCAGACTTCTAATATCATTTGCTGTAAATCATAATATTATTCTATATCAAATGGATGTCAAAAGTGCATTTTTAAATGGTTATATTGATGAAGAAGTGTATGTACACCAACCCCCTGGATTTGAAAATACAAAATTTCCAGAACATGTTTTCAAACTCAAAAAATCATTATATGGTTTAAAACAAGCTCCCAGAGCTTGGTATGAAAGACTAAGTAATTTTCTTCTGGAAAATAAGTTCATCAGAGGGAAAGTGGATACAATCTTTTCAGTAAAAACATTAAAAATGATCTTCTGATATGTCAAATTTATGTAGATGATATAATTTTTGGTTCTACTAAGAGTGCCTTGGGAAAGGAATTTGCTAAATCTATGCAGGCAGAATTTGAAATGAGCATGATGGGAGAACTAAAGTTCTTTCTGGGAATTCAAATAAATCAAACATCAGAAGGAACATATATCCATCAAAGCAAATATGTAAAAGAACTTCTGAAGAAATTTGACTTATCAAAAAGCACTATATCTAAAACTCCTATGCATCCTACTTGTATTTTGGAGAAAGAAGAGGTAAGTAAGAAAGTAGATCAGAAGCTCTACAGAGGTATGATTGGATCTCTTCTCTATCTAACTGCTTCTAGACCAGATATTCTATACAGTGTATGTTTATGTGCTAGATTCCAATCAGATCCTAGAGAAACTCACTTAACAGCAGTTAAGAGAATCTTTAGATATCTGAAAGGTACTACTAATCTTGGTCTGTACTACAGAAGATCAGAAGAGTATAAACTTGTAGGATATTGTGACGCTGATTTTGCTGGAGACAGAACAGAAAGAAAAAGTACCTCTGGAAGTTGTCAATTTCTGGGAGACAATCTAATCTCTTGGTCTAGCAAAAGACAGTCAACCATAGCATTATCAACTGCAGAAGCTGAATACATTGCAGCAGCTGGATGCAGTACTCAGATGCTCTGGATGAAAAATCAGCTTGAGGACTTCAATATCTATGAGAGTAACATTCCCATCCTCTGTGACAATACTTCTGCTATTTGTCTCTCTAAAAATCCAATTTTACATTCTAGAGCTAAACACATAGAAGTTAAACATCACTTCATTAGGGACTATACTCAGAAGGGAATTTTAATGATAAAATTCATAGATACAAATCACCAATGGGCTGATATTTTTACAAAACCCCTTCCTGAAGATAGATTTAATTTCATACTAACTAACCTTAGCATGAAATTATGTCCAGAATGAAAATGCTTTACTTATATGTTTTTATCACTTGGAAGTTCTGATATTTATCCTCTATATGGTTATCTCAGAAGATGCTATGCTCTAACTGTTTCATTCTTAGAACTTCTGTTCAAAGGATTAACATGCAGATCTTCAAATTAACAAGTGTCAACAAGGCTCTAAGGATTTCCATCAGAATTAAAACAAGTGTCCAAATTCTAAAAAGTGACAGAACATGCTTTGGTAACTGTTCTCTACAGAAGGACAACTGTTGATATTCTGGAATCTGATACGGCTAAACTTGACACCAAAAAGGCAAAAATCTCTTGGGTAACTGTTCCAGAATCTTTTACGCCTTACCCTATGTCAGCGCATTTAATGCATTCAATCATTATGTTTTTAAACTTAAATTTTCCCACTAATTTCTCATCTAATTAAATGCTTTATTTTTCTATATATGTAATGTGTCTCTCTCACTTTCACTTTTTACCCGTATTGCATTCTTACTGAATTTTTTTTACCCTCACTCTTGCGTTTTCTCAAATTTTTTTCAAAAACCCTAATCCTTCAAAAATCATCTTAGTAACTAATGGCTTCATCTTCTCATCAACGCAAAGATTTTTCTGATGTGTTCTATGTTGAGCCCACGAAGACTCTCTCAACTCCTACTGACAAATTGGAAGTCCTGTGTGAGTTATTTGTGGATTTCAACAGTTTGAAGGAAAATGGTTTTGATCTCCTCCCGTATGTTGAAGCTCAGGGCTGGGAGAAGTATTTTGACCGATTAATGGGACCAGTCTTTCCAAAACTGGTTAAAGAATTCTGGGCTTATGCAACATCAAACGACGCACAGGTTACCTCTCATGTGCTTGGAAAAAGGGTGGTTATTTCTGAAGACCATCTTGCTAAACTTATTGAAGCTGATGGAAATGGCATCAAGTGCAGTGACATGGACAAAGCGTCTGATACTACTGTGATAGCAAAAGAAATTTTTACCTCTGGAAAACCCTCCAACAAAATCAAAGACTTGAAGACCCCTCTCCGTATTTGGGCCAAAATCATTCTTGGGACAATCTGTCACAGGAAGCCTACCAACTCTCCAGATTACATCAACCTGGACCAACAATTTCTTCTCTACTTCATTGCCAAAAAGAAAAAGAACAACCTTGCACACACTCTATTACAGAATCTGAGAGCCAGTGTGAAGGAAACTAGAGATGGTGAAAAGACCAAAAGGGATTGGATTCCGTTTGGACGTATTATCTCTGACATACTTTGCCAAAACAAGCTGGTAGACTTTCTAGCAGAGTTGAAGCAAACTGAACTTCTAGAAACAGATGTTGGAAAACCTCTGAATGCAAAGAACTTAAAAAAGATGAAGTTCATTACTTCTATTCAGCAAGAACCTGTTCTTCATTCTAGAGAAGTAATCATCACCAGAAGGATTCCATTGGAGAACTTCCCTCTCTTCTCTTCTGACACACCTCCAGAAGTTGTAGTAAACTACCTGGATATCTGCAAGCAACATGGTGTGGACCCCCAGTTCAAGCCTACTGAACTCAAACAGAAAGCTCCAGACGTTGCCTCTGTAAGACTCAAGAAAAGAAAGACCGCTGAAGGACCTTCTCAGAAGATGCCAAAATCATCTAGAACATCAGGTAACACTTCTGCCTCTAACTCTGAATTCATTTCTGTAGTAGAAGCAGTTAATGTAGAAGTGTCTGAATTACCTTCTAGCACCTTACCTTCTAGCCATCCATCCTCTGTTGATATTCCTTCTGCACAAATTCCTACCTCTGAACCACCTCAATCTGTTAGTCCCATTAAAACTGAAATACCTGCAACTGCTGCTGTCGCATCCATCCTCTCATCACTATATCCACCAGAAGTTGAACCCCATCAACCACAAACTATTTCTGATTTTGACGTACCCATTGATAATACCCCACTATCTGATATTGATCGCTCTCCAACAACTGAAACACAAACTGCTTTGCAACATGCCCTATCAGATCTTGATCTTGAAAATTTTCAAGACTCTGAATCTGTCCAACTTCCATCTCCTGAACATGCACCTAGACTATCTCCCATAAGAGAAAGCTCACTATCCTCTTATATATCTACACCACCAAATTCACCTACTATCATAAACATTCCTGACACTCCAGAAGAAACTAAAAATGAAAATCCTCTCAGAACATCTGTTGATTTTGAAGCCCTACAAAAACTGTCCTCAGTATCAAACAAAACAGCCATACCTATTCCCAAACCAAAACCAACTAGAACAGACATTTCTGCGTTACTTCTTGCTTTTGAAACAGTCTTGAAATTAAAGTTAGAGGATCTGAAGTCTGCATACTTAGAGCTTACAGATCCAGCTGCTTCTGATTTTCTATGGGCTACCCTCAGAAAATGGTTTAATACTGAGACCAAAAGACTTAAGGACATCTGCTATGATGTTGCTCACCAGAACTTCTGTGAGTATCTTCAAGCAGTTGTTTCTAATGTTGAACAGGCTAAACCTCTTCTGCTGGATAACAAGCCTTGGACAGAGTCAGAACCTCTGGATGAACTCTCAGCACTTCAAATGGTCTTGGTATCTTCTGAAGAAGAGCATATTGATGAACCTGATACTCAAGCTGCCCCAGAAGTTGAAGAACCTCTGGCTACAGGTTTTGTTCTGCAAACCTTACAAGAGCTGAAGAAGGAGAATCAGCTGGTGAAACAACGTCTGGATAAGCAAGATGAAACCACTACTGAAATGAAGACATTGCTAGGCAAGCAAGTGGAATCATCATCAGAAATCAAATCTTTTTTGGAGTCCTTAGTTGCTAAGATGAACTCCTAAATATTTTTTTGATTATCTTCTATCTTAGTTGTTCCCATGTTTTATCTTCTGCTTCTGCATAAATCTAAACTTCTACTGGTTTTTGTTTTAATTATAATTTTCATATTTTGGTTATTATCTATCCTTTTCATGTGTTTTGATTCTTTTTGATTATGACAAAAAGGGGGAGAAACGTAAATGATTCTGATCCATAGCAGTTTACCATAATTTGCCTCTCACATATAATATACTAATAAAATTATTTGAGTTGTTATCATAGAAAAGAAACAGGTCAAGTAATCAACTCAGGGGGAGCTAAGGATCATGGAACTTCTGAAGAATTTTTTTCTAAATCAAAGGGAGTTCACTTAATTTTATTAAACTCTATTCTCCTTATTTAAATGTTTTGTCATCATCAAAAAGGGGGAGATTGTTAGCACAATTATGGTTCTGAACCTCTAAGTGTTTTGATGATAACAAAGCTTATTGTAGAATAGAAGTTCTAATGAATATCTTTATTCTTGTGTAGAAGATCAATTCATTTAAGTAAACCGTACGCGCATAGAAGATTCATTTAGTCTCATACATAAGATACTCTCAAAGGAGAATCCAGCATTAAATAACATATTTATTGGCTGCGCATCTTATATTTATTATCTCTGATCTCCGCTTAGAAGATGTTGGTATCCTTATTAAAGACATTAATTAAAGGATATTTTAATTAATGAACGAAGACAAGTATCTCTGTTTATGGAAGGAATTTATGGTATTAAATTCTATCCTAATTTATTTCAAGATGTCTCCAACGGCTACATTCTTCAAGTACTATATAAAGGATTTCATTTGAAGAATTCAGTGACACACCTCAATATATTCACGCAAATCAATTGAATCATCTTGTGCTTATTATTGTAACTTTCACTTAGTGATCCTTGCTTATCAAGAAGCATTCTAAAGTTATTCTTTATTATATTTGTAATAGTTATTTTATTCCTTGAGTGACTAAGTTTAGTCAGAAGACTCAAGAGGACATTGACTATAGGTCTTTGTGTGTATTCCTATTGAATAGTGGATTAAGACCTCAGTAGAGGCAAAATCACCTTGGCGGGTGGACTGGATGTAGTTTGAGTTCAAACGAACCAGGATAAATTAAACGTGTCATTAGAAGTTAATTTTAATTGTTAAAGAAAACCCAATTCCAACCCCCCTTCCTTGTGTTTTGCGCACCTTCAGAAGTTTGAGGAAATGGCATAATAAATCAGAGCTATTCAATCCCAGAGCTCTTTGGGATTTGACATTACTGACTTGGGCTTGGTTCTAGGGGTTAGAATCCCTTACAAGTTCAAGGTCCCAACTTTTGAGAAATATAATGGCACGGCATGCCCGAAGACCCATCTTTAGTCCTTTGTAGGGAGGATTGCTGCTCACACTGATGATGAAAACTCTGGATGTACTATTTCCAAGACAGTCTAGTCGGGGCCTCTCTGGAATGGTATATGAAGCTTAGCAGAGTCAATATTAAAAGCTGGAAGAACCTGGCAGAGGCTTTTGTGAGACAATACCAGTATAATTTGGACATGGCTCCAAATCGCACTCAATTGCAACACATGTATCAGACTGCTAAGGAGGGTTTCAAAGAATATGCTCAGAGGTGGCGTCAGCTTGCTGCCAGAGTGCAACCAACCCTGCTTGAAAATGAGATGGCTGACATGTTTATGGGGACTTTGCAAGGGGTGTTTCTTGAAAGATTGGCGTCCAGTTCTACCACCAAGTTCAACGACATAGTAATTGCTGGAGAGAGGGTAGAGACCTTGTTGAAAAGGGGAAAGATCCAAGATACAAGTGCTAGCAGCTCGAATGGAGCAAGAAAACCTTTTAGTGGAACTACAAGGAGAAGGGAGGGTGAGACAAATGTTGTGTTTGGCCGAGGACAGGGCCGTGGGTATAGAAGACCATATGAGCATGTGGCAGCAGTCACAATTCCTTCCAGTCCTGTGTAGCAGGTGCAACCTCAACAACAACAACAGCAGCCACAACGTAACAACTATCAACAAAGACCTTATCAGCCAAGGCAAACTCGCCCGGCTAATAGGGTGCTTGAGGCAATCCCTATGACATATGCTGCTTTGATACCAAGGCTGCTGGACTTGAATATGATTCAATTGAGAACATTGGAACCACCACCACCTGGAGATCTTCCAGTGGGGTACGATGTCAATGCAAGATGCGCTTTCCATTCATGGGCACCCGGGCACTCGACTGAGAAGTGCAGGGCGCTGCAGCACAAAGTTCAGGACCTGATAGACTCCAAAGCGATTAACTTCGCACCACCGCCGAATGTTACTTTGAACCCTATTCCGAATCACAGAGGGGCTAGAATCCATGTTGTTGATAGTGGTGAAAATTAAGTCTGATGCTGAATATTGAAGAAGTAAAGACTCTGTTATTGGTAGTGAAAGAGAGGTTTCTGAAAGGTCAAGTGTTTCCAGGATGCAGTTCTGATTGCGAGAAATGTGTGAATTCAGAGAATGGATGTGAAGACCTGAGGAGGGGGTTGCAGAGTATGATTGATGAAGGGTCTTTGCAGTTTAATAAAATTGGCAGTGAGATTGAGGATGTGTCCACCATAACCATATTCTATGATGAATCTGAGATATCTGTAAACACCCCAAATTTGCCCTCACCCATTCACACCATGGCTTGTGATCATTTCATATGCATAAGTTCAATCATAGCATCTCATATTACATTTTTGAATCATTGCATTGGTTCAAAGTCATCTGCATCGAGGGTTTGTGATCTGAGCAATCCAAGGACTTCTTGAGCCACTCCAAAGGTCACCAATCACTTCAAAGGGGTCCATGTATGTTCAAGCATCATATTATATCCTCTCCAAGTCAAGAATGACAAAGAATCACAAGAACTGAGATTGGCATGGAAGCAGAGCCAGGTTTGACTGCACAGATGACCTAGAATTAGGGTTTTGGTTTCAAAGGCCATAACTCCAAATTTTTTTGTCATTCTTGGTTTTATTGGTCTCTATATGGTATAGGGAGCATGCATATCAATTTTCATGAAGAAATTCCATGGGGAAGTCATCTGATCAAGAGTTGACTTTTCAAGCAAGTCAGTGCAAAATCAGGGCATCTGAGGCCCCCAATGACCCAACCAAAGGATGATCTTCATCATTTTGATTGTATATGATCTTTATTTGATCATATAAGAGGTTGGAAGTTCACAAAATTGAAGAATTTCAAGTCTTTTGCAAAGTTGACTTTTTGGGAAAGTTTGACTTTTAATGAAATTGCCATTTTAGGAAACTTTTTCAACCCTTGCTTTTTGATTCAAAAATGCTTCAAATGAAAAACCTTTGGTCATGAAAGTTGTAGAATGGATCATACCCTTTTCAAAAAGTATAAGAACATGACCTAATTCATTTTGGATCAAAAATTATGGCTTGTCAAAGTTGGCTAAAATCACAAAATTTGAAGTTTTCTACCAAAGGGACATTTTGCAAAATGACTTGATCAAGTGTTCTAAAGCTATCAAATGGACTTCTAAACTCCACAACATGATCATACAACATCTAAAGTTCAGAATGGGCCAAGGGATCACACATTTTTATGGCTTATGGAGCAAGATATCTCATAAGGAGCAAAAGTGAACCAACTTGCAAAACTCATCATAAGTTACAATCCACTTGCTTGCTGACTTCACAAACCATCCTAGGGTTCTCCCCACATCATGCTGCGCAGGACACACCTTTTGTCCTTGGCTAGCAAGTAGCCCATGCCTCTCTTACACAACTTTGACATTTTGGCAACTTGAGCCATACCTATCACAAAAGCACACATCACCTCATCTGACCTATCACAATTGTTTTTACAAGCCAAAAGCAAGACAAAGCATACAAAACACAAGCCTGAAAGCATCCATAACTCAGCATTCTCATTTTCCACCCCTTGTGCAAAACTCTTCGAAACTGATTGCACAAGCCTCAAACACAAAAACTAACTTCACAAATCAACTAAACACACTTCACTGATCACAAAGCACCCCTCACCATGGCCTGAAACTCAAAGAATCAAAAACACGATCACCACCTGCCATTGAACAGAATTTCTGCCATCTCTCAAACCACCCATTATAAACTCCAAACAAACATTGCAAGCTTCTTAGGAGGATCATTGGAGTGGATTTGAGCCAAAGAAACATCCAGAAAGCTCTTGAATCGAAAGCTCCATCTCAGGTATCGTCCAAGAACATTTTTCCAGAACTTGTGTTTTAAGTTACAAATTGATTCTATGTGGTGTGCTGATCATTTTGAGCTTTGAACAAGTGGAAATGGTTGCGTGTGTAGGATGTATTTGATCTCTGAAATTTTTGTGTGTTTTCCGTTTTGATTCGTTTCTCTTGATTCAGTGGAAATGAATGGATTTTGGGGTGGGGCTTAGGTTTAGTGATGATTAATGATTGATTATTGAGAGATTTGGGAGGTTTCATGGCATATTGAGAGAGATTGAGAAATGAGCTAGCCGGAGAAGACGACCGGAACAGTGTTCCGGTCGCCTGAGAGTGATTAGGGTTGGATTAGGGTTTAATCATTTAATTAGCGAATTTTGAATCTCAGCCTTTGGATATGGCGCCAAGTCCACTCCCGCGCGCGTATGTTTGAATGTCAGCCCTTGATCCTGCATACTTTCCCATTTTCAGTTTATTTTCATTTTATTTTTCATTTAATTTGATTTGTTTTCTTCATTTTATAAAAAAATAGTAAAACCTTTTCAAAAATTCTGAAAATTTTTATATAAACTTTTATTAATTTTCAGAAACCAAAAACATTTTTATTTTTATTTTTTGCATTAAAAAATATTTTTAAATCATTTAAAAGTTTATTTTTAATTAATTAATGAGAATTAATTAATTAAAAATACTTTTAGGTATTTAAAAATCACCAAAAAATTCATGAAACCTTTAAAATCATTTAGAAACATTGTCCAACCCTCAAACCAAATTTCTTTTTTGATCTCGATGCATTTTGACAATTTTTCATGGAATTAATTTCATCTCAAAGCATTATTTTGATCCAATCTTTGAAAATTCATTTCTGCCTAACCATTGAGAGTTGGACTTTGATTCTTTTTGCATTGTGTCTTGCATATCATGTAGTTCATAGGATTAAATGGGCATGATTTGATCTTGCATTTCCCATTTGTTTGACATTTTTCTTGTCAAGGTGCCCTAAAACCCTAGAAACCTTAGGAAATTCATAACTTTCAATAGGTTAAGAATTAGGTCCCCTCCTTTGGGCAGTGATTTGATATAGGTTTAGGGTTCCCTTTGATGCATTTTCATTTTTTTATCTTGAGGTTTGCTTCTGATTTTGGTTTTTGTTTGGTGCATTGATCATAAACCCTAATTTGGGCTTCCTTTTGCATCCATCTTGCATTTGCTTGCATACCATGACTTGCCATGACATTTTATGCATCCATTTGATTCATAGGACATCTTAAGACATATTAGAAGCATGTTTGATCTTTGCCTCATTCATTTGCCATGTTGTATGTCATTTGCATTTCATAACTTTTCATGTACATCCATGGTTCTAAGCATGCTTCATTTGCATCCATATGTTTGTATGATCATCCCCATGCCTTGTTTCATGTTTGCATTATCCCATAACATCATTATCATCACATACATGCTTCTGGTTTTGGTTTGCATCATGCCATTTCATCTCATTTTGCATTGCATTGCATTTCTTTCACTAACTTTTCAGGTGGTAAGTCACTTTGAGAAGTGAATTTGCCTTCACTTCTCACAATTTCTTTTCATCTCTCTTATGCATCATTGCTGCATTTTGTCTTGTTTGAGATTGAGCTTGCTCATTCTTGTTCTTCTTACTTTCTTTCCTCAAGTGACTTGTCTTCTTAAATGAAGCAAGTTACTTTGCTTCTCTTTGCTCCTTTCATCTGCTTCCTGGTGGTTCCTCTGAAGATTTCTCTTGTAAACCTCACAAACCTTAGGAACAACCAAGCATGACAATGATTAGGGTTTTGATTAGTCCCCCACTTAGTTTTTACCTTTGTGTCTCATTGAGTCTTCTCTTCTCATCTCATAATCAAGGACTAAACCATAAAGGCTTTAAGGCTTTGGGATTAAGCTTATGCCTGCATCCTTCTATTAGGATGGAGTGTATAACTTTAATCCTAAGTGTTAAACCCTTAATGAGTTTAAATCCTTTAATCAATTCACTTAATAATCATCAAGACATCAAACTTGTAACTTGGGCCTTGCATTAGGGTTCTAATACTTCCTTAATTGGTTAAGAAGGACTAACCCTAGTGTTAATGGACAAGTCCCCCTCAAGTTGTCTTACAAATCATAAAATCCATTTCTTCATCATATCATTAATTAAAATCCATCTAATAAAGGCTTTGTTTTGTCATGAAGTTAATCCCTAATCATGGATTAAGTTGAGGAGCCTTCCTCAGCTTAAACATTCTCATCTATTATCCTTCTATTAGGATGGTGTAATGAGTCTGTTTAATCCCTGATTATGGCTTAACCTCATTACTCAACACTAAACAAAAACACCAAAAACATGTAAATAATAACAAGTAGGTTAATGATCTTAATCCTACATCAAAGGTGATTAAGTGTGAGAAGCTGACTTCACACTTAAGGTATTCCCATTACCCCTAATCAGAGGGAAGATGTGATGAGTTTACTAAATCCATTGGTTTAGACTTAAGCTCATTAACTTATGACAAACTTCAAAAAGCAATAAAAGACTGAAAATACAAAAAACAAATAATAAACGTCTCCTCTGGGATTCTTTTCTCATCTCATTCACTCACAAACGAGAACTCGCTTCTTCCGTCTAATGCAAGACAGTTAGCACCTGAGCCAGACAGGTTATACACTTGAGCATTGACAAGCAAGCAGTTCACAAGTCAATTCATCTTTCAGTCTCTTTGGGTCGAACTACGGTGTTCTGACTTCCTCATTGCACGAGAGGATACGTAGGCATAACTTAACGGTTATCGAACAAAAGTCTCTGTATATTCCCCCTCTTTCAGCATTATTCTTTAAGCCTCATGATCTTGAGCATTGCATTCTTGTTCTTACACTGACACTTCTCTTATACACTTCACTTCTTTTACACTGACACCTGTACATCCTTTTCCATCTCTTTTATACACAGATTGCACTGACACTACCCCTTTAAAACACAAATCTTTTAAGCGTGGATCCCGTCGAGTACGGCGGACAATCTGGGTGCTAATACCTTCCCAAGTTGTAACCAACCCCCTTTCTCAGTCTCTCTGGTTCGCAACCGTCTTATCCGTCTCTTTCTAGGTCTATGCAGCATTACCTTTCCTCCGGGATAAAAATGCCTAGCTGGCGACTCTTTCTTTTCCTATGAGTTCACTCCTGTGTGTTCTCACATCCTCCTTTCGCCGACCGTTCGCGTCTGTACCCTATTTGACCCGGCTTCATTTAGTGGGAGCGACAGCCTGGCAACTCTGCTGGGGAATTTATACTGTAACCAGGGCTTCTGGTTCTTTTTGTGGGTTCCTCCTAGCGCTTGATTGATTTGTGTTTACTGGGGTGTTATGTGCTATTTGTGTTTGAATATTTTATTTATTGCTTTATGTACAGTTTTGTTTATTGCTTTCTTTACAGCTTTACATATATCATACTGTCATATTGTGCTGGCTGGATCTGGTTTTGTTGCTTTGGTGGGTGGGGTTCTATTGAGAGTTAAGGTCCTATACCTGGGACCTGAGTGACACCTAGGCTAGAGTGGTTCATGTTCTTTCCCATTCCATTTCGGTCTGGTGCGGGATTATGAAACACGGTTCAGATATGGGTTTCTTCTTGAGAACTCTGTGCTAGAGATTTCCTGTAGTGCTAGGGCTATTTGGGAAGCCTGCTAAGTCTGGATGACCTTTAGTATTGACCTTCAGAAACTGAGGTGAATTAGAGGAGGATCCTTTATGGTTATTGTAAACACTGTACCTTCGGGTTAGAAGTGTTTACACTTCTCATAACTGATCCGAGTCTGAGGATCTTTGTTCTAGAACACCACCTGTGAGGGGGTTGGGCTGTTTACAGGTTTGCAGGTACCCTTGACCTCAGCATACCCTGTTACTTTGTTTTGATTAAGAGTATTCCGTTTTGGGACAGTTCTTGTGATTTTTAACCCTGGACATGTGACTCTTTATTTGAGTCCCCCACCTTGGTTACTGGACTCATGAACCTCCATCTGGATTTCTTGAACATACATGGACTTATATCAAAGCAGCAATCAGATCCAGCTTGATCACAAACCCTTGCATATCATTTGCATACATCATCATTGCATCATTTAACCTTTGCTTATTTGTTTTTCAGGGTATCCACATCACATATTTTGGCTTGGTTTTGACCCCTTCATCTGCATAGACCTATCTGCTTCAGCTATCCTCATCAGCTACCTGCTTCAGTCACCTGCATCACCAGCCTCAGCCTGTCAGTGGCCCATCTTCAGTGTTATTCTCCATCATCAGCGTCTGTCTCAGCTCTTCTTCAGCAACATGGCACCCAAGAAGAGCAATATCTCCTACCATTTCTTTGATCCTGAGTTAGCTGGCATCAGGAAGATCCAGGCCCTGATTACTCCAGACCATATACCACTGTTCAGAGAACATTATGGAGGCATCCTTGATGTGGTTATGGATTTGGACCCTTCCCAGAGGAGCTTGATTCATACTTGCCTGCAGTTCTATGATCCCCCTCTAAGGTGCTTCACCTTTCAGGATTTTCAGTTGGGGCCTTTATTAGAAGAGTATTCATCATTGGTTGGTGTACCTATCAGGGGTGGAATCCCCTTCAACCCTGAGATGGCTTTTCCTAGTAATGAAGAGTTGGCAAGAGCATTGTATTTGGAACCCTCTCTGATTGGACAAAACATGACTACTAAAGCTGGAGTCTCTGGTCTACACTTGGATTTCTTGACTACCCAGGCTATCCTGAAGGCCTCCTCAGGAGAATGGAAGGCAGTCTGTGCACTGTTAGCCCTCAGCATATATGGGGTCATACTTTTTGCAGATGAGCCCAAGTTCATTAGCAAGAATGCCATTCACCTTTTCATTCTGAGGAACCCAATGCCCACCTTACTGGGAGATTTCTACTACTCTGTTCACCAAAGGAATGAAAAGCAAAGAGGAAGATTGGTGAGATGCTGTGCTCCCCTGTTCCATACCTGGCTGCAGAAACACTTGCCCAAAACTGATGCATTCTTGAATCCTCACCAGCAAAAGAATTGGGCTAGAAGACTCATTGCTTTAACCTCATATGACATCAGGTGGTGCACTCAGAGCACCAAGGGCAGGGACATCATCACTAGTTGTGGGCAGTTCCCCAATGTACCCCTAATAGGAGTGAAGGGTTGCATCAACTACAACCCCCTGCTTTTCAAAAGACAATTGGGTTATGCATTGGTCCACCCTCCCAGAGCACAAGACTTGGCTGAAACCCTTTATTGTGAGGTTAAGCCTAATCTAGCTATTGTCAGGCAAGCATCCTGGGCTTGGGACAATATCCAGGCCAAGGGAGTGGCTGTTCTTGGAAGATGCAACAATGTGGCCTCAGCTCAGTACTATGAGTGGTCTCATGCCAGGGCTTAAATTTCTGGGATGCCCTTTACCATTAAGGATGCACCTGGACCATCCACAGCACCACCTCCAGCTACTGTCAGCCTGGGGGAGTTTGAGAAATTGAAAGAGAGAAATGAGAATCTGACTCAGGCTCTACAAAAGACCCTCTGGGAGAGGAGTGATGGTCATTTGGACATTGAAAGGTTAGAAAAGCTAAAGGTGGAGCATCTAGCCAGAATTGAGAAGTCAGAGGATTACATCAAGAAGTCAAGGGCTGGAGAACAGATTTTGAAAAATGCCTGTAAGGAAGCTCAGTTTCAGAAGGCCAGGACTGATTTGTATCTGAAAGAGAGTCAAGCTAGGTGGGTCAGGATCATCGAAGCTCGTACTCAGGAAGATAAGAGGACTCAGGATAAGATTGAGCAGTTGGAGGCTAATGCAAAGGAGCAACAGGAAGCCCTGCTAGCAGCCCAGTGAGAGATCTCAGAGTTGAAGATTAGAGCTGGTGTGTGTCTCTCCCACTAAATGATGCCAAGTCAGATAGGGTACAGACGCGAACGGTCGGCGAAGGGGACAATGAGAACACACAGCAATGAACTCACTGGAGATGAAAAGAGTCGCCAGCTAGGCATTTTTATCCCGGAGGAAAGGCAATGCTGCATAGACCTAGAAAAAGATGGATAAGACGGTTGCGAACCAGAGAGACTGAGAAAGGGGGTTGGTTACAACCTGGGAAGGTATTAGCACCCAGATTGTCCGTCGTACTCGACGGGATCCACGCTTAAAAGATTTGTGTTTTAAAGGGGTAGTGTCAGTGCAATTTGTATATAAAATAGCTGGAAAAGAATGTACAGGTGTCAGTGTATAGTGTGAAGTGTGTAAATGTACAGTGTTAGTGTGAGAACAAGAATGAAATGCTCATAATACTGAGGCTTGAAGAATGATGCTGGAAAGAGGGGAATATACAGAGACTTTTGTTCGATAACTGTTAAGTTATGCCTACGTATCCTCTCGTGCAATGAGGAAGTCAGAACACTGTAGTTCGACCCAAAGAGACTGAAAGATGAATTGACTTGTGAACTGCTTGCTTGTCTATGCTCAAGTGTATGACCTGTCTGGCTCAGGTGCGAACTGTCTTGCATTAGACGGAAGAAGCAAGTTCTCGTTTGTGAGTGAATGAGATGAGAAAAGAATCCCGGAGGAGACGATTATTGTTTGTTTTTGAGTTTTTCAGTCTTTTATTGCTTTTGAAAGTTTGTCATAAGTTAATGAGCTTAAGCCTAAACCAATGGATTTAGTAAAATCATCACATCTTCCCTCTGATTAGGGGTAATGAGAGTACCTTAAGTGTGAAGTCAGATTCTCACACTTAATCACCCTTGATGCAGGATTAAGATCATTAACCTACTTGTGATTATTTAGATGTTTTTGTTGTTTTTGTTTAGTGTTGAGTAATGAGGTTAAGCCATAATCAGGGATTAAACAGACTCATTACACCATCCTAATAGAAGGATAATAGATGAGAATGTTTAAGCTGAGGAAAGCTCCTCAGCTTAATCCATGATTAGGGATTAAACTCATGACAAAACAAGCCTTTGATTAAGTGGATTTTATTTAATGATATGATGAAGAAGTGATTTTTATGATTTGTAAGACAACTTGAGGGGGACTTGTCCATTAACACTAGGGTTAGTCCTTCTTAACCAATTAAGGAAGAATTAGGACCCTAATGCAAGGCCCAAGTTACAAGTGTAATGTCTTGATGATTATTAAGTGGATTGATTGAGAGATTTAAACACATTAAGGGTTTAACACTTAGGATTAAAGTTATACACTCCATCCTAATAGAAGGATGCAGGCATAAGCTTAATCACAAAACCTTAAAGCTTTTAGAGTTTAGTCCCTGATTATGAGATGAGAAGAGAAGACTCAAAAGAGACACAAAGGTAAAACTAAGAGGGGAGACTAATCAAAACCCTAATCATTGTCATGCTTGGTTGTTCCTAAGGTTTGTGAGGTTTTAGAAAGAAATCTTCAATGGAACCACCAGGAAGCAGATGAAAAGGATCAAGAGAAGCAAAGCAACTTGCTTCATTCAAAAAGTCAAGTCACTTGAAGAAAGAAAGTAAGAAGAAGAAGAATGAGCAAGCTCAATCTCAAGCATATACAAAAATACAGTAAGGATGCATAAAAGAGATGAAGAGAAGTCATGAGAAGTGAAGGCAAATTCACTTCTCAAAGTCACTTACCACCTGAAAGGTTAGAAAAGAAATGCAATGCAATGCAAAAATGGGATGGAATGACATGATGCAAACCAAAACCAGAAGCACATTCATGATGTTAATGATGCTATGAGATGCTACAAACATGAGACAACAAATGGAGATGATCATACAAGCTCATGGATGCAAATGGAGCAAGTTAAGAAACATGAACATTCATGAAAAGTTATGAGATGCATATGACATACAACATGGCAAACACATGATGCAATGATCAAACATGCTTTTAATATGTCTTATGATGTCAAATGAATCAAATGGATGCTTGAAATGTCAAGGCAAGTCATGTTATGCAAGCAAATGCAAGATGAATGCATATGGAAGCCCAAATTAGGGTTTATGATCAAAGCATCAAACACAAACCAAAATCAGAAGCAAACAACATTATAAAAAAAATAGAAAATGCACTCAAAGGACCCCTAATCCTATACTAACCCACTGCCCAAAGGAGAGGTTTCAACTCTTAACCAAATTCAAGTTATGATTTTCCTAAGTTTTCTAGGGTTTTAGGGTTCCTTAACAAGAAAATTACCAAACAAAAGGAAAATGAAAAATAAAATCAAGGCCATTTAATCTCACAAACTACATGCTAAACACAATGCAATGCAAAAAGAAGCAAGGTCCAACTCTTTAGGGTTAGGCAGAAATGATTTTTGGAAGTTTGGATCAAAATAATGCATCAAAATGATTTTAATTCAATGAAAAATTCTCAAAATGCATCAAGATCAAAAAATAAATTTGGTTTGAAGGTTGGACAATGTTTATAAATGTTTTTAAAGGTTTCATGAATTTTTTGGTGATTTTTAAATACCTAAAAGTATTTTTAATTAATTAATTTTCATTAATTAATTAAAAAGAAACTTTTAAATATTTAAAAATACTTTTTTAATGCTAAAAATAAAAGTAAAAATATTTTTGTGTTCTGAAATTAAATAATAACTTGTACAAAAAATTTCAGATTTTTTAATGTATTTTTGCTATTTTAAATAAATTGTATAAAACAAATGAATTAATATGAAAATAAAATGAATTTAAAAGCTGAAAAAGAAAAGTCAACAGATCTGATGGCCCTCATTCAAACTCAAACACGCGCGCATTGACTTGGCGCCAGATCCCACGGCCAGCATTCAAACCTGGCTAATTAATGATTATGCCCTAATGACACCCCTAATTACTTTCAGGCGACCGGAACAGTGTTCCGGTCGTCTTCTCCGATCACCCAAAACTTCAAACTCACTCTAAACGCTTCTAAAATGACATCTAATTAAACAGAAATGATCCCCACTCAAACACGAATCAAAACCCCCAATCAAAACATATTTATCACTCCTAAAATGGCTGAATCGAATCAAACAAAACCTAGGGCAAAAAGTTTCAGAAGCAGATTAAACTCTCATCTCTCCACCATTTTCAAAACCAATAACATATTCATGACCAGAGAGGCATATAGAACAACTTAGGAACTTTAAAAATCATTTCTGGAAAAAAAGTTCTTGAGCTACCTGAGTTTTAAAGCTTTCAGTTTACAGCTTCCTGGCCTCTCCTCTTGATGCAATCCACTCCTCTTGGTCCCTTGATGATGTCTGGATGCTTAGAAGGAGCTGGTGTTGGCTGGTTTGAGAGTTTGAACAGGTTCTGTTCAAGCTCAGGTGAGAATCGTGTTTGGCTTATGTGGTGTTGCAAGGGTGAATGAAGGCAGGGAAATGATCAGGAGGATGTGGTGATGAGTTCTATGAAGTTTGTTTTTTAGTTTGTGGCTTGCTTTCTGAGTTTCGAAGGCTTTTACTTCAAGGGTGGAAAATGAGAATGCTATGCTCTTGCTGGTTTCAGGCCTGTGTCTTGTGTTGTTTGGCTTGCCATTTGTTTGTATAAACTAATCCTATTGGTCAGAGGATGTGACATGCCCTTTATTGATAGGTGTGGTAGCTTTTGCCAAAATGTCAACTTCTTGTAAGAGGGGCATGGGTCATGTTCCAGCCAAGTACAAGGGCTATGGGCTGCGCAGCATGGTGTGAGGGAAAGGCTAGGATGGTTCAGTAGCCAAGGCAGCAAGTGGGTGAAGTGTGATGATGGTTTTTGCAACTTGCTTGCTTTTGCTTTTCATGAAAATATCTTGCCTCACAAGCCATGAAACATGTGATCTCTTTGGTCCAATCTGAACTTTAGGACTTATATGATGCTTGTGTAATGGTTTGATATCAACTAGAAGTCACAAATGCCTTTGGTACAAGATTTTGCAAATTTCTCATTTGGTGCATAACTTGAAATTTAGTGATTTTAGCCAACTTTGATGAACCATAACTTTTGATCCAAGATGAATTAGGTCATGTTCTTGTACTTTTTGAAAAGGGAAAGATCTAATCTACAACTTTCATGACCAAAGTTTTTCCATTTGAAGCATTTTTGAATCAAAAAGTAAGGGTTGAAAAAGTGGCATAAAATGACATTCCATTAAAAGTCAACTTTGCCCAAAAAAGTCAACTTTGCAAAAACTTGTAATTATTGAATTTTGTGAACTTCAAACTTCTTCTATGATCAAATAAAGATCAAATACACTCAAAATGATGAAGATCACCCCTTGGTTGGGTCATTGGGGGCCTCAGATGCCCTGATTTTGCACTGACTTGTCCAGAAAGTCAACTCTTGATCAGATGACTTCCTCAAGGAGTTTCTTCATGAAAATTGATATGCATACTCCCTATACCATATAGAGACCAATAGAAACAAGAATGACCAAAAATTTTGGAGTTCTGGCCTCTGAAACCAAAACCCTAATTTTAGGTCATCTGTGCAATCAAGCCTGGCTCTGCTTCCATACCAATCCCAGTTCTTGTGATTCTTTGGCATTTTTGACTTTGAGAGGATGTAATGTGATACTTGAACTCATATGGATCCCTTTGATGTGATTGATGACCTTTGGAGTGGCTCAAGAAGCTCTTGGATTGCCCAGATCACAAACCCTAGATGCAGATGGCTTTGAATCTATGCAGTGAATCAAAATTGAGTCATGAGATGTTATGATTGTGTTTATGCATATGAGGAGATCACAAGCCATGGTGAATGGGTGAGGGAAAATTTGGGGTGTTTACAGCTGCCCCTATTCAAACATGAGTTAGCTGTGCAGGATGTAAGCAAAGGCTTAACAGGCAAACAAGATAACTTGTGGTTGAATATCAAAGACAGCCCAAAATTTGCACTCACAGAATGAAGAAGAAAAGGGATATAGATTGTAAAAGAAAATAAAGTATAGTATAAAGTAAGGGCGACGGAGGACGACCGTCGAGCAGAGGACGACTGCTGGGTAAAGAGCAATGACGGGGACGACCGACATGCTGGGAATAAAGGGTATTATGATGGGGACGGCCATCCAGATAGAGCTGTAAGATTCTCTGAGAATTAATGAAACATGACGGGGACGGTCATCAAGTTCATAAAGCAAAGTAACCAACGATGGGGACGGCCATCGGGCTAAGCAGAAAAAGGGACCACGACGGGGACGACCATCGGGTTAAAGAATAAATGAAATAAACAGATGATGAGGTACGGTCATCAAAGGTGAAGGACGATCACCTAGCAGGGGACGGCTGCTCTGTTGGGTAAAGATGAGGGACGGTCATCTAAGGTGGAGGACGACCACCTGGCAGGGTACGGCTGCCGAAAATATCGCGACATAGGACGAATGCCGGATAAAAGGTCAACGATGGGGACGGCCATCGGACGAGCATGATGGAGGACGACCATCAAGGGGCGGAGGACGACCACCTAGCAGGGAACGACTGCTCTCAAGGTTTATCATGACATAGGACGAATGTCAGATAACCAAAATCAACAATGGGGACGGCCATTGGATAAAATGATGAAGGACGATCATCAAGAGGTGGAGGACGACCACCTAGCAGGGGACGGCTGCTAAATATCACGACACATGACGAGTGTCGGATAGAAAATCAACGATGGGGACGGCCATCGGATGAGCGTGATGGAGGACGACCATCAAGAGGTGGAGGACGACCACCTAGCAGGGTATGGCTTCTCTCAGGGTTTATCATGACATAGGACGAATGTCAGATAAAAAAGAAAATTGCTTTGTTGGTAATTTACTGGGGAATAGTAAACACGGACGAGTGTTTATATCCAAGAAACAAAAGGTATAAGTGTTTATATGTCGTGTATAGATTAAAGATGCGGACGAGCATCCTTAAGACTACGATACGGACAAGCATCGGGTAGAAACAAGTACTGACACATGTTCAGAGATGATGATACAGACGAGTATCAACTGGTTAACAGTGAACATGGACGAGTGTTGAATCTGGAAGGGCTCTTCTGGGGAATAGTAGACACAGACGAGTGTCTATATTCAAGAAGACAATAGTGTTTGACGCAGTGTATGGATTAAAGATGCGGACGAGCATCCTTATGACTATGATACGGACGAGTATCAGGTAGAAACAAACGCCTGACACATGTTCTGAGATGATGGCACGGACGAGTACCAACTGGTTAACAAAGAACACGGACTAATGTTGAATCTGCGGGGATGTATAAGTGGTATATACAAGATACGGACGAGTATCTGTATAAGTGTGAGTGATGTACAGATTAGGGTTTAACCTGCTGGGGGAGGGTGACACGGACGAGTGTCAAAAGGAGAAGAGTATAGTATAAACAAGTATCTGATATACAAAGTGTTTATATAACTGTGCTGGGGAAAGTGACATGGACAGATGTCAAGGAAATGTATATATATAAGTATTTGTGAGTGCAAAGAGCATGTCTTTGGCTTTCTGCTGGGGATATGACACGGACGAGTGTCGAAAGGAATACATACTGATGTTTTTGTGAATGCAACTATTTTTTGCTGGGGATATCTCCGCTGGGGACTTTTGTGTATTTGCTGATGGATGGTCATTATTCACAAGTTTGATGCGGATCATGGCTTGTGATTATGCTATATGTTTGATTTTTGCCGTAATGCTCCGTATTAGACGGAATGCTACGCTTTGTGGGTGAATATGATGCGAATGCCATGATTATGCGAAAGATACCAAACCGGGATTCGGATCCCGTTGTTGCGAATATCTCTGGTCGATCTGCTTGAAATGGACATCCCAGCTGGGGATGAGATCATTGATAGATCTGGTGAGATGTATCTGCTTGGGGATAAGGGTCACTGACAGACATATCCTTGTAATGAGGGGCCCAGCTGGGGTTCGTAGGAACTTTCTTCACTCTGTTGTGATTCCTTCGTGCGTTGCTCTTCTAGGTAGAGGCTGAAACTCTGTGGGGAGATGGTTCCATGGCTATTGCACTTAGCTGAGGAGAAAGAATGATTGGCAAACCGGCTGGGAGAAGTAGCAAGTGGCAACTCAGCTGGGGAGAATACACTTTGAGTGCTAAGACGGAGTGAGTGTTGATTTGCCAACCTGCTGGGATGAAGCTTCCATGCCCCACGTTGTGCTTTGAGTATCTGCAGATCTGCAAAGATAGAGAAACGCACAAGTAATTTCGAGGTATCTCTTACTGGATCCCATCATGAGAGTTTAGACACTCCCGGGAGTAAATATATTTCCTGCAAGCACGTATTTTTATTTTTTGAAGATAAGCATCTGTATTTATGCAATCAGTTTTTCTTATAGACATCAGACATTTTTGCAAATAAAAGAGTACGAGACAACGTGTGACTCAAAAAATATGATCTTATTAATTCATGTGCCCTGAATTGGCAAGATACAGTGAAAGAAAACATATCTCCTAAAATGAGAAGATTGTTACAAATTGAGAAACAAAATGCTGGCAATGTTGACGACGCTTTGAGGAGCTTCCCCTTCGCTATGACTCGTATGACTTTTGACGTTCTTCTCGTCTTGCTTTCTGAAGAAGGCTGATTCTGATTGAAGCTTGATCCTTTCGAAGCTTGCCAAGTTTGTAAGTGATACAGACGAATTCAGAATGCAGTTGTTCGCTTATTCCCTTATTTTGCATGGATCGCCCTTTCGGGTTTTCAATCCATCGGGATACCCATTTTTGCCTGAGCTATCCAATGTGGCTTTTCAACTCAGCGGGTGTACATTTTTTGTTTATTTTCCCTTATTTTTGCCCGAGTCTTTTATTCTGTTTTTGACTCGCCGGGACGCCCTATTTTTGCCTGGACTTACATTCTGTTTTTATGTCCAGCGGGTCATTTTATGCGAAGTATTTTTTAACTGCATCTGAATTCACAGGGGACGGGAAGTCTTCGCCATCCATAGTGCTGAGCATCAGCGCTCCACCAGAGAAAACTTTCTTCACTACAAATGGTCCTTCATAATTTGGAGTCCACTTGCCCCGGTGGTCTGTATGAGGAGGGAGGATTCTCTTCAGCACAAGATCTCCTACTTGGTACTCTCGGTGCCTGACTTTCTGATCGAAGGCTCTCTTCATTCTTTTCTGATATAACTGCCCATGACAGATCGCAGCCAATCTTTTCTCTTCGATCAGACTCAGTTGTTCGTATCGGGACCGGACCCATTCTGCTTCGTTCAGCTTAACATCCATCAGTACCCGCAAGGAGGGTAATTCAACCTCAACAGGTAGGACTGCTTCCATACCATACACAAGTTGATACGGTGTTGCCCCAGTGGATGTTCTGATTGACGTGCGGTACCCATGCAAGGAAAACGGTAGCATTTCATGCCAGTCTTTATAGGTGACTACCATCTTTTGCACAATCTTCTTGATATTCTTATTAGCTGCCTCAACAGCGCCATTCATCTTTGGCCTGTAAGGAGAAGAATTGTGGTGTTGGATCTTGAAGTCCCGACATAGTTCTGCCATCATTTTGTTGTTCAAGTTGGAACCATTATCAGTAATGATTCGCTCGGGAACTCCATATCGACAGATGATATCTCTCTTCAGAAATTTGGCTACCACCTGCCTTGTAACATTTGCATATGAAGCTGCTTCGACCCACTTGGTGAAATAGTCAATGGCGACCAGGATGAATCTGTGGCCATTTGAAGCAGTTGGTTCAATCTTGCCGATCATGTCAATGCCCCACATAGCGAAAGGCCAGGGAGAAGACATTACACTTAAAGGATTGGGAGGCACATGCACTTTATCTGCATAAATCTGGCATTTATGGCATTTTCTGGCATAGGCACAACAGTCTGCATCCATTGTGATCCAGTAATAGCCTGATCTTAGCAACTTCTTAGCCATGGCATGCCCTCCTGCATGGGTACCAAATGATCCTTCATGTACTTCGTGCATTAACAGGTCTGCTTCTGTCTTATCGACGCATCTGAGGAGTACCATATCAAAGTTCCTTTTGTACAAGGAACCATCCGTGTTCAGAAAGAAACTACCAGCGAGCCTTCTCAAAGTCTTCTTATCATTGGAAGATGCCCCAGGTGGGTATGCTTGATTCTCCAAGAAGAACTTAATGTCATGGAACCAAGGCTTGTCATCCTTGACAACATCTGCTGCAAATACATATGCTGGCCTGTCAAGTCTGGACACTGAGATCTGAGGTACAAAGTTGGCAGCTTGAACTTTGATCATGGACGAAATGGTAGCCAGAGCATCTGCAAACTGATTCTCGTCCCGAGGGATATACTCAAGCTTGACTGTTGTAAAGAAAGTCAATAACCTCCTTGTATAATCCCTGTAAGGTATCAGATGATCCTGGTGGGTATACCATTTGCCATTGGTTTGATTAACTACCAGAGCTGAATCTCTGAATACCGTCAATGTCTTGATCCTGAGGTCAATGGCTTCCTCAAGACCCATAATGCAAGCTTCGTATTCAGCTTCGTTGTTAGTGCAGTTGAAAGTGAGTTTTGCCGAGAAAGGCATGTGAACTCCCTTAGGTGTAATGAGTACTGCACCAACACCACGACCATTCATATTAACGGCCCCATCAAACATCATAGTCCATTCTTCTTCCGGGTCAGGCCCTTCAGTGTGAACAGGCTCTTCATGATCTTTTGCTTTTATGAACATGATGTCTTCATCAGGGAAGTCAAATCTCATAGGCTGGTAATCATCAATGGGTTGCTCAGCAAGATATTCAGACAATACACTGCCCTTGACGGATTTCTGAGAGGTGTATTGAATGTCATACTCTGTAAGGATCATTTGCCATCTTGCAACCCGTCCGGTAAGTGCTGGCTTCTCAAATATGTACTTGACTGGGTCCATTTTTGAGATTAACAAAGTGGTGTGGGTCAGCATATACTGTCTCAGTCGGCGAGCAGCCCACGCTAAAGCACAGCAAGTTTTCTCGAGCAGTGAATAACGTTGTTCACAGTCGGTAAACTTTTTGCTTAGGTAGTAAATTACATACTCTTTTCGACCAGACTCGTCATGCTGGCCCAGCACACACCCCATTGACTCTTCTAATACTGTCAAGTACATTATCAGAGGTCTTCCTTCAACTGGAGGCATAAGGATTGGAGGCTCTTGTAAGTACTCCTTGATCTTGTTAAAAGCCTTCTGGCAGTCTTCATTCCACCTGACCGTTTGCTCTTTTCTTAATAGCTTGAACAAGGGTTCACAGGTTGCTGTAAGGTGAGATATGAACCTTGAAATGTAGTTCAATCGACCTAGGAACCCTCGAACTTCCTTCTCTGTCCTCGGTGCAGGCATCTCTTGAATAGCTTTGACTTTATCAGGGTCAACTTCAATCCCTTTCTCGCTTACAATAAAACCCAGCAGCTTACCAGATCGCACCCCAAATGTGCATTTGTTGGGGTTCAACTTCAGTTGGTACTTCCTCAGACGCTTGAACAGTTTCAGTAGATTCACCAGGTGGTCTTCTTCAGTAAGGGACTTGGCAATCATGTCATCCACGTAACATTCTATTTCTTTATGGATCATATCGTGGAATAATGTCACCATAGCCCGTTGATACGTTGCACCAGCATTCTTCAGTCCGAATGGCATCACTTTGTAACAGAACGTGCCCTAGGGTGTGATGAAGGTTGTCTTCTCCATGTCTTCAGGTGACATCTTGATCTGGTTGTATCCTGAAAATCCGTCCATGAAGGAGAATACCGAGAACTGAGCCGTGTTATCAACCAATACTTCAATGTGAGGTAATGGGAAGTCATCTTTTGGGCTGGCTCTGTTCAGATCCCGGTAGTCAACACACATTCTTACTTTGCCGTCTTTCTTAGGCACAGGTACTATGTTAGCAACCCACGGTGGATAGCTAGTCACAGCAAGGAACCCGGCGTCCCACTGCTTTTGTACCTCTTCTTTGATTTTCATTGCCATGTCTGGGCGAGTACGGCGTAGTTTCTGTTTAACCGGTGGGCATTCTTCTCTTAAAGGCAGCTTGTGCATAACAATGTCGGTGTCCAACCCTGGCATATCTTGATAAGACCAAGCAAACACGTCCACATATTCTTGAAGCAGATCAATCAGTTGTCTCTTCACTGAGTCTTGTAAGCAGGCCCCGATCTTAACTTCTTTCACGTCTTCTTCTGTACCAAGATTGATTGTTTCAACCTCCTCCTGATGAGGAGTGATGAACTTCTCCTCTTGTCTCAACAACCTGGCTAACTCTTCAGGAAGCTCATATTCTTCTTCAACCCCTTCATCAGCTTGATTGATTGGATTGTCAAAGTCATACGAAGTCATAGCCGTGCTGTTGTCGGTGCTGTCTGGAAGGCACTCTCTGCAAGGGTTCAGTTTGTTTATTTTAGTGATTTTATTTTAATCTTGTTTTAGAAAAGTGAAATAAAGTCGTCATTTTGAAAACATTGCCATTTATTTTTTGTACAAAAAGAAAAATGGAAAAACAGTGAGCGGAAAAGGAAAAAAGACTCATTTGCAAAAAGATGTCTGATATTTCATTGATTAATCTTGTTGCACAAAAAGTACAGATGGCCCTATTACAAAATGAGTCTTGTCATCTTGGGCAAGATGCAAGACTTTGATGCATGCTATAAAAATACAGGAAATAATAATTACTCTGCATGAGTAACCCTTATAATTTCCTGGGAAGACCAGTTTGAGATACTGCTCCCCGGGATCTTTGGACGTATCCAATTCTCCAGATTGCGCTCCTCTTCCAACTCGTCTTCCAAATTGTTGATAGCATCAGGGGTGAGCATCCCCCCACTGACAAAACCGGGCTTCTCAGCCGCCTCTGCTTGATTTTGCTGAGTTGGTCTGTAACCCAACCCAGATTTGTCTTTCTTCTTCTCCACAGATAAGACCTTGCCCCAGCCTTGGGCAGTTCCTTCCTCAACAACCTTTCGGGCTTGTTGATAAGATGCCATGGAGATTCCAGGCATAGCAGATGCTTCATTTACATTCAGAGCCTCAAACCCTTGACTCATCGTTTCGTGGATCTCCCCATCCATCTCAATGTATTTATAAGTAGCCAAATGGCTAACAAATATATCCTCCTCTCCGCAGATAGTAACGACTTGACCTTCCCACTCAAATTTTAACTTCTGGTGAAGGGTAGACGTTACTGCGCCAGCGGCATGAATCCATGGTCTACCCAACAAACAGCTGTAGGCAGGCTGAATGTCCATCACGTAGAAGGTCGTTTTGAAAGTTTGTGGGCCAATCGTTATAGGCAACTCAATCTCTCCCAGAACCGATCTTTTAGAACCGTCAAAGGCTCTCACTACCAGGTTGCTGGGGCGTAATGCCAACCCTTCATACTCTAGCTTCACAAGGGCCTTTTTAGGAAAGACATTGAGGGATGATCTCGTGTCTACCAGTACATGGGAAAGGACTGCACCTTTACATTCCATGGTGATGTGCAAGGCCTTGTTATGATTGCGGCCTTCCGTAGTCAAATCCGTGTTGGTGAACCCTAGCCCATTGCTAGCAGTAACATTTCCGACTATAGCTTCCAACTGATTGACCGTGATCTCTTCCGGCACATAAGCTGCGTGCAAGACTTTGAGTAGTGCATTCCGATGGGCCTCGGAGCACATGAGCAATGATAGAATAGAGATCTTGGAAGGCGTCTGGTGAAGCTGGTCCACTATTTTGTAATCACTCTTCTTGATGATTCTCATGAATTCATCAACTTCTTGATCAAAGGGTGTTTTCACAGCTTCTTTAACAGCTTGATCTTCCTGTACCAAGCTCTTCCCTTTTGCCTTGGCAGCAGCTTCTGCTTCGGCAGTGGGTCTTTGAATTTGTGGAGCAAAGAGACGTCCGCTTCGAGTGAAGCCTCCGCCTCCTCCCACATTGTCTATTTGTGGTGCAGGTGTTGATGATTCGAGAGTTATTCTTTGTCCTTCGCAGTATAGATCAGAGCCGTAATGCCAAGGGATGGCATTACTGCTTTCATAAGGTATTGGCCCAGGCACTGTGATAGTGACTGGACTGATGGCAGCTGCAGAAGGGACCATGATAGTCTGTGGATCATAATATATTGTGACTGGTGCTCTGATGGGAGTGGCACTTTGTGAGTTGTAGGCGGAATTGTTTTCAAGATCATAATAAATTGTAACGGTTGAGACATCCTCATTGTTTGCTGCTGATGTTGTAGGAGACATTGTTGGAAAGATGGGTGTTGTTGTTGTAGGAGATTCAAAATGAAGTGGTGCTGAAGTTGTAGAAGGAATGCTTGTTGATATCTGGTCAGTTGAAATGATAGATGAAGCATTTGTTGACGAAGCTGAAAAGTTGTCGGGAACAATGGTTGTTGCAATTGTAGGAGATACTGGAATTGTTGCTGATGAGATTGCTGGGTTTGTAGGAAATGATGTTGTAATCTGAAGCAGGCCACTCCGGATGAGGCCATCTATGCCATCCCTCAGGTTATCACAACCATTCACTGAAATGTTGCAGTAAGCACAACCTAACTCACATCCTGGGAACATTTGACATTCGAGGAGTTGAGCTTTGATCTCTACCAACGGTGTCCGAATCTGACCCACACTGGTTATTAAATAAGACAGCTTGTCCTCTTCAATAGCATTGATTCTGGGACCTCTGTGGTGTGGCATAGGGTTTTTGTTAACATTTGGTGGTGGTGCAAAATTCAGAGCCTTAGAGTCTACCAAGTCTTGTACCTTCATGTGCAAGGCTCTGCACTTCTCTGTACTATGGCCAGGTGCATTTGAATGAAAAGCACATCTGGCGTTGGAATCGTAGTTTCTGGGTAGACAATTAGGGTCTGGAGGTGCCAACGTCCTTAGCTCAACTAGGTTGAGTTTCAAGAGTTGTGGCAGTAATGTTGCATATGGCATGGGGATTGGATCAATCACCCTATTGGCCTGAGATGGCCTCTGCTGAAATGGCCTTTGCTGATTGTTGCTGTTGGTATTGTTGTAGTTTCTTGGAGGATACTGAGTTTGTTACTGATACTGAGGTTGTTGCTGATAATTTTGTTGCGGTGGTTGATAAGCTGGTTGTGGATGAGCTGGAGCGGGAATGGTGACTGCTGCCACAGACCTATGAACATATTGGGGCCTGCCCCTGCTGGTGTGGATAGCATTGGTCTTGCCAGTTCTTCTCGGGCCCACAAAAGGCTTCCTTGTATTGCTGGATGAGCTGGCACCGTTGTCAAAAATTTTGCCCATCTTTAACAGGCTCTCAATTCTTTCCCCAGCTATGACAACATCTGCAAAGCTGGTTGAAGAGAAGGCAGCTAGCCTGTCAATGTATGTTCCTTGGAGGGTGTTCATAAACATATCTGCCATTTCCCTCTCTGACATAGGTGGCTGAACAGCAGCAGCCAATTGCCTCCATCTCTGGGCATACTCTCGGAAACTTTCTCTAGACGACTGTGACATTCCCATTAGGAGGGTCCTGTTGGGTGCCATATCCAAATTGTATTGATATTTTCTAATGAAAGCCTCTGCCAAATCCTTCCAACACCTGATGGTTGCTCTAGTCAGGTGGGAGTACCATTCCCTTGACGCTCCAGTTAAGCTATCCTCAAAATAAAACATCCATAGCTTCTCGTCCATGGTATATGCTTTCAACCTCCCTAGAAAGGATTGTAAATGGGTCCATGGGCAAGAAGTCCCGTTGTACTTTTCAAAACAAGGAGGCTTAAACTTATGGGGAATCCTGACCCCGTCTACCAAGCCCATGTCCATAACATCAAAACCCAAAGAGTTTTGAGACTCTAAGGATCTTAATTTCTCAGCTATCTCATCCAACCTTCTGTCATAAGCTTCCTCCCCAGCTCCCATCACTGTGAACTGATCTTCCTGGGGGTCTTCTTGCAGTACTCTGCCTGCAGTGGCAGTCCCTTGAACATTTGCAGGAATGTTGATTTCTGGATGGAGGTGGGGTCCAAATACAGGGGGATTGACATGAGGTTGGACCCTTTCATTGATTGCTTGTTCCAGCAGTCCCTACATGGGGTTCTTCCTGATTCTGCCTTTCTACCATGGCTCTCAACCTCTCCTGACTCTGAGCCATATTGTTCATTACCTCCATAAACTGTGTCATTTGATTCCTCATTTCTAGCCTTTCATTGGCCATTTGGTTCCTGACCTCAGTAAGGTCCTGTTGTACCTGGTCCATTTGTATCCCCGGAAGGTTGTTGCGGGTTGGATATCTATGTGGACGGTTGAGTGGGAACACCCTACGTCGAGCAATAGTTCCGGAAATCACAACAGAGTTAGCAACAACAACACGATAAAACCTGCAAAACAAGCAAAAGGATTAGTATGCAATGCAGTATGCCTATTTGTTTTCAAGGTATCCGGGCTTGGCATTTGGTTTTGACCCTTCCAGACCCTTGAAGATGTTGCTGAGGTTGCTTGAAAGAAACTCAGATAAAACAAACTGATACATATATTACAAAACCAAATGATACATAGTTTGTTTCTTTTTACAGTCCAGGCCCTCTGAGGGGTCAAAATACAACATAAGAAAACAAAAGTACATGAAATGAAAACAACAACAAGCAAAAGTCAAACACCAAGACCAAACTCATCCTCCTGAACTTCCTTGAGAAGTGCCTCAGTCACAGGATCAGCCGGACGCTCTGTAAGATTCCTGATAAGGAGATTCCTGGTAGTAACAGCTACAGTTAGCTTCTTGTGTTGACTCTGGTCTTTTGACCTCTTCACTCCAGCTCTGATCTTCAGCTCTGAAATCTCTCTCTGGGCTGCTGCCAGGGCTTCCTGTTGCTCTTTTACACTAGCTTCTAGTTGCTCAATCTTATCCTGAGTCCTTTTATCTTCCAGAGTACGAGCTTCGGTGATCCTGATCCACCTAGCTTGACTTTCCTTCAGATACAAATCAGTCCTGGCCTTCTGGAACTGGGCTTCCTTGCAGGCATTCTTCAAGATCTGTTCCCCAGCCCTAGACTTCTTAATGTAATCTTCAGACTTCTCAATCCTATCCAGATGCTCTATCTTCAATTTTTCCAACCTTTCAATATCCAATCTACCATCACTCCTCTCCCAGAGGGTCTTCTGTAGAGCCTGGGTCAACTTCTCATTTCTCTCTTTCAATTTCTCAAACTCCTCTAAACTGACAGTTGCTGGAGGTGGTGTTGTGGAAGGTCCAGGCATATCTTCAACAGTGAAGGGCATTCCTGTAATTTGAGCTCTGGTATGGGACCACTCATAGTACTGTGCTGATGCCACATTGTTGCACTTCCCAAGGATGGTTACCCCCTTAGTCTGCACATTATCCCAGGCCCAAGCTGCTTGCCTGACAACAGCCAAGTTAGGCTTGATTTCACAATAAAGGGTCTCAGTCAGATCCTGTGCCCTAGGAGGATGGACTAATGCATAGCCCAGCTGTCTCTTGAATAGCAGAGGATTAAAATTGATGCACCCTTTCACTCCAATCAGAGGCACATTGGGAAATTGCCCACAACTTGTAATGATGTCTCTGCCCTTAGTACTCTGAGTACACCATCTGATGTCATCTGAGGTTAGAGCAACAAGTCTCTTAGCCCAGTTCTTCTGTTGGTGGGGGTTCAAGAATGCATCAGTCTTTGACAAATGCTTGAGTAGCCAGGTATGGAACAAAGGAGCACAGCATCTCACTGATCTTCCCCTTTGCTTTTCATTCCTTTGATGAACGGAGTAGTAAAGATCTCCCAGTAAGGTGGGTACTGGGTTTCTTAGGATGAAAAGATGGATTGCACTCTTGCTAACAAACCTAGGCTCATCTACAAATAAAATGACCCCATATATGCTAAGGGCCAACAGAGCACAGACTGCTTTCCACTCCCCCAGGGAGGCCTTCAGACTAGCCTGAGAAGTCAAGAAATCCAGATGAAAACCAGAGATTCCAGCCTTAGATGTCAAATTCTGCCCAATCAAAACTGGTTCTAGATGTAGTGCTTTTGCTATCTCCTCATTACTTGGGAAAGCCATCTCAGGATTGAAGGGAATTCCACCCCTGATGGGTACACCAACCAATGAGGAGTACTCCTCCAACAAGGGTCCCAACTGAAAGTTCTGAAATGTGAAGCATCTCAGAGGGGGATCATAAAACTGCAGACAAGTATGTATCAAGCTCCTCTGTGAAGGGTCCAAATCCAAAACCACATCAAGGATTCCTCCATAATGTTCTCTAAAAAGTGGTATATGGTCTGGAGTGATCAGGGTCTGAATCCTCCTGATGCTAGCTAGCTCAGGTTCAAAGAAGTGGTAGGAGATGTTACTTTTCTTTGGTGCCATGTTGATGAAGAAAAGCTGAGACAGATGCTGATGATGTTACTGAAAATGGGCCTCTGACAGGCTGAGACTGATGATGCAGATAGCAGATAGCTGAAGTAGATACTAGTGAAGATAGGCCTAAGCTGATGATGGGGTCAAAACCAAGCCAGAATGATAGGATGGATACCCTGAAAAACAAATAAACACATGTTAAAATGATGCAATGAGGATGTATGCAAATGATATGCAAGGGTTTGTGACTGAGCTGGATCTGATCAAGTGCTCTGATATAAGTCTGTGTGTGTCAAGAAATCCAGATGGAGGTTCATAAATCCAGTAACCAAGGTGGGGGACTCAAATAAAGAGTCACATGTCCAGGGTTTAGAATCACAAGAACTGTTCCAACATGGAGTACTCTTAATCAAACAAAGTAACAGGGTATTCTGAGGTCAAGTGTACCTGCAAACCTGTAAACAGCCCAACCCCCTCACAGGTGGTGTTCTAAAACAAGGATCCTCAGACTTGGATCAGTTATGAGAAGTGTAAACACTTCTAACCCGGAGGCACAGTGTTTACAATAACCATAAAGGATCCTCCTCTAATTCACCTCAGTTTCTGAAGGTCAATACTAAAGGTCATCCAGACTTAGCAGGCTTCCCAGATAGCCCTAGTATTGCAGGAAATCTGCAACACAGAGTTCTCAAGAAGAAACCCATATCTGAACCGTGTTTCATATTCCCGCACCAGACCGAGATGGAATGGGAAAGAATATGAACCACTCTAGCCTAGGTGTCTCTCAGGTCCCAGGTATAGGACCTTAACTCTCAATAGAACCCCACCCACCAAAACAAAACCAGATCCAGCCAGACAGCATGACAGTATGATATAATTCAAAGCTATAAAGAAAGCAATAAAGCAACTGTACATAAAGCAGTAAGATACATATACAAACACAAATAGCACATAACACCCCAGTAAACACAAATCAATCAAGCGCTAGGAGGAACCCACTAAAAGAACCAGAAGCCCTAGTTGCAGTATAAGTTTCCCCAGCAGAGTCGCCAAGCTGTCGCTCCCACTAAATGAAGCCAAGTCAGATAGGGTACAGACGCGAACGGTCGGCGAAGGGGACAATGAGAACACACAGCAGTGAACTCACTGGAGATGAAAAGAGTCGCCAGCTAGGCATTTTTATCCCGGAGGAAAGGCAATGCTGCATAGACCTAGAAAAAGATGGATAAGACGGTTGCGAACCAGAGAGACTGAGAAAGGGGGTTGGTTACAACCTGGGAAGGTATTAGCACCCAGATTGTCCGTCGTACTCGACGGGATCCACGCTTAAATGATTTGTGTTTTAAAGGGGTAGTGTCAGTGCAATTTGTATATAAAATAGCTGGAAAAGAATGTACAGGTGTCAGTGTATAGTGTGAAGTGTGTAAATGTACAGTGTCAGTGTGAGAACAAGAATGAAATGCTCATAATACTGAGGCTTGAAGAATGATGCTGGAAAGAGGGGAATATACAGAGACTTTTGTTCGATAACTGTTAAGTTATGCCTACGTATCCTCTCGTGCAATGAGGAAGTCAGAACACCGTAGTTCGACCCAAAGAGACTGAAAGATGAATTGACTTGTGAACTGCTTGCTTGTCTATGCTCAAGTGTATGACCTGTTTGGCTCAGGTGCGAACTGTCTTGCATTAGACGGAAGAAGCAAGTTCTCGTTTGTGAGTGAATGAGATGAGAAAAGAATCCCGGAGGAGACGATTATTGTTTGTTTTTGAGTTTTCAGTCTTTTATTGCTTTTGAAAGTTTGTCATAAGTTAATGAGCTTAAGCCTAAACCAATGGATTTAGTAAACTCATCACATCTTCCCTCTGATTAGGGGTAATGAGAGTACCTTAAGTGTGAAGTCAGATTCTCACACTTAATCACCCTTGATGCAGGATTAAGATCATTAACCTACTTGTGATTATTTAGATGTTTTTGTTGTTTTTGTTTAGTGTTGAGTAATGAGGTTAAGCCATAATCAGGGATTAAACAGACTCATTACACCATCCTAATATAAGGATAATAGATGAGAATGTTTAAGCTGAGGAAAGCTCCTCAGCTTAATCCATGATTAGGGATTAAACTCATGACAAAACAAGCCTTTGATTAAGTGGATTTTATTTAATGATATGATGAAGAAGTTATTTTTATGATTTGTAAGACAACTTGAGGGGGACTTGTCCATTAACACTAGGGTTAGTCCTTCTTAACCAATTAAGGAAGAATTATGACCCTAATGCAAGGCCCAAGTTACAAGTGTAATGTCTTGATGATTATTAAGTGGATTGATTGAGAGATTTAAACACATTAAGGGTTTAACACTTAGGATTAAAGTTATACACTCCATCCTAATAGAAGGATGCAGGCATAAGCTTAATCACAAAACCTTAAAGCTTTTAGAGTTTAGTCCCTGATTATGAGATGAGAAGAGAAGACTCAAAAGAGACACAAAGGTAAAACTAAGAGGGGAGACTAATCAAAACCCTAATCATTGTCATGCTTGGTTGTTCCTAAGGTTTGTGAGGTTTTAGAAAGAAATCTTCAATGGAACCACCAGGAAGCAGATGAAAAGGATCAAGAGAAGCAAAGCAACTTGCTTCATTCAAAAAGTCAAGTCACTTGAAGAAAGAAAGTAAGAAGAAGAAGAATGAGCAAGCTCAATCTCAAGCATATACAAAAATACAGTAAGGATGCATAAAAGAGATGAAGAGAAGTCATGAGAAGTAAAGGCAAATTCACTTCTCAAAGTCACTTACCACCTGAAAGGTTAGAAAAGAAATGCAATGCAATGCAAAAATGGGATGGAATGACATGATGCAAACAAAAACCAGAAGCACATTCATGATGTTAATGATGCTATGAGATGCTACAAACATGAGACAACAAATGGAGATGATCATACAAGCTCATGGATGCAAATGGAGCAAGTTAAGAAACATGAACATTCATGAAAAGTTATGAGATGCATATGACATACAACATGGCAAACACATGATGCAATGATCAAACATGCTTTTAATATGTCTTATGATGTCAAATGAATCAAATGGATGCTTGAAATGTCAAGGCAAGTCATGTTATGCAAGCAAATGCAAGATGAATGCATATGGAAGCCCAAATTAGGGTTTATGATCAAAGCATCAAACACAAACCAAAATCAGAAGCAAACAACATTATAAAAAAAATAGAAAATGCACTCAAAGGACCCCTAATCCTATACTAACCCACTGCCCAAAGGAGAGGTTTCAACTCTTAACCAAATTCAAGTTATGATTTTCCTAAGTTTTCTAGGGTTTTAGGGTTCCTTAACAAGAAAATTACCAAACAAAAGGAAAATGAAAGATCAAATCAAGGCCATTTAATCTCACAAACTACATGCTAAACACAATGCAATGCAAAAAGAAGCAAGGTCCAACTCTTTAGGGTTAGGCAGAAATGATTTTTGGAAGATTGGATCAAAATAATGCATCAAAATGATTTTAATTCAATGAAAAATTCTCAAAATGCATCAAGATCAAAAAATAAATTTGGTTTCAAGGTTGGACAATGTTTCTAAATGTTTTTAAAGATTTCATGAATTTTTTGGTGATTTTTAAATACCTAAAAGTATTTTTAATTAATTAATTTTCATTAATTAATTAAAAAGAAACTTTTAAATATTTAAAAATACTTTTTTAATGCTAAAAATAAAAGTAAAAATATTTTTATGTTCTGAAATTAAATAATAACTTGTACAAAAAATTTCAGATTTTTTAATGTATTTTTGCTATTTTAAATAAATTGTATAAAACAAATGAATTAATATGAAAATAAAATGAATTTAAAAGCTGAAAAAGAAAAGTCAACAGATCTGATGGCCCTCATTCAAACTCAAACACGCGCGCATTGACTTGGCGCCAGATCCCACGGCCAGCATTCAAACCTGGCTAATTAATGATTATGCCCTAATCACACCCCTAATTACTTTCAGGCGACCGGAACAGTGTTCCGGTCGTCTTCTCCGATCACCCAAAACTTCAAACTCACTCTAAACGCTTCTAAAATGACATCTAATTAAACAGAAATGATCCCCACTCAAACACGAATCAAAACCCCCAATCAAAACATATTTATCACTCCTAAAATGGCTGAATCGAATCAAACAAAACCTAGGGCAAAAAGTTTCAGAAGCAGATTAAACTCTCATCTCTCCACTATTTTCAAAACCAATAACATATTCATGACCAGAGAGGCATATAGAACAACTTAGGAACTTTAAAAATCATTTCTGGAAAAAAAGTTCTTGAGCTACCTGAGTTTTAAAGCTTTCAGTTTACAGCTTCCTGGCCTCTCCTCTTGATGCAATCCACTCCTCTTGGTCCCTTGATGATGTCTGGATGCTTAGAAGGAGCTGGTGTTGGCTGGTTTGAGAGTTTGAACAGGTTCTGTTCAAGCTCAGGTAGGAATCGTGTTTGGCTTATGTGGTGTTTCAAGGGTGAATGAAGGCAGGGAAATGATCAGGAGGATGTGGTGATGAGTTCTATGAAGTTTGTTTTTTAGTTTGTGGCTTGCTTTCTGAGTTTCGAAGGCTTTTGCTTCAAGGGTGGAAAATGAGAATGCTATGCTCTTGCTGGTTTCAGGCCTGTGTCTTGTGTTGTTTGGCTTGCCATTTGTTTGTATAAACTAATCCTATTGGTCAGAGGATGTGACATGCCCTTTATTGATAGGTGTGGTAGCTTTTGCCAAAATGTCAACTTCTTGTAAGAGGGGCATGGGTCATGTTCCAGCCAAGTACAAGGGCTATGGGCTGCGCAGCATGGTGTGAGGGAAAGGCTAGGATGGTTCAGTAGCCAAGGCAGCAAGTGGGTGAAGTGTGATGATGGTTTTTGCAACTTGCTTGCTTTTGCTTTTCATGAAAATATCTTGCCTCACAAGCCATGAAACATGTGATCTCTTTGGTCCAATCTGAACTTTAGGACTTATATGATGCTTGTGTAATGGTTTGATATCAACTAGAAGTCACAAATGCCTTTGGTACAAGATTTTGCAAATTTCTCATTTGGTGCATAACTTGAAATTTAGTGATTTTAGCCAACTTTGATGAACCATAACTTTTGATCCAAGATGAATTAGGTCATGTTCTTGTACTTTTTGAAAAGGGAAAGATCTAATCTACAACTTTCATGACCAAAGTTTTTCCATTTGAAGCATTTTTGAATCAAAAAGTAAGGGTTGAAAAAGTGGCATAAAATGACATTCCATTAAAAGTCAACTTTGCCCAAAAAAGTCAACTTTGCAAAAACTTGTAATTCTTGAATTTTGTGAACTTCAAACTTCTTCTATGATCAAATAAAGATCAAATACACTCAAAATGATGAAGATCACCCCTTGGTTGGGTCATTGGGGGCCTCAGATGCCCTGATTTTGCACTGACTTGTCCAGAAAGTCAACTCTTGATCAGATGACTTCCTCAAGGAGTTTCTTCATGAAAATTGATATGCATACTCCCTATACCATATAGAGACCAATAGAAACAAGAATGACCAAAAATTTTGGAGTTATGGCCTCTGAAACCAAAACCCTAATTTTAGGTCATCTGTGCAGTCAAGCCTGGCTCTGCTTCCATACCAATCCCAGTTCTTGTGATTCTTTGGAATTTTTGACTTTGAGAGGATGTAATGTGATACTTGAACTCATATGGATCCCTTTGAAGTGATTGATGACCTTTGGAGTGGCTCAAGAAGCTCTTGGATTGCCCAGATCACAAACCCTAGATGCAGATGGCTTTGAATCTATGCAGTGAATCAAAATTGAGTCATGAGATGTTATGATTGTGTCTATGCATATGAGGAGATCACAAGCCATGGTGAATGGGTGAGGGCAAATTTGGGGTGTTTACAGTGTGAAGAGGTCAAAGGACCAGAGTCGACACAAGAAGCTAACTGCAGCTGTTGCTACCAGGAATCTTCTCATCAGGAACCTCACAGAGCGTCCAGCTGATCCTGTGACTGAAGCACTTCTAAAAGGAAGTTCAGGAGGATGAGTTTGGTCTTGGTGTCTGACTTTTGCTTGTTGTTGCTTTCGTTTCATTGTACTTTTCCCTTTTGTGTTGTATTTTGACCCCTCAGGGGCATGTATTGTAAAAAACAAACTATGTATCATTTTCTTTTTGTAATATATGTGTTGGTTTGTTTTATCTGAGTTCTTTCAAGCAACATCAAAAGCATATTCCTCAGGGGTCTGGAAAGGTCAAAACCAAAGTGCCAAGCCGGATACCTTGGAAACAAATGAGCATACTGCATTGCATACTAACCTTTGTTTTGTTTTGTAGGTTTTTATTTTGTTTGTTACTAACTCTGTTGTGGTTCAGGAACTATTGCTCGACGACGGGTGTTCCCACTCAACCGTCCACACAGATATCCCACCCGCAACAACCTTCCGGGTATACAGATGGACCAGGTACAACAGGACCTTACAGAGGTCAGGGCCCAAATGGTCAATGAAAGACTTGAAATGAGGAATCAGATGACTCAGTTTATGGAGGTGATGAATGGATTGGCACAGAGCCAAGAGAGATTAAGAGCCTTGGTAGAGAGGCAGACCCCGGAGGAACCCCATCTAGGGACTGGGGGAACGAGCAACAATGACAGGTTTCAGCCTCATGTCAACCCACCTGTGTATGGCCCTCATCTTCATCTAGAGATCAACATCCCTGTTAATACACAAGGGAATGCTACTACAGGAAGGGTACTGCAAGAAGACCCCCAGGAAGATCAGTTCACTGTGATGGGAGCTGGGGATGAAGCCTATGACAGAAGGCTAGATGAAATTGCTGAAAAGCTAAGGTCCCTGGAGTCTCAAAACTCCTTGGGTTTTGATGTTATGGACATGGGCTTAGTGGACGGGGTCAGGATTCCCCACAAGTTTAAACCTCCATGTTTTGAGAAGTACAACGGAACCTCCTGTCCGCGAACCCATTTGCAATCCTTTCTGGGGAGGCTGAAGGCATATACCATGGATGAAAAGCTATGGATGTTTTATTTTGAGGATAGCTTAACAGGAGCTTCAAGGGAATGGTACTCTCACTTGACTAGAGCAACCATCAGGTGCTGGAAGGACCTGGCTGAGGCCTTCATTAGACAATACCAGTACAACTTGGATATGGCTCCCAACAGGACCCTCCTGATGGGAATGTCACAATCATCCAGAGAAAGCTTCCGGGGATACGCCCAAAGGTGGAGACAGCTTGCTGCTGCTGTCCAACCACCCATGTCGGAAAGGGAGATGGCCGACATGTTTATGAACACCCTCTAGGGGACATACATTGATAGGCTAACTGCCTTTTCTTCCACCAGCTTCGCGGATGTAGTCATAGCTGGAGAAAGAATTGAGAGCCTATTAAAAATGGGCAAAATTTCTGACAATGGTGCAAGCTCGTCCAGCAACCCCAGAAAGCCTTTTGTGGGCCCAAGAAGAACTGGTGAAACTAATGCTATCCATACCAGCAGGGGTAGACCCCAGTATGTTCATAGGTCAGTGGCAGCTGTCACCATTCCCGCTCCAATTCATCCACAACCAGCATACCAACCACAGCAACAACCCCACTACCAGCAACAAGCTCAGTATCCACCTCAGAGAAATTATAACAACAACAACACCAGCAACAACAATTAGCAAAGACCGTTTCAACAGAGACCATCTCAGGCCAATAGGGTGATTGATCCGATCCCTATGCCTTATGCCACATTACTGCCACAACTCCTGAAACTCAACCTGGTTGAGCTAAGGACGTTGGCACCTCCAGATCCTGCCAGTCTACCCAGAAATTATGACGCCAGCGCCAGATGTGCTTTTCACTCCAACGCACCTGGCCACAGTACAGAGAAATGCAGAGCTTTGCACATGAAAGTGCAGGATCTAGTGGATTCCAAAGCTCTAAATTTTGCACCCCCGCCAAATGTTAATAAGAACCCTATGCCAAACCACGGAGGACCCAGAATCAATGCTATTGAGGAAGATAAGCCGTCTTACTTGATAACCAGTGTGGGGCAGATCCGGACACCTTTGGTAGAGATTAAAGCTCAACTCCTTGAATGTCAAATGTTCCCCGGATGTGAGCTAGGATGTGCTTATTGCAACATTTCGGTAAATGGGTGTGATAACTTGAGGAACGACATAGATGGTCTCATCCAGAGTGGCTTACTTCAAATCACAACATCAATTCCTACAAATCCAGCAATCTCCTTAACAACAATTCCCGAGTCTTCTACAACTGCAACAACAATTCCAAACAACTCTTCAATCTCATCAACAAATGCTTTTTCTGTCATTTCAACGGACCAAATATCAGCAAACATCCCTTCTACAACTTCAGCACCCCTTCATTCAGAATCTCCTACAACAGCAACACCCATCCAATCAACAATATCTCCTACAACATCAACAGCAAATAATGAAAATGTCTCAACGGTTACAATTTATTATGATCCTGCAAATGATTCTGCCTACAACTCACAAAATGCCACTCCTGTCAGAGCACCGGTTACAATATACTATGATCCACATACTATCATGGTCCCTTCTGCAGCTGCTATCAGTCCAGTCACTATCACAGTGCCTGGGCCAGTCCCTTATGAAAGCAATAATGCCATCCCTTGGCATTACGGCTCCGATCTATACTGCGAAGGACAGAAAATCACTTTGGAATCATCAACTTCTTCACCACAGATAGACAATGTGGGGGGAGGCGGAGGCTTCACTCGGAGCGGACGTCTCTTTGCCCCGCAAATTCCAAGACCCATTGCTGAGGCAGAAGCTGCTGCCAAAGCAAAAGGGAAGAGCCTGGTGCAAGAAGAACAAGTTGCTAAAGAAGCTTTGAAAACCCCTTTTGATCAAGAGGTTGATGAATTCATGAGAATCATCAAGAAAAGTGATTACAAGATAGTGGACCAGCTTCACCAGACACCTTCCAAAATCTCCATTTTATCATTGCTGATGTGCTCCGAGGCTCACCGGAATGCATTACTAAAAGTCTTGCACGCAGCTTATGTGCCAGAGGAGATTACCGTCAATCAGTTAGAGGCTGTGGTTGGAAATGTCAACGCTAGTCATGGACTAGGATTTACCAACACTGATTTGACGATGGAAGGCCGCAATCACAACAAGGCTTTGCACATTACCTTGGAGTGTAAGGGTGCAGTTCTCTCTCATGTATTGGTGGACACAGGGTCATCCCTCAATGTCCTGCCTAAGAAAGCCCTTGTGAAGCTGGAGTATGAAGGATTGGCATTACGTCCCAGCAACTTGGTAGTGAGAGCCTTTGACGGTTCTAAGAGATCAGTTCTGGGAGAAATTGAGTTGCCTATAACGATTGGCCCACAGACTTTCAAAACGACCTTCTTCGTGATGGATATACAGCCTGCCTATAGCTGTCTATTGGGTAGACCATGGATACACGCCGTTGGCGCCGTGATGTCAACCCTTCACCAGAAGTTAAAATTCGAGTGGGAGCCAAGTCGTTACTATTTGTGGAGAGGAAGATATCTTATTTAACCATCTGGCTACATACAAATACATTGAGATGGATGGGGAGATCCACGAAACTATGAGTCAAGGGTTTGAGGCTTTGAACATAAATGAAGCATCCGCTGTACCTGGAACCTCAATGACATCTTACCAACAAGCCCGAAAGGTTGTTGAAGAAGGGACTGCCCAAGGCTGGGGCAAGTTGCTACCTGTGGAGAAGAAGGAGGATAGATTTGGGTTGGGTTACAAACCAACTCAACAAGATCAAGCAGAGGCTGCTAAGAAGCCCAGTTTTGTCAGTGGGGGGATGCTCACCCCCGATGCAGTAAACAACTTGGAAGATGAGTTGGAGGATGAACGCAACCTGGAGAGCTGGATACGTCCAAGGATCCCGGGGAGCAGTATCTCAAACTGGTCTTCCCAGGAAATTATAAGAGTTACTCCTGCAGATTAATTATTATTTCCTGTATATTTTTTAGCATGCATCAAGTCTTGCATCTTGCCCAAGATGACAAGACTCATTTTGTAACCGGGCCATCTGTAATTTTGTGCAACAAGATTAATCAATGACAATCAGACATCTTTTGCAAATGAGTCTTTTTCTTTTCCGTTCACTGTTTTTCCATTTTTCTTTTTGTACAAAAATAAATGGCAATGTTTTCAAAATGACAACTTCATTTCACTTTTTTCTAAAACAAGATTAAAATCAATCACTAAAATGAACAAACTGAACCCTTGCAGAGAGTGCCTTCTAGACCGCACCGACAATAGCACGGCTATGACTTCGTATGACTTTGACAATCCAATCAATCAGGCTGATGAAGGGGTTGAAGAAGAGTATGAGCTTCCTGAAGAGCTAGCCAGGTTGTTGAGACAAGAGGAAAGGGTTATCACTCCTCATCAGGAGGAGGTCGAAACGATTAATCTTGGTACAGATGAAGACGTGAAAGAGGTTAAGATCGGGGCCTGCTTACAAGGCTCAGTGAAGAGACAACTGATTGACCTGCTTCAGGAATATGTGGAGGTGTTTGCTTGGTCTTATCAAGATATGCCAGGGTTGGACACCGACATTGTTATGCACAAGCTGCCTTTAAGAGAAGATTGTCCACCAGTTAAACAGAAACTACGCCGTACTCGCCCAGACATGGCAATGAAAATCAAAGAAGAGGTACAAAAACAGTGGGACGCCGGGTTCCTTGCTGTAACTAGCTATCCGCCGTGGGTGGCTAACATAGTACCTGTGCCTAAGAAAGACGGCAAAGTGAGGATGTGTGTTGACTACCGGGATCTGAACAGGGCAAGCCCGAAAGATGATTTCCCATTACCTCACATTGATGTATTGGTGGATAATACGGCTCAGTTCTCGGTGTTCTCCTTCATGGACGGATTTTCAGGATACAATCAGATCAAAATGTCACCTGAAGACATGGAGAAGACAACTTTCATCACACCCTGGGGCACGTTCTGTTACAAGGTGATGTCATTCGGACTGAAGAATGCTGGTGCAATGTATCAACGGGCTATGGTGACATTATTCCATGATATGATCCATAAAGAAATCGAATGTTATGTGGATGACATGATTGCCAAGTCCCTCACAGAAGAAGACCACCTGGTAAATCTGCTGAAGCTATTCAAGCGTCTGAGGAAGTACCAACTCAAGTTAAACCCCAACAAATGCACATTCGGGGTGCGATCTGGTAAGCTGCTGGGATTTATTGTAAGCGAGAAAGGGATTGAAGTTGACCCTGATAAAGTCAAAGCTATTCAAGAGATGCCTGCACCAAAGTCAGAAAAAGAAGTTTGAGGGTTCTTGGGACGATTGAACTACATTTCACGGTTCATATCTCATCTCACAGCAACCTGTGAACCTTTGTTCAAACTGTTAAGAAAAGAACAAACGGTCAGGTGGAACAAAGACTGCCAGAAGGCTTTTGACAAGATCAATGAGTACTTACAAGAGCCTCCAATCCTTATGCCTCCAGTCGAAGGAAGACCTCTGATAATGTACTTGACAGTATTAGAAGAGTCAATGGGGTGTGTGCTGGGCCAACATGACGAGTCTGGTCGAAAAGAGTATGCAATATACTACCTAAGCAAAAAGTTTACCGACTGTGAACAACGTTATTCACTGCTCGAGAAAACTTGCTGTGCTTTAGCGTGGGCTGCTCGCCGACTGAGACAGTATATGTTGACCCACACTACTTTATTGATTTCAAAAATGGACCCAGTCAAGTACATTTTCGAGAAGCCAACACTTACCGGACGGGTTGCAAGATGGCAAATGATCCTCACGGAATATGACATCCAGTACACATCTCAGAAAGCCATCAAGGGCAGTGTATTGTCTGAATATCTTGCTGAGCAACCTATTGATGATTACCAGCCTATGAGATTTGACTTCCCTGATGAAGACATCATGTTCATAAAAGCAAAAGATCATGAAGAGCCTGTTCACACTGAAGGGCCTGACCCAGAAGAAGGATGGACTATGATGTTTGATGGGGCTGTTAACATGAATGGTCGTGGTGTTGGTGCAGTACTCATTACACCTAAGGGAGTTCACATGCCTTTCTCGGCGAAACTCACTTTCAACTGCACTAACAACGAAGCTGAATACGAAGCTTGCATTATGGGTCTTGAGGAAGCCATTGACCTCAGGATCAAGACATTGACGGTATTCGGAGATTCAGCTCTGGTAGTCAATCAAACCAACGGCAAATGGTACATACACCAAGATCATCTGATACCTTACAGGGATTATACAAGGAGGTTATTGACTTTCTTTACAACAGTCAAGCTTGAGTATATCCCTCGGGACGAGAATCAGTTCGCAGATGCGCTGGCTACCATTTCATCCATGATCAAAGTTCAAGCTGCCAACTTTGTACCACAAATCTCGGTGTCCAGACTTGACAGACCAGCATATGTGTTCGCAGCAGATGTTGTCAAAGATGATAAGCCTTGGTTCCATGACATTAAGTGCTTCTTGGAGGATCAAACATACCTACCTGGGGCATCTTCCAATGATAAGAAGACTGTGAGAAGGCTTGCTGGTAGTTTCTTTCTGAACGCTGATGGTTCCCTGTACAAGAGAAACTTTGATATGGTACTTCTCAGATGTGTTGATAGAACGGAAGCAGACTTGTTAATGCACGAGGTGCACGAAGGATCCTTTGGTACCCATGCTGGAGGACATGCAATGGCCAAAAAGTTGCTAAGATCAGGTTATTATTGGATCACAATGGATGCTGACTGTTGTGCCTACGCCAGAAAATGTCATAAATGCCAGATTTATGCGGATAAGGTGCATGTGCCTCCCAATCCTTTGAATGTGATGTCGTCACCTTGGCCCTTTGCTATGTGGGGGATTAACATGATTGGCAAGATTGAACCGACTGCTTCAAATGGCCACAGATTCATCCTGGTTGCTATTGATTATTTCACCAAGTGGGTCGAAGCAGCTTCATATGCAAATGTTACAAGACAAGTGGTAGCCAGATTTCTGAAGAGAGATATCATCTGTCGATACGGAGTTCCCGAGCGAATCATTACTGATAATGGTTCCAATTTAAACAACAAAATGATGGTAGAGCTGTGTCGGGACTTCAAGATTCAACACCACAATTCTTCTCCTTACAGGCCAAAGATGAACGGCACTGTTGAGGCAGCTAATAAGAATATCAAGAAGATTGTGCAGAAGATGGTAGTCACATACAAAGACTGACATGATATGCTACCATTTACCTTGCATGGGTACCGCACGTCAATCAGAACATCCACCGGGGAAACACCGTATCAGCTTGTGTACGGTATGGAAGCAGTCCTACCGGTTGAAGTCGAATTACCCTCCCTACGAGTATTGATGGATGTAAAGCTGAACGAAGCAGAGTGGGTCCGGGCCCGATACGAACAACTAAGTCTGATTGAAGAGAAGAGGTTGGCTGCAATCTGTCATGGGCAGTTGTATCAGAAAAGAATGAAGAAAGCCTTCGATCAGAAAGTCAGGCACCGAGAGTACCAAGTAGGAGATCTTGTGCTAAAAAGAATCCTCCCTCCGCATACAGACCACAGGGGCAAGTGGACTCCGAATTATGAAGGACCATTTGTAGTAAAGAAGGTTTTCTCGGGTGGAGCACTGATGCTCAGCACCATGGATGGTGAAGATTTCCCGTCCCCTGTGAATTCAGATGCAGTTAAAAAATACTTCGCATAAAAATGACCCGCTGGACACAAAAACAGAATGTAAGTCCAGGCAAAAATAGGGCATCCCGGCGAGTCAAAAACAGAATAAAAGACTCGGGCAAAAATAAGGGAAAATAAACAAAAAAATGTACACCCGCTGAGTTGAAAAGCCGCATTGGACAACTCGGGCAAAAATGGGTATCCTGATGGATTGAAAACCCGAAAGGGCGGTCCATGCAAAATAAGGGAATGAGCGAACAACTGCATTCTGAATTCGTCTGTATCACCTACAACTTGGTAAACCTCGAAAGGATCAAGCTTCTCTCAGAATCAGCCTTCTTCAGAAAGCAAGACAAGAAGAACGTCAAAAGTCATACGAGTCATAGCGAAGGGGAAGCTCCTCGAAGCGTCGTCAACATTGCCAGCACCTTTTTGTTTCTCAATTTATAACAATCTCCTCATTTAGGGGATTTGTTTCTTTGACTGTATCTTGCCAATTCAAGGGCACATGAATTAATAAAATCAGATTTTTGAGTCACACGTTGTCTCGTACTCTTTTATTTGCAAAAATGTCTGATGTCATTAAGATACTGATTGCATAAATACAGATGCTTTTCTTCTAAAAATACGTGCTTGCAGGAAATATACTTACTCCCGGGAGTGTCTAAACTCCTACGACGGAATCCAGTAAGGGATACCTCAGGATTACCTCTGCGTTTCTCTGTCTTTTCAGGATTGCAGGTATTCAAAATGCGACACGGGGCATGCAAGCTTCATCCCAGCAAGCTGGCAAATCAGTACTCACTCAGTCTTAGCATCCAAAGTGTTCTCTCCCCAGCTGAGTTGCCATTTGTTACTTCTCCCAGCCGAGGTGCCAATCATTCTTCTTCCTCAGCCAGGTACAAAAGCCAGGGAACCACTTCCCCACAGAGCTTCAGCCTCTATCCAGAAGAGCAACGCATGGAGGGATCACAACAGAGTGACGAAAGCTTCTACAAACCCCAGCTGGGTCTTTCTTTTACTGGAATAGGTCTATCATTGACCCATTTCCCCAAGCAGAATCATATACGTTAGATCCACCAATGATCTCATCCCCAACTGGGATGTCCACTTCAAACAGATCGACCAGAGATCTTCATGGCAGCGGGATCCGAATCCCGGATCGTTATCTTTGTATAATCATGGCATTCGCATCATATTTTTCCCACAGAGCGTAGCATTCCGTCCAATACGGAGCATTACGGAAAAAATCAAACATATTGCATAATCATAAGCCATGTTCTGAATCAAACACTTGTGAACAATGACAACCCGTCAAAAATATACAGAATGCTCCCCAGATTCCCCAACGGAGAGCTAATGCTGAAGCAGTTGCCTTGCATTCGCGAACATCAGTATATACTCCTTGTGGCACCCATCCGTGTCATATCCCCAGCATAAAGCCAAAGCGTCCCCTTTTCACTCACAGATACTCATATGTACAATTCCTTGACACTCGTCCGTGTCACCTTCCCAAACACAGTTACCTAAACACTTTGTATATCAGATACTTGTTTATATTATACTTTTCTCCTTTTTGACACTCGCCCGTGTCACTCTTCCCAGCAAGTTAAACACTCATCTATACACCGCTCATACTTGTTACTCTTATACAGATACTCGTCCGTATCTTGTATACACCACTTTTACATCCCCGCAGATTCGGCACTAGTCCTTGTTCTTTGTTAACCAGTTGGTACTCGTCCGTACCATCATCTCAGAACATGCGTCAAGCGTTTGTTTCTACCTGATACTCGTCCGTATCATAGTCTTAAGGATGTTCGTCCGCATCTTTAATCCATACACTGAGTCAAACACTCTTGTCTTCTTGAATATAGACACTCGTCTGTGTCTACTATTCCCCAGAGGAGTCCCCTCAGATTCAACACTCGTCCGTGTTCCTTGTTAACTAGTTGATACTCGTCCGTATCATCATCTCTGAACACGTGTCAGTATTTGTTTCTACCCGATACTCGTCCGTATCGTAGTCTTAGGGATGCTCGTCCGCATCTTTAATCTATACACAGCGTCAAAACACTTATGCCTTTTATTTCCTGGATATAAACACTCGTCCGTGTTTACTATTCCCCAGTAGATCGCCAGCAAAGCAAATTTTCTTTTCCATTTGACATTCGTCCTATGTCCTGACTCTGAGAGCAGCCGTACCCTGCTAGGTGATCGTCCTTCACCTCTTGATGATCGTCCTTCGTCATGCTCATCCGATGGCCGTCCCCATCGTTGACTTTTCCTATCCGACATTCGTCCTATGTCGTGATATTTAGCAGCCGTCCCCTGCTAGGTGATCATCCTTCACCTTTTGATGATCGTCCTTCATCATTTTATCCGATGGCCGTCCCCATCGTTGATATTTGTTATCTGACATTCGTCCTATGTCATGATAAACCTTGAGAGCAGCCGTCCCCTGCTAGGTGATCGTCCTTCACCTCTTGATGGTTGTCCTCCATCATGCTCATCCGATGGCCGTCCCCATCGTTGACCTTTTATCCGGCATTCGTCCTATGTCGCGATATTTTCGGCAGCCGTACCCTGCCAGGTGATCGTCCTTCACCTTTGATGACCGTCCCTCATCTTATCCCCAACAGAGCAGTCGTCCCCTGCCAGGTGATCGTCCTTCACCTTTTTATGACCGTCCCTCATCATTATTTCATTTATTCTTTAACCCGATGGCCGTCCCCGTCGTGGTCCCTTTTCCTTTTCCTGATGATCGTCCTTCATCAGTTTAGCCCGATGGCCGTCCCCATCATCGGTTACCTTACTTTATGAACTTGATGGCCGTCCCCATCATTTTTCATTAATCCCCAGAGAATCTTATAGCTTTATATGGTGGCCGTCCCCATCATAATCCCTTTTATCCCCAACATGTCGGTCGTCCCCGTCATTGCTTTATTTCCCGCACTTTTTCCAGCATGTCGGCCGTCCCCGTCATTGCTCTTTCCCCAGCAGTCGTCCTCTGCTCGACGGTCGTCCTCCGTCGCCCACACTTTACAATATACTTTATTTTCTTTTGCAATCTATATCCCTTTTCTTCTTCATTCGGTGAGTGCAAATTTAGGACTGTCTTTGGTATTCAACCACAAGTTATCTCGTTTGCCTGTTAAGTCGTTGCTTACATCCTGCACAACTAACTTATGTTTGAATAGAGGCAGCTGTAAACACCCCAAATTTGCCCTCACCCATTCACACCATGGCTTGTGATCATTTCATATGCATAAGTTCAATCATAGCATCTCATATTACATTTTTGAATCATTGCATTGGTTCAAAGTCATCTGCATCGAGGGTTTGTGATCTGAGCAATCCAAGGACTTCTTGAGCCACTCCAAAGGTCACTAATCACTTCAAAGGGGCCCATGTATGTTCAAGCATCATATTATATCCTCTCCAAGTCAAGAATGACAAAGAATCACAAGAACTGAGATTGGCATGGAAGCAGAGCCAGGTTTGACTGCACAGATGACCTAGAATTAGGGTTTTGGTTTCAAAGGCCATAACTCCAAATATTTTGGTCATTCTTGGTTCTATTGGTCTCTATATGGTATAGGGAGCATGCATATCAATTTTCATGAAGAAATTCCATGGGGAAGTCATCTGATCAAGAGTTGACTTTTCAAGCAAGTCAGTGCAAAATCAGGGCATCTGAGGCCCCCAATGACCCAACCAAAGGATGATCTTCATCATTTTGATTGTATATGATCTTTATTTGATCATAGAAGAGGTTGAAAGTTCACAAAATTGAAGAATTTCGAGTCTTTTGCAAAGTTGACTTTTTGGGAAAGTTTGACTTTTAATGAAATTGCCATTTTAGGAAACTTTTTCAACCCTTGCTTTTTGATTCAAAAATGCTTCAAATGAAAAAACTTTGGTCATGAAAGTTGTTGAATGGATCATTCCCTTTTCAAAAAGTACAAGAACATGACCTAATTCATTTTGGATCAAAAGTTATGGCTTGTCAAAGTTGGCTAAAATCACAAAATTTGAAGTTTTCTACCAAAGGGACATTTTGCAAAATGACTTGATCAAGTGTTCTAAAGCTATCAAATGGACTTCTAAACTCCACAACATGATCATACAACATCTAAAGTTCAGAATGGGCCAAGGGATCACACATTTTTATGGCTTATGGAGCAAGATATCTCATAAGGAGCAAAAGTGAACCAACTTGCAAAACTCATCATAAGTTACAATCCACTTGCTTGCTGACTTCACAAACCATCCTAGGGTTCTCCCCACATCATGCTACGCAGGACACACCTTTTGTCCTTGGCTAGCAAGTAGCCCATGCCTCTCTTACACAACTTTGACATTTTGGCAACTTGAGCCATACCTATCACAAAAGCACACATCACCTCATCTGACCTATCACAATTGTTTTTACAAACCAAAAGCAAGACAAAGCATACACAACACAAGCCTGAAAGCATCCATAACTCAGCATTCTCATTTTCCACCCCTTGTGCAAAACTCTTCGAAACTGATTGCACAAGCCTCAAACACAAAAACTAACTTCACAAATCAACTAAACACACTTCACTGATCACAAAGCACCCCTCACCATGGCCTGAAACTCAAAGAATCAAAAACACGATCACCACCTGCCATTGAACAGAACTTCTGCCATCTCTCAAACCACCCATTATAAACTCCAAACAAACATTGCAAGCTTCTTAGGAGGATCATTGGAGTGGATTTGAGCCAAAGAAACAGCCAGAAAGCTCTTGAATCGAAAGCTCCATCTCAGGTATCGTCCAAGAACATTTTTCCAGAACTTGTGTTTTAAGTTACAAACTGATTCTATGTGGTGTGCTGATCATTTTGAGCTTTGAACCAGTGGAAATGGTTGCGTGTGTAGGATGTATTTGATCTCTGAAATTTTTGTGTGTTTTCCGTTTTGATTCGTTTCTCTTGATTCAGTGGAAATGAATGGATTTTGGGGTGGGGCTTAGGCTTAGTGATGATTAATGATTGATTCTGGAGAGATTTGGGAGGTTTCATGGCATATTGAGAGAGATTGAGAAATGAGCTAGCCGGAGAAGACGAGCGGAACACTGTTCCGGTCGCCTGAGAGTGATTAGGGCTGGATTAGGGTTTAATCATTTAATTAGCGAATTTTGAATCTCAGCCTTTGGATATGGCGCCAAGTCCACTCCCGCGCGCGTATGTTTGAATGTCAGCCCTTGATCCTGCATACTTTCCCATTTTCAGTTTATTTTCATTTTATTTTTCATTTAATTTGATTTGTTTTCTTCATTTTATAAAAAAATAGTAAAACCTTTTCAAAAATTCTGAAAATTTTTATATAAACTTTTATTAATTTTCAGAAACCAAAAACATTTTTATTTTTATTTTTTGCATTAAAAAATATTTTTAAATCATTTAAAAGTTTATTTTTAATTAATTAATGAGAATTAATTAATTAAAAATACTTTTAGGTATTTAAAAATCACCAAAAAATTCATGAAACCTTTAAAATCATTTAGAAACATTGTCCAACCCTCAAACCAAATTTCTTTTTTGATCTTGATGCATTTTGACAATTTTTCATGGAATTAATTTCATCTCAAAGCATTATTTTGATCCAATCTTTGAAAATTCATTTCTGCCTAACCATTGAGAGTTGGACTTTGATTCTTTTTGCATTGTGTCTTGCATATCATGTAGTTCATAGGATTAAATGGGCATGATTTGATCTTGCATTTCCCATTTGTTTGAAATTTTTCTTGTCAAGGTGCCCTAAAACCCTAGAAACCTTAGGAAATTCATAACTTTCAATAGGTTAAGAATTAGGTCCCCTCCTTTGGGCAGTGATTTGATATAGGTTTAGGGTTCCCTTTGATGCATTTTCAATTTTTTTTCTTGAGGTTTGCTTCTGATTTTGGTTTTTGTTTGGTGCATTGATCATAAATCCTAATTTGGGCTTCCTTTTGCATCCATCTTGCATTTGCTTGCATACCATGACTTGCCATGACATTTTATGCATCCATTTGATTCATTTGACATCTTAAGACATATTAGAAGCATGTTTTATCATTGCCTCATTCATTTGCCATGTTGTATGTCATTTGCATTTCATAACTTTTCATGTACATCCATGGTTCTAAGCATGCTTCATTTGCATCCATATGTTTGTATGATCATCCCCATGCCTTATTTCATGTTTGCATCATCCCATAACATCATTATCATCACATACATGCTTCTGGTTTTGGTTTGCATCATGCCATTTCATCTCATTTTGCATTGCATTCCATTTCTTTCACTAACTTTTCAGGTGGTAAGTCACTTTGAGAAGTGAATTTGCCTTCACTTCTCACAATTTCTTTTCATCTCTCTTATGCATCATTGCTGAATTTTGTCTTGTTTGATATTGAGCTTGCTCATTCTTGTTCTTCTTACTTTCTTTCCTCAAGTGACTTGTCTTCTTAAATGAAGCAAGTTACTTTGCTTCTCTTTGCTCCTTTCATCTGCTTCCTGGTGGTTCCTCTGAAGATTTCTCTTGTAAACCTCACAAACCTTAGGAACAACCAAGCATGACAATGATTAGGGTTTTGATTAGTCCCCCACTTAGTTTTTACCTTTGTGTCTCATTGAGTCTTCTCTTCTCATCTCATAATCAAGGACTAAACCATAAAGGCTTTAAGGCTTTGTGATTAAGCTTATGCCTGCATCCTTCTATTAGGATGGAGTGTATAACTTTAATCCTAAGTGTTAAACCCTTAATGAGTTTAAATCCTTTAATCAATTCACTTAATAATCATCAAGACATCAAACTTGTAACTTGGGCCTTGCATTAGGGTTCTAATTCTTCCTTAATTGGTTAAGAAGGACTAACCCTAGTGTTAATGGACAAGTCCCCCTCAAGTTGTCTTACAAATCATAAAATCCATTTCTTCATCATATCATTAATTAAAATCCATCTAATAAAGGCTTTGTTTTGTCATGAAGTTAATCCCTAATCATGGATTAAGTTGAGGAGCCTTCCTCAGCTTAAACATTCTCATCTATTATCCTTCTATTAGGATGGTGTAATGAGTTTGTTTAATCCCTGATTATGGCTTAACCTCATTACTCAACACTAAACAAAAACACCAAAAACATGTAAATAATAACAAGTAGGTTAATGATCTTAATCCTACATCAAAGGTGATTAAGTGTGAGAAGCTGACTTCACACTTAAGGTATTCCCATTACCCCTAATTAGAGGGAAGATGTGATGAGTTTACTAAATCCATTGGTTTAGACTTAAGCTCATTAACTTATGACAAACTTCAAAAAGCAATAAAAGACTGAAAATACAAAAAACAAATAATAAACGTCTCCTCCGGGATTCTTTTCTCATCTCATTCACTCACAAACGAGAACTCGCTTCTTCCGTATAATGCAAGACAGTTAGCACCTGAGCCAGACAGGTTATACACTTGAGCATTGACAAGCGAGTAGTTCACAAGTCAATTCATCTTTCAGTCTCTTTGGGTCGAACTACGGTGTTCTGACTTCCTCATTGCACGAGAGGATACGTAGGCATAACTTAACGGTTATCGAACAAAAGTCTCTGTATATTCCCCCTCTTTCAGCATTATTCTTTAAGCCTCATGATCTTGAGCATTGCATTCTTGTTCTTACACTGACACTTCTCTTATACACTTCACTTCTTTTACACTGACACCTGTACATCCTTTTCCAGCTCTTTTATACACAGATTGCACTGACACTACCCCTTTAAAACACAAATCTTTTAAGCGTGGATCCCGTCGAGTACGGCGGACAATCTGGGTGCTAATACCTTCCCAGGTTGTAACCAACCCCCTTTCTCAGTCTCTCTAGTTCGCAACCGTCTTATCCGTATCTTTCTAGGTCTATGCAGCATTACCTTTCCTCCGGGATAAAAATGCCTAGCTGGCGAATCTTTCTTTTCCTGTGAGTTCACTCCTGTGTGTTCTCACATCCTCCTTTCGCCGACCGTTCGCGTCTGTACCCTATTTGACCCGGCTTCATTTAGTGGGAGCGACAATATCTGCCAGGAGGGAGCCTATAACCATTTATGCTCCTAAAGTTAGTCTTGTGACTATCACCGTGCCTGGGCCTGTTCCTTATACAGACGATAAAGACATTCCATGGCATTACAGCTCAGATGTATACGTGGCTGGATAGAAAGTTGAGAGCAAGTCTGTTGCTATTGACCCGACTGTAGTGAATGTCGGAGGTGGTTGAGGTTTCACAAGAAGTGGTCGTTTATTTGCTCCCCCAGTGCTGAGAGGGGACCCTGAGGCTGAGGCTTCGGCTAAGGCCAAAGGAAAGCAAGTTGTGGCTGATGAGACAACAACTCCTGTTGCTGGACAGGGTACCTTTGAGAAAGAGGTCGAGGAATTTATGCGCATCATTAAAAAGAGTGACTATAAGGTGGTCGAGCAGTTGAACCAGACACCTTCCAAGATATCCATTCTATCTTTGTTGATATGTTCTCCTGCACACAGAGAGGCCTTGTTGAAAATGCTTCAAATGGCCTATGTTCCTCAGGAAATCACTGTCAATCAACTCGAAGCTGTAGTGGGCAGTGTTAATGCAAGCCACGGGCTGGGCTTTACAGACAGAGACCTCACATCAGAGGGCCGAAACCACAACAAAGCACTACATATCACTATGGAGTGTAAGGGTGTTGTGTTGTCGCATGTCCTTATTGACACGGGCTCTTCTCTTAATGTACTTCCGAAGAAAGCATTAATGAAGCTCAATGTTGATGGGATTGTCCTAAGACCCAATGATCTGATTGTCAAAGCTTTTGACGGGTCCAGAAGATCAGTGTTTGGAGAAGTTGAGTTGCCGGTGAAAATAGTTTCTCAAGTATTCAAAAGTATCTTCTACATCATGGACATTCAGCCTGCATACAGCTGCTTGTTGGGACGCCCATGGATTCATGCTGCCGGAGCTGTAACTTCCACCCTGCATCAGAAGCTCAAATATGTGGTTGATGGCCAGGTAATCACAGTATGCGGAGAGGAAGATATCTTTGTAAGCCACTTATCAACGTTCAAGTATGTAGAGATGGATGGAGAGATCCATGAGACTCTATGTCAAGCCTTCGAAGCAGTTAACGTCAGCATCTTGACTCCCGTGGAGAAGAGCAGTGAGAAAGAAGGTACTTCCATCCATTCATACAAGCAGGCAAAGAAGGTAGTTCAGTCAGGAAGTGCCCAAGGCTGGGGCAAATTGCTGGAGCTAGAAAAGAAAGACGACAAGTATGGTTTGGGTTATCAGCCTGGTGGACCTACTCCAAGTGGCAAAGCCATTACCTTTACAAGCGCTGGATTGCTTGACTGCAACCAAATTTGTGTGATAAGCCAAGATGGAGATAGTGATGGTGACTGGGACAACTGGATTCACCCGTGTGCGCCCGGAGAGGAGCTGAAGAACTGGTTTGCTGAAGACATTGTCCAAGTTACCTAGCACTCAGAGTAATTTATTTTGTTTCCTTTTTCTTATCATACTGCATTGTCAAATCCAGCATTCTGCCCAAGATCCATTGTATTGGGCCACCATGTTTTGTGTACATCTTATTTTACCGTGAAATAAAAGGACATTTTTTAGACAAATTGTGTTCCCTTTCTTTGTTTTAAAACTTTTCACAAAAAATATAAAAATGGCAATGTGTTTTTTCCTTTTTGTGTTTTTGTGTTTGCGTCTCTTTTTCAAAATAAGCAGATTCTGAAATAAGCACATCATATGTGCAGTGTTGATCATCCGGATTCCATTGATAACATTCCTGCTATGACCATGCATGACTTTGACAATCCTGTCTACCAAGCTGATGAAGGGGTTGAGGAAGACTGTGAACTCCCTGAAGAATTTGTCAGATTGTTGAAACAAGAGGAACGGGTTATTCAACCTCATCAAGAAGAAATTGAGATCATCAACATTGGCAGTGAAGATGTGAAGAAAGAGATCAAGATTGGGGCTAGTCTGCAGGCCGAGGTCAAGAAAGAGCTGATTGGTATGATGCGAGAGTATGTGGATATCTTTGCTTGGTCATATCAAGATATGCCAGGGTTGGATACCGATATCGTTGTGCATAAACTACCTTTGAGAGAGGACTGTCCTCCTGTGAAACATAAATTGAGAAGAACTCGTCCTGACATGGCGATGAAGATCAAAGAGGAGGTTCAGAAGCAATGGGATGCCGGTTTCCTTGCTGTAACTAGTTACCCACCTTGGGTAGCTAACATTGTACCTGTACCAAAGAAGGACGGAAAGGTCCGGATGTGCGTTGACTACCGGGATATGAATAGAGCGAGCCCAAAAGATGACTTTCTGTTGCCACACATTGATGTGTTGGTAGACAATACTGCTCAATTCTCGGTATTTTCCTTCATGGATTGCTTCTCCGGATATAACCAGATTAAGATGGCACCAGAAGACATGGAGAAGACAACGTTCATTACCCCGTGGGGTACATTTTGCTATAAGGTCATGCCCTTTGGTTTGAAGAACGCCGGGGCAACTTATCAGCGGGCGATGGTCACATTGTTCCACGACATGATACACAAGGAGATTGAGTGTTATGTGGACGATATGATTGCTAAGTCCCGAGACGAAGAAGAGCATCTGGTTAACCTTAAGAAGCTGTTTGATAGACTGATCAAATACAAGCTGAGGTTGAACCCAAACAAGTGCACTTTCGGAGTGCGTTCCGGGAAATTGCTGGGTTTCATTGTTAGTCAGAAAGGGATTGAGGTAGATCCTGCAAAGGTAAAAGCAATTCAAGATATGCCTGCACCGAGGATAGAAAAAGAAGTGCGCGGGTTTTTAGGGAGGTTGAACTACATTTCTCGGTTCATATCTCATCTAACTGCCACGTGCGAACCAATATTTAAATTGCTAAGAAAAGAGAAAACGGTCAGGTGGAACGATGACTGCCAAAGAGCTTTCGACAAGATAAAATAATATTTGCAGGAGCCTCCAATTCTAATGCCTCCTATGGAAGGAAGACCTTTAATCATGTACTTGACCGTGCTAGAAGGGTCAATGGGGTGTGTTCTAGGCCAACATGGCGAGTCTGGTCGAAAAGAGTACGCTATTTATTACCTTAACAAAAAGTTTACCGACTGTGAATCCCGTTACTCACTGCTCGAGAAAACTTGATGCGCTTTGGTATGGGCTGCTCGCCGACTGAGGCAGTACATGTTGACTCATACCACACTGCTCATTTCCAAAATGGATCATGTCAAGTACATCTTTGAGAAACCAGCGTTAACCGGAAGGTTTGCTAGGTGGCAGATGATTTTAACTGAATATGACATCTAGTATACTTCTCAGAAAGCCATCAAGGGAAGTGTATTGTCGGATTACCTTGCACAACAACCTCTTGAAGATGATTATCAGCCAATGAAGTTTGATTTCCCTAATAAGGACATCATGTACCTCAGAGCAAACGATTGGGAGGAACAACTTCCGGAGGAGGGGCCAGACCCTGAATCCAAATGTAAGTTGATGTTTGATGGGGCAGTCAATATCAATGGACGTGGAGTTGGTGCTATTCTTATTACTCCCGAAGGTGTTCACTTTCCCTTCGCTTCCAGAATTACTTTTGGTTGCACCAACAATGAAGCGGAATACGAGGCAGGCATAATGGGAAAAGAGGAGGCAATTAATCTTCGGATCAAGAACCTCGATATATTCAGAGATTCAACCCTCGTCATCAATCAAGTTACCGACAAGTGGTATACGCATCAAGAGCATATAAGTCCTTACAGGGATTATGCTAGAAAACTGTTGACGTTCTTCACGACAGTTAAGCTTCAGTACATACCACGTGATGAAAATCAGTTTGCCGACGCATTGGCCACTCTTTCTTCGTCTATTAAAGTCTTGTGTTGGAATTACGTGCCCAGAATTGACATCTCCAGGCTTGACGCTCCAGCTCATGCCTTCTCTGTAGACGCAGTGTCTGACGAGAAACCTTGGTATTTTGATATCAAGTTATTCCTGGAAAAGCAAGAATACCCAGCTGGGGCATCTCCTAATGACAAGAAGACCTTAAGGCGACTTGCTGCTAGCTTCTTCTTGAATACAGACGGGGTTTTGTATAAGAGAAACTTTGACATGGTATTGCTCAGATGCGTGGATAGACACGAAGAAAGCCTGTTAATGCAGGAAGTCCATGAAGGATCTTTCGGTACCCATGCAGGAGGGCATGCTATGGCAAAGAAATTATTGAGATCGGGGTATTACTGGATGACAATGGATGCAGACTGTTGTTCATTCGCTCGTAAGTGCCACAAGTGCCAAATATATGCAGACAAAGTGCATGTTCCTCCAAGCCTGCTCAACGTCATGTCATCTCCTTGGCCCTTTTCTATGTGGGGCATTTACATGATCGGGAAGATAGAGCCTACTGCTTCAAATGGTCATCGCTTCATCTTGGTTGCGATTGATTACTTCACAAAATGGGTGGAAGCAGCATCTTATGCCAACGTCACTTGTCAAGTGGTGGCTAGATTTCTGAAAAGGGATATCATATGCAGATACGGAGTGCCCGAAAGGATCATTACTGACAATGGTTCTAATCTCAACAACAAGATGATGGCAGAGTTGTGTCGGGACTTCAAGATTCAGCATCACAATTCTTCTCCTTACCGACCAAAGATGAATGGTGCGGTAGAGGCAGCAAACAAGAATATCAAGAAGATTGTGCAAAAAATGGTTGTCACTTACAAAGATTGGCATGAGATGTTACCATTTGCGTTGCATGGGTACCGAACGTCAGTCAGGACGTCAACTGGGGAAACTCCCTTCTCTCTGGTATATGGCATGGAAGCAGTCCTGCCTGTTGAAGTAGAGATTCCTTCATTGCGTGTGATGATGGATGTGAAGCTTGATGAGGCTGAATGGGTGCGTGCTCGTTACAATAAGCTATGTTTAATTGAGGAAAAGAGATTAGCGGCTATCTGTCATGGCCAGGTTTATTAGAGGAGGATGAAGCGAGCCTTCGACCAACGAGTACGTACTCGGGAGTATCAAGTGGGTGAGCTTGTGCTCAAGAGGATCATTCCTCCAAGTTCAGATCACAGGGGCAAGTGGACCCCAAACTACGAAGGACCATTCATAGTGAAGAAAGTCTTCTCAGGAGGAGCATTGATGCTCACCACTATGGATGGAGATGACTTCCAATCCCCTGTTAACTCGGACGCAGTCAAAAAATACTTCGCATAAAGAGACCCGCTGGACACAAAAACAAAATTAAAGTCCAGGCAAAAAAGGGCATCCCGGCGAGCTAAAAGAAGAATAAAAAGCTCGGGCAAAAGTTAGGGAAAATAAATAAAAAATGTACACCCGCTGAGTTGAAAAGCCACATCGGACAGCTCAGGCAAAAAAGGGTATCCCGGTGGATTGAAAACCTGAAAGGGCGATCCGAGTAATCTGAACCACATCATCGTTTCGTACAACTTGACAATATCAGAAGGATAGGAATCAGTCCCCTCATCTTCTCAGAAAACAAAGGCAAGAATGGAGAGTTTTGAAGACATGATGGTCATAGCAGAAGTGGAACTCATTTGGATGCCGTGTCCATTGCCATTAGGATAGTCTATTTTCTCAATTTTATGGTGGATACCTCTTTCCAGGTGGTTGCTTCCTGATGTAAAATCTTTGCCTATTCAGAGGCCTTTCAATAAAAAGAATATTCAGTCAAAAAGTTGTGTTGTGTTTATTTTTGTTTGCAAAATGTCCTGAATTTTTGGCAAAAAATAGCATTGCATTAAAACATGGTGATAAGTTGAAAAAAAGAGACATGCAGGGAAACACTGTAAACCCTCTTTGAGTGTCGGGTGACGATGGATGAACAGGTCATACCATGCAAGTCCCCGGGGCACACTTGTGTTTTCTGTTGTTGCAGGTTGCAGGATGGCGTCACATTCTCCCAAGCAGAATTATTTCCCCAGCTAAGTCTTGGCAGATAGCCCAAGCAGTTTATTCTTCCCCAGTGGAGTATGCCCAACAGGAAGTTGGATGCCTGATATCCCCACAGGGCTCAGAATTAGCAAAATGCTCTCCCCAGCCAGAGTATTGTTGAAGCATCTTTCCCAGCCAAGTCTGAAGATGATATTTCCCCACAGAGTTCATATTTGATTTTCACTCCCGTCAGTGAAATATTCCACAGCGAAGTTGCCTTTCTTTTGGTCAACATGATGATACAGTCAGGTATTCATCACAGTCAAAGTTAGACACCAAGGCCTCTTGACTTGTTATTCCCCTGCAGTGTTGTAACTCTTGGGGCCAATCAGGCATTTGTTTGTTGCTCGTTTGCAATTTCCAACACTCGTCTGTGTTCATGCTTTATTGCTGCTCGTCTGCATCTTTCAACACTCGCCTGTTTTGTACTTTTGGTATTGCTTGTTTGCTCTCCCCAGCAGTGGTCCATGATTACCTTGATATTGTTCGTCTACAATTTCCAACACTCGTTCGTGTTTGATTTTTGATCCTTGTTATTGCTCGTCTACAATTTCCAACACTCTTCCGTGTTATCATCCTAGTTGTTGCTTGTCTGCAATTCTCAACACTCGTCTATGTTTGATATGTAATCTCTTGTTTGAAGCTCGTCTTCTTTGTTTGGATACTCGTCTGTATCATCCCCAACACTCGTATGTGTTTTGATGTTCTTATTAGCTGTTTGAAGCTTGTTTGCTTTGTTTGGATACTCGTCTGTATCATCCCCATCACTCGTCTGTGTTTGACATTTGTTGTTGCTCGTCCGCACTTCCCAACACTCGTATGTGTTTGATACCTATGGTTTCTCGTCTGTAATTTCCCGCACTCGTTTGTTTGTTATTTGTTTGAAGCTCGTCTGCTTTGTTTGGATACTTGTCTGTATCATCCCCAACACTCGGTTGTGTTAGCTTATATCTGTATGTATGGATTTGTTGATTATCCTGATACTCTTCTGTTTTGACTACTCCAAATGCTCGTCTATGTTTGAATTCCTGGTATTCGTCTATACCAGTGGCTGATATTTGTCTGTATCATTGCCTGAAGCGCTCGTCTGTGTTTCTTATATCGTCGTCTGATACTTGTCTGTATCATTGACTTTTGGCACTCGTCTGTGTTATCTTGATGATCATCCAATACTCGTCTGTATTGAAGAGGTTTAAAATCCTGACTGTGGGAATAAATGTAAAAATGATTACTAGTCCTGGCGTAACAGGATTATCCGAAGGAGGCTCGTCTGTCTCAAGCACCAATTATTGATGTTACACCTGGCGTAACAGGTTTGCTCGAAGAAGGCTCGTCTGTCTTATACCATATATCCACGAATAATATATGAAGAGGGTTTGTCTACCTTGATTATGCATGTCTATCCCACAGACTTAAGTGCATCCCGGTCCTGGCGTAACAGGTATATCCGAAGGAGATTCGTCTGTCTCAAGTTATATGTTCTTGCAAAGTGTTTGAGGACTCGTATGTCCAGCTCCTGGCGTAACAGGATTGTTCGAAGAAGACTCGTCTGCCAATGTATTCTTATTCCAGATACCAGTTTCAACTTGGAAGGAGCTCGTCTGCTTTCTCTCCCCTTCAGTCACCAAAGCGTCATTTGGTTGGGTTTATTTCCCAGTATTGCATTCTTCGTCAGAGTGCAAATTTCAGGTCTTCTTGGTATTCAACCACCGTTTATCTTGAACGGTCGATAGCCCGTGCTACCGTCCTTTTCAGATCAACAGCTGTTTGAATAGGGGCAGCTGTAACACCCCAAATTTGCCCTCTTCATTTTAAGCATCATATCACATCATATTCATCATGAACATATCATTTTCTTAGCATCCTAGCATGGAAAGATGAGGCATAACATTCTTCATATCCTAGCATTAGGCATATGATCATCTGTGGAGATTATTGAAGCATTTCAAGCTATGACAAGGGGCCCAATGGTTTTGTACAAGTCCTATGAGGGGTCTACATTGCATTTTCAAGCTCAAGTCCATTTACAAAAGCTCAGAAGGTTGAATGATCATCAGAGATTCCAGGATAGGGCAAAGCTCCTAAGCATTGGTCTTAAACTAGGGTTTGAGATTCAAGCATCAAAACCTCATAACTTTGGCCATTTCATTTGGGCAAAGTCTTTTATATGTCAAGAGGGTCCTAGGTACTAAATTTCATGAGAAAATTCCACGTGGAAGTCAGGAAATTCTTCAGTTGCTTGCAGATGAAGTAATTGGTCAACTGTGCCTCTAAAAACTCAACTGTGTGATTTCAAGGGGTCCAATCCACTTTTTCTAGCCAAGGGATGTCCTTAATATGTTATAAGAGGTTTGGAAAGTTCAATGTTCAAGAATCATGAAGATTTGAGGGTTTTTACAAAATTGGTGCAAAGTTGGTTTTTGGAAAATTCCATTTTTGGCAACTTTTGCCCTAAAATTCAAGTGAGCTTAACATGATCAAAAATTCTTCAAATGGACCAAAGTCAAACATGAAAGTTGGAGATTAAGGTCTCCCATTTTCAAAAAGTACAAGTACTTTTTCATGGGATTCATGGTTTGTGATTTAAGCGCCTCGAAAATTTGGCTAAATTAGGGTAAAATGTGAAGTTTCATGCATGCACCAAGAGCAAAAAGTTTCAAAACTTAATTTCAAGGCTTGGAATGGATCAATTGAGGTTACTAAGTTAAAATACAAGGCAAATGGCACACTTTTATCTAAAGAAATTCCCAAATTCGTGCAAGGCAAGAAAGTTGCTTCATAAGTGGATTTTTTGCATGAACATGGAGAAAGTGTGACAACTTTGATCTAAGGGCCAAAATCTTTTGGATTATAATCAAGGGTTGGATTTAGAGTACACATCGGCTGAAAAGCAAAGGAAAGCATGAGCATTTCATGCTCTCACACCAAACTTGCAAGAATTGCAAAATCACAAATTCTCCTCATTCACACGTACAAATCACACAATTTTTTCAGCATTGGCTCATGATTTGATATAAAAGAAATTAGGGTTTCAGAATGCCTCAACTCTCTCTCATTCTCTCATTTCAAAGTTTGTGCATAAATTGCATTTTCTCTCATATCTCATCACACACGAGCTCTCTTCCCAAACAAGTTGTAGATCCTTGATCAGTGCAAGCTTAGGATCACAAATATCACCATTATTCAAGCTTTCTCTCAAGATCAGCAACCTTGCCATTTCAGGGCAGGTGCTGGCAAAACTCCAGATCCAGCCACATTCAAGGCTTTAGGTGCATTTATTTTGCATCTAAAGTGAATTTGGAGTGATTTGCATCCATCATCTTGTCTTCTAGCACATTGTTTCAAGATCTGCAACTCAGGTAAGCTTTTGATTCTTCACATCTGGAAATGAAAATGTTGGTGTGTTTCTTGATCCTTGATGTTCACTGATAACTCTGATTGTTTTAGTTTTGATTTTAGTGCATTAATGAGTGAGATATTTGATTTTCATTTTTCATGGTCACACCTGTTTTGGCTCGATCCGTATGATTCTTTGGGTTTTAGAACATTTCAAGGCAATTTTGGAATTCAGAGCAGTCTAATTACCTAATCTGGAGCTTTGTGTTTGTTATTATGGTGATTTGTTCATCTGTTATGATTTCTGGTGCCGGAGCCCTAGCTCCGGTCACCGGAATCTGGAAACCTACGTTAGGGTTTTTGTGAGGTTGAAGAAGGGTTCCCAGCCATCAGATCTCTCCTCTCAATTGCCCAGATCTTGCCACGTTTTAAGTGAGGAGGCTCTCCCTCACGTGAGTTTTATAATTCTGTTTTAATGCTTCATGTGATTCACCACACCATAACAATTGTAGTCCTCAGCCTCTGGTCCAATGAGTTGTCCACGTCATTTAATAAGAAGAGTTTCAGTGCGCGTTGGATTCATCCTAAGGCTCATGTATTTTCCAGTTTATTTCCTGATTTTCCACCATTGCTAATATATTCCAGCGCAAATGAGCTGGGCCTAACATGCTTTTTGCACCCCCTCCTCAGTGAGCCCAATTGTTTTCAACTTCATTTCCTTCTATCCACACCTCTCACCTCATTTCTCATTTTAATTTCTTTTTCTTTATTTCTTTTTATTCCATTTTGGTTTTTAATTATTAAAAATATCACCAATCATCAAAAAATTCCAAAATAATTCATGTGTGTTCATTTGAGTTTTCCTTAATTTTCTATATTTTTATTTTCCTGTTTTTCTCATTATCCACGTGTCATATAATTCTTCCATCTCATTAATTCTTTTTTAAGTCCTCTTTGTTCACCCTGTCTTGTTTAATTTCCCTAGGGTTCTTTATTTTGAGTTTGGTGTTGATTCGTTTTGCTTTGGATTCCTAAGAGGATGTACTTTATGTGTGATTTTTCCCCTGATTTTTAGAAATTTTTTCATTGGGTATTGGTCCTTTGACTTGTGAAGGAAGTTTTCAACCCTAGTTCATGTTCTTGTCCTCATTTGACCTAACTAGCTTCTGAATTTTTCCCAATCCTTTTGGCCCATTGTTATATCATGTTTGAGGATCATTTGTCTTAAGTTGTGGAATATTTAGATGCATTGTTTATTTGATGTGAATTTTTCCTTGTACCTTGTCCCATTTTGCTTCTTTGTGATCTTTAGCTCTCTTATAAGCTTAGAAGGGCACTTGTGCCAACTTTTTCTTCTCATTTGGGGTCCTTTTGGGGTATGGGTACCTTCCTGGTCTTAGGTTAGGGTTTGTGTCTTAGAAATTTGTGTGTTTGGCTTACCTTTTGAGTTCATCTTTTCTTAAGTGTATTCACTTCATCTCTTTACTTCTTTCACCTCATTATGTGATTGTTTGGTCTTGTGCTTCCATTCTCTTCATCTTTCTTGCTTCTAAAGCCTTTCTTCAACTTGTTTTGGTTCTGGTCTTGTGTCTTGAATCCATGTTTGTGAATTTTTGCTTTGCATCTCATTAAGTTTGCATTTGTTTGCCATGTGATTCATGTTGCATCATATTAACTTGCATGCTTCTTTCTTCATTCTTATAACTTGCATTTGCATTGTGCACTTGTATATATGACTTCACTTCTGTTTGTATGATGTTGGAATGTCATTTGTTTCATTTTGCTTTGCTTGTTTGCTTATGTCACTAACCTTGCAGGGGCTATGGTAAGTGAGAGGTGTCGAAGTGATTCCCACATCTCCAACTCTTATCTCTTCTTCTTCTTATTTCTTTATTGTGCTAACCCTTTAATTGTTGGGCTTAGGCCTTACTCATCTTCTATTCTTTCTTCTTCTTCTTTTCTTCTTTCTTTCTTCTTTAGGATAGAAAACCACACTAACCTTAGGATATCCATGCATGATAATACATAGGATTTCTTTAGTCCCCCTTTAGATGTTTTACCTTTGTGATCCTTTTGGTTCTTCTTCTCTTCTCATCTCATAACCTTAAAGAAAACATCTTAATAAAGTTTGAAGTGATGCCTTGAGCAATAGCCTTATCCCATGAGGTACTTGTAGTCTTCCCATCTTGGGATAGTACAAGCTTACCTTGTGATGCACAAGTCTGATCAAGGCATCTTCTTCACAAAGAAAAGCATAAAAAAACACTTCTTCACTGTAAATACCAAAAACACTTAATAAGTTAATGAGTTAGTGAGCTTAGGCCTTAATCTCTGGATTCAAGTTTTGGGGATCTTCTCCTTACTTGAGTGTGCTTGTTCTATTATTCCATCTTGTAATGTAGTGACAAGTGCACATTCCATGGGAAAGAGCTTGAGTTCACTTCCTTGTGACACATTCCTAAAAGCTTCTAAAAAACACAAACAAACAATAAGCGTCTTTCCTTCGGGAATCCTTTTCTCATCTCCTTCGCTCCGTACGTGAACTTGCTCCTACTTGTCATTTTGCAAGACGGTTACGCACTCGTCGTCCGAGTCTGCAACACCTGAGCAATGGCATAGGCAGTTCAAGCTTTAATTCACAAGCAATTTCCTTGCCACCCCTAGTTAGGGGAACTACGGCGTCTCTGATCCTCATTATCCTGATGAGGTACGTAGGCAGCGGGGTAGGGCCCGTTCGAGCACAATATTTATTTTCCCTACATTTTTCTCTTTGTTTTCTTATCCAGTTCTTTTCTTAGTTTCTTTCCCAATTCAGTTTATTTTCTTTTGCAACAGCTTTCATACCCTCACCCTTTGAAACAGTTTTCTTTGCAAGTGTGGATCCCGTCAGGTACGGAGGACGATCTGGGTGCTAATACCTTCCCAGGTCGTAATCGACTCCCGAGCTCAGTCTCTTTGGTTCGCAGGACCCGTGTCCTTCCTCTTCTTTTCTTCTGGTTTGTGCAGCATTACCATTCTCGTTCCTTCGGGATAAAAATGCCTGGCTGGCGACTCTTTTCTTTTTCCGCGCCACTTTCGCGTTTGTACCAGGATGGAAATCCGGGGAGCGACAATAAGGCCATATGTATTTGTGCAAATTGAATATTAATGAACAATGGACATCGTTTTGCAAACAATCTTTTTTGCTCACTGTCTTTTTATTTTTGTTATTTTCGCACAAAGCAATAAATGGCAATGTTTTTCTGAATAAAAACTTCATTCACTTACTTTTTTTTCTAAAAAAAAAAACAAAATAAAATCAATCACTAAAATGAACCAAATCTCCACCCTTGCAGAAATAGTCCTCCAGATTGCACCAACAACGACACTGCTATGAGCTTGTGTGACTTCGACAATCTGATTAATCAAGCAGATGGAGAGGTTGAAGAAGACTACGATTTACCTGAAGAGTTAGCCAGGTTATTGAGACAAGAGGAAAAGGTGATTTCTCCTCATCAGGAGGAGGTTGAGACTATTAATATTGGTAGCGAGGAAGTTGTGAAAGAGGTGAAGATTGGAGCCAGTCTGCAAGCTCCAGTAAAAGAACAACTTATTAGTATGCTTGGAGAATATGTCGATGTCTTCGCTTGGTCCTACCAAGATATGCCGGGATTGGATACAGATATTGTCATGCACGGGTTGCCATTAAAAGAGGATTACCCGCCGGTCAAATAGAAGTTGCACCGTACTCGCCCGGACATGGCCATGAAAATCAAAGAGGGAGTACAAAAGCAGTGGGACACCGGTTTTCTTGCTGTGACTAGTTACCCTCCGTGGGTTGCTAACATTGTACCCGTACGTAAGAAGGATGGCAAGGTGCGTATGTGTGTCAATTACCGGGATCTAAGCAGAGCAAGCCCAAAAGATAACTTCCCATTACCTCACATTGATGTATTGGTAGACAATACAACTCAGTTCTCGGTATTTTCCTTCATGGAAGAATTTTCTGGATATAATCAGATCAAGATGTCACCTGAAGACATGGAGAAGACAACTTTCATCACACCGTGGGGCACGTTCTGCTACAAAGTAATGTTGTTTTGTTTGAAGAACGCCGGTGCAACATATCAAAGGGCTATGGTAACATTATTCCACGACATGATCCATAAAGAAATTGAGTGCTACGTGGATGACATGATTTCCAAGTCCCAAAAAGAGGAAGAGCATTTGGTAAACCTATTGAAACTTTTCAAGCGTCTGAGAAAGTATCAGCTGAGGTTAAACCCCAACAAGTGCACATTCGGGGTACGTTCTAGTAAGCTGCTGGGGTTTATTTTGAGCGGAAGAGGAATTGAGGTTGACCCCGATAAAGTTAAAGCAATTCAGGAAATGCTTGCACCTAAGACTGAGAAAGAAGTTCGAGCATTCTTGGGTAGATTGAACTACATTTCAAGGTTCATATCTTACCTCACTGCAACTTGCGAGCCTTTGTTCAAACTTCTAAGAAAGGAACAAACAATCAGGTGGAACGATGATTATCATAAAGCTTTTGACAAAATCAAGGAGTATCTGCAAGAACCTCCGATTCTCATTCCTCCAGTTGGAGGAAGACCTCTATTAATGTACCTGACAGTATTAGATGAATCGATGGGGTGTATGTTGGTCCAACATGAAAAGTCTGGTCGAAAAGAGTATGCAATATACTACCTAAGCAAAAGGTTTACCGACTGTGAACAACGTTATTCATTGCTCAAGAAAACTTGTTGTGCTTTAGCGTGGGCTGCTCGCCGACTAAGACAATATACGAAGTACACGAGGATTCTTTCGGTACCTATGTCGGAGGACATGAAATGGCGAAGAAATTGTTGAAATCAGGTTACTATCAGATCACAATGGATGCAGACTGTTGTGCCTATGCCAGAAAATGCCACAAATGCCAGATCTACGCGGACAAAGTGCACGTCCCTGCAAATCCTTTGAATGTATTGTCTTCACCCTGGCCCTTCGCCATGTGGGGCATTGATATGATTGGAAAGATCGAACCAACTACTTCAAATGGTCACAAATGCATCCTGGTAGCCATTGATTAATTCACCAAATGGGTCGAAGCAACTTCGTATGCAAACGTCTCCAAGTAAGTGGTAGCCCGATTTCTGAAAAGGGATATCATTTGTAGATATGGAGTTCCCGAGCGAATCATTACTGATAATGAATCAAACCTTAACAACAAAATGATGAGAGAATTATGTCGGGATTTCAAGATTCAACATCATAACTTTTCTCCTTATAGACCAAAGATGAATGGTGATGTTGAGGCAGCTAACAAGAACATTAAGAAGATTGTGCAAAAGATGGTGGTCACATACAGAGACTGGCACGGAATTCTACCATTCGCCTTACATGGGTACCGAACTTCCATCAGAATATCTACCGGGGCAACGCCTTATCAACTTGTTTATGGTATGGAAGTCGTTCTACCTGTTGAAGTTGAATTTCCCTCCTTGCGGGTAATAATGGATGTGAAACTAGACGAAGCAGAATGGGTCCGATATCGTTATAATCAACTGAGCCTGATTGAAGAAAAGAGATTAGAAGTTATTTGTCATGGTCAGTTATATCAAAAACGGATGAAAAGAGCCTTCGATCAAAAGGTGAGACCTCGGGAATATCAAGTGGGAGAGCTTGTACTGAAAAGAATCCTTCCTCCTCATATAGACCACAGGGGCAAGTGGACGCCAAACTATGAAGGTCCCTACGTGATAACTAAAGTCTTCTCAGGTGGAGCACCTATGCTCGCAACCATGGATGGCAAAAATTTCCCATCTCCTGTGAATTCAGATGCAGTTAAAAAATACTTCGCATAAATGACCCGCTGAACATAAAAACAGAATGTAAGTCTAGGAAAAAATAGGGCATCTTGGCGAGTCAAAAACCGAATAAAAGACTCGGGCAAAAATAAAGGAAAATAATTTAAAAACAATGTGTACATCCGCTGAGTTGAAAAGCCACATCGGACAGCTCAAGCAAAAATGGGTATCCCGGTGGATTGAAAACCCGAAAGGGAGATCCATGCAAAATTAGGGAATAAGCGAACAATTGCACTCTGAATTCGTCTGTAACACACTTACATAACCTGGAAAGCTTCGAAAGGACAAAGTGTCGATCAGAATCAAGTTTCTTCAGAAAGCAAGATAAGAAGAGCGTTCAAAGTCATACAGGTCATAGCAAAAGGAAGATTGGACCATCAACTTCTCCATTGCCAAATAGAATACTTTTATTTTCTCAATTTTATAGCAATCTCCTCATTTCAGGGATTAGCTTTTTCAAATGTACTCGCCTGTTCAGGGCACACAAATCAATAAAATCAAAATTCACTCATACTATGTTTTATACCTTTTTGTTTTGTTTGCAAAAATGTCCAAAGTTCGTAATACAACATTTGCATGAAAACATATAAGCCATTTTCAAAAAATGATCGCAGGAAATATGTACTCTTAATCTAACTCCCATGACGGAATCCGGTTGAGGATTCCTCAGGACACTTGTATGTTTCCTTTGTTTAACAGGTTGCAGGTACTCAAGGCGGATAATCTTTTGCAGCATGGGGCATATCAGGTACTATATCCCCAGCCAAGTCAGTAGTCACATCATCAGCAAGATCGCTTGACAAAAGTATCCCCCACAAAGCTCATCACTATCCCAAGATACAACCTAGACGAAATAATTACAACAAATTACTTCCCAGAAGTTCTCTTTTTCCCCAAGCAAGACCTCCCGAGCAATGACTGAAATTTGTTTTTCTCCAACGAAGACAACTGCCAACAACTTGGGGCTTTCCTCACCCCGAGCTTAAGTATCCCCACAGAATTCTCCAGAAAGATCACCCAGAGATCCTTTCTCCCTGCAAAGTTCAAATCTCATATCGGCTCTCTCATTTGCATAATCATAGCATTCACATCATCTTCCCCAAACAGAGCGTAGCATTCCATCTAATATGGAGCATTACGACAAAAATCAAACATGCATTTGCATAATCATAGCATGAACATCATCTTCCCCAAGCAGAGCGTAGCATTCCATCTAATACGGAGCATTACGGAAAAAAACTAACATGCATTTGCATGATCATAAGTCAGGTTCGAACCATTCACCTATTTACACAAAAATTACTTCTCCCCAGCAGTATACAAAAAGCACCTCTCCCATGCAGTCGCCAGAATACCTTTTTGCACTCTCAATACAAATACCCTTATACTATTCTCCAGCAGACCAAACACTCGTCCGTGTTCCTTTCTTGACCAATTGATACCCGTCCGTATCATCATTCCTAAACACACGTATGCGTTTGTTTCTATCGATACTCGTCCATATCGTGGTCCTAAAGATACTCGTCTGCATCTATAGTCTATACACACTGTCGAAACACTTATACCATTTTATTTTTGGGCTTAAACACTCGTTATTGTTTATCTCTTCTCACAACGAAACTATCTTTCTACCCGACATTCATCCTATGTCGTGATACTTCAGTAGTCGTCCCCTGCTAGGTGATCGTCCTTCACCTTTTGATGACCGTCCCTCATCATTTATCCGATGGTCGTCCCCATCGTTGATGTTTCTATCCGACATTCATCCTATGTCGTGATATTTTCAGCAGCTGTCCCCTGCTAGGTGATCTTCCTTCACCTTTTGATGACCGTCCCTCATCAGTTATCCGATGGTCGTCCCCATCGTTGATCTTTCTATCCGACATTCGTCCTATGTCGTGATATTTTCAGCAGTTGTCCCCTGCTAGGTGATCGTCCTTCACCTTTTTTATGACCGTCCCTCATCATTTATCCGATGGTCGTCCCCATCGTTGATCTTTCTATCCGATATTCGTCCTATGTTGTGATATTTTCAGCAGCCGTCCCCTATTAGGTGATCGTCCTTCACCCTTTGATGACCGTCCCTCATCATTATTTCATCAATTTATCTGATGGTCATCCCCGAGATGGATTCTTTAGCCTGATGGCCATCCCCGTCAGTGCATTTCTCAGCTTTTAACCCCTAGCATCCGTCCTCTGCTCGATGGTCGTTCTCCATCACTATCATCTGATGATCATTCTATATCATCTGGTTTTGTGAATAACAATTTATATCCCTTATCTTCTTATACCAGAGAGCGCAAATTTTGGACTGTCTTGGTATTCAACCACAAGTTATCTTGTTCGTCTGCTAAGCCTGGCGCTTACATCCTGCACAGCTAACTCATGCTTGAATAGGGGCAGCTGTAAACACCCCAAATTTGCGCTCTCACATTCTCAGGCCTTGGCTTATGATCACACATATTGCATGACATATCATTACATCTTACATTGCATATTCACCTTTAATATCTCATTGCATCTCTGCACAGCTAGGGTTTGTGATCAGATGAATCTTGAAGAGAGTATGAGGTATCTGAATCCATGAAGCATGACAAGAAGTTCCTTGAGTGTTCCAAGGTCATACTATACCCCCAAGGGCTCTTGGAAGTCAAAAGATCACAAGAGATTGCATAGTCACCCTGGCAGGATCAATGATCCTACACAGATGACCTGAAATTAGGGTTTGAGGTTTGAGGTCCTTACAACCAAATTTTTTTTGTCATTCTTGATTCCATTGGTCTTTATATGATATAGGGAGCTTGTGTATCAAGTTTGAGGCAAAAATTCACTGAGGAAGTCATCTGATCAAATGGTAACTTGTTGTGTAAGAAAAGTCAGGATTAGGGCATCTAAGGCCTCCAAAAAGGGTTATAAAGGGTCATCATCATCAATTTGAGTTCCTATGACCTTTATTTGGTCTTAGGAATGCTTGAAAGGTCACAAGATTGGAGAATTTTGAGCCATTGCGAAAGTTGCCATTTTTGGACATGACTTGAAGTGAAAACTTTCCATTTTGGGAAAGATTTTCAACCTCCTCTTTCTTGATCAAAAAGGGTTCAAATGAAATTTCTTCAAACATGAAAGTTGTAGATTGGATCTTACCATTTTCAAAAAGTACAAGAACTCCTCTTGATTCATCCTAGAACTCAAGATATGGCAAGTCAAAGTTGGGAAAAATCTTGTAATTTTCAAGTTCATGCCAAAGAGGGAAATGTTCAAAAGTGAATTTCAGGCCTCTACATGACTTCTAATCCACTCAAATAACTCATGACATGATCAAACAACATCTCTTAGTCATAATTGAGCCTTGAACCAAAGGATTCCATGACTTGTTTCTCAAGAAATCACAAAGTTGCAAAATTGCAAAAACTATGCAAGCTCTTGATCTAAGCCATACAGCTCACAACATTTGATCCTAAGGTTCTCCTTGAAGCCAGCTGAGGCAGCTCAAGCCCTCAAATCAGCTCTGCCATGGCCCATACCTCAAGTACACAACTTTTGACTTTTTGGCCAAATGAGCCATGCCATTCCCACAATGGATATCTACTCTTCTGACTCATTCCAATTGTGTATGCATTGCCTAAGGATCATAAAACACAACACACAAGAGCTCAGAAGCAACACACACTCAGATTGCACAAAAATTCCCAAAAACTTCCTCTCTTCGATTCTCCCAATCCAGCCATCAAATTTCAAAAATTCCTTCAACAATCAACCACACATCACCCATAGAACAAATCCCACCCTCACAATGGCCTGAAACAGAACACACAAGAACCTCCATTTCTGCCATATCAGAACTAAACCTTTCAAAATAGCCAGTTTAAACTCCATTCAAGCATTCCATTAGCCTCAGGAGGTTCAAAGGAGTCCATTTTCACAAGAGGGAGGCTCTGAAAGCTCACTTTCGAAGGTCTCCAGCTCAGGTATAGCTCAAGAACTTTTTTCTCAGAACTGCATTTTCTTGTTACAAAATGAATCTTCATGTTGCACTGATCATCTAGATGTGTTTAGAATTGAAAATGGGCAAGAAATGACCATTTCATGTTGTTCTGAAAGTTTGCCCGTGTTTTGATTTTTTCTTCGATTTGCTTGATTCATGGGTTATAAATGTTGTTTGATGATTGATTTGTGTTCCATGAAGTGTGGGGAGTGTTTCTGGGTAGGTTAGAGGGCTTGGGGTGGCCTAGAGAAGAAGATAAGGTTTTGGGTTGGCCGGAGAAGATGATCGGAGCACTGTTCCGGTCATCTGAAAGTGATTAGGGTTAGGGTGCCCAGATTGAACGTGAGCCCTTAGATCTTGATTAGGTTAAGTGTTGGACGGTTCAGATTTGTCATTAACCCTAATTATAATTAATTAAAATAAAACCCAATTAATTAAGTCAGATTAATTGTGGACCCTTAGATAGCACGCGTATTGTAAGTTTAAACCTGGACCATTAGATTTTCATACCTTCAGTCAAATTGACTTGCAATCTCAGCCCTTGATCCAGCCTCCACGCAATTTGAGCCCTTCCTTTCAATTACTTTGCATTTTTATTTTATTTATTTCATTTTGTTTCCTTTTATTTATTTAAAATAGCAAAACATTTTCAAAAATTCTGATTTTTTACACTTTCACTCTAGTTAATATTAAAAACCCAAAAATATTTTTATTTCCATTTTTTGAATTAAAAAATTATTTTTAAATCATTTAATTGTATTATTTAATTAATTAGTTCATTTTAATTAATTAAAAATACTTTTAGGTATTTAAAAATCACCAAAAATATCAGAGAGCCTCTTTGAACATTAAGATCAATTTACAAACTCATTTCACAAATTTATTTTAGGGTTTGATCATGTTTTGACAATTAAACTTGAATTAGGGTTTTGAAAATCCACTTTTTTATAACCCTATTTCAAAAATTCATTTCTGCCTAACCAAAATGCGTTTGTACTTGGTTCTTTTTGCATTCTTTTACATATTGCATCTAGTATGTAGGACATTTAAGTCATATTTTTGCATTGCATTTTCAATTTGTTTTGACGTTTCCTTTGTAAAATGTCCAAAACCCTAGCCAAACTTAGGAAAATCATAACTTGACTTTGGTTTAGCTTAGACCTCCCCCTTTGGAGGGTATTCTCATGTAGGTGTAGGGTTTGTTTGGATGCAATTTCAATTTTTTATCATTTGATTTGCTTCTGATTTTGATCATGGACTTTGTGCATATGTACATACTAACTTTTCAGGTGCAAATGGTAAGTTAATCAGGATGTGGATGTGCATCTACATCCAATCTCTTCTCACCCTCTCATTTATTTGTGTTTGAAGTGAATTTGATTCACTTGTGTTGCTTTATCTCCCCCTCTTAGGTTACTTAACTTCGTCAGGAAGTAAGTAACCTATCTTTCTCTCTCTTCCTCTCTCATCTACTTCTTCCTTGGTGGCCATCTGAAGACTTCTCTTTAAGCCTCATAAACCATAGGAACTACCAAGCATGATAACTTTAAGGTTGTGAATAGTCCCCCTTAGTTTTTACCTTTTGAGTCTCCTTGAGTCTCTGCTTCTCATCTCAATAACAAAGGATAAACAATTAAAGTTTTAAGACTCTGTATTAGGGTTATGCATGTATCCTTATCTTAGGATGGAGTGTATAACTTTAATACTTAGTGCTAAACCTTTAAGATGTTTTCACCTCTTAATCAAAACACCTATAAGTTATCAAGACTTAAGCTTGTAACTTGGGCCTTATATTAGGGTTCCATCTTTGCCTTTGGGTCAGAGGGACTAACCCTGATGTTTAATTGACAAGTCCCCCTCAGTTTTAGTCTTACAAACATAAAATTCACTTCTTAATCTCACCTCTAATTAAAATCCACTTTAATAAAGGTTTGTTATATAATGATTTTAATCCCTGACCATGGATTAAGTTGAGGTATCTTCCTCATCTTAAGTGTCCTCATCTATCATCCTTATCTTAGGATGGTGTAATGAGTTCACTAATCCCTGATTAGAGATTAAACTCATTAATTAACACAACAAAAATACAAAAACACTTAATAATAACAAATGGGTTAATGATCTTAATCCAGTAATATTAGGGTAATTAAGTTGAGATTCTTATCTCATACTTAGGTAGACTCATTATCCCTAATCAGAGATGATATAATGAGTTTGCAAACCCTTGATTAAGGCTTAAGCTCATTATCCTATGCAAAACACCAAAAACAATAAAAAACTGGAAAAAAAAAAACAATAAACGTCTCCTCCGGGATTCTTTTCTCATCACATTCACTCTGAAAACGAGAATTCGCTTCTTCCGTCTAATGCAAGACAATTAGCACTCGAGCCAGACGAGTCATACACTTGAGCATAGACAAGCAAGTAGTTCACACAAAACATCCAAGTCTCTTTGAGTCGAACTACGGTGTTCTGACTTCCTCAATGCACAAGAGGACACGTAGGCATAACTTAACGGTTATTGAACAAAAGTCCCCAGGTCTTCCCCCTCTTCTCTTTCTGGCTTTCCTTTCTTGACCTCAATTTGAACTCCTGTTCTTTTTCTGCACCGTCACTTTGTACATCCATCTCTTTTATGCACATTTAGCACGTACACTTTCCCCTTATTTTTTTAAAAACGCAATCAGGTAAGCGTGGATCTCGTTGAGTACAACGGACGATCTGGGTGCTAATACCTTCCCAGGTCGTAACCAACCCCCTTACCCAGTCTCTTTTGTTCGCAACCGTCTTATCCATATATTTCTAGGTTTATGCAGCATTACCTTTCCCTCGGGATAAAAATTCCTAGATTGCGACTCTATTCAACCTCAACCTTCAACATCGCCGACACCAGTTCGCGTTTGCACCGGGACGAAAGTCCGAGGAGCGACAAAGACCTCTAAAGTCAGTAGCTAAATTCTATAGGTCTCTAAAGATGCTAGGATACCTCATAAGATTAAACTATGTTATACTATGCATAAAAAGTTCACATAAATGCAAATTAGGGTTCATGGATGAAGTATGAATGTATATGATATACAATTATGAATAAATGTATGAAATGAATGCCAAAGTCAGTAGTGAATGTATATGAATATGGATGAATGAACATATTGTAACACTCTTCTAACCCAATGTAAATGCGCGATAAATAAATCAAAGTATCTCATAAAAGATGTCACATTTCGTTTTAAAAACATCAAGTTATTAAAACATCCTATCTCATAATTTTTTTTCAATTTATTAAAATACTCATTTCTTTAATAATGTTAACAAACAACTAAAAACTTTGCAGTGGAATCATACTTAAAAACCTCTTCTTTTATTTTCATCAAAACATCAAGAACTTTTGGTCTTTGTCAATAAATAATCATCATCTCGACTACACATATAATAATTCATAAACAACAAAACAAATCACTTAAGAGTTTATCCCCCCGATGTTACATCTACCAGATCAAGACACCAGACACTATAGGATTAAGCTAAACAGCTTCCAGCTAAGACTTCATGCACAACAAACTCATCTCGGATATCTGCATGTTACCCACGTAGAGGTAACATTCAAACAGGCAGGGTGAGCAATCACAATTCATTATACGAGATATAAGAAATAGATATCATATGCATAATAATTAAATCACCATAACATAACAATTATAGTCTTCACATCTCTAAACAACAATCATTTCAAAATCATCATATACCATATCATACTCTAAAGGTCAATCACATAATTCACCAACACACACATCTTAAAATGCCACAAATAATGCAAATGCAACATCATATAGACTCATGCATGCGGTACCAAAACATCATGGATGGAGACTAGGCCATCACCCTCCAGAATGGAACACAACATAATTACCTCAATCCACACAATGGGATTGAAGCCAACAATGGACCGAAGTCCCAACATCGTCACTGGACCAAAGTCTCAACTCATCACTGGACCAAAGTCCTAAAAATGCTATGAATGCATGATGCAATACGTCGTAATAATCACCCCCTTCGTAAACTCTCATCTCGGCATCGACAAATTCACCACTGTGGTGGATTGTTAGATTCAAATACTCATTCATTTCTACCAAACTCCTATGTCCTATTAAAATTTGTACGAAAAAACCCAATTTTAGAAACTAATTGAAAAAACGCAAAAACTACAAAATATATTAAATCATTAAACACTGTGAAATCGAATAACACCTACCTGGTTAACTTTGATTTTCAACAACGATAATGATGATTGATTCAATATGTACGTGTTCCTTTGCTTCATATATCCATGGTTGCACTAGGGTTCCATTCCTTCATCTCCTTTCCTTTTCTGCGTTTCATTTTCTGAAATTTCCCTTTGTAAAATCACCAAAGTGCAGCACCACGTGTCCAAAAGAATTGACTTTGACTAATGCTAGGTTACGGAAGGACTAACGTGGAACCATTTAAACAATTAAGGGACCTTTTAGACACTTTTTAAACTTAAGGGACCAAATTGGACCTAGTGGTAGAGTTAAGGGACCAATTTCGATATTTTTCCTTTTGTTTAGCATTTTGGTGTAGCAAGCTCTTGTGGGGGATGGGCCGCGTATAACTTGTGTAGAATTTTTATTTCCTTTTTGTTCTTAATTTTGTTGTAATTCAGGGGCTTCCCAATGGGTTTTTGTGATATTATTTAATTTCCTTTTTGTTTGTAATTACCTCATCATGGACTTGTTTGGTAATGTAGATTTCTCATGAGTTTTTGTATAATATTGGACTTATTTAATGAAATGGGTATAGACATTTGGATTTATTTGGATATAGAAATGGAGAATGATAAATTTAAATTTTTAAGTGGATATGGATTTTGAAGTAAAAAAAGATTGGGAAAAAGGTTTATGAATATGGATCCAAGGTTTAAAAATATGGTTAGAAATTTGAACTTCAAATGGATTAAAAAACTTAAATGGATTAATTGATTTGGTTTATGGACATGGCTTAAAATGGATATGTTTTTTCATGGACTTGTGTCTTGAATTCCAAGTAATCCACATGACCAATCTTAACACATTTAATTCCAATCTAACTTCAAATCCAAATCAAACTTTTATTCTCAATGAATCCCCAACTTCAAACTCAAATCCATAATAACTCGCATCACCAGCAACAAGGAAATAAGAAAACAAGTAACTAAGAAGATAACTATTCCTTGATTATAATGTGAATCCACCACCATTTGATATATTGTACCATGAACCAATGCTTTGCAAATCAAACCACCAATATCTTGGTTTTATGACCAATGATCTTTGATTTGAAACCCTAATCGGCTCTGTATACACTAGGATCTTCAATAACATGCACCTCAAGTAATGATGGAATTCTGTGAATGATAAGATTTACTGATCAACAAATTTTACAAGGAGACTCTCTTGAGCACCACATGATAAAGTAAATAAACCCTTACTCAAGTGGTGATGATAAGCGCAAGAAGATGATGAATGAGACAAAATTGTTAAGAAGGAGAAACTCTTAATGCACATCCAAGCCTTTGAAGATTTATATGATTAGATAAGGCTTAGGGGACCACTGAAAGCTCTTCAGATTTGGACAAATTTTGGTAAAAAGAAATGTTGGAAGAATTGGTTCAACATGAAGTTAAAAGCTAAAGAATTCTACAAATGAAAAAGATGTCGAAGGAGATGTCCTAACAGAAAGATTGTAGATCTTGATTGCTCAACAATTAAACATGTATCAAATTTGTTCCAAGATTTTAGGCGCTTTTAGTCGTGGATCAAGGAAACGTTTAAAGCCCAACAAAACACTATATAAGGAGACTTAGACCTAGGGTTAAATTAACTTTTGTATCACTTGTAACTTTGTAAGCTAATACTTTTTAAAATAAGGGTTTAGGGTTCGAGAGTCGTTGGCTCTCTTAGAAGTTAGAAGTCTCCCCTCTGCAATATGGGATGCATGAAGGAAGGCAGAGATACAAGGGGCACAACATGAAGCCTTTAGGTAATTATTTATGTAATGTTCTTGGACGAAGCTTTGAAGTAAGTCCATGATATCTTGTAGGTTAAGAAACCGTAACAGGTTCTGGAGATCAGTAGAAGACATAAACATCACAGGTGGTGGTGAAGGATGTGAGAAAGAGTCTCACATCGAAGGTTGTAAAGGACTAGAGTTTAGCCTTAGATTAAGATGTTCATTGAAGGTAGTGATTAGGATAAAGTTATCTAGTGTAAGTTTAGATTTAGGGTAATAGTACAAGATACTAAAGTCTTCATCCAGGATTGGTATCCCCTATATGTAGGTTTATTAACACTGAACTAGGTCAACAATTATTGCGTTCTTTATATTCTGCAGATTAACAACTTTATGATATATGTTCTTGATTGAGATGTCCTAACATGTTGTCTTGACATCTGTTGGTATTTGTGATACACTACTTCAAAATAGCAGCTATGTTATTCTTACGTGTACTAAAAGGGCAGTGATCATTGTCTTAACATTAAGATATGACATTGTAGTATCTGTATAACCAAAATTTTAATTGGTATCAGAGTAGGCATCCTGGTATATTTTTTGGATGAGATCCATGGAGCACTTTCTGGTGATTAAATAGGAGAAGTTATTTTCTGAAGGGTTTTACAACTACAAACAAAAGGAGAGGCTAGTTCTCTTGGATAATGTCCTGAAAGATATTTTGACATCTTATCTAGGGAGAGTTGAAGTTATTCTTTGGTGATTCCGCTGCATATATTCTGATTGAAGATTTCCAATAGTATGGGATACTGGAGTAATGATTGAAGAAAGCTTGTAGATGTCTTTACCTAGTTATGTTCTTGTAGATGTTAATAGGTTTGAAGACACATAGAATTCCAAATTCGAGAGTAGAGGGATGTTATTGTGAAGATTGAGTCTTATGTGACTTGTTACATGATTGAGTGGCATCATCATGTATGCTAAAGTCAGACTGGATAGAAGAGGTAATATGAATTATCAAACCCATGCTCTAGAGGTTTGATGATTACTTGTTGGCTAAGTTGTTGAAGAAACATGATATTATGATCAAGTCAAATCAAGACAATTCAGCCGTATTCTGGAGTTTTCTAGTTATTAATTAGACTAGGAGGTGCTTTCTTGAAAGCATGAAAGTGTAGACAGGGGAGGTGATTTATTTTCACCATCCACAAATAGCATACGAGGAAGAACTCATACTTATTAACCCTAAGAATGAGTTGACATAGTTAATGTAATTAGGATTCTGTCGCTCCCCGGGATTTTCATCCCGGTGCAAACGCGAACCGTCGGTGATGTTGGAGGTTGAGGTTGAATAGAGTCGCCAGCTAGGAATTTTTATCCCGAAGGAAAGGTAATGCTGCATAAACCTGGAAGGGTATGGATAAGACGGTTGTGAACCAAAGAAACTGAGTAAGGGGGTAGGTTACGACCTGGGAAGGTATTAGCACCCAGATCGTCCGTCGTACACGATGGGATCCACGCTTACTTGATTTTGTTTTAAAAGGGGATAATGTATGTGCTAAAATGTGTATAAGAATCTAGGGAGAAAAGGATGTACAGAGTGTCAGTGTAAAGAAGAAAGTGAGTGCTCAAAAACTGAGGCTAAAGAAAGAGAAGCTGGGAGAAGGAGAGGGGGGAGACAAAGAGACTTTTTTTCGATAACCATTAAGTTATGCCTACGTATCCTCTCATGCAATTAGGAAGTCAGAACACCGTAGTTTGACTCAAAGAGACTTTGGATGTTTTTGTTGTGAACTGCTTGCTTGTCTATTTTCAAGTGTGTGACTCGTCTGGCTCGAGTCGTAACTGTCTTGCATTAGACGGAAGAAGCGAGTTATCGATTTCAGAGTGAGTATGATGAGAAAAGAATCCTGGAGGAGACGTTTATTGTTTGTTTTTAAATTTTTAGTTTTTTATTGTGTTTGGTGCTTTACATAAGATAATGAGCTTAAGCCTTAATCAAAGGTTTGTAAACTCATTATATCACCCCCGATTAGGGATAATGAGTCTACTTAAGTATGAGATGAAAATCCCAACTTAATTACCCTAATGATGCAGGATTAAGATCATTAACCTACTTGTGATTATTAAATGTCTTTGGATTTTTGTTTTGTGTTAAGTAATGAGTTTAATTTCTAATCAAGGATTAGTGAACTCATTACACCATCCTAAGAGAAGGATAATAGATGAGAACACTTAAGATGAGAAAGACTCCTCAACTTAATCCATGGTTAGGGATTAAAATCATTATATAAAAAGCCTTTATTAAAGTGGATTTTAATTAAGGGTGGGATTAAGAAATGGATTTTATGTTTGTAAGACTAAACCTTAGGGGGACTTGTTCATTAAACACTAGGGTTAGTCCCTCTGAACCAACACGCAGAGATGTAACCCTAATATAAGGCCCAAGTTACAAGCTTAAGTCTTAATGATCATTAGGGGTTTTGAGTAGGGGGTGTAAACAACTTAAAGGTTTAACACTAAGTATTAAAGTTATACACTCCATCCTAAGATAAGGATACAAGCATAACCCTAATTCAGAGTCTTAAAACCTTAACCGTTTAGCCTTGATTATGAGAAGAGATGAAGAGACTCAAGAAGACTCAAAGGTAAAAACTAGGGGGAGACTATGTACAACCCTAAAGTTATCATGCTTGGATATTCCTATGGTTTGTGAGGCGTAAAGAAAGATCTTCAGAAAGTCTTCAGATGGCCACCAAGGAAGAAGAAGCAGATGAAAAGATAAGAGGAAAAAGAATAGGTAACTTACTTCCCAAAGAAGTTAAGTAACCTAAGAGAAAGAAAAGGAGCAAGAGAGAGCACAAATGATTCAAACTCACTTCAAATACAAGTAAAAATGCAAATGAAGGATAATAAAAGGTTGGATGTGGAGGAAAATCCACATCCTGTTCAACTTACCATAAGCCCCTGCAATGGTTAGTATGAATGCATAAGGTGAAACAAGATGCAATGATGCAAAGATGGAGATGCAGTGATGCCAACCAAAAGTGCATACATGATGCAAATGTGTCATGGGGAGATGCCAAGTCATATACAATGCATATGTATGATCATACAAGTGTTGGATGCAAGAACAAGCATGTTAGAAGCCTAAGGACACATGAACATACATAAGATGTAATGGATGTAAAACATGTCAAATGGATGCAAAAATGATCAACCTACATTCACACATGTCCTAATGTGTCTAAGATGACATAAAAATGCATGAGATGTCATGAAAAGTTCATATGATGATGGTATGCAAAGATGAATGCAAATGAACATGACAAATTAGGGTTTTAAGAAAGTATGAGATGCATATGATCAAAACAGAAGAAAAACACATGATAAAAAAATTGAAATTGCAACCAAAAGAACCCTAAAACCACATAAGATCACACCCCAAAGATGGAAGTCAAAAGTTATACCAAAGTCAAGTTATGGTTTCTCTAAGTTAGGCTAAGGTTTTGGATACCTCTTCATGAAAAATGTCAAACAAATGGAAAATGCAATACAAAAATATGAGGTAAATACCCTAGATACTACATGCCAAGTATGAAAGAATGCAAAAAGAACCATTCACAAACTCATCTTGGTTGATCAGAAATGAATTTTTGAAGTTAGGGTTAGAAAAATAAGAAATTTATAAACCCTAATTCATGGTTAATTGTCAAAATGTGATCAAACCTAAAAAGAAATTTGTAAGATGAGTGTGTAAATTGTTCTAAATATGTGAAAATGCTTCATGATTTTTTTGTGATTTTTAAAGACCAAAAAGTATTTTTAATTAATTAAAATGAATGAATTAATTAATTAATTAATACAATTAAATGATTTAAAAATATTTTTTTAATGCAAAAATTAAAAATAAAAAAGTTTTTGAGTTTTTAAAAGTGTTTAAAGTGAGAATGCAAAAAATCAGAATTTTATAAAATGTTTTACTATTTTTAATAAATAAAAGAAAATAAATGAAATAAAAATAAAATAAAATGCAAGGTAATTAAAAGGAGTGGTCCAGATTGCGTGAAAAAGAGATCAAGGGTCAGGATTGAAAGTCTGCTTGACCTGGTGTAGGCTGATCCTAAAGCCGAAATTCAAACTTAGCTTACGCGCGTGATCCAAGGGCCATGATTTAATTTGACTAATTAATTATAAATTAACTTAATTAATTAGAATTAGGGTTTTAATGAATTATTTGGGCCGTCCATGCGTTAACTTAATTAGCATCCAAGGGCTGAGATTCAAACTGGCAAACAAACCCTAATGACTTTCAGGTGACCGAAGATAAGCTCTGGTCATCTTCTTCGGCCATCCCCTCAACCTATCTTCTTCTACAGGCCACTAAGCACCAAATTAACTTCCCAGAAATGATCCCCAAATGTCATACATTCAAAATCAACCCTCAAACAAGATTTATAACACGCATACATGATGAATCGAAGCAAAACACTTTCACGGACAAAGTTTCAGAACAACCATACATGCTCATTTCTACACTATTTTCAATTCGAAACACATCAGCATGATCAACAAAGCATATAGAATCATTCTATAACAAGCAATCAAAGTTCAGGAAAAAATGTTCTTGAAGGTTACCTGAACTGGAGCTTTTCGAATTTGAGCTTTCAAAGCCTCCCTTTGGTGCAAAGTGGCTCATTTGGTCCCCTTGAAGCTAATGGAGTGCTTGGATGAAGCTTATAGTGGCTGGTTTAATGGTTCCAGTTCTGATATGGCAGAAAGTGAGGTCTTGGTATGTTGTGTTTCAAGCCATGGTGATGGGTGGGAATTGATCTATGGATGAATTATGGTTGATTGGTGAAAGAAATTTGGATGTTTGATGGCTGAGCAGTGAGAATCGAAGAAGGGAAGTTTTAGAAAATTTTTGTGCAATATGAGTGTTGGCTTGTTCTGAGCTCTTGTGTCTTGTGTGTTGTGATCCTCAGGCTATGCATAAAATATTAGAATGAGTCAGAAGAGTGGTTGGGCATTATGGGAATGGTATGACTCCATTGGCTAAAAAGTAAAAAATGGTGTACTTGAAGCATGGGCCATGTCATAAGTTATTTGAGGTCTTGGGCTGCCTCAGCTGAGTTCAAGGAGAGCCTTTGGATCGAAATTGATGAGTTGTATGGCTTGATTCATGAGTTTGTATGGTTTTTGCATTTTGAAAACTTTGAGGATTCTTGAGATGCAAGTCATGAAATCTCGTGGTTCAAAGCATAATTCTGGTTAAGACATGTTGCATTATGTTTCTATGATGTGTAGCAATGAATTAGAGGTCATGAGAAGGCTTGGAAATCAAAATTGCACATTTCCCTCTTTGGCATGAACTTGAAAATTACAAGATTTTTCCCAACTTTGAATTTCCATATCTTGAGTTCTAGGATGAATCAAGAGGAGTTCTTGTACTTTTTGAAAATGGGAAGATTAAATCTACAACTTTCATCTTTGAGGAAAATTCATTTGAAGCCTTTTTTATCAAGAAAGAGGAGGTTGAAGATCTTTCCAAAAATGGAATGTTTTCATTACAAGTCATGCCAATAAATAGAAACTTTTCAAATGGCTCAAAATTATTCAATCTTGTGAACTTCTAAGCATTCCTAAGATAAAATAAAGATCATAAGACCTCAAATTGAAGAAGATGACCCTTTGGAACCCTTGTTGGTGGCCTCAGATGCCCTGATTCTGACTTTTCTTGCACAACAAGTTACCATTTGATCAGATGACTTCCACAAGGATTTTTTGCTTCAAACCTGATACACATGCTACTTATAACATACATAGACCAATAGAATCAAGAATGGACAAAAGTTTTGAGTGTAAGGGCCTTTAACCCAAAACCCTAATTTCTGGTCATCTGTGCAGGAACCCTGAGCCTGCCTAGGCAACTGTGCAATCTTCTGAGATTTTATGGCTTCAAAGCAAACTTAGAGGCATAATATGATCATAGAACACTCATGGAACCTCTTGGCATGCTTCAAGGCCTTTAAGATAGCTCAAACCACTTCTAAGATTCATTTGATCACAAACCCTAGCTATGCAGTTATGCAATGAGTTGCTAAAGGGAAAAATATGCAATGTGAGATGTGATGATATGCTATGCAGTATGAGGGATCATAAGTCAAGTTGTGAGAAAGAGAGAGGGAAAATTTGGGGTGTTTACAGCTTCCCCTATTCAAGCATGAGTTAGTTGTGTAGGATGTAAGCGTCTGGCTTAATAGACCAACAAGATAACTAGTGGTTGAATACCAAGACAGTCCAAAATTTGCACTCTTTATTATAAGAAGAAAAGGGATATAAAGTGTAATAGACAGTATAGACTGAATATTAAATGGTAGCGACGGAGGATGACCATCGAGCAGAGGACGATTGTTGGGGATAAAAACGGTGAGAAACGCACTGACGGGGACGACCATCATGCTGGGGAACAAAGAATCCACGACGAGGACGACCATCGGGTAAAGAAAACTGACTTTACTGGGGATTTAAAAGCACTAACGGGGACGACCGTCAGGCTGAAGAATAAAGAAACCGCGACGGGGACAACAATCGGGTGAAGAATAAATAAATCAATGATGAGGGACGGTCATAAAAAGTTGAAGGACGATCACCGAGCATGGTACGACTTCTGAGAGTTATCACGACATAGAACAAATGTCGGATAAAATGATCGACGATGGGGACGACCATCGGATGAATGATGAGGTACGGTCATCAAAAGGTGAAGGACGGTTACCTAGCAGGGTACGGCTGCTGAGAGTTATCGCGACATAGGACGAATGTCGGATAAAAAGATCAATGATGGGGACAGCCATCAGATGAATGATGAGGGACGGTCATCAAAATAAATGATGAGGGACGGTCACCTAGCAGGGTACGGCTGCTGAGAGTTATCGCGACATAGGATGAATATCGGATAAAAAGATCAATGATGGGGACGACCATCAGATAACATGATGGGGGAAGGTCATCAAAATAAATGATGAGGGGCGGTCATCAAGAGGTGAAGGACGATCACCTAGCCAGGGACGACTGCTCTGTTGGGGATTATCTCGACATAGGACGAATGTCAGATAGAAAGTTGTTTTGTTGGCGACTTCTGGGGATAGATAAACACAAACGAGTGTTTAAGCCATAAAAATAAAATGGTATAAGTGTTTCGACAGTGTGTATAGATTAAAGATACGAACGAGTATCCTTAGAACCACGATACGGACGAGTATCGATAGAAACAAACAATGACGTGTGCTTAAGGAGTGATGATACGGACGAGTATCAATTGTTTGAACAAAGAACACGGACGATTGTTATTTTGTCGGGGAGATGCATAAGATACGAACGAGTATCCAAGAATTGTGTATAAGTAGGATACGAACGAGTATCAGAAGGATCGTGTGTAAGTATGTACAAGTATTTGTATTGAGAGTGCAAAAGGATGTTTTGGCTTTTAACTGCAGGGGATAAGTTTTTGCGTATTGCTGGAGGAGTAACTTTGGTATTTGCAGGTGACTGGACCGAACCTGGCTTATGATCATGCAAATGTTGGATTTTTTCCGTAATGCTCCTTATTAGACAGAATGCTACGCTCTGTTTGGGGAGGATGATGCAAATGTTATGATCATTCAAATGAGAGAAACGATATCCGAGATCCGAAATCTGCTGGGAGAAGGGATCACTGGGAGATCTTTGGGGATAAAGGATCATTGCACGATCTTTTTGGATAACTCAGGGGGAAGAACTCTGTGGGGATCCAAAGCTGGGGATGAGAGGATCTGGCAACTTACTGGGGAAAAGTGATTCAGACGTTGCTTTGGAGATCCTGCTTGGGGAGGAGGGAACTTCTGGGAAGTAATCCGTTGGAGGATCAGCTTTATGGGGATACTCTGAGGGGATAAAAAGCTTCGTGGGGGAATACTTTCGTCAAGTAGTCCTTATGATGATGTGACTACTGGGGATATAGTGTCGGATATGCCCCATGCTGTGAAAGGTTGTCCGCCTTGAGTACGTGCAACCTGTCAAACAAAGGAAATGCACAAGTGCCCTGAGGTACTTCAACCGGATTCCATCATACGAGTTAGGTTTTCTTAAGAGTACATATTTCCTGCAAGCATTTATTGAAAATGGCTTATATGCTTTCATGCAAATGTTGTATTACGAACTTTGGACATCTTACAAACAAAACAAAAAGGTACAAAACAAAGTGTGTGATGGGGCTAAGACGCAATATGTCTAGCGGTATCTGAACTGCAAGCGCATAGCCTATCGAAGTAATATAAAAGATTGTCGATCCCACAGGGACTTTGTAATCACTCTAGTGCTAGAAGGTCTGCTAGTTTAGCTAAGGCGGATATTTTTGTCACGATTATGGTTTTAAGGATAAAAAAAACGGGAATTAAACTTAGTTTAAGGAAATAATGAGAAGGTGGTCGGTATGGAATTATATTAACCTATGCGGGTCAATCTAACCTAAGCTTATAAAGATGGTTCACTTAAATTATTCTGTAGAGATTACCAGTTTAAAAACCCTCGACTCACACACTCGTGGTCTTATCTCAGATCTTACTCCTAAAGCCCTATGCCTGCTCTCGCTAGCCCATAAGTGTTTAGAAAATAATTCTTGAAAACTTAATAAGTCTAATTCGTTTTAAAGCGCTCTCGCTGTATTTAAATCGAATGCCCAACCTTAGCTATCCAGTTAAAATCTCACACTCTCGTGGTCTCGACCTAACCTATTTCACTTTTCTTACTCTCGTAACGAAAAGATTGATTTTAATTATAAAAAGCCACAACCCGAATATAAGTTCTTAATTATTTTTAGCTTAGATTCGATTTAACAGTTTTGGTTTGGATTATTACATACCGACTAATTAATTTAGCTACTCATTTTTATTATACCAACAGACAGATACAGATTGAAATAAACAAATATTAAAGTATGCATTATAAAATAATAATAGAAACTTAACATAAATAATAAATAAATTCAATATAAATTGAAAAAATAAAAACCTGGATAATTTAATTCTTAAACTCCTTCTTCCACAAGTTGGCAAGCTCGGAGTGTCGGAATCGAAATTGAAATTAAAATAACAAATTCTGAGGCTAAAAAGAAATTAATTGAAATAACAATTTCCTAATGTTGGAAATTGGTATTAAATGGGTTGGAAATAAAAAGAAAGAAAAATACAGCAGGAACAAGGCTGAAAAAATAAAAGGGTTCAAGAAAAATACGGCAGAGCTTCCGCGTAAAAATCAATAATAAACTCTGTACTTTTTCATTTGCAGCTTGGGTATTTATAGCAGAGGAAATTTGCAGTTGAATTGGTAGCAAGCGTGGGCTTTGTTCCGTTTTGAGAAAATCCAGCAAAAGTGGCATACTGGGTATTGCTTCATTTGAGGAAAAACAGGAGTCCTCGAAGACTCGTTGCACGTTCTTATGAATATCTTCAAATAAATCAAATAAAATTTCCTTGTCACGTTCGTGACATGATGTAACAGTCAGATTCTTCAATTTAAGCGCGTCACGATCGTGATAAGGTTGTGACGATCGTGAGACCTCAAAATAGCATGTCACGGTCGTGAGGAAGTTGTGACGACCGTGAGTGCAACAAAAAATGCAGACATAGCAGAATTGTTCTCTTCATCTTCTTTTCATGCTAGATTTGGTTCATTTGATCTTTTTCTCATAATTTGGCTCTAGACATGTTATACCTGCAATGTGACATAAAAAACTCAAACAATCGGGAGTTAATAGGATCAATGTACGATAAAACGGACTTAAAAACGTAGTAATAATGTGATACGATTTCTCGTTATCAAACTCCCCCAAACTTAAACCTTTGCTTGTCCTCAAGCAAATAGTCAATTGAAAAATGATCGGACAATTTTCATCAGACGCATACACATAATATACCATACGAGAAATCATTTAGTTAGATAAACCGATACTAGAATAGAATACTAACGATACACTAATGATACAAGCAACAAGTTAAGTCGTCGACTTCCCATTAAACGAAAAATTTGGTAATTGCGTTATGATTCTACCTAGAGTCCTTCGTTCTTATTTCACCCGGTTTCGTTCTAGCGCAATCACATTAAGCCATTTCCCTTAGCACACACGTAGTGGAGTAGCCGGTTAGTGACTTTGATCCTTTATTAGCACGGGGTCTGGTACACGAATGTGGCAACCCTTTACATATTATCCAGATTGGAGGTTGTGGGGGATCGAGCCGTAGCACGCCCTACCAAGTTCAGAACCAGATACCTCTGAACCAACCAGCAATGGACTCCTTCTTATATTTCTCATCTCTTATATACGACCGTGTATTTTGGTGCAATTTCTTTTTTTATGGCATCGAGATATGAAGGATCGTTTATAGATTAGGCATCAAACACTTATGTTCATCGGCTCCCCAAGTGGTTTGTGTCCAGACAGTGCTGACTGCTAGTATAAACTACTAGGGGTTACTTTAGAACTAAGACTTAAGGTGTAGTCGTAACAATTATCGAAATGGAATGCTTAAGTAGGAAGTCTAAGGTGTCAAGACTGTATTGATCTTGTTGGATCTTTCTCAGCTTCCTAACTACGATTTCATAGGTAAGTCGAGTAATGCGAAGATAAAGCAAAAAAAAAATTTTGGTATGGCTAAATAAAGTGGGGAAGAATTGAAGCTTAAGAAATAGCATAAATATTACTTTGTTTAATTGAAAATGCGGAAAGGGAAATACAATGAAATGGAAAACGAAAGCGGGAAAGGTACCTCTCCCACACTATATAAGACATTGTCATCAATGTTATGATATAATAGCGGGGAAATACATTACATAAACAGAATGCAAAAACAAAAAGATAATCTAATGTTGCTGACGACCACGGCCTCGGCTTCTGGTGCGGGAGCGTCTGGTAGGAGTGGCTTCCTCATCAGAACCAGTGACGGTGAGAGCGGTGACGTCTATCCGCAAAGCTTCCAATTTACTAAAGATCTCTCCTAGCTTCTCATATGTTGCTCTATGGTTACTGACAACAGTTGCAAGGAGTGCATCGTACTCTGATCTTTCTGCCTACGCTCAAGTGCGGCATTCATCTGATTCTGCTGATGAATGGCACGGAGGATTTCTTCAAGGGTGATGTCAGCTGAAGGTGGCTGCCTGGTGGAAGACTCAGGGATGTCCTGAACTGGCTCAACAACATCCATCGCATCCTCCATATCGTCCACAGGTGCATCAGGCTGCTCGTCAATAATCGGAACATGGCCTGCGGCATCCGGCAATCCAAATAGCCAATTGGCTCTGTTTGATGGATCAATGCGGTTCCTGCAAGGCAAAACGATATGATGATAGGTGGTGCCTTGGATCACAGGGTTGAACCTGCCATCCTCTCGCTGAGAGATCATGTGAGCGGACTTGCAGTAGTTCAAGGTAAGCAGCTCCGGTGCTCTATGAGGCAAATGAGATATGTGGTCACCAAGCTCCAGTTGTATGGCAAGAGAAGTGACAATCCCGCCAATGTAGAAGGGAGTGGCGCCTCTATGCGCTACAGACTGAATGTGGGCCAGAAGGAACAGAGCGGCGTTGATGCGTTCTTCATTCAAGGCACAATGCAAGAATAAGAGCTCTTTGGAATTGAGCTTGTGGTTTCTCTCTCTTGCAAAGATTGTGTTGCATATGATATGATGAAAATACCGTATTGCTGGATTATGGATATGAGTGGCATTGAGACTCTAGTAGGCGGAAGCACGACTGTTTGTGATGTTGTGCCACAAAGTGAAATCTGCTTCATTAAAGTTGTCGGGCGCACGAAGGTGAGCACCGTCGTCGTGACTGAAGCCTAACAGTTCAGCGACTCTGGTTTGAGTGATTTGGAACTCTCTTCCAAGCATTCGGAATTTTGCGATGACGGTGAGTTGGTTTGTTGATCCTGATGGTGTAATATATTGAAACGAACTTAGAAACTCCAAGGTGAGGTTTGCAAATGTCGGTTGCGGTTGACTGCATAAGTCCCACAAGCCAACATGCTCAAGCAGTAGCTTCACTCCGTCGAACAATCCTAACTCCCTCAAGCAGTCGAGGTCGATGTACTGAGTAGGTTGGATGCCTCGGGTTTGAAACCTTTCAAAATTTTCTCTCTATGATTCTCCTTGTTCTCCGTCTCTAAACTGAATGTTTTCCATTACATGCAAATGAGGTTTATGTGAGATAGTTGTTTGAGGTTTGGTGATGAAAATGTGAAGAAAATGATCGGTTTATAATGGAATGAAGTGAATGTGTGGAGTTGGGGTTAAATGAGAAGGTTGAATGGAGTAATGGAATTGATTGGAGTTTAATGGGTGGTTACGGGAGAAGAAGAGGTAATGGGAGGTTAGAGTTTTGTAAAAATAGAAGTGGGGTTTGCGAAGAAGAACGGCCTCTGTAACTTTAGAGGTCGTGAATTAGGGTTGTCATGGTCGTGAGGGGGGTCTTACGGTCGTGACGCGCTAAATAGCTCGTTACGATCGTGAGGGGATGGTGACGACCGTGATGATCACAAAATATGGAATTTTCACAGAATGGTTACCTCAGTTCAATTCAATTGTAATTTTTATCAATTTCAATATTTAATTCCAACATAACACATAGTAATGGATCAATATATATATATAAGCAGTGGATTTCATCACACGAAAATTCACAAAATATCCAGCAATTAAAAGTATCAGTAAATAATGAAAAGCATGTAAAATTGATTAAATTGGAAAATTGCATAAATGGAAGTACTTTGCTTTTGACATAACAGAAAGAAATTACAGTGATAAAAATAAACTATGAAATGTTGCAAAATATCAAACTAACTAGAAACAAAAGCAAAAAGTAAGATAAATCAAATTACTACAGCATTATCAAAGTTGCTTCTTCAAATCTTCAAGTGCGGAGTTTATATGATAGAATTGTTCACATGTTATGTCGGTTAATCCTATAATGTCCAGTCTCATGCTTTTAACTTCATCCTTAACAACATTAATATCAGCTTGGTATACTTCAAGAGTGGTCAGAATTTTCTTTAAGCTGTCAGCATATCCTACTTGGTTGATTTCAGGGGCTTCAATAACTTCATAAGTGTGGTCGATGTCATGGTAACCAGGAGGGATCTCAGGGTCACTTTCTACATCAGTCATCATGTCATCCCTAATTTGGTGGGATTGTGGTGTTTCAGGTGTTGTTGGATAGTCAGGAGGGGTAAGCTCATAAAGCCAATTATCTCTATTGTGAACACTGACTTTAGCATGGTTCGGTAATGTGAACAGGGTTACGATTTCATTTCTAATTAGGTAATTGTATGGTGGTTCTCCTAAGTTTCTTATAATTTGACGGTTAAAGTAGAAGTTCAGATTCATAGGGCGGATGGTACCTAAACGGTTGCACTTATGTAACTGGTATCTAAGTCCGAGGGCATCAGCAATCATGGTGACCAAGCCTCCTACCAATATTGGTAGATCAGGTTCCTCTTGGATGCGGGTAAAGGTTTGCATCAGGAATGGTACAGCATTTACGGGTTTTCCATCGGTCAAATAGGACATTATGAATATCTCATCTTTAGATACTCCAGTGAGGTTCTCTTCCTTTCCAAAGAAGGTGTGGTCAAGGATTTTATGAAAATAGCGGATAACAGGGTTGTGTATTTCATCATTGTTCATGTTATCCGGCTCAGGGTGGTAGTTTCCGGTTAAGGTTCCCCAAAAGAAATCTAGCTCGACATCCATTAATTATACCTGGGTGGTAGTAAAGGCAAAAGGTCCACTAGGGAATCCTAGTAGGTCAGCTAGTTCCTTATGGTTATAGTCATATTCGATACTGAATAGTCAGAAACTAATAAATCCTTTTCTTAATCCAAATTCGCGCTCAGGTAAGTAAACTAAGGAGCTTAAAAACTCAAGGGTGAGCTCGCGGTAAGTTACAAACTTTTGTTTTATGAAAGCGTTCTCCCATCCAAGTTGGTTAAACAGGTATAGGATGCTATCATTTATACCTAAAGTTTCCATAGTCTGTTCATCATAGTACAGAGTCAAATCCATTTGTCTCTGTTATAATTCCTCAAATTTCCTTCTTTGGTTTCTACCTCTAAATTGGGTTTCCATAAAGTTTCTTGGTTGGTTAGCCATAGTTAGTGTTAAAGTTGAGGAAACAAATCAGGGGGAAAAGGAAGGTAGAAAAGACTTTAGAAAATCTGTAGCAAAGTAAATTTAAAAGTGATTTAGAAAATGAAAATTAAAATAAAGAAAATAAGAAATAGAAAATAGATAAATAAAGTCAATAATAATAATAATGGAATAAAACAATAAAATGATAAAATGGATTGCCTCCCACTAAGCGTTGTTTTTATCGTCATAAGCCTGACGTAGTGCTTAGGGTAGATTAATCAGGGAAGTTAGTGGACAACTCTAAAAGCTTTAGACTATTCGCATAATCTCTATTTTCAATATTATGGTAATGTTTTAATCGTTGTCCGTTTACTGCGAACGGTTCACTATTCCTACCCTTAATTTCTATTGCTCCGCTCGGGAACACTCTAGTTATTTCAAAGGGTCCTGACCATCTAGATTTTAGTTTTCCAGGAAAGAGCCTAAGTCTTGAATTAAAGAGGAGTACAACGTCTCCCACACTAAATTCTTTCCTAGATAGGAGTTTATCATGCCATCGCTTGGTTCTTTCTTTATATATCTTAGCATTCTCATAAGCATCTAACCTTAATTCTTCTAATTCATTAATGTCGAGGATTCGCTTTTCTCCAGCGGCATTGTAGTTTATATTGAGTGTTTTAATCGCCCAATATGCTTTGAGTTCTAGTTCTACCGGGAGATGACAAGCTTTCCCATACACTAGTTTGAAGGGTGTAGTTCCTATGGGTGTCTTGTAGGCTGTCCTATAAGCCCATAAAGCTTCATTAAGTTTAGATGACCAATATTTCCTAGATATGGCGACTGTCTTTTCTAGAATTTGTTTTATTTCTCTGTTCGAGACTTCGACCTGTCCACTTGTTTGTGGATGATATGGTGTTGCTACACGATGTCTGACTCCATACTTAGATAGTAATTTGTCAAATATTTTCGAAATGAAATGCGAGCCACCGTCACTAATGACAAGTCTAGGCACACCAAATCTTGGAAAGATTATATTCTTGAAAAGCTTAATTACTACTCGTGTGTCATTTGTAGGAGAAGCTATAGCCTTAATCTATTTTGAAACATAATCGACAGCTACGAGTATGTACTTATTACCGAAAGATGATGGGAATGGTCCCATGAAATCTATTCCCCAGACGTCAAAGACTTCTACTTCTAATATTCCTTTTTGAGGCATTTCATCTCTTCTTGAAATATTACCGGTGCGTTGACACCGATCGCAATTTATAACAGCGATGTGGACATCTTTCCATAGATTAGGCCAAAATAGGCCGGCTTGTAAGATTTTTGCACAAGTTTTGGAAGTGCTTGCATGTCCACCATAAGGAGATGAGTGACAATGAGCAATGACATCTTTTATTTCTTCTTCGGGAATACACTGACGAAAGATTTCGTCAGGTCTTCTTTTAAACAATAATGGTTCGTCCCAATAGTAATACTTGAGATTGTGGAAGAATTTCTTTTTCTGCTGATAGGTTAAATCCGGTGGAAGTGCTCCTGCAGCTAAGTAGTTGACAATGTCAGCGTACCATGGCAGTCCTACGGTTGTTTGGATTGTTTCCACGGTTTTTGGTTCATCTATGTTTAACTGAGCTGGGTCGCTTCCTATCTGTGCTATCAGCTGTTCATACGGAAAATCGTCGTTAATTGGCACTTATTCGGGTTTAATACCTTCTATTCTAGATAAATGGTCCGCTACGACGTTTTCAGTACCTTTCTTATCTTTGATTTCGAGATCAAACTCTTGTAAGAGTAAGATCCATCTCAAGAGTCTTGGTTTAGCATCTTTTTTGGTTAATAGATATCTGATAGCAGCGTGGTCTGTGTAGATGATTATTTTTGCTCCTACTAGGTAGGAACGAAACTTATCAAGCGCAAAGACAACTGCTAACAATTCTTTTTCATTAGTGGCGTAGTTCATTTGAGCAGAATCTAAGGTTCTACTGGCATAGTAAATTGCGTGAAGTTTCTTGTCCTTCCTTTGTCCTAGAACTGCGCCTACAACATAGTCACTCGCATCGCACATGATTTCGAAAGGTAATCTCCAGTCAGGTGGTTGCATGATTGGTGCGGTGATGAGGGCTTTTTTTAGAGTTTTGAATGCTTTAAGACAATCTTTATTGAATATGAACTCAGCGTCTTTCATTAATAAACCGGTAAGAGGTTTAGTGATTTTTGAGAAATGTTTGATGAATCGTCGGTAGAAACCGGTGTGTCCTAAAAAGCTTCGTATTTCTCGAATGGTCTTAGGGGTTTGAAGATCTTTTATGACTTCTATCTTAGCTTTATCAACTTCAATTCCCTTATCAGATATAATGTGGCCTAGTACGATTCCTTCTCTGACCATAAAATGGAATTTTTCCCAGTTAAGCACGAGGTTTACTTTCACACATCTTTCTAACACCATTTCTAAATTTGACAAACATCCTTCAAAACTTTGCCCGCATACAGAGAAGTCGTCCATGAACACTTCCATGATGTTATCTATGAAATCTGCGAAGATTGACATCATACATCTTTGAAAGGTTGCAGGAGCGTTACATAATCCAAAGGGCATTCGTCTATAAGCGAACGTTTCATAAGGACATGTGAATGTAGTCTTCTCTTGATCATCTGGGTGGATCGGGATTTGGAAAAATCCTGAGTAACCATCAAGATAACAGAAATACGAGTGTTTGGCTAATCGTTCTAACATTTTAACTATAAAAGGTAGTGGGAAATGATCTTTTCGAGTGGCTTTGTTTAGTTTTCGATAATCGATGCACACTCTATTTCCAGTCACTACTCTTTGTGATATCGATTCGCCCTTAGTGTTTTTCACAACAGTGATACCTCCTTTCTTTGGTACTACATGTACTGGACTAACCCATTGACTATCAGAGATTGGATATATTATTCCAGCGTCTAGTAGTTTCTTAACTTCTTCTTTTACTATAGTGCTAAGGATTGGGTTAATTCTTCTTTGAGATTCTCCGGAGGTTTTGCAATCTTCTTCTAGCATAATACGATGCATACAGATTGAAGGACATATTCCTTTGAGATCAGATATGTTATATCCTAATGTAGTTGGGTATTTCTTTAAGACATCTAAAAGTTTCTTCGTTTCGATTGTTCCTAAACTGGAATTGATTATAACTGGTCGCGTACATTCAGTGTCTAGGAATTCGTATCTTAGGTTCTTAGGTAAGGTTTTTAACTCTAATGTAGGTTTCTTCTTACTTGGCATGGGATCCGGTGTAAGTGCTAAACTTTTGCTTAGACTATCATCCTGATACGGTTCATGCCAATTGTCATCTTCGAAAATCGGAGGGATTTGAATTTTCATAATTTTAGAATAAGTAGTTTCTTTCATTTCCATCTCTCTTACACACTCGTCAATGACATCCAATAAATAGCATGTGTCCTCTATAGCTGGTGATTGTAAGAATTGTGTTAAAATAAATTCAACTTTCTCTTCACCTACTTCAAAGGTTAGCTTTCCTTTCTTTACGTCTATAATAGCTCCGGCGGTAGCTAATAATGGTCTTCCTAGTATGATAGGTGTAGTGGAGTCTTCAGAGATGTCCATGATTATAAAATCAGTAGGAATGTAGAATTGACATATACGTACTGGGACATTTTCTAGTATGCCTACAGGATATTTAATAGAGCGGTCGGCTAGTTGAACAGACATTTTAGTTGGTCTTAGGTCTCCCATGTCTAGCCTTTTGCAAATTGTTAAGGGCATAACACTGATACTGGCTCCTAAATCGCATAGAGCTTTGTCAATGACGAATTTTCCAATTACACAGGGTATAGAGAAACTACCTGGATCTTTTAACTTAGGAGGCATATTGTTTTGAATTATTGCGCTACACTCAGCAGTAAGTGTAACGGTTCCGTTATCGTCTATCTTCTTCTTATTGGATAAGATTTCCTTTAGAAATTTAGCATACGAGGGCATTTGAGTGATAGCTTCTGTAAACAGAATAGTAATATTCAATTGTTTTAGAAGTTCGACAAATTTCTTAAATTGGCCCATCGTCTTGGAATTGGTTAATCTCTGAGGGTACGGAATTGGTGGTTTATAAGGTGGTGGAGGCACATAAGGCTTTTCTTTCTCCACTGCCTCTTGATTATTACCTTCCTTTTCTTTTGGTTCATTCTCCTTTTCAGTCGGCTTATCTTGCTTTTGGTACATGGCTGGATTGTCAAGTCTTGGATCGGCAGGTCCGTCAAGTTCCTTGCCACTTCTTAGTATCACAGCATTGGCCTGTCCTTTTGGATTAGGTTGGGGATGTCCAAGGAATACTCCAGCTGGTGCAGCGGTAGGCGCTTGTTGTTGAGCTACTTGTGAAATATGAGTTTCAAGCATTTTGTTATGTGTAGCTAACGCATCTACCTTGCTCACTAATTGCTTAATCTGCTCGCTAGTGTGTATGTTTTGGTTTAAAAATTCCTGGTTTGTTTGAGATTGGGTAGCTATGAAGTTCTCCATCATTAACTCAAGGTTTGATTTTCTAGGAACATTAGGAGCAGTCTTCTGATATCCTGGTGGTGTAGCTGGTGCTTGACCTGGTGCATATAAAGCATTGCTATTCTTATAAGAGAAGTTCAGATGATTCTTCCAACCTGGGTTGTATGTGTTCGAGTATGGGTTTCCTTGAGCATAATTCCCTTGATCTGTAGGAATTCCTGCTAATAGTTGACAATCAGGGACAACATGTCCTGGAACTCCACATAACTCACAGTTAGGTGTTACCGCAGCCACGGTGGCTGTTGGTGTTATGGCCAAGTTGTCGATCTTTTGGTTAAGTTGGTCAAACTTTGCATTGACTTGGTCCATACTACTTACTTCGTACATACTTGGTCCATACTACTTACTTTGCATTGACTTGGTTTCTCAGTTGCGACTCTCTCGCTTCCCCATTGGTAATGATTCTGAGCCATACTCTCGATAAGTGCATAAGCATCATTATATTCTTTGTCCATTAGTGCGCCGCCTGTGGCAGCGTCAATCGTCATTCTTGTGTTGTACAAGAGTCCATTATAGAAAGTATGGATGACCATCCATTCTACTAATCCGTGATGTGGACAAAGTCTCAGCATATCTTTGTAGCGTTCCCAAGCTTCGAAAAGTGACTCGTTTTCCTTTTGCTTAAATCCGTTGATTTGAGCTCTTAGCATAGCTGTCTTACTAGGTGGGAAATATCTTGTCAAGAAGACTCTCTTTAGTTCCTCCCACGTAGTTACTGAATTCAAGGGTAGAGATTGATGCCAGGCTCTCGCTCTGTCTCGAAGTGAGAAAGGAAAAAGGCATAATCTAATAGCTTCTTGGGTAACTCCATTAGCTTTTACAGTATCTGCGTACTGCACAAATATCGAAAGATGAAGGTTCGGATCCTCGGTAGGATTTCCGGAGAATTGGTTTTTTTGCACGGCTGATATCAGCGAAGGTTTCAATTCGAAATTGTTTCGGTTGATAGCCGGTGCAGCAATGCTGGAATGTGGCTCAGCTTGTGAAGGACTAGCGTAATACTTTAGTGGATGATTTGGTTCTTCAGCCATCTCTGCGTCCTTCGATATTCCAACTGGTTTAGGTGGATCAACTTGAAGATCTGGAATGTTGTATTTTCGTTGGTATTCGAATATTCGTCTTCTTAAATGTAAGAAGTGTTCAAATTCTTGGACTGGAGGTTGCAAGTCTTCGCCTTGAGAGTGAGTACTTGGCATACACTCGGTAAATTAGATTAGGGAAAATAAGTTGTTACCTTAGTCTAGACAGTGCTACTCTAACAGTGCACTAGTAACTAAATCAAGGTCCTCGGCAACGGCGCCAAAAACTTGATGGTGCTAAGACGCAATATGTCTAGCGGTATCTGAACTGCAAGCGCACAGCCTATCGAAGTAATATAAAAGATTGTCGATCCCACAGGGACTTTGTAATCACTCTAGTGCTAGAAGGTCTGCTAGTTTAGCTAAGGCGAATATTTTTGTCACGATTATGGTTTTAAGGATTAAAAAAAACGGGAATTAAACTTAGTTTAAGGAAATAATGAGAAGGCGGTCGGTATGTAATTATATTAACCTATGCGGGTCAATCTAACCTAAGCTTATAAAGATGGTTCACTTAAATTATTCTGTAGAGATTACCAGTTTAAAAACCCTCGACTCACACTCTCGTGGTCTTATCTCAGATCTTACTCCTAAAGCCCTATGCCTGCTCTCGCTAGCCCATAAGTGTTTAGAAAATAATTTTTGAAAACTTAATAAGTCTAATTCGTTTTAAAGCGCTCTCGCTGTATTTAAATCGAATGCCTAACTTTAGCTATCCAGTTAAAATCTCACACTCTCGTGGTCTCGACCTAACCTATTTCCCTTTTCTTACTCTCGTAACGAAAAGATTGATTTTAATTATAAAAAGCCACAGCCAGAATATAAGTTCTTAATTATTTTTAGCCTAGATTCGATTTAACCGTTTTGCTTTGGATTATTACATACCGACTAATTAATTTAGCTACTCATTTTTATTATACCAACAGACAAATACAAATTGAAATAAACAAATATTAAAGTATGCATTATAAAATAATAATAGAAACTTAACATAAATAAATAAATAAATTCAATATAAATTACAAAAATAAAAACCTGGATAATTTAATTCTAAAACTCCTTCTTCCACAAGTTGGCAAGCTCGGAGTGTCGGAATCAGAATCGAAATTAAAATAACAAATTCTGAGGCTAAAAAGAAATTAATTGAAATAACAATTTCCTAATGTTGGAAATTGTTATTGAATGGGTTGGAAATAAAAAGAAAGAAAAATACAGCAGGAACAAGGCTGGAAAAATAAAAGGGTTCAAGAAAAAATACGGCAGAGCTTCCGCGTAAAAATCAATAATAAACTCTGTACTTTTTCATTTGCAGCTTGGGTATTTATAGCAGAGGAAATTTGCAGTTGAATTGGTAGCAAGCGTGGGCTTCGTTCCGTTTTGAAAAAATCCAGCAAAAGTGGCATACTGGGTATTGCTTCAGTTGAGGAAAAACAGGAGTCCTCGAAGACTCGTTCCACGTTCTTATGAATATCTTCAAATAAATCAAATAAATTTTCCTTGTCATGTTCGTGACATGATGTAACGGTCAGATTCTTCAATTTAAGCGCGTCACGATCGTGATAAGGTTGTGACAACCGTGAGACCTCAAAATAGCGTGTCACGGTCGTGAGGAAGTTGTGACGACCGTGAGTGCAACAAAAAATGCAGACTTAGCAGAATTGTTCTCTTCATCTTCTTTTCATGCTAGATTTGGTTCATTTGATCTTTTTCTCATAATTTGGCTCTAGACATGTTATACCTGCAATGTGACATAAAAAACTCGAACAATCGGGAGTTAATAGGATCAATGTACGATAAAACGGACTTAAAAACGTAGTAATAATGTGATACGATTTCTCGTTATCAGTGTGAATGAATATTTGACTTTATTGATTTTTGTGCCCTGAATAGGCGAGTACAGTGAGGAAACTAATCCCTGAAATGAGAAGATTGCTACAAAATTGAGAAAATAAAATTCCTATTTGGCAATGCTAATGTTATGCTTCAATCTTCCTTTTGCTATGACCTGTATGACCTGAACGCTCTTCTTATCTTGCTTTCTGAAGAAAGTTGATTCTGACCGACACTTTGTCCTTTCGAAGCTTGCCATATTATGTGAGTGATACAGACGAATTCAGAATGTAGTTGTTCGCATATTCCCTAATTTTTCGTGGATCGCCCTTTCGGGTTTTCAATCCACCGGGATACCCATTTTTGCCTGAGCTGTCCGATGTGGCTTTTCAACTCAGCGGGTGTACATATTTTTTTCAATTTTCCCTTATTTTTGCCCGAGTCTTTTATTCTGTTTTTGACTCGTCGAGATGCCCTATTTTTGCCTAGACTTTCATTTAGTTTTTATGTCCAGCGGGTCATTTATGCGAAGTATTTTTTAACTACATCTGAATTCACAAGAGACGGGAAGTCTTCACCATCCATGGTTGCGAGCATCAGTGCTCCGCCTGAGAAGACTTTAATTATCACATAGGGACCTTCATAGTTTGGTGTCCACTTGCCCCTGTGGTTTGTATGAGGAGGAAGGATCCTTTTCAGTACAAGCTTTACCACTTGATATTCCTGAGGTCTGACTTTTTGATTGAAAGCTTTCTTCATCCGTTTCTGATATAACTGACCATGATAGATAACTGCTAATCTCTTTTCTTCAATCAGGCTTAGTTGGTTATAATGAGATCGGACCCATTATGTTTCATCCAGTTTTACATCCATCATTACCCGCAAGGAGGGTAATTCAACTTCCACAGGTAGGACTGCTTCCATACCATACACCAGCTGATAAGGTGTTGCCCCGGTAGATGTTCTGATGGAAGTTTGGTACCCATGCAAGGCGAATGGTAACATTTCATGCCAGTCTTTGTACGTGACTACCATCTTTTTCACAATCTTCTTAATGTTCTCATTAGCCGCCTCAACAACACCATTCATCTTTGGCCTGTAAGGAGAAGAGTTGTGATGTTGAATTTTGAAGTCTCAACACAGTTTTGCCATCATATTGTTGTTAAGGTTTGAACCATTATCAGTAATGATTCGCTCGGGAACTCCATATCGACAAATGATATCCCTTTTCAAAAATCGGGCTACCACTTGCCTGGTGACATTTTTATATGAAGCTTCTTCAACCCATTAGACGATGCCCCAGGCGAGTATGTCTGAGTCTCCAAGAATCATTTGATGTCGTGGAACCAAGGTTTGTTGTCGGTAACAGTGTCTACAGAGAAGACATATACCGGCCGGTCCAGTCTGGATACTAAAATCCGAGGTACATAGTTAGCAGTATGTACTTTGATCATAGATGAAATGGTGGCCAAGGCATCTACAAACTGATTCTCATCTCGAGGGATGTATTCAAGCTTAACTGTTGTAAAGAAAGTCAATAATCTCCTCGTATAGTCACGGTAGGGAACCGGATGCTCTTGATGAGTATACCAATTTCCATTAGTTTGGTTGACCAGCAAAGCTGAATCTCCGAATACATTCAAGGTTTTGAACCTGAGGTCAATTGCTTCTTCAAGACCCATGATACAAGCTTCGTATTCTGCTTCATTGTTAGTGCAAGAAAAGGTGAGCCTTGCTAAGAAAGGCATATGGACTCCTTTGGGTGTAATAAGCACTGCACCAACTCCACGACCGTTACAATTAACTGCCCTATCGAACATCATATTCCATGCTTCTTCTGGATCAGGCCCTTCAGTATGAATAGGCTCTTCACAATATTTTGACTTCAATAACATGATGTCTTCATCAAGGAAATCAAATCTCATAGGCTGGTAGTCATCAATGGGTTGCTCGGCCAGATAGTCAGACAGTACACTGCCTTTGATGGCTTTCTGAGAGGTGTACTGAATATCATATTCCGTTAGAATCATTTGCCACCTTGCAACCCTTCCGGTAAGTGCTGGCTTCTCAAATATGTACTTGACGGGGTCCATCTTAGAGATTAACAAGGTAGTATGAGTCAACATATACTGTCTTAGTCGGCGAGCAGCTCACGCTAAAACACAACAAGTTTTCTCGAGCAGTGAATAACGTTGTTCACAGTAGGTAAACTTTTTTGCTTAGGTAGTATATTGCATACTCTTTTCGACCAGACTCGTCATGCTGGCCCAACACACACCCCATTGATTCATCTAATACTGCCAGGTACATTATTAGAGGTCTTCCTTCAACTAGAGGCATGGGAATTGGAGGTTCTTGCAGATACTCCTTAATCTTGTCAAAAGCTTTCTGACAATCATCGTTCCACCTGACTGTTTGTTCCTCTCTTAACAGTTTGAACAAAGGCTCGTAGGTTGTAGTGAGATGAGATATGAACCTTGAAATGTAGTTCAATCTACCCAAGAACCCTCAAACTTCTTTCTCAGTCTTAGGTGTCGGCATTTCCTGAATTGCTTTGACTTTGTTGGGATCAACCTCAATTCCTTTTCCGCTCACAATAAACCCCAACAGCTTACCAGAACGTACCCCGAATGTGCAGTTGTTGGGGTTTAACCTTAACTGATATTTCCTCAGACGCTTGAATAGTTTCAATAGATTTACCAAATGCTCTTCCTCTGTTTGGGAATTGGCAATCATGTCATCCACGTAGCACTCGATTTCTTTATGGATCATATCGTGGAATAATGTTACCATAGCCCGTTGATATGTTGCACTGGCGTTCTTCAAGCCAAACGACATTACTTTGTAGCAGAATGTGCCCCATGGTGTGATGAAGGTTGTCTTCTCCATGTCTTCAAATGACATCTTGATCTGATTATACCCAGAAAATCCATCCATGAAGGAAAATACTGAGAACTTAGCCGTGTTATCCACCAATACATCAATGTGAGGTAATGGGAAGTCATCTTTTGGGCTTGCTCTGTTCATCCGCACCTTGCCATCCTTCTTAGGTATGGGCACAATATTAGCAACCCACGGTGGGTAACTTGTTACAACAAGAAAACCGGCGTCCCACTGCTTTTGTACTTCCTCTTTGATTTTCATGGCCATGTCTGGGCGAGTACGACGCAACTTCTATTTTACTGGAAGACAATCCTCTTTCAATGGCAGCCTGTGCATGACAATATTTGTATCCAAACCCAGCATATCTTAATAGGACCAAGCAAAGACATCTACATATTCTCGCAACATATTGATAAGTTGTTCTTTTACCGGAGCTTGCAGACTGACCCCAATCTTCACCTCTTTCAAATCTTCCTTGGTACCAAGATTGATAGTCTCAACCTCCTCCTGATGAGGCGCAATCACCTTTTCCTATTGTCTCAATAACCTGGCTAACTCCTCAGGTAAATCGTAGTCTTCTTCAACCCCTTCATCTGCTTGATTAATCGGATTGTCGAAGTTATACGAGGTCATAGTAGTGTCGTTGTTGGTGTAATCTAGAGGGCTATCTCTGCAAGGGTTGAGATTTGGTTCATTTTAGTGATTGATTTTATCTTATTTAGAAAAAATGAATGAGGTTATTATTGAGAAAAACATTTCCATTTATTGTTTGTGCGAAAATAAAAAAAATGAAAAGACAGGGAGCGAAAAAGATCGTTTGCAAAAAGATGTCCATTGTTCATTAATATTCAATTTGCATAAAATACACATGGCCCTATTACAAAATGAGTCCAAAACATCTTGGGCAAGATGCAGGACTTTGATGAATGCTTAAACCAGGAAATAATAATTACTCTGCAGCAGTAACCCTTATAATTTCCTGGGAAGACCAGGTTGTACTCACTCTCAGCCTCGTCTTCCAAAGTGTTGACAACATATGGGGTCAACATTCCCCCACTTATGAACTTGGGAGCTTCAGCAGCCTCCTCTGGAACTTGTCGGGATGGTCTGTAACCCAAACCGAATTTGTCTTCTTTCATCTCCACCTTCAGCAGCCTGCCCCAGCCTTGGGCATTCCTTTCTTCCACAACCTTCCGAGCCTGTTTGTAGGAAGTAATTGAGGTACCCATCCTTTCCTCTTGGGATGCAGCAAACACCTCAGTTGTAGCTTCATTGATGTTCAAAGCTTCAAAATCCTGACTCATGGTTTCATGGATCTCCCTATCCATCTCTATGTACTTGTATGTAGCCAAGTGACTAACAAAGATGTCTTCTTCTCCACAGATGGTGATAATTTGGCCTTCCCACTCAAATTTTAACTTCTGGTGAATGGTCGATGTTACTGCGCTAGCGGCATGAATCCAGGGTCGACCCAACAAACACCTATAGGCAGGCTGTATGTCCATCACGTAGAAGGTAGTTTTGAAATCTTGTGGGACAATTACCATATGCAGCTCAATCTCTCCGAGAACTGATCTCTTAGAACCATCAAAAGCTCTGACAACTAATTTGCTCGGACGGAGTGCAAGACCAACATACTCCAACTTGACTAAAGCCTTCTTTGGTAGCACATTGAGTGATGATCCAGTATCAACAAGAACATGAGACAATACAACACCTTTACATTCCAAAGTGATATGCAAAACCTTGTTGTGATTACACCCCTCCTTAGTCAAGTCAGCATTGGTGAAACCTAGTCCATGACTAGTATTGACATTCGCGACCACCGTTTCTAATTGATTGACTATGATCTCTTCAGGCACATAAGTAGAGATAGTATGGAGACTTTAAGTAGTGCATTCCGGTGAGCCTCGAAACACATGAGCATAGATAGTATGGAGATCTTGGAGGGTGTTTGATGGAGCTGATCCACAACTTTGTAGTCACTTCTTTTGATAATCCTTATAAACTCATCTACATCCTGATCAAAGGGTGTCTTCTGAGTTTCTTTTGCAGTAGGTTCTTCTGGCACCACATTTTTTCCTTTTACTTTAGCAACAGCTTCTGCTTCAGCATTAACTCTAGGAAACTGTGATGCGAAGAGACGTTCGCTTCGAGTGAAGCCTCCGCCTCCACCAACATTGTCAACTTGTGGTACAGGTATTGAGGAGTCAAGAGTGATTTTATTTCAATGGCAGTAAAGATCCGAACCATAATGCCAAGGCACAACACTGTTGTTATCATAAGGAACTCGTCCAGGCACCGTGATGGTCACCGGACTAATTGCAACAGAAGCAGGAGTTGTGATAGTCTGTGGATCATAGTAGATGGTGACAGGAGGTCTGATTAAAGATGGTGCAGGTGCAGGAAGTTGTTGATGTGGGTGTTGTTGAAATTCGTTGTTGAGAAATTCAAGAACATGAATGGTTGATGGGTCGTAGTAAATGGTAACTGTTGAGATGTCATCACAGGTGTTTGTTGTTGTCGTAGCCATTTCCGTTGAAATGACTTTTGCTGGCGTTGTAGAAGATTCTGTTGGGATAACTTTTTTTATTTAAAAGAGATGAATGTGAAAATGCAAATGGTTTCATGCTGTACTAATCAAATTGTTTTATTTTTCATGTAAATTCGGGTGTGGCGGTACATTTGGGAGCGATGGAGGCATGAAGTCGCTTGGCGCAAGAATGAATAAAGACTTAAGGTGCTCTTTGGACATCTTGGCTTGTTTTGGTCACCTCCGGCGCTAGAAGACTCTTCTCTTGCAAAACAGGAACTGTACTAATAAGTTTTAATGTATCTGTGTACTAGTTCAATTTGAAACCCCTCTGTATTGATGTAAATATTGGAAATTGAACTTTTCTACGACAACTGGAGTTGTAATCCAACTAGCACACCTTTGTCCCTATCAAACCTTTATTTTCACTTCAATTTGGTCTTCTATCCTTAGCTTCTTGCATGGAAATGTTAAGGCATGCAGAAATTAACTTTGAGTAAGACCTTTTGCCATTGTTAAGACACAAATCTTGGTGTCTTGAAATAAACGTGGAGTTAACTTCCATCAGTCTCGTGTTTAGCTTGATTATGTTGATATAATGAAAGTAATTCCACCATTGCAGCTAACAGAACAAACATAATGCCCCCTGAAGGGAATGGTCCACACATGCGATTCTGGTATCATAACTACCTTAAGTCATGAATTAAGTTATCAAATCAAAGACCACTTGAGGAGCAAAACTGAATGAACTGACCCCAAAAGTTCGCTTAACATATGACCTTGGAAACTATGACCTTGGAAACGAAAAGGAGGCTTAAAATTCTTATCTGAATTTATGGATGGGAACATGGAATTTTGAAGATAGAGGATAAATTGAAATCTTTGGAAACATAATAGGAATAAATAATAGAAAAAGAAATAAACGAGAATAAAAATGGATTAGAAATAGAATTAAATTGAACGAATTTACAATATGGATTCGAAAATAAATTAGAATTAAAAACAAAAAAAAAGAGCTCGAAAAATTGAATTAAAGAAATGGGGACATGAAGGAAGTTTTTTTGAAATAAGAATGTGAATTGAAAACTGAATAAGAAACAAAGCTTAGAATTAGCTTTTGGAAATAAACTTATAATTTGGAACAAATGGAAAGGGGATAGAAAAAGAGCATGGAAACACAACGGCGTTTGGAATTAAAACTCGAAACTTGAACCAATTCCCTCAACAAATACCCAGAAGAAAATGACGTCCATAATTCAAACTTAAATTTCCAACATCCAAAACTTAAGATATTAATCCACTAATCCCAACTTCAAAACAAATCAAATCCTAATTTTTGAACCAAATGAAACAAAATCTACATTATGTTACACAACCCACGGATCACCCTTGTCATTCCTGCGAAACTTCACAATATTTGGTATGCACTTGGGTATGCTGATGACGAGATGAAAGATGTGCAAAAGTTAGGGGTAAAATTTGGTGTGTGACAGGAGGCATAAAGAAAGATCTCCATAAAGTCTTCAGATGGCCACCAAGGAAGAAGAAGCAGATGAAACGATAAGAGGAAAAAGAATAGGTTACTTACTTCCTGAAGAAGTTAAGTAACCCAAGAGAAAGAAAAGGAGCAAGAGAGAGCACAAGTGAGTCAAACTCACTTCAAAGACAAGTAAAAATGCAAATGAAGGGATAAGAAAAGGTTGGATTTGGAGGCAAATCCACATCTTGTTCAACTTACCATAAGCCCCTACAATGGTTAGTATGAATGCATAAGGTGAAACAATATACAATGATGCAAAGATGAAGATGCAATGATGCCAACCAGAAGTGCATACATGATGCAAATGTGTCATGGAGAGATGCCAAGTCATATACAATGCATATGTATGATCATACAAGTGTTAGATGCAAGAACAAACATGTTAGAAGCTTAAGAACACATGAACATACATAAGATGTAATGGATGTAAAACATGTAAAATGGATGCAACAATGATCAACCAACATTCACACATGTCCTAAGGTGTCTAAGATGACATAAAAATTCATGATATGTCATGACAAGTTCATATGATGATGGTATGCAAAGATGAATGCAAATGAACATGACAAATTAGGGTTTTAAGAAAGTATGAGATGCATATGATCAAAACAGAAGCAAAACACATGATAAGAAGTTGAAATTGCAACCAAAAGAACCCTATACCCACATAAGATCACACCCCAAATATGGAAGTCAGAAGTTATACCAAAGTCAAGTTATGGTTTTTCTAAGTTAGGCTAAGGTTTTGGATACCTCTTCATGAAAAATGTCAAACAAATGGAAAATGAAATTTCAAAAATATGAGGTAAATACCATAGATACTACATGCCAAGTATGAAAGAATGCAAAAAGAACCATTCACAAACTCATCTTGGTTGATCATAAATGAATTTTTGAAGTTAGGGTTAGAAAAATAAGAAATTTATAAACCCTAATTCATGGTTTATTGTAAAAATGTGATCAAACCCTAAAAGAAATTTTTAATATGAGTTTGTAAATTGTTCTAAATATGTGAGAATGCTTCATGAATTTTTTTGTGATTTTTAAAGACCTAAAAGTATTTTTAATTAATTAAAATGAATTAATTAATTAAATAATACAATTAAATGATTTAAAAATATATTTTTAATGCAAAAATTAAAAATAAAATGTTTTTGAGTTATAATAATTGTTTAAAGTGAGAACGCAAAAAATCAGAATTTTATAAAATGTTTTACTATTTTTAATAAATTAAAGAAAAGAAATGAAATAAAATAAAAATAAAATGCAAGGTAATTAAAAGGAGTGGTCCAGATTGCGTGAAAAAGAGATCAAGGGCCAGGATTGAAAGTCTGCTTGACCTGGGGTAGGATGATCCTAAGGCCTAAATTAAAATTAGCTTACGCGCGTGATCCAAGGGCCATGATTTAGTCTGACTAATTAATTATAAATTAACTTAATTAATTAGAATTAGGGTTTTAATTAATTAACTGGGTCGTCCATGCGTTAACCTAATCAACATCCAAGGGCTGAGATTCAAACTGGCAAACAAACCCTAATGACTTTCAAGTGACCGGAGATAAGCTTCGGTCATCTTCTCTGGCCATCCCCTCAACCTATCTTCTTTTACAGGCCACTAAACACCAAATTAACTGCCCAGAAATGATCCCCAAACGTCATACAATCAAAATCAACCCTCAAACATTATTTATAACACGCATACATGATGAATCGAAGCAAAAACACTTTCACGGGCAAAGTTTCAGAACAACCATACATGCTCATTTCTACACTATTTTCAATTCCAAACACATCAACATGATCAACAAAGCATATAAAATCATTCTATAACAAAAAATCAAAGTTCTGGAAAAAATGTTCTTGAAGGTTACCTGAACTGGAGCTTTTCGAATTTGAGCTTTCAAAGCCTCCCTTTGGTTCAAAGTGGCTCCTTTGGTCCCCCTGAAGCTAATGGAGTGCTTAGATGAAGCTTATAGTGGCTGGTTTGATGGTTCTAGTTCTGATATGGCAGAAAGTGAGGTATTGGTATGTTGTGTTTCAAGCTATGGTGATGGGTGGGAAATGATCTATGGATGATTTGTGGTTGATTGGTGAAAGATTTGGAAGTTTGATGGCTAAGCAGTGAGAATCGAAGAAGGGAAGTTTTAGACAAATTTTGTGCAATCTGAGTGTTGGCTTGTTCTGAGCTCTTGTGTCTTGTGTGTTGTGATCCTTAGGCTATGCATAAAAGATTAGAATGAGTCAGAAGAGTGGTTGGGCACTATGGGAATGGTATGGATCCATTGGCCAAAAAGTCAAAAATGGTGTACTTGAAGCATGGGCCATGGCAGAAGTGATTTGAGGTCTTGGGCTGCCTCAGCTGAGTTCAAGGAGAGCCTTTGGATCGAAATTGATGAGTTGTATGGCTTGATTTATGAGTTTGTATGGTTTTTGCATTTTGACAACTTTGAGGATTCTTGAGATGCAAGTCATGAAATCTTGTGGTTGAAAGCATAATTCTGGTCAAGACATGTTGCATTATGTTTCTATGATGTGTAGAAATGCAGTAGAGGTCATGAGAAGGCTTGGAAATCAAAATTGCACATTTCCCTCTTTTGCATGAACTTGAAAATTACAAGATTTTTCCCAACTTTGACTTGCCATATCTTGAGTTCTAGGATGAATCAAGAGGATTTCTTGTACTTTTTGAAAATGGTAAGATCAAATCTACAACTTTCATGCTTGAGTAAAATTCATTTGAAGCCTTTTTGATCAAGAAAGAGGAGGTTGAAGATCTTTCCCAAAATGGAAAGTTTTCATTACAAGTCATGCCCAAAAATAGAAACTTTTCAAATGGCTCAAAATTGTTCAATCTTGTGAACTTCTAAGCATTCCTAAGATCAAATAAAATTCATAGGACATCAAATTGATGAAGATGACCCTTTGTAACCCTTGTTGGTGGCCTCAGATGCCCTGATTCTGACTTTTCTTGCACAACAAGTTACCATTTGATCAGATGACTTCCACAAGGATTTTTTGCTTCAAACTTGATACACATTCTCCTTATAACATATATAGACCAATAGAATCAAGAATGGCCTAAAATTTTGAGTGTAAGGGCCTCAAACCCAAAACTCTAATTTCTGGTCATTTGTGCAGGAACCCTGAGCCTACCTAGGCAACTGTGCAATCTTCTGAGATTTTGTGACTTCAAAGCAAACTTGGTGGCATAATATGATCATATAACACTCATGTACCCTCTTGGCATGCTTCAAGGGCTCTGAGATAGCTCAAACCACTTCTAAGATTCATCTGATCACAAACCCTAGCTATGCAGCTATGCAATGAGTTGCTAAAGGAAAAAATATGCAATGTGAGATGTGATGATATCCTATGCAGTATGAGGGATCATAAGTCAAGTTGTGAGAAAGAGAGAATCTTAAAAGCTTGAGTCAATGGGGTAGCCTTGATATCTTAAAAACTTTCACAACAACAAAGAAGACACCATGATGAGAAATATATATGTGATATTCATAATATGCTTGAATCAGACAAGGGTTATCACAACAAGGATTAAAGATCAATTGCTTAGTGCAGATTTGATCATCCTTATGATTCAATATTGAGGATGTCATATCAGATGTTCTAACATCTCTTCATCAGAGGTTTGAAGAATCATGGGAGGGGTTCTATTTTGCTCAGAAGTCTCTTAGGCTTTTGACCTAGGATTATTGGCTTTGCATCTTTTCTTGGAAATTATTGAGACTTGTCCAGATGGTGATGCATTATTTTTGAAGATGGAGATGGAAGACTATGAAGACATCATAATCTTGATGACCTACTTGGATTGGTTTATTTCTGATCTAGGTACTTTAGGGCATTCCAAAATGCTCATCATGGAGTTCAGGTAGGTGGCATATCAGCAACTTCATGAATACGACTCTACTAAAAGGTACCCTTGGTATAAATATGGGGGTTAGTTTCTAACTAGTCCTTTTGAAGATTCAAATAATGGAAGATTTGAATTCTTTGGAGAAGCACTGATAGGTTTTCATCAATGTGTGATATTGTTTGGAATAACTGCAAAATCAATAGAATGAAGGTTGTCTCCTCAAACTTTGTTGGTGAATTAAGTCTATGAGAGCATGAAACTCTTGTTCTGTAAAGGGAGGAAGTTATTTTAAGTGGCAGAAGAATGAACTGATTTCAACATCTAAATGTCGAATCACAATGTTCTGAAATCTAGCTTCAACTTCAGAATCCCAGTTGGTGCACTGGCACATCAACTCAAGATAAGGTGATCTAATGGAATACAAAATGATGCTTCAAAAAGATTGTTCTCATGGAAGTTTGCGGGAGCTGTAGGAAGGAGAAGATGAAGTAAGATTCATCATTTGAAGTAAGATTCATCATTTGATCAAGTGTTGATCATGATTCATCAAGAAAACCTCAATTTCATCGCAAGGCAAAAGTTTCTAAATTAGGGTTTCTTAAGGAGAAAGCCAACTGTACTTTGACCAGCTCTGACTCTCACATACTTCATCATAAATTTCCCATCCAAAGATCATTGTGAAGGAAATTCAATTCCCTACAACTTTGTGTCTCACAAGCCAAGGCCATAAATGCTTCATTTGAGAGATATGGGCCAAGACATTACAGGTCCTCTAAAAAGTCAACAAAACGTCAACTTTTTCAAAAGCTCATAACTTGAACATGGAAGATCAAATGTAAATGGGACCAAAAGGAGTGATTAAAGGACACTTTAAACTTTCTAAAAAGTCCAGGAGCATATTCATATGATAAAAATTGAGGATTTTGTGCATTGTTAAAGTTAAGCAAATTTGAGGAGGTGTATAAGGAAAACAATGACCAAACTTGAGTTTTTGCCAAATGTGCCTATCTTTTCATAATCTAAACTTAATCTTTAGATGATCCACGACCTATAAGTCATATATCTTGATTTTCTTTGTTTGTTTTATATTTTATTGGATTTAATTCATTTAAATTCAATTTTAATCAAAATAAATATTAAAAAATCAAATATTTGATCTTTGGATTATTTTGGGATCAGATTATTAAGTTTATTGTCATAATATGTGATTCAAATTCATGCACAACAAGAGAAAAGTCATGATATCACAATAATGGCCAAAATAGAAATTTTTCAAATCAAATTCCAATCAAATATCATCATTCCAAAATAACTTGAATCCAAGCCTACATATTGACCTAATTCAGTCTTTTATATATACATAACAAGTGTAGATGTCAAGGGGACGGGAATTTTGAACAAAAAGAGCATAACAAACTTCAAAAAAATTCAAGAGTAAATAGGATCCGGTTTTAGGGTTTCAGCCATTCTCAAGGAGATTTGAAGGTCAAAAATCGTTCCCGAGGTTCCTCTGAAGGTGTCCCAATCATCACCTTGCTCCAAAGACTCATAAAATGCCATAACCGAATTTGTTTTTTTGCTTTATTTTTAAATTTTTGATTTCATAGTTTTAAACATGATACATATAATTTGTTTGCATATTTATGTTTCTTATGATGTTTGCAAACTGTCTGGGTAATCCAATTGAAGTTTAGGTTCAAGAATCGTGATTTGCCATTGTTAGGGTTCAAGTCGTGACTTTGGGGAACCCTAGCTAGAAGCAATTTCAGACCAAATTGATTGGACTAATGAACTCAGGAGATGATTTCTAATTGATCCATGCGTTTAGACTGCATTAGTATTGTGTGGTTTGAATTTTTAAAATGTGCAGGTGTTCTAGTGATGGATAGAACCGTCACTATAAGTTCTAGTGACAAATTTAATCTGTAGGTAAAAGTCTAGACGACTGGAGATGAAAGAAGCCCTGCGTGCACGTTTTTGATGTTCGAATTCATTTTTAATATATAATAAATATTTTCTATTTCATAACAGTTAAAGGCGCATGGCCTGGTGGTTGGAAGGCACGTTGGTAACCAAGAGGATATGGGTTCGATCCCTGCGTCCCCCTTCCTATTTTTTGGCCTTTTTCTTATTTTCCTTTTTGTTTATTTCTTAATTTATTTTCCTTTTATTTTATTTTAAATTAATTAATTAAATTAATTAATTAAATCAATTAATTCTTTTTTAACTAATAGGAATTAAATTACTTAATAATATTTTCTCATAAAAATCATAAAACATCAAAAACTATTTTTTATATAATTAAATTAAATTAATTCCTTTAATAAAACAATCATTTAATCAATTAATCAATATCTAAAAAATTTATTTCCTTTATATTTTTCTTCTTTATTTTATTTTATTTTTTAGATTCATTGTATAGGATGCACAAAACTTGTAAATAATTTATTTTTCTCGCATGATTTTCTTTTATCGAATAATGTTACTGCTAAAGCCTTGTAATAGTTTAAATTAGGGTTTATTTTCTGCAGTTTATGTTTTGTGTCAGTTTTTTTCTTTATGTATCTCTCACAAAGCAATGTAATAGCTTAAATTAGGGTTTTATTTTCTGCACTATAAACTGTTAGATGTATGCTTAATAGGATTATATTGTAAGACTAAAATCAATCATTACCTAACCCTAATTTTCAAGACTAAAATAATTGAATTGAAAACACTTGCACACTCACACCTCTAGGGTAACCTCTCTTTGTTGCCATACAATATGGTCAAGTCCCTCGAACGTAGAGATACCTTAACATGTTGCCTAAAGAAATAAATCACCACAATTGCCTTTCGAATAATAGATCATAGTCCCTCGATGACCCTTCAAAGTTGCTTTCGAATAAATTATCTTGTCCCTACGAAAAAGATCATAGTCCCTCGATGACCCTTCAAAGTTTCCTTCAAATAAATGATCTTGTCCCTATAAAAATGATGATAGTCCCTTAAAATTATTAAGGTATCCTTACATGTTGCCTTCTATGACCATAATGATGACCCTACGCTTGTACCTTCCAAGTCCAAGGATAAGACTACTTACTAACTAATAGTAAGGACAATTATGTCCCTAATTGAAAATAACAAGAAAGACTTTATAAACTTAGGGTAAGTAACTCTTAATGTTTGCTCATAACTTTCAAAACAAATTTTTTTACACCTTGTCGCTCCCTGGATTTCCATCCTGGTACAAACGTGAAAGTGGCGTGGAAGATGTAGAGTCGCCAGCCAGGCGTTTTTATCCCGAAGAAACGGGAATGGTAATGCTGCACAAACTGAAGAAAAGAAAAGGAAGGACACAGGTCTTACGAACCAAATAGACTGAGTTTGGGAGTCGGTTACGACCTAGGAAGGTATTAGCACCCCAGATCGTCCGCCGTACCCGATGGGATCCACGCTTGCAAAGAAAATGTTTCAAATGGTGAAGATATGAAAGCTGCTGCAAAAAGAAGGACTGGAACTGGAGAAAAGAAAGGGGGAAAATGTAGGGAAAATAAAAGAGTGTGCTCGAACGGGCCCTACCCCGCTGCCTACGTACCTCATCTGGACATGAGGATCAGAGTTGCCGTAGTTCCCCTAACTAGGGGTGGAAAAGATTGTTTGTGTTTTAAGCTTGAACTGCTTATATCAATGCTCAGGTGTTGCAGGCTCGGACGAGTGCGTTACCGTCTTGCGAATTGACAAGTAGGAGAAAGTTCACGTACAGAGCGAAAGAGATGAGAAAAGAATTCCCGAAGGAAAGCAACTTATTGTTTGTTTGTGTTTTTTATGAGTTTTTTATTGGTGTGACGCAACAGAATGAACCCAAACTCTTTTCCATGGAATGTGTACTTGCTACTACATTCCAAGATGGAATATAGAACAGGCACACGAAGTAAGGAGAACTTATCCAAAACTTGTTTCCAAAGGCAAGGACCTAAATTCATTGACTTGTTGAATTTATTAGGTGTTTTAGTGATTAAAAATGAAGAAGTGTTTTCTTAGGATTTTCTTGATGAATATGACCTCATGATCTGACTTGTGCATCATGCTAGACAAATGCACTATTCCAAGATGGAATGAATACATATGCCCCATGGAATAAGGCTATTTAACAAGAAGTCACTTCTTTCTTTATTAATTTTTTTTGGGCTTTTTGTTTTGAGATGAGAAGAGAAAGAGAACCAAAGGAGCAAACGACAAAAGTATAATGGGGAAAGACTAAACCTAGAGTTATCATGCAATAAGTGGTCCTAAGGTTAGTGAGGTTTCAACTATCCTAAGAGAAGAAAGAAACAAAGTAGAAGAAAAAGAGAGGAGAGGAAAGCTAGAGAGCAACTTACTCCTCTAAAGGAGACAAGTTGCTTCTAAGGTGGAAAAGATAAGAATTGGATCACATGATGGCATAAGGCACATCAAAAATCACAAAGAAAAAAGCAAAGTAAGAAGGAGAGGTAAAGAATTGAAATGTGGGTGAACATCCACACTTCTCTTACCATGAGCCCCTGAAATGTTAGCTAAATTCCAGCAAGTTGATCAACACAATCCATGGAATTAACATGCTCAAAGCTCAATAAAACAAATTCACACAAACATGTCAAGCTTTGAAAATACATGACTTACGCGTCGAGAACATGAAAGCATACATCAACCAGCAAGCAATTCACCCTAAGATAGCATGTTCAATGATCATACAATAATCCATGGCAATTAAAGCAAGTAAGGGAATCAAACAAGCTCAAAACAGCTCAAATATGGCATTCTGCATCAGTGTTAACCGGTTAACCAAAGCGTTAATCGGTTAACTAGTTCAAACCTGCAACAAATTACACAAAAAAGGGTGTGTTAACCGGTTAACACTGTAAAAACAACAATAAAAACTTGTAGAAAATCAGCTCAAATACAGCTTATCCAGATAATTTCACCACAGACCAGCAATCAATTAAGCATGAAATAAATGAATCAATTCATATTAATTAACATCATTAAGCTCATGAACATTAGCACACCGATCCGGTTACAAATCAACCAATCAATTCAAGCTACACTAGCAAATACACAAGCACGTGGTGGATCTAAGCACAAACATGCAAATAAGCTAAAAAAAGAGCTAGATCTGAATTTAACCCACCTACAAAGCTGAGGTATGCTTTGGTAATTGTTGTTGGGGCTGGAAATGAGAGATCTCGCGGAAAACTTTGAAGATCCGGTGCTAATCCTCACACTCCATGCAAAATAAATGCAAGCAAAGGGTCTGGATGCAGAATTTTGGCTCCAAAAGCACTTCTAATCTCCAAACCCGATCTGAACAAAGTAGTGAAACCAACAAATTGATGCAAATAAGCTATGGATAGAGGTCTAGTTCCAAGATCTACAAGCTTTAACGCAAAGTCTTGTGATCTTCAAAGAGGAACTTTGAGTGAATTTGGAAAATTGGGAGAGAAAAGTGAGAGAATGGTGAGAGAAATCAAAATTCAGAAAATGAAGAGGAGTAAATTATGAGAGAGCCCCCTCTTGGTTTGGAGGGAAATGGATTAAATATGGTTTAGGTTTGGGGCCCAAAATTTTGGCTTGGGATCCAAAAAATGTGGTTTGGGAAAGTGATTAGGATCTAGCATTGGAATTAGGCTTGGATAGTGATCTAGAACCTTCTCCTTAATTCAAAGTGAATAAATATAAAAAAATTGGAAAATTGGAGCCAAAACACATGCTGAATTTTGCTGCTGGAATTCAAAATTCACAGCCGTTAACCGGTTAACGCCAGTGAATTTTGAACTCTCCCTCCTTTTGGTGGGAAACTTCCATAATAACCCGGCGCCAACTGTTCTGATCTGATTTTGATCCTCAATCCTTTTTAGGGCTTTGAACATGATACCGAGCTTGTACAAAAGGTCCTGTGAGCTTCCTGTCAGGTCACCATGCTCTTGACTTTGCCTTGTAAGATCACGAGTTCTCAGATGATTGATCATACGCCTTATGCTAGAACATATGAGTGATATGCTTCATTTTTCTATGAAAAATGCTTAAGGACATGACATGCTTATGATGATTATGATATGATGATGATGCTAAACAGAAGAGGACAAATTTGGGGTGTTACAGCTGCCCCTATTCAAGAAACTGTTAATCTGACAAGGACTGTAGCATGGGATATCGACCATTCAAGATAAACTGTGGTTGAATACCAAGAAGACCTGAAATTTGCACTCTGCTGGAGAATGCAAGCAATGGGAAATAAACCTAACCAAATGACGCTTTGGCGACTGAAGTGGGGGACAAAGCAGACGAGCTCCTTCCAAATTGAATTGTTACTCCGGATAAGAAAACTTAGACAGACGAGTCTCCTTCGAAGCAAACCTGTTACGCCAGACATTGGTCATACGAGCCCTTTTCAAGCAAACCTGTTACGTCAGGAATTGGACATACGAGCCCTCTTCATACATTTTACAATATATGACCTGGGACAAACGAATCTCCTTCGGATAAACCTGTTACGCCAGGACCGATGATGCACTTAAGTCTGTGGGATAGAGATGCATAATCAGGATATATGAACCCTCTTCATATATTATCCGTGGATATATGGTCTAAGACAAACGAGTCTTGTTCGGATAACCTGTTACGCCAGGTGCAATGTTAGGATTTAACGAACCCTCTTCACAAATCTTGCGTAGATAAGTGGTATCTGAGACAGACGAACCTCCTTCGGATAAACCTGTTATGCCAGGACCGGTAACCATTTTGACGTTTAATCCCACCGTCAGGACTTCAAACCTCTTCAACACAGACAAGCATTAGATGATCATCAAGAGAACATAGACGAGTGCCGTAAGTAAATGATACAAACGAATATCAAACGATGACCTAAGAAACGTAGACGAGCGTTTCAGGCGATGATATAGACGAATACCAACCACTGATACGGACAAATACCAAAAATCCAACACAGACGAGCATTTGGAGTAGCAATTCATACAAGTGTTAGGGGCGATACAGATGAACAATAAACATATATCCAACACAAAAGAGTGCCAGGAAATGCAGACGAGCAACCAGAGTACGAACACAGACGAGTGTCAGGGAATGCAGACGAGAAACAAGCAAATATCAAACATCAAACACAAATGAATGTTGGGTATTGCAGACGAGCAAAAGCAACTATCAAACATCAAACACAGACGAGTGTTAGGGGAAGCATACAAGCATCAAATGAGAATCAAACACAGACGGGTGCTGAGGAATGTCGACGAGCAGAAGCGACTATCACACAGACGAGTGTTGAAGAGTGCAGACGAGCAGAAGCGACTATCACATAGACGAGTGCTGAAGAGTGCAGACGAGCAGAAACGACTATCACACAGACGAGTGTTAAAGACTATAGACGAGCAAAACTGACTATCACACAGACGAGTGCTGAAGAGTGCATACGAGCATCAGCAGATTTCAAACACGGACGAGTTCTATGGCGTGCGGACGGACAACAAATGCATGGTAAGAAACACAACTCTGTCGGGGAGAATCAAACGAAGAATAATTCACAAACGAGCGAGTGTTGGGAATGCAGACGAACCTCCAACAGATATCAAACATCAAACACAGACGAATGTTAAGGGGATGCAGATGAAAAACTATCAAACATCAAACACAGACGAGTGCTAGGGGAAACATACGAGCATCAGCAGATTTCAAACACGAACGAGTGCTAGGGCGTCCGTACGGGCAACAAATTCCTGGTAAGAAACACAACTCTGCCGGGGAGAATCAAACGAAGAATAATTCACAAACAAACGAGTGCTGGGAATGCAGACGAACATCCAACAGATATCTGTAAACACCCCAAATTTTCCCTCACTCTTTATCACACCATGGCTTGTGATCTTTCATTTTTGCATTAGCATAAGCATACCATCTCATATTGCATTTTTGTTTCACTACATAGTTCAAGTTCATCTACATCTAGGGTTTGTGATCTGAGCAATCCAAGAATTCATCTGAGCCATCCCAATGGTCTTGAAGCTTTCCAAGAGGGTCCATGTGTGTTCTATCATCATATTATGCTACTCAAAGTTCATGAAAGTCAAGATATCACAAGAATTGGCAAAGGCATGGAAGCAGAGCTAGGGTTTTCACTGCAGAGATGACCAAAATTAGGGTTTTGGTTTTAGAAGCCTTAGCTCCAAATTTTTGGTCATTATTGTTTCTAATGTTCTTAACAAGCTATAAGGATCATGTGTACCAAGTTTGATGAATAAATTCATTGTGGAAGTCATCTGATCACTAGGTAACTTCTTGAGAAGTTTAAGTCAAAATCAGGGCATCTGAGGCCCCCAACAATGGAACCAAAGGGTTATTTTCATCAAATTGAAAGTTCACAAGATTGAAGAATTTTGATCCAATTGCAAACTTGCCATTTTTGGAAATGACTTGAAATACAAACTTTCCATTTTGGGAAAGATTTTTAACCTCCTCTTTCATGACCAAAAATGCTTCAAATGAAAAATTCTTGGGTATGAAAGTTGTAGATTAGGTCTTTCCCTTTTCAAAAAGTACAAGAACATGTCTTGATTCATCCTAGAACTCAAGATATGGCTTTTCAAAGTTGGCAAAAATCACATAATTTCAAGTTTCATGTCAAAGAGGGATTTTGCATTTTGGCATGTTCAAGCTTCTAAATGACTTCTAATGTGCACAAATATGTTACAACATGTCAAAACAACTTCAAAGGTTCGGAATTGGCCCAAGATTTGAATCATTTCATGGCTTGTGATCCAAGAAACACCAAAGAGGGAAAAGTTGCAAGATGCTTTTGAAAGGCTTCATCCACTTGTGCCAGTTGCATAACTTTGATTCTATGGCTCTCCATGAATCTTGTTGAGGCCAGACACCCCATTGAACAGCTCCTTCCAAGGCCCATACCTCCAAGTACACAAAATTGACTTTTTGGCAAAACACACCATACCAATCAGCCTCTGCCACAACAACTTTCTGATCAATTCCATTGGCCTATACAAACATCATGGACCTCAAAACATAACACATTCATGCCTGATTCCTCCCACAAGCTCAGAATCATAAAAACTTGCAAAAACTTCAAGTCTTCGAATCTTCTTGCCTAGCCACTCAAACGCATTAATTCTTTCACCATTCACCTCAAAATCATCTCTAGAACACAAAGCACCCTCCATTTTGCCCTAAAATCCACCCTAGCATAAATACGATTTCTGCCAAATCAGAAATGTATCGCAAAAAGGAGGCCATTTAAACTCCATCCAAGCTTCTCAATAGCATCAGAGGGATCATTGGAGGCATTTTGCACAAAGGAAGAGATCAGAAAGCTCGAGTTTGGAAAGCTTCATCACAGGTAGTCATCTCAAATCATTTTTCCAGAACTCTTATTTTAAGTGCCTAAATGATTCTACATGTTTAGCTGATCACTCTGATTTGTTTAGAATTGAAAATGGTTGAGTTTTGAGTATTTCATAGCTTTCTGAAATTTTGCCCGTGAAAATGTTCTTGTTCGATTCTCTTGATTCATGAAAAATAAATGGATTTTGTTGTGAGATTCTTGTTTAGGATGTTTAGTTGAGTGAATTTGGAAGGTTTGATGCATTTTCATGGCGTTTTGAGAGAGATAGCATGAGAGGTTGGCCGGAGAAGATGATCGGAGATAGCTCCGGTCACCTGAATGTCATTAGGACTAATTAGGGTTTTATTTTTCTAGATTGAATGCTAGCCCTAGGATCTTGTTTAATTAGCGTGTGTACGGTTCAGATTAGCCCATTAATTTAAACCCTGAGTAATTAATTTAAAACTCAATTAATTAGTCAGATTGAACCTCAACCCTTAAGATGTGCGCGTGGTCAATTCCCTCCCTCCCAGTTTGAATCTCACCCATTGGATCCACATAATTCTCATTTTTGTTTATTTTTATTTCATTTCTTTTGCATAATTAATTTAAAATACCAAAAAACATCACAAAAATATTTCCCTTTGCATTCTGACTTTAAATATTTTTCTTAATCCAAAAATAATTTTTATTTTATTTTATGCATTAAAAAATTATTTTTAAAATATTTAAATATTATTTTTAATTAATTAAAGTATTTTAATTAACTAAAAATGCATTTAGGTTTCTAAAAATCACCAAAAAAAACCATGAACCATTCCAATGCATTTAGAAACATTTTCAAACTCTTCACAAAAATTTATTTTTTGGTTTGATCATAGTTTACCAATTTTCTTTGAATTAAAGGTCATTAAAATCACAATTTTTAACCCTAGCTTTGAAAAATCATTTCTGCCTAACCAAGAAGAGTTTGAACTTGATTCTTTTGGAATTTTGTTACATATTGCATGTAGTTTCTAGGATATTTATCTCATAAATTTATCTTGCATTTTCAATTTGATTTGCATTTTTCCTTTTTGAATCACCCAAAAACCCTAGAAAGCTTAGGAAAATCATAACATTTGATAGGATAGGCTTCTGACCTTCTCCTTTGGAGTGTGACCTAGTATGGGATTAGGGTTTGTTTGAGCTTGATTTCAAATTTTTATCATGTTATATGCTTCTTTTTTATCAATTTGCATCTCACATATCCATGTAACCCTAATTTCTCATGTTCATTTGCATTCACCTTGCACATTCATCATCACATGAACTTGCCATGACATTTCCAGCATTCATATGTCATCTTAGACATCTTAAGACATGTTAGAACCTTTCTTGATCATTTCTTCATTCATTTTCCATGTTTTGCATTCATTTCATTTCATAAACATCCATGTGTTTTCACTTTTAAGCATGATTTCATGACATCTCATCTTTGTATGATCATTCATATGCACATTGTATGACATTACATCATCTCATATGCCATTTTCCTTGCATATACTTATGACTTTGGTCATTGCATCTCATTTCACTTCATTTCCTTTTACTTTATACCTTATGCATCCATACTAACTTTTCAGGAAATTTTGGTAAGTTGTTTTGGGAGGTGGATTTTCCTTCACCTCTCACCTCTTTTTATCTCATTCATATGCATTTAACTTGTCTTTGAAGTGAATTTGATTCACTTATGTCCCATCTTTCTCACTTTCTTCCTTTAAGTCATTTATCTTCTTAGGAAGTAAGTAACTTATTCTTCTGCTTCCTCCTCCTTTCATCTGCTTCTTCCATTGGTGGCTTCCTTGAAGATGTTTCTTTAAGCCTCACAAACCATAGGATATCCAAGAATGATAATAATTAGGGTTGTAATTAGTTCCCCTTATCTTTTTTTCCTTTGAATCTCCTTGAGTCTCTCTTCTCATCTCAATAATCAGAGACTCAAGGAGATTCAAAGGATGGAGTGTATAACTTTAATCCTAAGTGTTAAACCTTTAATTTGTTTAAACCTCTTAATCAAATCACTTAATAATCATCAAGACTTTATCTTGTAACTTGGGCCTTACATTAGGGTTCTAATTCTTCCTTATGGTTAAGAAGGACTAAGCCTAGTGTTTAATGGACAAGTCCTCCTCGAGATGTCTTACAAACAATAAAATCCACTTCTTAATCTCATCCCTTAATTGAAATCCATTTAACAAAGGCTTGTTATATAATGAATTTAGTCCCTAACCATGGATTAAGTTGAGGTATCTTCCTCAACTTAAATGTTCTCATCTATTATCCTTCTATTAGGATGGTGTAATGAGTTCATTAATCCGTGATTAGAGATTAAACTCATTACTTAACACTAAACAAAAACCCAAAAACATCTAAATAATCACATGTAGGTTAATGATCTTAATCCTACATCATCATGACAATTAAGTTGAGATGCTTATCTAATACCTAAGTAGGCTCATTATCCTTAATCAGGGAGGATATAATGAGTTTACAAGCCCTTGATTTAGGCTTAAGCTCATTAACTTATGCAAAACACCAAAAACAAAAACAAAACTGAAAACATCAAAAACAAACAATAATCGTCTCCTTCGGGATTCTTTTCTCATCACACTCATTCACAAACGAGAACTTGCTTCTTCCGTCTAATGCAAGACAATTAGCACTCGAGCCAGACGAGTCATACACTTGAGCATAGGCAAGCAAGCAGTTCATAGTCAATTAATATTTCAGTCTCTTTGAGTTGAACTACGGTGTTCTGACATCCTCATTGCCCGAGAGGATACGTAGGCATAATTTAACTATTATCGAACAAAAGTCTCTTTGTCATACCCCTCTTTCAACATTCTTTTCAAAGCCTTAGTTCCTGGGAAGTTCACCCTTTTTTCACTGACACTTGTATATTTCTTTTCCAGCTTTTGCACACAGATAGCACATACACTTACCCCGTTTAAGCACAATCAAGTAAGCGTGGATCCCGTCGAGTACGACGGACGATTTGGGTGCTAATACCTTCCCAGGTTGTAACCAACCCCCTTTCTCAGTTTCTCTGGTTCGCGACCGTCTAATCCATCTCTTTCTAGATTTATGCAACATTACCTTTCCTTCGGGATAAAAATGCCTAGATGGAGACTCTATTCAGTTCATTCCTTTTTCTCCATTCGCCGACCGTTCGCGCTTGTACCGGGATGCAAATCTTCGGGAGCGACAGCTTGGCGACTCTGCTGGGGAACTTTACCTTGCAACCATGGCTTCTGGTTCTTTTTGTGGGTTTCTCCTAGCGCTTGTTTGATTTGTGTTTATTGGGGTGTTATGTGCTACTTGTACTTGTTGTTTATTGCTTTATTTATTGCTTTCTGTACAATTTTATTTATTGCTTTCATTTACTGTTTATATGCATTTCATACTATTATCATCAAATCACCTGTGTTGGATCTGTTGTTTTCCTTGATGGGAGGGATATTCAGTGAGTAAGGTTCCATAACGGGAACCTGAGTGACACATAGGATAGAGTGGCTTCATATTCTTTCCCATTCCATTTCGGTCTGGTGCGGGAATATGAAACACGGTTCAGACATGGGTTTCTTCTTGAGAACTCTGTGCTACGGATTTCCTGTAGTACTAGGGCTATCTGGGAAGCCTGCTAAGTTTGGATGACCTTTTTATGATCTTCAGCGTCTGAGGTGAATTAGAGGAGGAACCTTTATGATTATTGTAAACACTGTACCTCCGGGTTAGAAGTGTTTACACTTCTCATAACTGATCCAAGTCTGAGGATCCTTGTTCTAGAACAACACATGTGAGGGGGTTGGGATGTTTACAGGTTTGCAGGAACCCTTGGCCTCATCATACCCTTGTTACTGATATTGTTAAGGTCACATCATTTTGGACTGTTCTTGTGAAACCCTGGACTTGTGACTCTTTATTTGAGTCCCCCACCTAGTTACTGGTTTTCTAAGCCTTCATCCGGACTTATGAACACACATGGACCTTATCAAGGCAGATAACAGATCCAACACCTGATCACAAACCCTTGCATATCATTCTGCATACATCATTTTGCATCATTTTAACATTTGTCTATTTGTTTTACAGGGTATCCACATTTTATCTTTGGTTTGGTTTTGACCTATTCTACTGCTCATATTCCATCAGCTATCTGCATCAGCCATCTGCATCAGTCATCTTCATCAGAGATATTCTTTAGTATCTTCTCCAGTTATCTTCATCAGTTATCTTCATCAGAGATTCTTCTTCAGTACCTTCACCAGTTACCTTCATCAGTACTTCTCCTCAGTGTTCTTCATCAGCATCCATTGTCAGCATGGACCCATCCAGGAAGAGCAACATCACCTATCATTTCTTTGAGCCTATTCTGGGAGGCATCAGGCAGATTCAGACACTCATCACTCTTGATCATGTCCCTTTATTCAGGGAACATTATGGTGGTATCATGGACATGATCATGGACTTGGATGCATCACAGAGGAGTATGATCCACACTTGCTTTCAGTTCTATGACCCTCCTCTCAGGTGTTTTACCTTTCCATATTTCCAGTTGGGCCCTTTGCTAGAATAATTTTCCATGTTGTTGGGTGTCCCCATCAGGAGAGGGATTCCTTTCAACCCTGAGATGACTACTCCCAGGAATGAAGATATAGCTAAGGCTCTGTACTTAGAGTCCACCCTCATTGACCATAATATGACCACCAAGGCTGGAATCCCAGGCCTTCATTTGGACTTCCTGATCACTCATGCCACCAGTCATGTTGTAGTTAGGAAGTGGGAAACTGTTTGTGCTCTCCTTGCTCTTAGTATATATGGAATCATCTTGTTTGCAGACGAGCCTAAGTTTGTAAGCAATAATGCTATCTATCTCTTCTTGTTGAAGAATCCAGTCCCTACCTTGCTTGGAGACTTTTACTACTCAGTGCATCAAAGGAATGAGAAACAGAGGGGAAGATTAGTCAGATGTTGTGCACCTCTCTTCTATTGTTGGTTATTGAGGCACTTGCCAAAGTCAGAAGCTTTCTTGAATCCCCATCAATCAAGAAACTGGGCTAAGAGAATGATTTCTCTCACATCAGAAGACATCAGATGCTGCACTCAGAGCACCAAGGACAGAGACATAATCACCAACTGTGGGTAGTATCCCAATGTACCTCTGATTGGAGTGAAGGGTTGCATCAACTACAATCCTTTGTTGTTCAAAAGGCAATTAGGGTATTCCTTGGTACATCCACCAAGAGAGAAAGACTTGTCAGAAACCCTTTACTGTGATATTCAGCACAACCTTGCCATTGCCCGACAAACAGCCTGGGCTTGGGACAACATTCAAACAAAAGGGACTGCCATTCTTGGCAAGTGCAAAAACATAGCTTTAGATCATTATCTTGATTGGTCTCGTGCCAGAGGACAGATCACCTGCATGCCATTCACCTTAGAGGATGTGCCTGGACCATTAGCAGTAGAGCCTATGGCTACGGTCAACTTAGAGGAATTTGAGAAGTTGAAGGAAAGAAATACTCAGCTTTCTGAAGCTCTAAAGAAGACCCTCTGGGAGAGGAATGATAGTCGTCTGGACAAAGAGAGGTTAGAGAAGCTCTGGATCGAGCATATGACCAAGATTGAGAAGAAAAATGATTACATCAGAAGAGCTAGAGCAGGGGAGTTGGTATTGAAGAATGCTTGTAAGGAAGCAAAGATTCAGAAGGCCAGAGCTGAGCACTACTTGGAAGAGAGTCAGGCTAGGTGGATCAGGATCACTGAGGCCCGTTCATAGGAAGATCAGAGGACCCAGGCTAGGATAGAGCAACTGGAAGCTAATGAGAAGAAGAATCAGGAAGCCTTGTTAGCAGCACAGAAGGAGATCTCCGAGTTAAAACTCCGGGCAGGGTTGAAGAGATCAAAGGACCAAGACAAGCATAAGAAGTTGACAAGTGCCATTGCCACCAGGAACCTTCTTATCAGGACCATCACAGAGCATCCAGTTGGCCCAGTGACTGATGCTCTCTTAAAGGAAGTCAGAGAAGATGATTATGGATTGGATGTTTGATTTCTTTGTACTTGTACTTCATTTTGTTTGTACTTTTGTTGTTGTATTTTGACCCACCATGGGAACTTTGTTGTAATCAAACTATGTATCTCTACATTTTGTAATATATTGGTTTGTGTTATTTTGTGGGCTTCATCTCTCTCCAATGTCATCATTCCTTGAGGTATGGAAGGTCAAAACCAAAGAACCAAACCGGATACCCTTGGAAGACAAATAGATATCCTGCATTGCATACTAACCTCATTTCTTTGTTTTGTAGGTATTTGTTTTTATTTTTTCTCACTTTGTTGTGGTTTCAGGAAACATTGCTCGTAGAAGAGTCTTCCCCATCAACAGAGTTCACCGGTATCCGACAAGAAACAACCTTCTGAGCTTACAGATGGATCAGGTTCAACAAGATCTGACTGACGTAAGAGCCCAGATGGCTAATGAAAGGACTGAGATAAGGGCACAGATGAACCAGTTCATGGAAGTGATGACTGGGTTGGCCCAAAGTCAAGAAAGATTAAGGGAGTTGTTCGAGCGGCAAACTCCTGAAAAAAACCACCCAGGTATAGGGGGTACCAACAACAATGATCATGTACATCCTCGTACTGATCCCCCAGAGTTTGGACCTCATCTTAACCCTGACATTAATACTATAAGGAATACCCAAGGTAACACTGGAGGGTGTGCCTTGAAGGAGGACCCTCAGGAGGAACAGTTCACTGTAGTCGGGGCAGGAGATGAAGTCTATGATTGTCAGTTGGAAGAGATAGCAGAAAAGCTGAGGTCTCTGGAGTCTCAAAACTCCTTAGATTTTGATGTTATGGATATGGGACTAATGGAGGGGGTTAGAATTCCTCACAAGTTCAAACCTCCCTGCTTTGAAAGATACAATGGTACATCCTGCCCTCGCACCCATCTCCAATCTTTCCTGGGAAAATTAAAATCCTACACCATGTATGAAAAGCTATGGATGTTCTATTTTGAGGATAGCTTGACAGGGGCATCCCGTGAGTGGTACTCTCATTTGACTAGAGCCACAGTAAGAAATTGGAAAGATTTGGCCGAGGCTTTCATTCGCCAATATCAATACAATCTAGACATGGCTCCTAACAGAACACTTCTAATGGGAATGTCATAATCCTCCAGGGAAAGCTTCAGAGAGTATGCTCAGAGATGGAGGCAATTAGCTGCTGCTGTTCAACCGCCAATGTCAAAGCGAGAAATGGAAGATATGTTTATGAACACCCTCCAGAGGACATACATTGATAGGTTGGCTGCTTTCTCTTACACTAGCTTTGCAGACGTGGTCATAGATGGAGAAAGGATTGAAAGTTTAATGAAAAAGGGAACGATTTCTGATAACGGCGCCAGCTCAAGCAGTACAAGAAAACCATTTGCAGGGCCGCAAAGGTCGGGTGAAACCAATTATGTACACATGGGCAGAGGAAGACCCCAGTATATGCCAATGTCAATTGCCGCTATCACAATTCCTACTTCACCTCCTCAACAACAATACACTCCTCAACCACAACATTTTCCTCAACAGCAACATTTTCCTCAACAAAGATCCTACAACAACAATAACAACCAACAACAACGTCCTTTCCAGCAAAGGCCAACTCAAGTCAACAGGGTAATTGACCCTATACCAATGCCTTATGCCACTTTGCTACCTCAACTCTTGAAACTCAATCTTGTTGAATTAAGAACTCTGGCTCCACCAGATCCTCAGAACCTTCCAAGGAATTACGACGTCAATGCCAGATGTGCCTTCCATTCTAATGCACCTGGTCACACCACAGAAAAGTGCAGAGCTTTGCACATGAAGGTCCAGGATCTGGTTGATTCAAAAGCCCTAAATTTTGCACCACCTCCTAATGTCACGAAGAATCCTATGCCCAGCCATGGTGGGCCCAGGATAAATGCAATTGAGGAGGATCAACCCATGAGTTTAATTGAAGATACTGCAAGCATTCAAACACCTTTGGCAGAGGTTAAAGCTCAGCTTTTAAAAGGCTAGGTGTTCCCAGGTTGTGAGGCCTGCTATGAATCTTGCAAAGTTTTCGTCAATGGGTGTACAAGCTTGAGAAGTGGCATCAATGGCCTGATCAGAGAAGGTATCCTGCAAATAACAACAATGGTTTCTACAACATCAACAACTCCTTTTACAGCAACATCAAACACTCCTCCCACAACTTCAAAGACAATTGTTCTGACAGACTCGTCTACAAAATCAGTAACCACCTCTTCCATTACTTTAACAAACACCAATTCGACCGCATCTGCTTCTACAACTACAACAACCATTAACAACGACGTCTCCACAATCACCATATACTACGACCCTGTAATGGTCCCTGATTCCAACAATTTTCAGCAACAATCTCAACAACAATCTCAACAACAACCCAACTTCAGTCATTCACCACCACCATCAATCAGAAGTCCCGTCACCATATTTTATGATCCATAGAAAATAACATTGCCTACCTCCGTTGCAGTCAGTCCAGTCACCATCACTTTACCTGGGCCCATTCCGTATGTAAAAGACAATGTTATACCATGGCACTATGGTTCAGACCTCTACTGCAACGGGGAAAGAGTCCTCCTTGATTCTTCAGTTCATACACCACAGGTGGATAATGTCGGGGGAGGCGGAGACTTCACCCGAAGCGGATGCCTCTTTGCGTCACAAGTTCCAAGAGCTAATACTGAGGCAGAGGCTGCTGCCAAAGCCAAAGGTAAAAATGTGGTTCCGGAAGAGCCAACTTTGAAAGAAGCCCATAAAACATCCTTTGATCAGGATGTGGATAAATTTATGAGGATAATCAAGAGAAGTGACTACAAGGTTGTGGATCAGCTCCATCATACTCCTTCCAAGATCTCCATCTTATCCTTGCTATTGTGTTTCGAAGCTCATCGGGATGCATTACTTAAAGTCCTGCATGCAGCCTACGTGCCGGAGGAGATCACGATAAATCAGCTTGAGACAGTGGTGTCTAATGTTAATACTAGCCATGGGCTAGGCTTCACCAACGCTAATTTGACTACGGAAGGTCGTCATCATAACAAGGCTTTACATATCACTCTGGAGTGTAAAGGGGCTGTACTTTCACATGTTCTAGTTGACACTAGGTCTTCACTCAATGTCTTGCCAAAGAAAGCCCTTGTTAAGCTTGAATATGATGGTATAGCTCTCCGACCAAGCAACCTGGTAGTTAGAGCTTTTGATGGTTCCAAGAGGTTTGTTCTTGGAGAGGTGGAGCTTCTTGTGATAATTGGCCCGCAGGTCTTTCAGACTACTTTCTACGTGATGGACATTCAGCCGGCCTACAGTTGTTTGTTGGGTCGACCTTGGATTCACGCCGTTGGCGCAGTTACGTCGACCCTTCACCAGAAATTGAAATACGAGTGGGAAGGGCAGATTATCACAATCTGTGGTGAAGAGGATATTTTTGTTAGCCATCTGGCCACCTACAAATACATTGAGATGGATGGTGAAATCCACGAGACCATGAGCCAAGGTTTCGAAGCACTGAACGTTAATGAGGCGACAACTGAAGTATTTGCTGCATCCCAGGAGGATAGGATGGGTACTTCAATTGTCTCCTACCAACAAGTTAGGAAGGTTATTGAAGATGGAAATGCCCAAGGCTGGGGCAAGCTGCTACCGGTGGAGAAGAAGGAGGACAGATTCGGTTTTGGTTACAAACCATTCTGACAAGATCAAGCAGAGGCTGCTAAGGAGCCCAAGTTCATAAGTGGGGGGATGCTAACCCCAGATGATGTTAATAACGTGGAAGATGAGTCAGAAAGCGACCTCAACCTGGAGAGCTAGATTCGTCCAAGGATCCCGGGTCACCAAGTCCTTAACTGGTCTTCCCAGGAAATTATAAGAGTTACTCCTGCAGAGTAATTATTATTTCCTGCTTTTTTTTCCAGCATGCATCAAGTCCTGCATCTTGCCCAAGGTTTCAGGACTCATTTTGTAATAGGGTCATATTTTTATTTTTGTGCAAATGGAATATCAATGAATATCGGACATCTTTTGCAAACAATTTCCTTTTTCGCTCACTGTCTTTTCATTTTTATTATTTTTCGCACAAAACAATAAAATGACAATGTTTTCAAAATAAATAACTCCATTTTTTTGAACATGATTCAAACTGATCACTAAAAAGAACAAATCTCAACCCTTGCAGAGATAATCCTGTAGATTACACCGACAACTACACTGCTATGACCTTGTATGACTTCGACAATCCAATTAATCAAGCTGATGAAGGGGTTGAAGAAGACTATGAGTTTCCTGAAGAGTTAGCCAAGTTGTTGAGGCAAGAAGAGAAAGTGATTACTCCTCATCAGGAGGAGGTTGAAACTATTAATCTTGGTACCGAGGAGGATTTGAAAGAAGTAAAGATTGGGGCCGGTATGCAAGCTTCAGTAAAAGAATAGCTTATCAACATGCTTCGAGAATATGTCGACGTCTTCGCTTGGTCCTATCAAGACATGCCAGGTCTGGATACAGATATAGTCATGCATTGGCTACCCTTGAAAGAAGATTGCCCTCCAGTTAAGCAGAAGTTGTGTCGTACTCGCCCCAATATGGCCATGAAGATTAAAGAAGAGGTACAAAAACAATGGGATGTCGGTTTCCTGGATGTAACTAGTTACCCGCCATGGGTTGCTAACATTGTACCAGTGCCTAAAAAGGATGGAAAGGTGCGTATGTGTGTGGATTACCAGGGACCTAGATAGAGCTAGCCCGAAGGATGATTTCCTATTACCTCACATTTATGTATTGGTGGACAACACAACTCAGTTCTCGGTATTTTCTTTCATGGATGGATTTTCTGGGTATAATCAGATCAAGATGTCACCCGAAGACATGAAGAAAACAACCTTCATCACACCTTGGGGCACATTTTGTTACAAGGTAATGCCTTTTGGACTGAAGAACGGCGGTGCCACTTATCAACGGGCTATGGTAACATTATTCCACGACATGATCCACAAAGAAATCGAATGCTACGTGGATGACATGATTGCCAAGTCCCGTACTGAAGAAGACCATCTGGTAAATCTGCTGAAGTTATTTAAGCGTCTGAGGAAGTATCAACTAAAGTTGAACCCCAACAAATACACATTCGGGGTACGTTCCGGTAAGTTATTGGGATTTATTGTAAGTGAAAAAGGAATTGAGGTTGATCCCGATAAAGTCAAAGCCATTCAGGAGATGCCTGCACCTAAGACTGAAAAAGAGGTTCGGGGGTTCCTAGGTAGATTGAACTACATATCAAGGTTCATATCTCACCTCACTGCAACCTGTGAGCCCCTTTTCAAACTATTAATAAAGGAACAGACAGTCAGGTGAAACGAAGATTGTCAAAAAGCTTTTGACAAGATCAAGGAGTACCTACAAGAACCTCCAATTCTCATGCCTCAAATTTAAGGAAGACCTCTGATAATGTACCTGACAGTATTAGAAGGGTCAATGGGGTGTGTGTTGGGCCAGCATGACGAGTTTGGTCGAAAAGAGTATGCAATATACTACCTAAGCAAAACGTTTACCGACTATGAACAACGTTATTCACTTCTCGATAAAACTTGTTGTGCTTTAGCGTGGGCTGCTCGCCGACTAAGGCAGTATATGTTGAATCAAACTACCTTGTTGATCTCAAAGATGGACCCCGTCAAGTACATATTTGAGAAGCCAGCACTTACCGGAAGGGTTGCAAGATGGCAAATGATTATGACAGAGTATGACATTCAATACACGTCTCAAAAGGCCATCAAGGGCAGTGTACTATCTGATTATCTAGCCGAGCAACCCATTGATGATTATCAACCCATGAGATTTGACTTCCATAATGAAGACATCATGTACTTAAAGGCAAAATATTATGAAGAGGTTGTTCACACTGAAGGGCCTGACCCAGAAGAAGAATGGACTATGATGTTTGACGGGGCTGTCAATATGAATGGTCGTGGGGTTGGTGCAATGCTTATTACGCCTAAAGGATTTCATATGCCTTTCTCAGCAAAACTCACATTTGCATGCACTAACAACGAAGCAGAATACGAAGCGTGTATCATGGGTCTTGGGGAGGCCATTGACCTCAGGATCAAAACCTTAAATGTATTCGGAGATTCAGCTTTGGTAATCAATCAGACCAACGACAAATGGTACACTCACCAGGAGCATCTGATTCCATACCGTGACTATACGAGGATATTATTGACTTTCTTTACAATAGTCAAACTTGAGTACATCCCTCGAGACGAAAATCAGTTTGAGGATGCTTTAGCTACCATTTCCTTCATGTTCAAAATTCAAACTGCCAACTATGTGCCTCGGATTTTGGTATCCAGACTAAACCGACCAGCATACGTATTCTCTATGGACACTGCTAGTGATGACAAGCCTTGGTTCCATGACATAAAATGCTTCTTAGAGAATCAGATGTACCCACCTGGGGCATCATCTAATGATAAGAAGACATTAAGAAGGTTGGCTGGCAGTTTCTTCGTCAATGCTGATGGTTCACTATACAAGCGAAACTTCGACACGGTCCGGCTCAGATGTGTTGACAGGAAAGAAGCAGGCCTACTGATGCACGAGGTGCACGAAGGTTCTTTAGGTACCCATGCCAAAGGACACGCAATGGCAAAGAAGTTATTAAGATCAAGTTACTATTGGATCACAATGGATGCAGATTGTTGCGCCTATGCCAGAAAATGGCACAAGTGCCAGATCTATGCAGATAAAGTGCATGTGCCTCTGAATCCTTTGAATGTGATGTCTTCACCTTGGCCCTTTTCCATGTGGGGCATTGACATGATTGAAAAGATCGAACCGACTGCTTCAAATGGCCACAGGTTCATCCTGGTAGCCATTGATTACTTCACCAAATGGGTCGAAGCAGCTTCGTATGCAAACGTCACCAGACAAGTGGTAGCCATATTTTTGAGAAGAGACATCATCTGTCGATATGGAGTTCACGACCGAATCATTACTGATAATGGTTCCAACTTGAACAACAAAATGATGGCAGAACTGTGTCGGGACTTCAAAATCCAACATCACAACTCTTCTCCTTACAGGCCAAAGATGAACGGCGTTGTTGAGGCAGCCAATAAAAATATCAAAAAGATTGTGAAGAAGATGGTGGTTACCTATAAAGACTGGCATGAAATGCTACAATTATCTTTGCATGGATACCGAACCTCAATCAGAACATTTATTGGGGCAACGCCTTATCATCTTGTGTACGGTATGGAAGTTGTCCTACCTGTTGAAGTTGAGTTACCCTCCTTACGGGTAATGATGGATGTGAAACTGGATGAAGTAGAATGGGTCCGGTCTCGGTACAATCAACTGAATCTGATTTAGGAGAAAAGGCTATCTGCCATTTGTCATGGGCAGTTATATCAAAAGCGGATGAAGAAAGCCTTCGATCAGAAAGTCAGACTTCGGGAATACCAAGTAGGAGAGCATGTTCTGAAGAGAATCCTTCCTCCTCATACATACCACAGGGGCAAGTGGACACCAAACTATGAAGGTTCCTATGTCATAACCAAAGTCTTCTCAGGTGGAGCACTGATGCTCACAACCATGGATGGTGAAGATTTCTCGTCTCCTGTAAATTCAGATGTAGTTAAAAAATAAAGACTGGCATGAAATGCTACCATTTGCTTTGCATGGGTACCGAACCTCAATCAGAACGTCTACTGGGGCAACGCCTTATCAACTTGTGTACGGTATGGAAGTTGTCTTACCTGTTGAAGTTGAGCTACCCTCCTTACGGGTAATGATGGATGTGAAACTGGATGAAGCATAATGGGTCTGGTCACGGTACAATCAGCTGAATTTTATCGAAGAGAAACGATTTGCTGCAATTTGTCATGGGCAGTTATATCAGAAGAGGATGAAGAAAGATTTCGATCAGAAGGTCAGGCTTCGGGAATACCAAGTGGGAGATCTTGTTCTGAAAAGACTTCTTCCTCCTCATACAGACCACAGGGGCAAATGGACGCCGAACTACGAAGGTCCATTCATAGTAAAGAAAGTTTTCTCTAGTGGAGCACTGATGCTCACTACTATGGATGGCGAGGATTTCTTATCCCATGTGAATTCCGATGCAGTTAAAAAATACTTCGCATAAAATGACCCGCTGGACATAAAAACAGAATGTACGTCCAAGCAAAAATAGGGCATCCCGGCGAGTCAAAAACAAAATAAAAGACTCGGGAAAAAATAAGGGAGAATTGAAAATAATGTACACCCGCTGAGTTGAAAAGCTGCATTGGACAGCTCAGGCAAAAATGGGTATCCCGGTGGATTGAAAACACGAAAGGGCGATCCACGCAAAATCAGGGAATAAGCGAACAACTACATTCTGAATTCGTCTGTATTACTCACAACGTGGAAAGCTTCGAAAGGATAAAGCATCAGTCAGAATCAACCTTCTTCAAAAGCAAGATAAGAATAACGTCAAGGTCATACAGGTCATAGCAAAGGAAGTTCAATGGAGCGTCGTCGTCAACATTGCCAACACTTTTATTTTCTCAAATTATAGCAATCTCCTCATTTCAAGGGATTTGTTTCTTTGACTGTATTTGCCAATTCAGGGAACCCAAATTAATGAAATCAGAGTTTTCAGTCACACCTTCTTTTGTACATTATTGTTTCGTTTGCAAAATGTCCATTATTCAGAATACAACAATTGCATAAAACATATGAGCCATTTTTGATAAAACGTTTGCAGGAAATGTATTACTTTCATGAAAGTCTAACTCCTTTGGTGGAATCCGATTAGGGATACCTCGGGATACTTGTGCGTTTTTCAATTGTCTTAACAGGTTGCAGGTATTCAATACACATCATGGGGCATGTCAAGCATTGAATCCCCAACACGCTACTTCCAGAAGTTATCTCCTTTCCAATCAGGACCTCCCGAGCTGAGTTCTCCTTACGGATAGATCTACCAATGATCTATTCCCCCGAGCTGAGATCTCCCTTTGGATAGATCTACCAATGATCTATTTCCCAAGTAGAGTTTTCCCTCCGCACAGATCCATCAATGATCTCTTCCCCAGTCGGGTTATTCCTCCAAGCAGATCAACCAAAGATCTTTATCCCCGCAGGATCCGAGTCTCGAATCAGTTTCCCCCCTTTGCATAATCATAGCATTTGCATCATATTCACCAAATAAGCGTAGCATTCCGTCTACTTGGCACCCAGATTGTCCGCCGTACTCGACGGGATCCATGCTTGAAAGATTTGTGTTTTAAAGGGGTAGTGTCAGTGCAATCTGTGTATCAAAGCTGGAAAAGAATGCAAGTGTCAGTGTGAAAGAAAAGGTGAAGTGTATAAGAGAAGTGTCAGTGTAAGGAAAGAATACAAAGCTCAAGACAATGAGGCTTAAAGGATAATGCTGGAAGAAGGGGGAATATACAGAGACTTTTGTTCGATAACTGTTAAGTTATGCCTATGTATCCTCTTGTGCAATGAGGAAGTCAGAACATCGTAGTTCGACTCAAAGAGACTGAAAGGTAAATTAACTGTGAACTGCTTATTTGTCTATGCTCAAGTGTATGACCTGTCTGGCTCAGGTGCAAAATGTCTTGCATTAGACGGAAGAAGCAAGTTCTCGTTTGTGAAGGAATGAGATGAGAAAAGAATCCCGGAGGAGACGATTATTGTTTGTTTTTGTGTTTTCAATCTTTTATTGCTTTTTGGAGTTTGTCATAAGTTAATGAGCTTAAGCCTAAACCAAGGGTCAGTAAACTCATCACATCTTCCCTCTGATTAGGGGCAATGAGAATACCTTAAGTATGAAGTAAGCACCTCACACTTAATCACCATGATGTAGGATTAAGATCATTAACCTACTTGCAATTATTTAGATGTTTTGGGAGTTTTTGTTTAGTGTTAAGTAATGAGTTTAAGCCATAATCAAGGATTTAATGGACCCATTACACCATCCTAATAGAAGGATAATAGATGAGAACATTTAAGCTGAGAAAGGCTCCTCAACTTAATCCATGATTAGGGATTAACCTCATGACAAAACAAAGTCTTTATTAAAGTGGATTTTAGTTAATGGTAAGATTAAGAAGTGGATTTTATGGTTTGTAGGACAACTTGAGGGGGACTTGTCCATTAACACTAGGGTAAGTTCTTCTTAACCAATTAAGGAAGAATTAGAACCCTAATGCAAGGCCCAAGTTACAAGCTTGATGTCTTAGTGATTATTAAGTGGATTAATTGAAGGAATTAGACACATTAAGGGTTTAAAACTTAGGATTAAAACTATACACTCCATCCTAATAGATGGATACAGGCATAACCCTAATCACAAAGTCTTAAAACCTTTAAGGTTTAATCCTTGATTATGAGGTGAGAAGGGAAGACTCAAAGATGACACAAAGGCAAAACTAAATGGGGGACTAATCAAACCCTAATTGTGATCATGCTTGGTTGTTCCTAGGGTTTATGAGGCTTGCAAAAGATCTTCAGGAGAGAAGCCACCAGGAAAGAAGCAGATGAAAGGAGGAAGAAACAGAGAGAAGCAAGACAACTTGCTTTACTTAAGAAGACAAGTTGCTTGGATAAAGAAAGTGAAGAGGAGACATGAATGAGCAAGCTAACTCTAAAACAAATACAAAATGCAGCAATGGATACATAAAGAGAGATGAGAAAAGATTATGAGAAGTGAAGGCAAATTCACTTCTCAAACACTTACCACCTGAAAAGTTAATAACAATGAAATGCAATGAAAATGAGATGAAATTCCATGATGCAAACCAAAGTCAGAAGCATGAACATGATGTTAATGATGCTAAGAGATGATGCAAACACATGTCAAGAGTTGTGGATGAGCATACAAGGATGAGGATGAAAATGAAGCATGCTTTGAACCATAAAAGTTCATGAAAGTTTATGAAATGGAATGAATGCATAACATGGCAAATGAATGATGAAATGATCAAACATGAGTCTAATATGTCCTAAGATGTCTATTATGCCATGTTGATGCATAAAATGTCATGGTAAGTTCTTGAATGCAAGCATATAAGAGATGGATGCAAATGAAAGCAAGAATTAGGGTTTATGCATAACATGCAACACAAAATTCAAAATTAGAAGCAAATGACATGATAAAAAATTGAAAATGGGATCACAAGAACCCTAACCCTACACAAGTTCACTGCCCAAAGGAGGGGACCTAAGTCTTAACCTAATGGGAGTTATGATTTTCTCAAGTCAACTAGGGTTTCAAGGCACTTCAAAAGGAAAAATGCTCATTAAATTGAAAATGAAAGATAAATTCAAACCAATTTTACCCTAGAAACTACATGATATGAAGGATGCAATGCAAGAAGAACCATCATCAAACTCTTCATGGTTAGGCAAAATGAATTTTTCTAAGTTAGGACCAAAATATTGCCTTTAAATAACTTTAATTCCAATAGAAAATGTCAAAATAGGTCAAGAACAAAACAAAAATTTGTTTGAAGAGTTTGATAATGTTTTTAAATGTTTTAAAATGCAATGTGAATTTTTTGGTGATTTTTAAATACTTAAATGCATTTTTAATTAATTAATTTCCATTAACTAATTAAAAATAAACATTTAAATGATTTAAAAATGATTTTTGATGCAAAAAATGAAAATAAAAATATTTTTGGGTTCTGAAAATTAATAAAAGATTTGATAAAAAAATTCATAATTTTTTAATGTATTACTATTTTTAAAAATTCGTGGAAATAAAATACAAATAAAATGAAATAAAATCAATAAAATGGAAAAGTATGAAGATCCTGAGGCTGAGATTCAAATGGGATGCGCGGGAGTTGACTGGCGCGTGATCTGAGGGTCCACATTCATACTGGCATATTTAAAATTAAACCCTAATTAATTAAGTTAATGACATGGATTAGGGCTAAATGGGATGATCTGAGCCATTGGACACGCGTGGGAAACGCAATCGTACGCTCTACATTCAAACTGAGCCCTAATCCAGATTAAAACCCTAATGACTTTCAGGTCACCGGAGAAGAGCTCCGGTCGTCTTCTCTGGTGACATCCCTCCCTGAAAAACCTCAACTTCTTCCCTAGTTCATTTCTGGAGCTCTAAAGCTCCAGATTTGTTCCTCTCACTCCCCAAAACCAAAATCCAACCTCAAATGGAATTTATTTTAACTCCTAAACATGATTCGAAGCCAAGAACACAAATATGCAAAACTTTCAGACAAGCAATACACCCTCATCTCTCCATCATTTTCAATAATTTCAAGTTCATTACAACCAGGGGATCAAACACAACCAATTAAGAACTTAAAATAGAGGTTCTGGAAAAAAAGTTTCACATGGCTACTTGAGATGAAGCTTTCAACCCAGGAGCTTTCTGACTGTTTCCTTGCTTCAAAATGCCTCCAATGACCTCCCTGAAGAAGCTTTGAAGCTTGGATGGAGTTTTTTATGGCTGTTTTGTGAGTTTGTGATCAACTGGTCAGAAAATCGTGTTTGAGTTTCAAGAGCTTTTAAGGCAAGATGAAGGGTGGTTTATGCTCTATGAAGCTTTTCTGAATGAATGGTGAAGTTGGTTTTGAGGTTTGATGTTTGTGTGATGAGATTCGAATGAAAATGCAAAGAGGGAGGTTTTTGTGAACTATGGTAATGCTGTAGTTTCAGGCTCCAAGATTGTGTGAAATGTGATCGTTGAGGCATGTATGTGAAGCTGTGATTGGTCAGAGTAGTTGGTGTGGCTCAGTTTAATTGGTATGGCTCAAGTTGCATAAAGTCAACATTTGTGTAAATGAAGGTATGGGCTGGTTCAGTCATGGTACAAGGGTATGGTTCGGGTCATCTTGCTTCAAGGAGGTCCATGGAAGTCATTTTTGGCAGCTGTCACAAGTGGATGAGAAGCTTTGGGTCATTTTGCAAATTCATGGAGTTTTGGCCCCTTTTGGATTACTTAATGATTAAGGCATGAAAATGAGTGATTCTTTGGGCCATTCTGAATTTTAGGTCATGTGTTATGTTTATGTGATGCTTAGAAGTCATTTTGAAGTCATAGAAATGCTTGGCATGTGAATTTGCAAGTTTCCCTCTTTGGTGCCAAAGTAAAAAATAAGTGATTTTTCCCAACTTTGACAAGCCATAACTTTTGATCTAAAATGAATTAGAATGAGTTCTTGTACTTTTTGAAAATGGGAGGATCCAATCTACAACTTTCATGACCAAAGATTTTACATTTGAAGCATTTTTGAATCAAAAAGAGGAGGTTGAAAAACTTTCCCAAAATGGCAAGTTTACATTACAAGTCACTTTCCCAAAAAGGCAATTTTGCAAATGGCTTGAAATTCTTCAATTTTGTGAACTTCTAACATCTTCTGTGATCAAATAAAGATCATACACATTCAAAATGATGGAGAAACCCCTTTGGTTGGGTGATTGGGGGCCTCAGATGCCCTGATTTTGCACTGACTTGCTCAAGAAGTCATTTTTTGATTAGATGCCTTCCTCATTGAATTTCTTCATGAAAATTGTTATGCATGATCCTCATGACATATAGAGTCCAATTGAAACAAGAATGACCAAAAAATTTGGAGTCATGGCCTCTGAAACCAAAACCCTAATTTTAGGTCATCTGTGCAGTTAAGCTTGGCTCTGCATCCATGTCTTCCTCAGTTCTTGTGATTCTTTGACTTCCTTGACCTTGTGAGGATATAATATGATGCTTGAACATACATGGACCTTCTTGAGATGATATAAGACCTTTGGAGAGGCTCAGAAGGCTCAGGGATTGCTCATATCACAAACCCTAAATGGAGATGACTTTGAACCAATGCAGTGAAGCAAAAATGCAATATGAGATGATATTATTGAACTTATGCAATATGAAAAGAGTCACAAGCCATGGTGAAATGAGTGAGGGCAAATTTGGGGTGTTTACAGCTGCCCCTATTCAAACATGAGTTAGCTGTGCAGGATGTAAGCAACGGCTTAACAGGCAAACAAGATAACTTGTGGTTGAATACTTAAGACAGTCCAAAATTTGCACTCACTGAATGAAGAAGAAAAAGGATATAGATTGTAAAAGAAAATAAAGTATGATTATAAAGTATGGGCGACGGAGGACGACCGCCGAGTAGAGGACGACTGCTGAGGATGAAGCAATGGCGGGGACGGCCGACATGCTGGGGAAATAAAGCGATCATGATGGGGACGACCATCAAGCAAAGAAACAAGATTTTCTGGGGATTAAAGGTAAACGATGGGGATGACCATCGGGCTGAAGAAATAAATGATGAGGAACGGTCATCAAAGGTGAAGGACGATCACCTAGCAGGGGACGGCTGCTCTGTTGGGGATAAGGATGAGGGACGGTCACCCAAGGTGAAGGACGATCACCTGGAAGGGCACGGTTGCCGAAGGTATCACGATATAGGACGAATGCCGGATAGAGAAGGTCGACGATAGGGACGGCCATCAGATAAGCATGATGAAGGACGATCATCAAGAGGTGAAGGACGATCACCTAGCAGGGTATGGCTGCTCTTGGGGTTTATCATGACATAGGACGAATGTCAGATAACAAGATCAATGATGGGGACGACCATCGGATAAAATGATGAAGGACGATCATCAAGAGGTGAAGGAGGATCACCTAGCAGGGGACGGCTGCTGAAAATATCACGACATATGACGAATTTCGGATAGGAAGGGGTTCTAATGAATAGAGACTCCGCTGGGGATGATGAAGGACGATCATCAAAAAGGTGAAGGACGATCACTTGGCAGGGTACAACTGCCGAAAATATCATGACATAGGACGAATGTCAGATAAAAAGGAGATAATTTATCCATATTTGTCGGGAATTCTTCTTGGGAACGGTAGACACAGACGAGCGTCTAATCTCAAGAAAGCAAAGGCATAAGTGTCTGACACGGTGTATAGATTAAAGATGCGGATGGGCATCCTTAAGACTATGATACGGACGAGTATCAGTAGAAACAAACGCTTGACGCATGTTCAGAGATGATGATACGGACGAGTACCAACTAGTTAACAAAGAACACGGGCGAGTGCCGACTCTGAGGGGATTTAAGTGATGCATACAAGATACGGACGAGTATCTGTATGAGCAAAAAGTGATGAGTGGGACATAGACGAGTGTCCAACTTGCTGGGGATAGGACGACACGGACGGGTGTCGGAAGGAGCGTATTATAAACAAGTATTTGGTTTACAAAATGTTTAGGCAACTGTGCTGGGGAAGGTGACACGGAAGGGTGTCAGGGAAGTATGTATATATGTATCTGTCTGTAGAGAACGCTCAGGCGACTTTACTGGGGAAAACGACACGGACGAGTGCCAAAAGGAGCATATATATGTATTTGTGAGTGCAAAGAGGATGCTTTGGTTTTCTGCTGGGGAGTTTGGGAAGTATTTTATATATTGTTGGTGGAACGTCGGTATTTACAAGTGTTTGATTCAGACCATGGCTTGTGATTTATGCAATATGTTTGATTTTTGCCGTAATGCTCCATTTTAGACGGAATGCTACGCTCTGTAGGGAAAATATGATGCGAATGCTATGGTTATGCAAAGATATCGATCCGGGATTCGGATCCCGTTGCTGTGGAGACCCCTGGCTGATCTGCTTGAAATGGATATCCTAGCTGGGGATGAGATCATTGGTAGATCTGATATATATGACTCTGCTTGAGGAAATAAATCACTGATAGACCCATCTTGGTAATGAGGGACCCAGCTGGGGTCTGTGGGAGCTTTCATCACTTTGTTGCGAGATCTTCGGACATTTCTCTTCTGGATAGAGGCTGGGACTCTGCGGGAAGATAGTTCCCTGTCTGACGTTTGGCTGAGGAGGAATGATGATTGGCAACTCAGCTGGGGATAAAGCATCTCTGGTGCTATTTGGAAGATGAGCTGAATAAATAATGATTTGGCAGCTTGCTGGGGAGACGTTTTCATGCCCCATGTTGTACTTTGAGCACCTGCAATCATGTAAAGACAAAGAAATGTACAAGTTCCCCGAGGTATCCCTTACTGGATTCCATCATAGGAGTTTAGACACTCCCGAGAGTAATATATTTCCTGTGAGCATGTTATTTAGAAAAGGTGCATCTGTACTTATGCAATCAACATCTTAAGGACATCGGACATTTTGCAAATGAAAATAAAATGTACGAGACGAATTATGACCGAAAATCTGATTTTATTAATTTGTGTGCCTTGAATTGGGCAAATACAGTCAAAGAAACAAATCCCCTGAAATGAGGAGATTGTTACAAATTGAGAAACAAAAAAGATGCTGGCAATGTTGATGACGCTTCAAGGAGCTTCCCTTTTGCTATGACTCGTATGACATTGACGTTCTTCTCATCCTGCTTTTGAAGAAGGTTGGTTCTGATCGAAGCTTGAACCTTTCGAAGTCTACCATGTTGTAAGTGATACAGACGAATTCAGAATGCAGTTGTTCGCTTATTCCCTTATTTTGCGTGGATCGCCCTTTCGGGTTTTCACTCCACCGGGATACCAATTTTTGCCTGAGTTGTCCGATGCGGCTTTTCAACTCAGCGGGTGTACATTTTTTATTTATTTTCCCTTATTTTTGCCCGAGTCTTTTATTTTGTTTTTGACTCGCCGGGATGCCCTATTTTTGCCTGGACTTACATTCTGTTTTTGTGTCCAGCGGGTCATTTAATGCTAAGTATCTTTTAACTGCATCTGAATTCACGGGGGACAGGAAATCTTCACCATCCATAGTACTGAGCATCAATGCTCCACCGGAGAAAACTTTCTTTACTATGAATGGACCGTCATAATTCGGAGTCCACTTGCCCCTGTGGTCTGTATGAGGAGGGAGGAGTCTCTTCAGCACAAGATCTCCTACTTGGTATTCTCGGAGCCTGACTTTCTGATCGAAGACTTTCTTCATTCTTTTCTGGTACAGCTGCCTATGACAAATTGCAGCTAATCTCTTTTCTTCAATCAGACTCAGTTGTTCATATCGGGATCGGACCCATTCTGCTTCATTTAGTTTAACATCCATCAATACCCGCAAGGAGGGTAATTCAACTTCAACCGGTAGGACTGCCTCCATACCATAAACAAGCTGATACGGTGTTGCCCTAGTGGATGTTCTGATTGACGTTCGGTACCCATGCAAGGCGAATGGTAGCATTTCATGCCAGTCTTTGTAGGTGACCACCATCTTCTGTACAATCTTCTTGATATTCTTGTTAGCTGCTTCTACAACGCCATTCATCTTTGGCCTGTAAGGAGAAGAATTGTGGTGTTGGATCTTGAAGTCCCGGCACAGTTCTGCCATCATTTTGTTGTTCAAGTTGGAACCATTATCAGTAATGATTCGCTCGGGCACTCCATACCGACAGATGATATCTCTCTTCAGGAATCGGGCTACCACTTGCCTTGTAACATTTGCATAAGAAGCTGCTTTGACCCACTTGGTAAAATAGTCAATGGCTACCAGGATGAATCTGTGTCCATTTGAAGCAGTTGGTTCAATCTTGCCAATCATATCAATACCCCACATGGCAAAGGGCCAGGGTGAATACATCACATTCAAAGGATTGGGAGGCACATGTACTTTATCCTCATAGATCTGACATTTATGGCATTTTCTGGCATAGGCACAACAGTCTGCATCCATTGTGATCCAGTAATAGCCTGATTTTAACAACTTTTTAGCCATAGCATGCCCTCCAGCATGGGTACCAAAATATCCTTCGTGCACCTCGTGCATTAACAAGTCTGCTTCTGCCCTATCAACACATCTGAGAAGTACCATATCAAAGTTTCTCTTGTATAAGGAACCATCAGTATTCAGGAAGAAACTTCCAGCTAGCCTTCTTAATGTCTTCTTATCATTGGATGATGCCCCAGGTTGGTATGTTTGATCCTCCAAGAAGCATTTGATATCATGGAACCAAGGCTTATCATCTTTAACAACATCTGCTGAGAACATGTATGTTGGTCTGTCAAGTCTGGATACTGATATCCGAGGCACAAAGTTGGCAGCTTGAACTTTGATCATGGATGAAATGGTAGCCAGAGCATCTGCAAACTGATTTTCATTTCGAGGGATATACTCAAGCTTGACTGTTGTGAAGAAAGTCAATAACCTTCTTGTATAATCCCGGTAAGGTATCATATGATCTTGGTGGGTGTACCATTTGCCGTTGGTTTGATTAATTACCAGAGCTGAATCTCTGAACACAGTCAAAGTCTTGATCCTGAGGTCAATGGCTTCCTCAAGACCCATAATACAGGCTTCGTATTCAGCTTCGTTGTTAGTGCAGTTAAAGGTGAGTTTTGCCGAGAAAGGCATGTGAACTCCTTTAGGTGTTATGAGTACTGCACCAATACCACGACCATTCATATTAACATCCCCATCAAACATCATAGTCCATTCTTCTTCTGGGTCAGGCCCTTCAGTGTGAACAGGCTCTTCGTGATCTTTTGCTTTTATGAACATGATGTCTTCATCGGGGAAGTCAAATCTCATAGGATGGTGATCATCAATGGGTTGCTCAGCAAGATAATCAGACAATACACTGCCCTTGATGGCCTTTTGAGATGTGTATTGAATATCATATTCTGTGAGGATCATTTTCCATCTTGCAACCCTTCCGGTAAGTGCTGGCTTCTCAAAAATGTACTTGACTGGATCCATCTTTGAGATCAATAAAGTAGTGTGGGTCAACATATACTGTCACAGTCGGCGAGCAGCCCACGCTAAAGCACAGCAAGTTTTATCGAGCAGTGAATAACGTTGTTCACAGTCGGTAAACGTTTTGCTTAGGTAGTATATTGCATACTCTTTTCGACCAGACTCGTCATGCTGGCCCAACACACACCCCATCGACTCTTCTAATACTGTCAGGTACATGATTAGAGGTCTTCCTTCAACTGGAGGCATAAGGATTGGAGGCTCTTGTAAGTATTCCTTGATTTTGTCAAAAGCCCTCTGGCAGTCTTCGTTCCACCTGACTGTTTGTTCTTTTCTCAACAATTTGAACAAGGGCTCTTACGTTGCTGTAAGGTGAGATATGAACCGTGAAATGTAGTTCAATTTACCTAGGAACCCTCGAACTTCTTTTTTAGTCTTCGGTGCAGGCATTTCTTGAATGGCTTTGACTTTGTCAGGGTCAACTTCAATCCCTTTCTCACTTACGATAAATCCCAGCAGCTTACCGGATCGCACCCCGAATGTGCATTTGTTGGGGTTTAACTTCAATTGGTACTTCCTCAGACGCCTGAATAACTTCAACAGATTCACCAGGTGGTCTTCCTCTGTGAGGGACTTGGCAATCATGTCATCCACATAACATTCAATTTCTTTGTGGATCATGTCATGGAATAATGTTACCATAGCCCGTTGATAAGTGGCACCAGCATTCTTCAGTCCGAACGGCATTACCTTATAACAGAATATGCCCCAGGGTGTGATGAAAGTTGTCTTCTCCATGTCTTCAGGTGACATCTTGATCTGATTATATCCTGAAAATCCATCCATGAAAGAGAACACCGAGAACTGAGTCGTATTGTCGACCAATACATCAATGTGAGGTAATGGGAAGTCATCTTTCGGGCTGGCTCTGTTCAGGTCCCGATAATCCACACACATCCTCACCATGCCGTCTTTCTTAGGCATAGGTACAATATTAGCAACCCACGGCGGGTAGCTAGTCACAGCAAGGAAACCGGCGTTCCACTGCTTTTGTACCTCTTCTTTTATCTTCATTTCCATATCTGGGCAAGTACGGCGCAACTTCTGTTTTACTGGTGGGCAGTCTTCTTTCAGAGGTAGCTTGTGCATGACAATGTCGGTATCCAACCCTGGCATATCCTGATAAGACCAAGCAAAAACATCCACATATTCTCGAAGCATGTCAATCAGTTGCTCTTTTACTGAATCTTGCAAGCAGGCCCCGATCTTGACTTCCTTCAAGTCTTCTTATGTACCAAGATTAACCGTTTCGACCTCCTCCTGATGAGGAGTGATAGCCTTCTCCTCTTGCCTTAACAACCTGGCTAGTGCTTCAGGTAGCTCATAATCTTCTTCAACCCCTTCATCAGCTTGATTGATTGGATTGTCAAATTCATACGAAGTCATAGCAGTGTTGTTGTCGATGCAGTCTGGAGGGCACTCTCTGCAAGGGTTTAGATTGGTTTATTTTAGTGATCAGTTTTATCTTATTTTAGAAAAAGTGAAAATGAAGTTGTTTATTTTGAAAAGCATTGCCATTTTATTTTTGTACAAAAAATGAAAAATGAAAAACAGTGAGCGAAAAAGAAAAGACTCATTTGCAAAAGACGTCCTGATATTCATTAATTGATCTTTGCACAAAATACAAGATGGCCCGATTACAAAATGAGTCTTGACATCTTGGGCAAGATGCAAGACTTGATGCATGCTTTAAAATACATGAAATAATAATTACTCTGCAGGAGTAACCCTTATAATTTCCTGGGAAGACCAGTTTGAGACATGGCTCCCCGGGGTCCTTGGACGTATCCAGCTTTCCAGGTTGCGCTCGTCTTCCGACTCATCTTCCAAGCTATTCACAGCATCCGGGGTGAGCATCCCCCCGCTAATAAACTTGGGCTCCATTGCAGCCTCTAGTTGATCTTGTTGAGTTGGTCTGTAACCCAACCCAAATAGGTCGTCTTTCTTCTCCACGGGCAGCAGCTTGCCCCAGCCTTGGGCGGTACCTTCCTCAACAACCTTCCGGGCTTGCTGGTAAGATGTTATGGAAGTTCCCAGTACAGCAGATGCTTCATTAATGTTCAAGGCCTCAAACCCTTGGCTCATGGTTTCATGGATCTCCCCGTCCGTTTCTATGTACTTATACGTAGCCAGCTGGCTAACAAAGATGTCCTCCTCCCCACAGATGGTGATGATTTGGCCTTCCCACTCGAATTTTAACTTCTGGTGAAGGGTAGACGTAACAGCGCCAGCGGCGTGGATCCAGGGTCTACCCAACAGACAGCTGTAGGCCGGCTGTATGTCCATCACAAAGAAGGTAGTTTTGAAGGTTTGCGGGCCAATCAACACAGGCAGATCAATCTCCCCAAGCACTGATCTTTTAGAGCCATCAAATGCTCTCACCACCAAATTACTCGGGCGCAATGCCAAGCCATCATTCTCCAGCTTCACTAAGGCTTTCTTTGGTAGAACATTGAGTGATGACCCAGTGTCCACCAGTACATGAGATAGAACAGCACCCTTGCATTCCAGGGTGATATGCAAAGCCTTGTTATGGTCGCGTCCCTCTGTTGTTAAGTCAGCATTGGTAAAGCCCAGTCCATGACTGGTGTTGACATTCGCAACCACAGTTTTTAGCTGATTAACAGTAATCTCCTCCGGCACGTATGTTGCGTGCAGGACTTTCAACAGTGTGTTCCTGTGAGCTTCAGAACACATCAACAGTGATAATATGGAGAATTTGGAAGGAGTTTGGTGAAGCTGGTCCACCACCTTGTAATCACTTCTTTTTATGATTCTCATGAACTCGTCTACATCTTGTTCAAAAGATGTCTTCTGAGTTTCTTTGGTAGTCGACTCTTCAAATACCACACTCTTTCCCTTTGCTTTGGCAGTAGCCTCTGCCTCAACATTAGGTCTTTATGTTTGTGAGGCAAAAAGGCGTCCGCTTCTGGTGAAGCCTCCACCTCCCCCAAGATTATCAACTTGTGGAGAAGAGGTTGATGAATCCAGAGTGATTTTCTCCCCGTTGCAATAGAGATCAGAGCCATAATGCCAAGGTATGGCATTGCTGCTTTCATAGGGAATTGGCCCAGGCACCGTAATAGTGACCGGACTGATTGCTGCAGAGGAGGGTACTGTAATGGTGTGCGGATCATAGTAAATTGTGACTGGTGATCTGGCAGGAGGTGCCATGGCTTGTTGTTGGAAATTGCTGCTGGGAGGAACATTTGATGGGTCATAGTAGATTGTAACTGTCGAGACATCTTCATTAATCCTTGCTGGCGTTGTAGAAGATTCTGCTAATAAAATGGATGTTGATGTTGTAGAAGAAATGGTTGTTGAATTTTGACTTGTTGAAGTGATGGATGGAGTAATTGCTGATGATATCGATGAATCGGTAGGAATGATTATTGTTGCTGTTGTAGAAGAATCGGGAATTGTTGTAAGAGGAATTGCTGGATTTGTAGGCGCCGTTGTTGAAATCTGAAGGATACCATCCTTAATAAGACCATCTATGCCGCTTCTCAGCCTTTCACACCCGTTGACTGCAATGTTGCAATACTCACACCCGGGGAATACTTGGCATTCCAAAAGCTGAGCTGTAATTTCGACCAAAGGTGTTCGAATTTGTGCAACACTGGTGATCAAGGTAGATGGTTTGTCTTCCTCAATGGCATTAATCCTCGGCCCGCCATGATTAGGCATAGGGTTTCTGTTGACATTTGGAGGAGGTGCAAAGTCGAGGGATTTAGAATCCACCATATCTTGGACTTTCATTTGCAAGGCCCTGCATTTTTCAGTATTGTGACCAGATGCTTTGGAGTGGAAAGCACACCTGGCGTTGACATCATAATTCTTTGGGAGATTGAGGGGATCTGGTGGTGCCAATGTCCTTAACTCAACCAAGTTGAGCTTCAGGAGTTGTGGCAATAAGGCGGCATAAGGCATAGGGATGGGGTCAATCACCCTGTTTGCCTGTGATGGTCTTTGTTGGAAAGGACGCTGTTGTTGGTTGCTATTGTTGTTGTTGTAGGTTCTCTGTTGCGGATACTGAACTTGTTATTGATACTGTGGTTGTTGCTGAGGATATGCTGATTGTTGAGGAATCGGGGCTGGAATGGTAATTGTTGCTACTGACCGGTGTACATACTGAGGTCTGCCCCTGCTTGTATGAATGGAATTGGTCTCACCGGCTCTTCGTGGTCCCACAAAAGGCTTCCTGGGATTACTGGATGAACCTGCACCATTGTCAGAAATGTTACCCATTTTTAATAGACTTTCAATCCTTTCACCAACTATGACGACATCAGCAAAGCTGGTAGAGGAAAAGGCAGCCAACCTATCAATATAGGTCCCTTGCAATGTATTCATGAACATGTCGGCCATTTCTCTTTCCGACATGGGTGGTTGGACAGCAGCAACAAGCTGTCTCCACCTTTGGGCATATTCCCTGAAGCTTTCTCTGGAAGACTGGGAAATTCCCATCAGGAGGGTCCTGTTAGGAGCCATGTCCAGATTGTATTGATATTACCTGATGAAGGCTTCAGCTAAGTCCTTCCAGCATCTAATGGTAGCCCTGGTCAAGTGCGAATACCACTCTCTTGAAGCCCCGGTCAGACTGTCTTCAAAGTAGAACATCCACAACTTCTCATCCATAATATAAGCTTTAAGTCTTCCCAGGAAAGACTGCAGGTGAGTGCGAGGACAGGAGGTTCCATTGTATTTCTCAAAGCACGGGGGTTTGAATTTGTGGGGAATTCTCACCCCATCCACTAGCCCCATGTCCATTACATCGAATCCCAAGGAATTCTGAGACTCCAAAGATCTCAACTTCTCAGCAATTTCATCTAACCTTCTATCATAGACTTCATCTCCTGCTCCCATAACAGTAAACTGCTCTTCTTGGGGATCTTCCTGCAAGATTCTCCCCCCAGCAGTATTAACCTGCACATTCCTTGGGATGTTAGCTTCTGGATCCAGATGAGGTCCAAATACTAGTGGATCAATACGAGGCTGACCCCTTTCATTGTTGCTAGTTCCTCCTGTCCCAAGATGGGGCTCCTCAGGAGTTTGCCTTTCCACCAGTTCTCTTAATCTTTCTTGACTCTGGGACAAGCCAGTCATTACAGCCATGAATTGATACATCTGATTTCTCATTTCCACTCTCTCATTAGCCATCTGATTTTTGACCTCAGTCAGATCTTGCTGTACTTGATCCATTTGAATACCAAGAAGGTTGTTGCGAGTAGGGTACCGGTGCGTGCGGTTGACAGGGAACACTTGCGATGAGCAATGTTTCCTGGTGATCACAACAGAGTTAGAAACAATAATAATAAAACCTACAAAACAAAACCAAAGTTAGTATGCAATGCAGTATGCTTATTTGTTTTCCAAGGTATCCGGTTTGGTTCTTGGTTTTGACCTTTCCAGACCTCGAGGAAGATGCTTGATGTTGCTGAGAAAAGAAACCCAATGAAAGCAAACTAATATATTACAAATGATGAACAAATACATAGTTTGTTTTACAACACATGCCCCTGGAGGGTCAAAATACAAAAAAAAAGAGAAAAGTACATCAAATGGAAATGAACAACAAGCAAAAAAGTCAAACATTCAGTCCAAACTCATCCTCCTTGACCTCCTTCAGGAGGGCCTCAGTCACTGGACCAGCTGGGTGCTCTGTAATGGTCCTAATGAGGAGGTTCTTGGTGGCAATGGCAGTGGTCAGCTTCTTGTGCCTGTCCTGGTCTTTTGACCTCTTCAATCCTTCCCTAAGCTTCAACTCTGAAATCTCCTTCTGGGCTGCCAACAAAGCCTCCTGCTGCTTCTTCTCATTGGCCTCCAATTGTTCAATCTTGGCTTGAGTTTTCTGGTCTTCCTGTGTCGGGGCTTCAGTGATCCTGACCCACCTAGCCTGACTCTCTTGCAGATATAGCTCAGTCATAGCCTTCTGAATCTTGGCTTCTTTACAGGCATTCTTCAATATTTGTTCCCCAGCTCTTGATTTCCTGATGTAGTCCTCTGTCTTCTCAATTTTGGCAAGATGCTCCACCCTAAGCTTTTCCAACCTCTCAATGTCCAGACGACCATCACTCCTTTCCCAAAGGGTCTTCTTCAAAGCTTGAGACAGATTCTCATTCCTTTCCTTCAGTTTCTCAAATTCTTCCAGGCTAATAGTTGCTGCTGGCTGTACTGTAGATGGTCCAGGTATGTCCTCCAAGGTGAAAGGCATTCCAGTAATCTGAGCTCTAGTACGGGACCAGTCATAGTATTGACCTGAAGCAACATTATTACACCTCCCTAGAATGGCCATCCTTTTTGTCTGGATGTTGTCCCAAGCCCAAGATGCTCGTCCGACAGCAGCTGAATTAGGCTTCACTTCACAATACAGGGTCTCAGCTAAATCTTGCACTCTGGGAGGGTGAACCAAAGCATAGCCTAGTTGTCTTTTAAACAGCAAAGGATTGTAGTTGATGCAACCCTTTACTCCTATCAGAGGCACATTTGGGTATTGTCCACAGCTGGTGATAATGTCTTTGCCTTTGGTGCTCTGGGTGCACCACCTAATATCATCTGAAGTCAAAGCAATGAGCCTCTTAGCCCAATTCTTCTGATGGTGAGGGTTCAGGAAAGCATCTGACTTCGGTAGGTGTCTGAGCAGCCAGGTGTGAAACAAAGGAGCACAACATCTCACCAACTCCCCCCTTTGTTTTTCATTCCTCTGATGAATGGAGTAATAGAAATCTCCCAGCAATGTGGGTACTGGGTTCCTCAGAAGAAACAAATGAATGGCATTCTTGCTGACAAATTTGGGCTCATCTGCAAACAGTATAACCCCATATATGCTGAGGGCTAACAGTGCACAGACTGCCCTCCATTCTCCCAAGGAGGCCTTCAGGATGGCCTGAGAAATCAAGAAGTCCAAGTGCAAACCAGGGACCCCAGCTTTTGTTGTCATGCTTTGCTCAATCAAGGTAGGCTCCAGGTACAGTGCTTTTGCTACTTCTCCATTGCTGGGAAAAGTCATTTCCGGGTTGAAAGGGAGTCCACCCATGATAGGTACTCCAATCAATGAGGAAAACTCTTCCAGTAGAGGCCCTAGCTGAAAGTCTGGAAATGTGAAGCATCTCAATGGTGGGTCATAAAACTGCAGGCATGTGTGGATCATGCTCCTCTGAGAAGGGTCAAGGTCCATAACCATATCCAAGATACCTCTATAGTGCTCTCTAAACAATGGGATGTGGCCAGGGGTGATAAGTGACTGAACCTGCTTGATACCAGTCAACACAGGCTCAAAGAAATGGTAAGATATGTTGCTCTTCCTGGGAGTAGTCATAAATGCTGAAGAGGAGGAAGATAGGTGCTGATGAAGATCAAGGCTGATACTGGAGATGAGCCACTGACAGGCTGATGCTGGTGATGATGAGAATAGCTGAAGCAGATAACTGATGAAGCAGAGGTCTATGCAAAAGAAGGGGTCAAAACCAAACCAGATATAATGGGGGTGCCCTGAAAAACAAATAAACAAATGTTAAATGATGCAATGATGATGTATGCAAATGATATGCAAGGGTTTGTGATTAAGCTGGATCTGATACTCTGTCTTGATATAAGCCCATATATGTTCAAAGAAGGTCCAGATAGAGGTTCAGAAATCCAGTAACCAAGGTGGGGGACTCAAATAAAGAGTCACATGTCCAGGGTTAATCACAAGAACTGTCCAAAGTGGAGTACTCTTAAACAAAACAAAAACAGGGTATGATGTGGCCAATGGTACCTGCAAACCTGTAAACAGCCCAACCCCCTCACAGGTAGTGTTCTAGAACAAGGATCCTCAGACTTGGATCAGTTATGAGAAGTGTAAACACTTCTAACCCGGGGGTACAGTGTTTACAATAACCATAAATGATCCTCCTCTAATTCACCTCAGCTTCTGAAGGTCATAATAAAGGTCATCCAAACTTAGCAGGCTTCCCAGATAGCCCTAGCACTACAGAAAATCTGTAGCACAGAGTTCTCAAGAAGAAACCCACATCTGAACCGTGTAACATATTCCCGCACCAGACCGAAATGGAATGGGAAAGAACATGAACCACTCTAGCCTAAGTGTCACTCAGGTCCCAGGTATAGGACCTTAAACTCTCAATGGAACCCCACCCACCAAAACAGAAACCAAATCCAGCAATGATAATGACAGCATGAAATATGTAAAACTGATAAGAAAGCAATAAATAAGGTTGTACATAAAGCAGTAAATAAAGCAAATAAATAAACACAATTAGCACATAACACCCCAGTAAACACAAATCAAACAAGCGCTAGGAGGAACCCACAAAAGGAACCAGAAGCCCTGGTTACAATATAAAGGTCCCCAGCAGAGTCTCCAAGCTGTCGCTCCCACCAAAATGAGGCTAAGTCAAATGGGGTACAGACGCGAACGGTCGGCGAGAGGGATGAGAACACACAAGGGTGAACTCAGAAAGAAAAGAGTCGCCAGCTAGGCATTTTTATCCCGGAGGAAAGGTAATGCTGCATAAACCTAGAAAGATAGATAAGACGGTTGCGAACCAGAGAAACTGAGAAAGGGGGTTGGTTACAACCTGGGAAGGTATTAGCACCCAGATTGTCCGCCGTACTAGACGGGATCCATGCTTGAAAGGTTTGTGTTTTAAAGGGGTAGTGTCAGTGCAATCTGTGTATCAAAGCTGGAAAAGAATGCAAGTGTCAGTGTGAAAGAAAAGGTGAAGTGTATAAGAGAAGTGTCAGTGTAAGGAAAGAATGCAAAGCTCAAGACAATGAGGCTTAAAGGATAATGCTGGAAGAAGGGGGAATATACAGATACTTTTGTTCGATAACTGTTAAGTTATGCCTATGTATCCTCTCGTGCAATGAGTAAGTCGGAACACCGTAGTTCGACTCAAAGAGACTGAAAGGTAAATTAACTGTGAACTGCTTATTTGTCTATGCTCAAGTGTATGACCTGTCTGTCTCAGGTGCAAATTGTCTTGCATTAGACGGAAGAAGCAAGTTCTCGTTTGTGAGTGAATGAGATGAGAAAAGAATCCCGGAGGAGACGATTATTGTTTGTTTTTGTGTTTTCAATCTTTTATTGCTTTTTGGAGTTTGTCATAAGTTAATGAGCTTAAGCCTAAACCAAGGGTCAGTAAACTCATCACATCTTCCCTCTGATTAGGGGAAATGAGAATACCTTAAGTATGAAGTAAGCACCTCACACTTAATCACCATGATGTAGGATTAAGATCATTAACCTACTTGCAATTATTTAGATGTTTTGGGACTTTTTTTTTGGTGTTAAGTAATGAGTTTAAGCCATAATCAAGGATTTAATGGACCCATTACACCATCCTAATAGAAGGAAAATAGATGAGAACATTTAAGCTGAGAAAGGCTCCTCAACTTAATCAATGATTATGGATTAACCTCATGACAAAACAAAGTCTTTATTAAAGTGGATTTTAGTTAATGGTAAGATTAAGAAGTGGATTTTATGGTTTGTAGGACAACTTGAGGGGGACTTTTCCATTAACACTAGGGTTAGTCCTTCTTAACCAATTAAGGAAGAATTAGAACCCTAATGCAAGACCCAAGTTACAAGCTTGATGTCTTAGTGATTATTAAGTGGATTAATTGAAGGAATTAGACACATTAAGGGTTTAACGCTTAGGATTAAAACTATACACTCCATCCTAATAGAAGGATACAGGCATAACCCTAATCACAAAGTCTTAAAACCTTTAAGGTTTAATCCTTGATTATGAGGTGAGAAGGGAAGACTCAAAGATGACACAAAGGCAAAACTAAATGGGGGACTAATCAAACCCTAATTGTGATCATGCTTGGTTGTTCCTAGGGTTTATGAGGCTTGCAAAAGATCTTCAGGAGAGAAGCCACCAGGAAAGAAGCAGATGAAAGGAGGAAGAAACAGAGAGAAGCAAGACAACTTGCTTTACTTAAGAAGACAAGTTGCTTGGAGAAAGAAAGTGAAGAGGAGACATGAATGAGAAATCTCACTCTAAAACAAATAAAAAATGCAGCAATGGATACATAAAGAGATATGAGAAAAGATTATGAGAAGTGAAGGCAAATTCACTTCTCAAACACTTACCACCTGAAAAGTTAATAACAATGAAATGCAATGAAAATGAGATGAAATGCCATGATGCAAACCAAAGTCAGAAGCATGAACATGATGTTAATGATGCTAAGAGATGATGCAAACACATGTCAAGAGTTGTGGATGAGCATACAAGGATGAGGATGCAAATGAAGCATGCTTTGAACCATAAAAGTTCATGAAAGTTTATGAAATGGAATGAATGCATAACATGGCAAATGAATGATGCAATGATCAAACATGAGTCTAATATGTCCTAAGATGTCTTATATGCCATGTTGATGCATAAAATTTAATGGTAAGTTCTTGAATGCAAGCATATAAGAGATGGATGCAAATGAAGGCAAGAATTAGGGTTTATGCATAACATGCAACACAAAATTCAAACTCAGAAGCAAATGACATGATAAAAAATTGAAAATGGGATCACAAGAACCCTAACCCTACACAAGTTCACTGCCCAAAGGAAGGGACCTAAGTCTTAACCTAATGGGAGTTATGATTTTCTCAAGTCAACTAGGGTTTCAAGGCACTTCAAAAGGAAAATTGCTCATTAAATTGAAAATGAAAGATAAATTCAAACCAATTTTACCCTAGAAATTACATGATATGAAGGATGCAATGCAAGAAGAACCATCATTAAACTCTTCATGGTTAGGCAGAATGAATTTTTCTAAGTTAGGACCAAAATATTGCCTTTAAATAACTTTAATTCCAATAAAAAATGTCAAAATAGGTCAAGAACAAAAAAGAAATTTGTTTGAAGAGTTTGATAATGTTTCTAAATGTTTTAAAATGCAATGTGAATTTTTTGGTGATTTTTAAATACTTAAATGCATTCTTAATTAATTAATTTCCATTAACTAATTAAAAATAAACATTTAAATGATTTAAAAATGATTTTTGATGCAAAAAATGAAAATAAAAATATTTTTGGGTTCTGAAAATTAATAAAAGATATGATAAAAAAATTCAGAATTTTTTAATGTATTTTACTATTTTTAAAAATTCGTGGAAATAAAATACAAATAAAATGAAATAAAATCAATAAAATGGAAAAGTATGAAGATCCTGAGGCTGAGATTCAAATGGGATGCGCAGGAGTTGACTGGCGTGTGATCTGAGGGCCCACATTCAAACTGGCATATTTAAAATTAAACCCTAATTAATTAAGTTAATGACATGGATTAGGGCTAAATGGGATGATCCGAGCCATTGGACACGCGCGGGAAACACAATCATACGCTCTACATTCAAACTGAGCCCTAATCCAGATTAAAACCCTAATGACTTTCAGGTCACCGGAGAAGAGCTTCGGTCGTCTTCTCCGGTGACATCCCTCCCTGAAAAACCTCAACTTCTTCCCTAGTTCATTTCTGGAGCTCTAAAGCTCCAGATTTGTTCCTCTCACTCCCCTAAACCTAAATCCAACCTCAAATGGAATTTATTTTCACTCCTAAACATGATTCGAAGCCAAGAACACAAATATGCAAAACTTTCAGACAGGCAATACACCCTCATCTCTCCATCATTTTCAATAATTTCAAGTTCATAACAGCCAGGGGATCAAACACAACCAATTAAGAACTTAAAATAGAGGTTCTGGAAAAAAAGTTTCACATGGCTACCTGAGATGAAGCTTTCAACCCAGGAGCTTTCTGACTGTTTCCTTGCTTCAAAATGCCTCCAATGACCTCCCTGAAGAAGCTTTGAAGCTTGGATGGAGTTTTTTATGGTTGTTTTGTGAGTTTGTGATCAACTGGTCAGAAAACCGTGTTTGAGTTTCAAGAGCTTTTAAGGCAAGATGAAGGGTGGTTTATGCTCTATGAAGCTTTTCTAAATGAATGGTGAAGTTGGTTTTGAGGTTTGATGTTTGTGTGATGAGATTCGAATGAAAATGCAAAAAAGGGAGGTTTTTGTGAACTATGGCAATGACGTGGTTTCAGGCTATAAGATTGTGTGAAATGTGATCCTTGAGGCATGTATGTGAAGCTGTGATTGGTCAGAGTAGTTGGTGTGGCTCAGTTTGATTGGTATGGCTCAAGTTGCATAAAGTCAACATTTGTGTAAGTGAAGGTATGGGATGGTTCAGTCATGGTACAAGGGTATGGTTTGGGTCAACTTGCTTCAAGGAGGTCCATGGAAGTCATTTTTGGCAGCTGGCACAAGTGGATGAGAAGCTTTGGGTCATTTTGCAAATTCATGGAGTTTTGGCCCCTTTTGGATTACTTAATGATCAAGGCATGAAAATGAGTGATTCTTTGGGCCATTCTGAATTTTAGGTCATGTTTTATGTTTATGTGATGCTTAGAAGTCATTTTGAAGTCATAGAAATGCTTGGCATGTGAATTTGCAAGTTTCCCTCTTTGGTGCCAAAGTAAAAAATAAGTGATTTTTCCCAACTTTGACAAGCCATAACTTTTGATCTAAAATGAATTAGAATGAGTTCTTGTACTTTTTGAAAATGGGAGGATCCAATCTACAACTTTCATGACCAAAGATTTTACATTTGAAGCACTTTTGAATCAAAAAGAGGAGGTTGAAAAACTTTCCCAAAATGGCAAGTTTGCATTACAAGTCACTTTCCCAAAAAGGCAATTTTGCAAATGGCATGAAATTATTCAATTTTGTGAACTTATAACATCTTCTATGATCAAATAAAGATCATACACATTCAAAATGATGGAGAAACCCCTTTGGTTGGGTGATTGGGGCCTCAGATGCCCTGATTTTGCACTGACTTGCTCAAGAAGTCATCTTTTGATCAGATGCCTTCCTCATTGAATTTCTTCATGAAAATTGGTATGCATGATCCTCATGACATATAGATACCAATAAAAACAAGAATGGCCAAAAAAAATTGGAGTCATGGCCTCTGAAACCAAAACCCTAATTTTAGGTCATCTGTGCAGTTAAGCTTGGCTCTGCTTCCATGTCTTCCTCAGTTCTTGTGATTATTTGACTTCCTTGACCTTGTGAGGATATAATATGATGCTTGAACATACATGGACCTTCTTGAGATGATAAAAGACCTTTGGAGAGGCTCATAAGGCTCAGGGATTGCTCAGATCACAAACCCTAGATGCAGATGACTTTGAACCAATGCAGTGAAGCAAAAATGCAATATGAGATGATATGATTGAACTTATGCAATATGAAAAGAGTCACAAGCCATGGTGAAATGAGTCAGGGCAAATTTGGGGTGTTTACAAGTTTTCCCTCCGCACAGATCCATCAATGATCTCTTCCCCAGTCGGGTTATTCCTCCAAGCAGATCAGCCAAAGATCTTTATCCCCGCAGGATCCGAGTCTCAAATCAGTTTCCCCCCTTTGCATAATCATAGAATTTGAATCATATTCACCAAATAAGCGTAGCATTCCGTCTAATATGGAGCATTACGGCAAAAAAAACATTTGCATGATCACAAGCCAGGTTCGAGCCAGTCACCTGCAATTACTATCAATATTTCATCAGCAAATACAAAACTTACACCCCCTACACATAAAAGCCAAAGCGTCCCCTTTGCACTCTCAAATACAGACACCCATACATTGCTCTTTTGGACACTCGTCTGTGTCATCCTTCACCAGTAAGGTCGCCCGAACACTTTCTGCAAACAGTTACTTGTCCTTAACAGGCTCTTCTCGACACTCGTCTGTGTCATCTTATCTCCCCACAGAAAGCCAAAGCATCTCCTTTGTACTCTCAAAACAGATGCCTGTTTATACTTATACATATTTGACACTCGTCCGTGTCATACATCCCCAGCAAGTCAAACACTCGTCCGTGTCTTGCTCATACCTCACCAACAAACCAATACTTGTACATACCAATAAGGGTTCCTTTGATACTCGTCTGTATCTTGTTTATATCACTCCTCAACATATTCGACACTCGTCTGTGTTCATTGTTAACCAATTGATACTCGTCCATATCATTACCTTTGAACACGTGTCAGCGTTTGTTTCTACCGATACTCATCCGTATCGTGGTCCTAAGGATGCTCGTCCACATCTTTAATCTATACACACATCAAACACTTATATCCTTTATTTTTGAGGGCGTAAGCACTCGTCCGTGTTTACCGTTCCCTAGTAAGTCATCAACAAAACAAATTTCTCATATCTGACATTCGTCCTATGTCGTGATACTTTCGGTAGCCGTCCCCTGCTAGGTGATCGTCCTTCACCTTTGGATGACCGTCCCTCATCCTTTCCCTAGTGAAATCTCCATTATTGGAACCTTCTGTCCGACATTCGTCCTATGTCGTGATAAATAGCAGTCGTCCCCTGCTAGGTGATCGTCCTTCAACTTTTGATGACCGTCCCTCATCATTTATCCGATGGTCGTTCCCATCGTTGATCTTTTTCTATCCGACATTCGTCCTATGTCGTGATAATACTTTAGAACAGTCGTACCCTGCTAGGTGATCGTCCTTCACCTCTTGATGATTGTCCTTCATCATGCTTACCCGATGGCCGTCCCCGTCGTTGTTTACTTTACTTTCCAAGCCTGATGGGCGTCCCTACCTATGCTTGTCTAAATTCCCAGAGAATTTTATTTTCCTTACCCGATGGCCATCCCCGTCGCGGTCTCTTTATTTCCCCAGCTTGTCGGTCGTCCCCGTCATTGCTTGGCTTACCACTTTATCCCCAGCAATCGTCCTCTGCTCGATGGTCGTCCTCCATCACCTTCATTTGATAATCATACTATACTACCTTTTACAATTTATATCCCTTTTCTTCTTCTCCCCAACAAGTGCAAATTTCAGATTGTCTTTGGTATTCAACCACAAGTTATCTTGTTTGGCTGTTAAGCCAGGTGCTTACATCCTGCACAGCTAACTCATGTTTGAATAGGGGCAGATGTAAACACCCCAAATTTTCCCTCACTCTTTATCATACCATGGCTTGTGATCTTTCATTTTTGCATTAGCATAAGCATACCATCTCATATTGCATTTTTGTTTCACTGCATAGTTCAAGTTCATCTGCATCTAGGGTTTGTGATCTGAGCAATCCAAGAATTCATCTGAGTCATCCCAATGGTCTCGAAGCTTTCCAATAGGGTCCATGTGTGTTCTATCATCATATTATGCCACTCAAAGTTCATGAAAGTCAAGAGACCACAAGAATTGGCAAAGGCATGGAAGTAGAGCTAGGGTTTTCACTACACAGATGACCAAAATTAGGGTTTTTGTTTTAGAAGCCTTAGCTCAAAATTTTTGGTCATTCTTATTTCTAATGTTCTTAACATGCTATAAGGATCATGTGTACCAAGTTTGATGAAGAAATTCATTGTGGAAGTCATCTGATCACTAGGCAACTTCCTGAGCAAGTTAAGTCAAAATCAGGGCATCTGAGGCCCCCAACAATGGAACCAAAGGGTTATTTTCATCAAATTGAAGTTTTATGATCTTTATTTGATCTTAGAAGTGGTTGAAAGCTCACAATATTGAAGAATTTTGAGCCAATTGCAAACTTGCCATTTTTGGAAATGACTTGAAATACAAACTTTCCATTTTGGGAAAGATTTTCAACCTCCTCTTTCCTGACCAAAAATGCTTCAAATGAAAAATTCTTGGGCATGAAAGTTATAGATTAGGTCTTTCCCTTTTCAAAAAGTACAATAACATGTCTTGATTCATCCTAGAACTCAAGATATGGCTTTTCAAAGTTGGCAAAAATCACATAATTTCAAGTTTCATGTCAAAGAGCGATTTTGCATTTTGGCATGTTCAAGCTTCTAAATGACTTCTAATGTGAACAAATATGTTACAACATGTCAAAACAACTTCAAAGGATCAGAACTGGCCCAAGATTTGAAGCATTTCATGGCTTGTGATCCAAGAAACACCAAAGAGGGAAAAGTTGCAAGATGCTTGGAAAGGCTTCATCCACTTGTGCCAGCTGCATAACTTTGATTCTACGGCTCTCCATGAATCTTTCTGAGGCCAGAAACCCCATTGAACAGCTCCTGCCAAGGCCCATACCTCCAAGTACACAAAATTGACATTTTGGTGAAACACACCATACCAATCAGCCTGTGCGACAACAACTTTATGATCAATCCCATAGGCCTATACAAACATCAAGGACCTCAAAACACAAAACATTCATGCCTGAATCCTCCCACAAGCTCAGAATCAAAAAAACTTGCAAAAACTTCAAGTCTTTGAATCTCACTGCCTAGCCACTCAAACTCATTCATTCTTTCACCATTCACCTCAAAATCATCTCTAGAACACGAAGCACCCTCCATTTTGCCCTAAATGCCACCCTAGCAAAAATACGATTTCTGCCAAACCAAAAATGTATCACACAAAGGAGGCCATTTAGACTCCATACAAGCTTCTCAATAGCATCAGAGGGATCATTGGAGGCATTTTGCACAAAGGAAGAGGTCAAAAAGCTCAAGTTTGGAAAGCTTCATCTCAGGTAGTCATCTCAAATCATTTTTCCAGAACTCTTGTTTTAAGTGCCTAAATGGTTCTACATGTTTAGCTGATCACTCTAATAAGATTAGAATTGAAAATGGTTGATTTTTGAGTATTTCATAGCTTTCTGAAATTTTGCCCGTGAAAATGTTCTTGTTCGATTCTCTTGATTCATGAAAAATAAATGGATTTTTTTGTGATATTCTTGTTTAGGATGTTTAGTTGAGTGAATTTGGAAGGTTTGATGCATTTTCATGGCGTTTTGAGAGAGATAGCATGAGAGGTTGGCCGGAGAAGATGACCGGAGCTAGCTCCGGTTACCTGAATGTCATTAGGGCTAATTAGGGTTTTATTTTTCCAGATTGAATGCTAGCCCTAGGATCTTGTTTAATTAGCGTGTGTATCGTTCAGATTAGCCCATTAATTTAAACCCTAATTAATTAATTTAAAACTCAATTAATTAGTCAGATTCAACCTCAGCCCTTAAGATGCGCGTGTGGTCAATTCCCTCTCTCCCAGTTTGAATCTCACCTCTTGGATCAACATACTTCTCATTTTTGTTTATTTTTATTTCATTTCTTTTCATTTCTTTTGCATAATTAATTTAAAATACCAAAAAACATCACAAAAATATTTCCCTTTGCATTCTGACTTTAAATATTTTTCTTAATCCAAAACTATTTTTTATTTTATTTTTTGCATTAAAAAAGTATTTTAAAATATTTAAATGTTATTTTTAATTAATTAAAGTATTTTAATTAATTAAAAATGCATTTAGGTTTCTAAAAATCACCAAAAAATCATGAACCATTACAATGCATTTAGAAACATTTTCAAACTCTTCACACAATTTTTTTTTATGTTTGATCATAGTTTACCAATTTTCTTTGAATTAAAGGTCATTTAAATCACAATTTTTAACCCTAACTTTGAAAAATCATTTCTGCCTAACCAAGAAGAGTTTGAACTTGATTCTTTTTGCATTGTGTTACACATTGCATGTAGTTTATAGGATATTTCTATCATAAATTTATCTTGCATTTTCAATTTGATTTTCATTTTTCCTTTTGAATCACCTTCTCCTTTGGGGTGTGACCTAGTATGGGATTAGGGTTTGTTTGAGCTTGATTTCAAATTTTTATCATGTTATATGCTTCTATTTTATCCATTTTCATCTCACATATCCATGTAACCCTAATTTCTCATGTTCATTTGCATTCACCTTGCATATTCATCATCACATGAACTTGCCATGACTTTTCCAACATTCATATGTCATCTTAGACATCTTAAGACATGTTAGAACCTTTCTTGATCATTTCTTCATTCATTTGCCATGTTTTGCATTCATTTCATTTCATAAACATCCATGTGTTTTCAAACTTTTAAGCATGCTTTCATGACATCTCATCTTTGTATGATCATTCATATGCACATTTGCCTTGCATATACTTCTGACTTTGGTCATTGCATCTCATTTCACTTCATTTCCTTTTACTTTATACCTTATGCATCCATACTAACTTTTCAGGAACTTTTGGTAAGTTGTTTTGGGAGGTGGATTTGCCTTCACCTCTCACCTCTTCTTATCTCATTCATATGCATTTTAACTTGTCTTTGAAGTGAATTTGATTCACTTATGTCCCATCTTTCTCACTTTCTTCCTTTAAGTCATTTATCTTCTTAGGAAGTAAGTAACTTATTCTTCTGCTTCCTCCTCCTTTCATCTGCTTCTTCCATTGGTGGCTTCCTTGAAGATGTTTCTCTAAGACTCACAAACCATAGGATATCCAAGCATGATAATAATTAGGGTTGTAATTAGTTCCCCTTAGTTTCTTTTCCTTTTAATCTCCTTGAGTATCTCTTCTCATCTCAATAATCAGAGACTAAACTATTAAAGTTTTAGGACTTTGGAATTAGGGTTATGCATGCATCCTTCTCTTAGGATGGAGTGTATAACTTTAATCCTAAGTGTTAAACCTTTAATTTGTTTAAACCTCTTAATCAAATCACTTAATAATCATCAAGACTTTATCTTGTAACTTGGGCCTAAAAATTGGGTTCTAATTCTTCCTTATGGTTAAGAAGGACTAACCCCAGTGTTTAATGGACAAGTCCTCCTCGAGATGTCTTACAAACCATAAAATCCACTTCTTAATCTCATCCCTTAATTGAAATCCATTTAACAAAGGCTTGTTATATAATGAATTTAGTCCCTAACCATGGATTAAGTTGAGGTATCTTCCTCAACTTAAATGTTCTCATATATTATCCTTCTATTAGGATGGTGTAATGAGTTCATTAATCCGTGATTAGAGATTTAACTCATTACTTAACACTAAACAAAAACCCAAAAACATCTAAATAATCATAAGTAGGTTATTGATATTAATCCTACATTATCGTGACAATTAAGTTGAGATGCTTATCTCATACTTAAGTAGGCTCATTATCCCTAATCAGGGAGGATATAATGAGTTTACAAGCCCTTGATTTAGGCTTAAGCTCATTAACTTATGCAAAACACCAAAAACAATAACAAAACTAAAAACATAAAAAACAAACAATAATCGTCTCCTCCGGGATTCTTTTCTCATCACACTCATTCACAAACGAGAACTTGCTTCTTCCTTCTAATGCAAGACAGTTAGCACTCGAGCCAGACGAGTCATACACTTGAGCATAGGCAAGCAAGCAGTTCATAGTCAATTAATCTTTCAGTCTCTTGGAGTGGAACTACGGTGTTCTGAATTCCTCATTGCACGGGAGGATACGTAGGCATAACTTAATTGTTATTGAACAAAAGTCTCTTTGTCATCCCCCTCTTTCAGCATTCTTTTCAAAGCCTCAGTTCCTGAGCAGTTCACCCTTTTTGCACTGACACTTGTATATTTCTTTTCCAGCTTTTGCACACAGATAGCACATACACTTACCCCTTTAAGCACAATCAAGTAAGCGTGGGTCCCGTCGAGTACGACAGACGATTTGGGTGCTAATACCTTCCCAGGTTGTAACCAACCCCCTTTCTCGGTTTCTCTGGTTCGCGACCGTCTTATCCATCTCTTTCTAGGTTTATGCAGCATTACCTTTCCTTCGGGATAAAACTGCCTAGCTGGCGACTCTATTCAGTTCATTCCTTTTTCTCCTTTCGCCGACCGTTCGCGCTTGTACTAGGATGCAAATCTTCGGGAGCGACAATATCAAACATCAAACACAAACGAATGTTAAGGGGATGCAGACGAGCAACTATCAAATATCAAACACAGACGAGTGCTGGGAAGTGCAGACGAGCAACAAATGAAGCGCGAGCATCAACGAGTGCTAGGGAATGTGAACGAGCATCAAACAAAGTGCCCTGATTGGCAACAATAATCACGGCTCTACAGGGGAACCAGGTCAAGAGGCTTTGACGATGCTTATCTCTGACTGGGGAGATGAATACCTATCTGTATCATCACAAAGACCAAAAATAAATTGGCGACTTCTCTGGGAGAATACTTCAATTGTGGGAGCAAGTCCCGATCATGAACTCTGCGGAGGATAACCGTCTTCAGACTTGGCTGGGGATAATGATTGGTAAGACCCTAGCTGGGGAGGGAATTCTGAAAATTCTGACTTTGTGGGGAAACCAAGCGCACAGCTACTCACTGGGGAGGATTTCGCTTGTGGAAAGATAATCCACTAGGGGATGAAAGCTCTTCAATTAGCCTTGGAATTCCGTTGGGGAAATAATTAAGATATCCTGGCAATACTTGGTTGAGGAATGAAATGTGAACAAATGTTTGCACTACTTTGTCACGCTGGCCAAAATAAATTGGCGAACTCACTGGGGACATTTAAATGATGTTTGCATACCAATCATGAAACACTGTGAGGGAATGACGAACTTCCGACCCGTCTGGGGGAAACGCTTGGTCAAATAAACCTTTGCTAGGGAAAGAGTTCTGACAGTTACAACCCTGTGGGGAGTTAGGCATCCAGCTGCTTGCTGGGATAACCCATTCTGACACAAATACTCCGCTCGAAGGTGAGAACTGTCCCACTGGATTTGAAGTTCTGCTGGGAGATCCCACCCTACTCTGACTCAGCTGGGGAAGGTTCCGTCTGAACTCTACTTGGGATAACCATGTCTTTCTTGTGAAGAACAACCACCGCTTGGGGAGGAAACCTCTTCGATTAGGTTTGACGTTTTGCTGGAGATTCTACTTGATATAGCTCAGTCGGGGAGCACTCTCTGCTTGGGGAAATACAACATTGCCCTGCAAAACCTGCAACAACAGTATACACACATGTGCCCCGGGGGTTTATATGGTATGATCTGTTCATCCATAGTCGCCCGACACTCAAAGACAATTTTAATCGTTTCCCTGCATTGTCAATTTTCTTAGAAAAATCAACATGTTTCATATGCAATGTTCTTTTTGCCAAAAATTAAGGACATTTTTGCGAACAAAGTAAACACAACGCAACACGATTTTTGTCTGAATATTCATTCATTGAATGGCCTATGAATAGGAAAAGTCTTACATCAGGAAGCAACTACCTGGAAAGAGGTAGCTACCATAAAATTGAGAAAAGAAACTATCCTAATGGAAATGTACACGACATTCCCATGCGTTTCCTTCCTGCTATGACCAACATGTCTTCAAGACTTTTTGTTCTTACCTTTGCTTTCTGAAGAGGACGATGGGAATGATTCCTATCCTTCTGATATTGTCAGATTGTATGAAACGGTGATTTGGTTCAGATTACCTGGATCTCAGTTGTTCGCTTATTCCCTTGTTTTGCGTGGATCGCCCTTTCGGGTTTTCAATCCACCGGGATACCCTTTTTTTCCTGAGTTGTCCGATGTGGCTTTTCAACTCAGCGGGTGTACATTTTTTTCTTTATTTTCCCTAACTTTTTCCCGAGCTTTTTATTCTGTTTTTAGCTCGTCGGGATGCCCTTTTCTTGCCTGGAATTTAATTTTGTTTATGTGTCCAGCGGGTCTTTTTATGCGAAGTATTTTTTAACTGCGTCTGAGTTAACAGGAGACTGGAAATCTTCTCCATCCATAGTGGTGAGCATCAGTGCCCCACCTGAGAAAACTTTCTTTACTATGAATAGGCCTTCGTAGTTTGGGGTCCACTTGCCCCTGTGATCTGAACCTGGAGGAATGATCCTCTTGAGTACAAGCTCGCCTACTTGATACTCTCGAGTACGTACTCATTGGTCGAAAGCTCACTTCATTCTCCTCTGATAAAGCTGACCATGACAGATAGCCGCTAATCTCTTTTCCTCAATTAGACACAACTGATTATATTGAGCACATACCCACTCAGCCTCATCAAGCTTCACATCCATCATCACACGCAATGAAGGAATTTCTACCTAAACAGGCAAGACTGCCTCCATGCCATACACCAAGGAGAAAGGAGTTGCCCCAGTTGACGTCCTGACTGACGTTCGGCACCCATGTAATGCAAAGGGTAACATCTCATGCCAATTCTTGTAAGTGACAACCATCTTCTGCACAATCTTCTTAATATTCTTGTTAGCTGCCTCTACCGTGCCATTCATCTTTGTCTAGTAAGGAGAAGAATAGTGATGTTGAATCTTGAAGTCCCGACATAGTTCTGCCATCATCTTGGTGTTTAAGTTGGAACCATTATCAATAATGATTCGCTCGGGCACTCCGTATCTGCAAATGATGTCTCTCTTCAGAAACCTAGCTACCACCTGGCGAGTGACATTGGCATAAGATGCTGCTTCAACCCATTTGGTAAAGTAATCAATCGCGACCAAGATGAAGCGATGACCGTTTGAAGTAGTAGGCTCTATCTTCCCGATCATGTCAATGCCCCACATAGAAAAGGTCCAAGGAGATGACATGACGTTGAGCGGGCTAGGAGGAACATGCACCTTGTCTACATAAATCTGGCACTTATGGCATTTACGGGCGTATGAACAACAATCTGCATCCATTGTTAGCCAATAATACCCTGATCTCAATAACTTATTAGCCATAGCATGTCCTCCTGCATGAGTACCGAAAGATCCCTCATGAACTTCCTACATTAACAGGTCTGCTTCGTGTCTATTCACGCATCTGAGCAAGACCATGTCAAAGTTCCTCTTATACAGAACCCCGTCTGAATTCAAGAAGAAGCTAGCAGCAAGTCGTCTCAAGGTCTTCTTGTCATTGGATGATGCCCCCGCTGGGTATTCTTGTTTTTCCAGGAAAAACTTAATATCGAAGTACCAAGGTTTCTCATCAGACACTGCGTCTACAGAGAAAGCGTAAGCTGGTGCGTCAAGCCTGGAAATGTCAATCCTGGGCACGTAATTCCAACAAAAGACTTTGATGGACGAAGAAAGAGTAGCCAATTCATCGGCAAATTGATTCTCATCTCATGGTATATATTGAAGCTTAACCGTTGTGAAGAACATCAACAGTCTTCTAGCATAATCCCTATAAGAAATTAAGTGTTCTTAATGTGTATACCACTTGCTGGTAATCTGGTTGATAACGAGGGCTGAATCCACGAATATATCAAGGGTCTTGATCCGTAGATTAATAGCCTCCTCTATTCCCATTATGCATGCCTCGTATTCCGCTTCATTGTTGGTGCAGCCAAAAGTAATTCTGGCAGCGATGGAAAAGTGAACACCTTCGAGAGTGACAAGAATAGCACCAACTCCGCGTCCATTGATATTGACTTCCCCATCAAACATCAACTTCCATTTGGATTCAGGGTCAGACCCCTCCTCCAAAAGTGGTTCCTCGCAATCTCTTGCCTTGAGGTACATGATGTCCTCATCAGGGAAATCAAACTTCATTAGCTGATAATCGTCTTCAAGCGGTTGCTGTGCAAGATAATCCGACAATACACTTCCTTTGATGGCCTTCTGGGAAGTATATTGTATGTCATACTCTGTTAAGATCATTTTCCACCTCGTAACCCTTCCGGTTAACGCTGGTTTCTCGAAAATATACTTGATGGGGTCCATATTTGAGATTAGCGGTGTAGTATGGGTCAACATGTATTGTCTCAGTCGGCGAGCAACCCATTCCAAAGCGCATCAAGTTTTCTCGAGCAGTGAGTAACAGGATTCACAGTCGGTAAACGTTTTTCTAAGGTAATAAATATCATGCTCTTTTCGACCAGACTCGTCATGTTGGCCTAACACACACCCCATCGACCCCTCTAACACAGTCAAGTACGTGATAAGTGGCCGTCCTGAAACTGGAGGCATTAGGATCAGAGGCTCCTGCAAGTACTGTTTTATCTTTTCAAAGGCTCTTTGACAGTCTTCATTCCACCTGACCATTTGTTCTATTCTTAACAATTTGAATATTGACTCGCATGTGGCAGTTAGATGAGATATAAACCGAGAAATGTAGTTCAATCTCCCTAAAAACCTGTCGCTCCCGGGATTTTCATCCTAGTACAAACGCGAAAGTGGCGCGGAAAAGTTAGAGTCGCCAGCCTGACATTTTTATCCCACAAGGAATGGGAAAGGTAATGTTGCACAAACCTAAGGAAGAAGGAAAAGGACGAGGCCTTGTGAACCAAAGATCTAGATACGGAAGTCGGTTACGAATTGAGAAGGTATTAGCACCCCAATCCGTCCGCCGTACCCGACGGGATCCACGCTTATAAGTCTGTTTTCAAAGGGTGAGAAATAATATGCTATTTGAATAAAAGAATGGCTATCTGGAATGAAAATGAAATGTGAAAAGAAATGGAATTGGAAAATGGGAATAAAAGGGGAAAATGTAGGGAAAAAGAAAGATTGTGCTCGAATGGGCCCTACCCCACTGCCTACGTACCTCATCGGGATAAATGTGGATCAGAGACGCCGTAGTTCGTCTAACTAAGGATGAAACTCGTTTGTGATTTTTAGGATGACGTTGCCATAGTTCTAGCTCAGGTGTTACCGGCTCTGACTCGAGGGTGTTTACCGTATCGCTGTTTGAACTGTCGAGACAAGTCACATTCATCCGCAAAGAGTATGAGATGAGAAAAGAAGACGTGACTTCTTGGTTTGTTGTCTTTTAGAAGAAGTGTTTTTAAGTTTGTGTTCATTGAATGTACAACACTAAAGACTATGACACAGGAGCGAATACTTTCCAAGATCGCCCCCAATGGAACGTTTGTAAAGCATCCTAGAAGAGTGAAGGAGACCTCCACTAACCATTTCCCGTATAGCTTAAGGCTCGTGGCGCATTGTACACCTTTTCCTTTATTAAGTGTTTTTGATTTTCTTTTAAGATGAGAAGTGAGACTCAAGTTATCAAAGGAAAAATTTCTAAGGGAAACTAGACTTACCCTAAATTGGTTGAGTTTGAAGATAACCTATGGTTAGTGAGGTTTGAAAGAATAAATCTATCTAAAAGATACAAGACTATAAATGCAAGTACAAAAGTTAATAGTGAACAATATGGTCCTCCTAAGTCATGGTGGGTAAAAATGTGAATGAAACATTAATGGGATGAAACGATGGATCGGGTGGGTCGATTGCGTGGTGCTGAGACGCACGACTTATGGTGTGCAACATACAAGGCTTGCTTTTGGTTGAATGGAATGGAACAATGGTAATCGAGGAACCCTAAATTCACATGCAACTTTATTTGTTTATTTGAAATTTTACTCGACGTTGGATCGAGTATCTTATTTATTTCACTTTTTTGAGATTTTGTTTTCTAACGATTTGTTTTATCTTTTCTATCCTAATTATAGAAACTATAAAAGCATACAAGTTCTAAGCTATTACATCACAAAGAACACAAACATAATTGAGGCATAAAAATATCCAAGTCCATAAGCAAATTCTCGGAAGATACCTTGCACAAAAAGAAAATAGTTAGTGAATGACATGAATCATGAATATGCTTAATATGATGAAATGAATTAAAATGCCAAAAATATCAAAAGTCATGGAAAAAATGTGAAATTAATTCCCTAGGGTCTCTAACCTGATTATAACATTGTATTAAAAAATATCTTAAAAATTCTAATTCTAACTATGTCAAATAGTCCTTTAATTCTATCTAAAGTTCAACCACAAATTTACACAAATTACATTACCAAAACAGTAGAAAAAAGTGTCCTAAAAAATACACCAAAAATATTCTAGGTATTTTAATTTGTCTTCTAATCATAGCAAAAATAATGGGCAAAAAATGTTATGGGAAGTGGAAGAAATAAATTGTACAAATTTATGTGTTTATGAAGGAAATTCAATATAAAATCAATTAAATTAAAAATCGAATTAAAATTGAAAAATGATTAAATTCAGAAAATAAAAATTGGGAAAAGTTCTAAATTGGCTTAATATTCTAATATAATTTTTTTGGGATTTTTATCTTACATTTTAATATTTTTTATGGAATTAAATTAAAAGCTATACAAAATAGAAGTTAAAAGAAATGAAATAGAAGAGGGGGGAGAAAAGTAATATTTTTAGCTATAAAGAGAACTGGCCTTGTTTTGAGGGTGTTAATAGCAAATTGGTAAGCTCAATTCGCACATAAACCAGGGGGGTGTGAATGCAGTAAGAAAACAACTGGGCCTAACTTAGGGGGTGCTAAAAGTAACCCTGAAGCCCATTTCGCAAAGAGAAAAGAGGAGAAGTCAAATAAAAATGGTCCAACCGGACGGTTACATGTGTCACAGCCGGATTGGACCCATAATCAACACTTATCTCTCACCAAGGGCGGTGGAATATATTGATTTTATGAGACATTATGGATTTCTTAATGTGTAATTAAGAAAATTATTAGGTTTGATTTCTTCAATTAATTTTATAATAATCTTATAATTCTTTCATCAGATTTAACAATTAAATTTTAAAAAATAATAATAATAAGGGAAGATGAAAGAAAAGAAAGGACGAAAAGACTGAGAGAAAAAACCTAGGTTGTCTTCTTTCTTCTCTCCTTCAAACATCAAACCCTAACTCCCTCTTGTCGTGCCGTCACCACTCCTTCTTCGTTCTCTTCTTCCAACCTCTTCTCTCACCTACTCTCATCTCCCTCATCAACTAACCCTCTCCCTGAAAACCCTAGCGGCGCCGCTAATCCATTCACCCTCACCGAATAACAAAACTCGCCGGCGGTTTTTTCGTCCGTTTAGCCTCACACCGACAACTCCCTTCGATACCTTACTCCGACGTCTCACTTTTCGCCTTCAATTGACGAACACGACGCCGTCTCCAACTTTCAGATTCGTTCTAAGACACATTCCAGCCTCGCATCAAATTCGCCATCGGCACCACCATGTACTCTCAAACCAGTCGAATTCTTCATCAACGCATCGCTCATACACTCATATGACTTCGTTGCTATTACCAGAAGCAAAAGCTTCACCGTGAATCCTCCGTCTCCTGCTTCGAAATCGCGTCTTGTTGCTGCCGTTGTTGTTATTATTGATGCCATGTTATTGATAATTGATTACTGACTTTTTCTGTGTTGCAGAGTGATCGAAGATCTACCGAGGGTGATTGAAGCCTCAAATTGAAGACGATGATAATGCCGCGAAGATGATGCGTGCGATGAGTGTTCTTCGGTGATCCTGTTGTTGATTTTCGATTGAAACTTGAAGGTGAATCCGGATGCAGAATGGCGATGCCGATTTAAGATGATGCAGTTCGCTGTTGTTAGAGCTCCAAAAATGATCCCCGATCGATAATGGTACGAACAAAGTTGGAGATTTGAAGGTTCAGGTTACAGGTCGTTTGTTCTTGATCTTCTGTGATGCAATTCTGAGTTGGTTGATATTAATTCTTGCAGGTCTTGATGAAACTTGGTAGTATTGATGATTGAAGATGAAGCGGCAATGTTGAACAAGATGATGAAGACATGTTCTTGTTCTGCTTTCCCCGATAATTATTGACCTGTTTCGGAGTAGAGGTTGCATCGACGCGAATGAGTGAAACCAGTAAGCAATCTTCAACCGATTTCCTTTTGCTCTTTCTTCTTACATGATATTCTTGTTGTTTATCTGCGATTGTTGTTGTTGTTGATTCGGTTTTGACAATGCAGGATTATGACGTGTTGATGTAGAGAGTTAATGATGAAGCTGGACTAATGGAGATGTCGAAAATTATGATGTAGAGAGATTGAAAGGGACCGGTTCTGAGATGATGAAGTTGATTAAATGGTAGGAAGTCTGGATTTTGTTGAGTTTATTGCAGGTTTATCAGAGAAGATGGAACAAGGTGAAGAATGGAAGAAGAGGAAGGTTGATGAAGATATGGAAAAGAGGAAGAAGATTGAAGAAGGTGATGCAATGGTGAACTCGTGAAGATGTTCAAAAATGGAGAGTGAATTTAGAATGGAGATAGAAGATGAAAAAAATTCATAGCCCATTTTGCAGCAAAGTCGGCTTTTATATGTGATGAAGGTGAGGGCCTACAGGTCTTTTTGATTCAATTCGGTTAGAGTAGTTAGGATTTTAGTTTGTGATTCTGTTTTGACTCTAACTGAAATTGGTTATGACTTGGTTTTTTTTCTTCTTATAGCTGAATCGAGTTTTCTTTTTGTTTCTATGTGATTTGTAAAGATTCAGGATTGGTGGAGTTTGAAGAGGCTTGCAGGCCTTGACGATGACGGTGACTTCACTGAAATTTTTGAGTGAAATTTTGTTGCAACTGTGTGAACTCGAAGTTGTCAACTGATGGAGATCCTTCAAGAAGTTTTTTTTTCTTTTAGCTTTACATTAGAACTTGGTTGAGCCTTTTTCAAGATTTTTCCGTTAGGATTTTTTTATGGTTTTTGTAATCGTATTCCTCCGGATGAGTTTTAATGAATTTTTTCTGAGTCTTAAAATAATAATAATTAATTTTAATAATCTTCTTTTTTTGTGTGCAACAATTTGTGAAGAACTATCCATGCCTCCACATGCAAAATTTGAATGTTGAAGTAATTCTAATTCTTGAATGAAACTATCACAACTAAAATTTGAATTCTCATATTGATCCGAGAACCTCATTAGAACCAACTTCTAATCCTCTTGAATTCCCGCTTGAAAAGAATCATATTTTGGATAAGCCTTTGAGAAATGAAGTCAAATATGAATCTAGCTTGGACCCCCCTTTTTTTTGTCCCTTTTTTTAAATGGATTAAAGTCTTGAACCACAACGGAATCAATCTTGCACTTGCAGCCTTTTGAAACATGTTGTACCCAAATTATTCACTATGAACATGCCTTTGAACATTAAACTCAACATACTGTTTAAGACCCTAGTTGGAAATGATACAACTCTGTGATAATCTTCAACCATGAAGTTCCTGAATTCAACAACCTGATAACCCTGACCTTTGAACAAAACTACTCATTAATCACTGCTAAATTTCATATGATATGAATGTCGGGATATATGAGAATGATGGGCTGGATGCTATGAAATGAGAGGGCAAATTTTGGGGTGTTACAAAACCCACGCACTTCTTTTTCTGTTTTCGGTGCAGGCATGTCTTGTATTGCTTTTACTTTTACAGGATCTACCTCAATTCCCCTTTGGCTAACAATAAAACCCAACAATTTATCGGGCCGCACTCCGAAAGTGCATTTGTTCGGATTCAACCTTAGTCGGTACTTTATCAATCTATCAAAAAACTTTTTGAGATTGACCAGGTGCTCTTCTTCGTCCCGAGACTTGACAATCATATCGTCCATGTAACATTCAATTTCCTTGTGTATCATGTCATGGAACAAAGTTACCATAGCCCGTTGATACGTTGCCCCGACATTTTTCAATCCAAAGGGCATAACCTTGTAACAGATCGTACCCCACGGGGTAATGAACATCGTTTTCTCCATGTCTTTAGGTGCCATCTTGATCTGATTGTACCCGGAAAAGCCATCGATGAAAGAAAATATCGAGAATTGAGCGGTGTTATCTACCAGCACATCAATGTGAGGTAATGGAAAGTCGCCCTTTGGACTTGCTCTGTTTAGATCCTGATAATCGACGCACATTCGGACCTTGCCATCCTTCTTTGGTACAGGCACAATGTTAGATACCCAAGGTGGGTAACTATTTACAGCAAGGAACCCGACATCCCACTGCTTTTTAACTTCCTCCTTGATCTTCATAGCCATATCAGGGCTAGTTCTTCTCAACTTTTGCTTTACCGGAGGACAATCTTCCTTTAGTGGCAGCTTGTGTACAATGATGTCAGTATCCAGCCCTGGCATATCTTGATACGACCAGGCGAAGATATCCACATATTCACGAAGCATACCGATCAACTTCTTCTTTATCTTGGCCTGCAGACTGGCCCCAATATTTATCTCTCTCTTTACATCTTCAGACCCGATGTTAATGATCTCTATCTCTTCCTGATGAGGCTGAATGACCCTTTCCTCTTTTTTCAACAACCTAGCCAATTCTTCTGGCTGTTCACAGTCTTCCTCAACCCCTTCATCAGCTTGGTAGATAGGATTGCCAAAGTCATGCATAGTCATAGCAGGAATGTTCTCACAATAATCCGAATGATCAACACTGCACAAATGATGTGCTTGTTTCATAATCTGTTCGTTCAAAGGAGACGCAAACACACAAAAACACTGGAAATAAAAACATTGCCATTTCATTTGTTTTTTAGTGAAAAATTTTAAAACGAAAGAAAGAGAACACAATTTGCTTGAAAAATGTCCTTTATTTCATGGAAAAAGTAAATGCATTAAAACATGGTGGCCCTACATATGGATCCATGCACCTTGGGCAGAATGAAGGATTTGACATGCAGCATGATAAAAATGGAAACAAAGAAAATTACTTTGACTGCCAAGTAACTTGAACAAAATCTTCAGCAGACCAGTTCCGGAGCTCCTCCCCAGGTACGCATGGGTTAATCCAGTTATCCAAGTCGTAGTCAATATCCTCCTCTGCATCTGTTGCACAAATGTTGTTGTAGTCGAGCATTCCAGCACTTGTGAATGCTATGGGCTTACTGCCATGAGACCAACTGGAGTGACCAGGTTGATATCCGAGACCGAACTTATTATCTATCTTTTCCACTTCTAACAGCTTGCCCCAGCCCTGGGCATTTCCGGATTGGACTACTTCCTTAGCTTGCTTGTAGGAGTAGATAGGAGTCCATTCCTTTTCATTGCTATGAACTGCAGCAACTGGAGACAAAGTACTGACATTAACAATCTCAAAAGCTTGGCAAAGTGTCTCATGGATCTCCCCGTCCATTTCCACATACTTGAAGGTCGATAGATGACTTACGAAAATATCTTCTTCTCCGCATACAGTAACAACCTGGACGTCTACCACATACTTCAACTTCTGATGCAACGTGGATGTTACTGCGCCAGCAGCATGAATCCAAGGACGCCCTAGCACACAACTATAAGCGGGTTGAATATCCATAACATAGAATGTATTCTTGAACACCTGAGACCCAATCTTTACCGGTAGCTCCACCTCCCTAAACACAGATCTTTGTGACCCATCAAAGGCTTTCACAATCAAATCACTGGGTTACAAAACAATGCCATCAACATTAAGCTTCATTAAGGCCTTCTTAGGGAGTACATTGAGAGAAAAGCCTGTATCCACAGGACATGTGATAGAACAGCACCCATACACTCCATGGTGATGTGTAAGGCCTTGTTGTGATTACGCTCCTTGGAAGTGAGATCTCTATCTGTGAATCCCAGCCCATGGCTGGAGTTCACACTGCCTACCACGCCCTCCAACTGGTTAACAGTTATCTCTTGTGGTACATATGCCATTTGTAAAACTTTTAGTAAAGCCTCCCAGTGAGCTTGCAAACACATCAGCAGCGAAAAAATGGATATCTTGGACGGGGTCTGATTCAGCTATTCAACCACCTTGAAGTCACTTTTCTTAATTATTCTCATGAATTCTTCAACTTCTTTTTCAAAAGTGCCTTGACTAGCAGCAGGAGTTGTCACCTTTTCAGTAGCTATCTACTTACCCTTAGCCCTTGCAGCAGCTTCAGCTTCGGGACCACCTCTAAGAACTTGAGGAGCAAAGAGACGCCCACTCCGAGTAAACCCACCAACTCCTCCGACATTCACAACAGTCGAGTTAATTGTTACTGCTTTACTTTCCATCTTATGAACTTCTACGTACACGTCTGAACCATAGTGCCAAGGGACGGCCTTGTCATCAACATAGGGAACTGGTCCTGGAACAGTAATGGTCACTGGACTCACTTCTGGAACATAGATAGTCACTGGCTCTCTCTGGGTAGGAACTTCAGCGGGATCAACATAAATTGTCACTGTAGACACACAATCGCCCCTATTGTCAACTCTGTCAAACTATAAAGACCCCTCGTCAATTAAACACTGCAACCCAACTTTCAAATCCCCGCAACCATTAACTGAATTCAAACAATCCTCGCAGTCAAAATCACAACCGGGGAACACCTGCCCTTTCACCAATATGTCATTCACGACTAGCAACGAAGTCTTCACTTCATCCACGTTCAAAGTCAAGTTTAACCTCTCACCACCGTCAACAACATTTATCCTGGCCCCTCCATGATTTGGAATGGGGTTTGATGTAACATTTGGGGGCGGTGCGAAGTTAATTTCTTTCGAATCAATCAAGTCTTTGACCTTATGCTGTAATGCCCTGCACTTCTCTGTTGAGTGTCTGGGAGATCATGAATGGAATGCACATCTTGCATTAGCATCATACCCCACTGGAAGCTCTAAAGGTGGAGGTGGCGCTAATGTCCTCAACGGAACCAAGTTCAAGTCTAACAATCTCTGGAGTAGTGTTGTGTATGTCATCGGGATGCCTTCAAGCACCCTATTAGCTGGACAAGCTTGTCTCTATTGATAGGGTCTTTGCTGATAGTTATTGCGCTGCGGCTGTTGATGTTGCTGCTGTTGTTGTGGTTGTTGCACATGACTTGTTGGAATGGTGACATCTTCCACCTGCCCGTAAGATCCCCTGTATCCACGGCCCCGGCCTTGACCGTACACATCATTAGTTTCTCCCTCCCTTCTTCTTGGGGGTCCATTGAAATCTTTTCTCACACTGCTTGAGCTACCTGCATCGTTGTCTTGAATTTTCCCCATTTTCAACAGGGTTTCAACCTTTTCTCCAGCTATCACGACGTCATTAAACTTTTTTGCCGAACAAGGCGCCAGTCTCTCAATAAACCCCCCTGCAGTGTTCCCTGAAACATGTCTGCCATTTCATTCTCTAACAAGGGAGATTGCACTCGAGCAGTAATCTGACGCCACCTCTGGGTGTACTCTTTGAACCCTTCTTTAGCATTCTTAGACATTGTCTGCAACAGTGTATGATTTGGAGTCATATCCAAATTATACCGATACTGCTTCACAAACGTCTCAGCTAAATCCTTCCAGCTTTGAATATTGACCCGGCTCAGCTTCATGTACCATTCCAAGGAAGCTCCTATAAGACTATCCTGGAAGTAATACATCCATAACTTCTCATCATCTGTATGCGCAACAATCCTTCCCACAAAAGACTGAAGGTGAGTTTTTCGGGCAACCTGTTCCGTTGTACTTATCAAAAGTAGGGACTTTGAACTTGTAGGGAATTCTCACCCCTGGCACTAAGCCCAGATCTGTGATGTCAAACCCTAGAGAACTCAGAGATTGAATGGCGCGAATTCGCTCAGCCATTTCTTTAAATCTTCTATTCATGTCAACCCCTTGGCCTTGTGCCTCATCTAGCAAGGTGAACTGCTCGTCCTGCCCATCCATCTGCATGTTATTCACTCCATCATTGATAATAGTGACCCCTGGTTGCACCATAGGGATTTCAACATGACGGGCGCCAACCCCATTTAGATTACCTCAATCTGCTGTCCCATTGTTCCTGGCTTGATTGTTCTCCACCATTTCGCACAACCGCTCTTGAGTTTGACCCATCCCAGCCATGAGGGTCATGAAATTGTCCATTCTTGTCCTTAAATCAGCCAGATCTTCTTGCATCTGCTCCATCGCTCTCTCTCTGTTCACCTTCGTAGGGTATCTGTGCACAGTTGGCTGTCTCTGAACCTTCTTGGGAGCTATAGTGCCTGAAAGTGACATGAACGTTAGAACACTAACGAAATACCTGCAAAACAACAAACACGTTATATGCATGCAATGTAACTATTCATGTTTCCACGTTCAGGCATTAACATGATCCAGTTCTGGTATTCCTTGACAGAAATACTTTAGATGTCCTTTTTGGAAACTAACTTTTCAAACTCTTTTGAGGAGTATTCAGACCCTGATGGTTTCGGACCAACAACTTTTCTCATTCAGAAATGATAACTGGAAAGTATCACTGTATTACCTGAACAAACTAACAACGACCAGAGTCATAGACATAAACAGAATTACCAAAGGGTTACAATTCAATACAAAAAGACAGAAAGATAAAGCAAGACTCCTACAACAAACCTGTAGGTAGTCTGACTACAAACAACAATAAACTAAAACCCTAGGCTAAAGGAAAAATCAGGCTCCTCTTCTGCAGTCATCATCTTTGTCCGGTTCTTCTTGACACCTGCTCTCAGCTTAAGATCCGCGATCTCCTTCATTGCTTCCTCTAAGGCTAGCTGGATCTGTACCAATTGCTGAATCTTTTCCCTTCGTATTTTGTGAACTTGTTCTACCTCTTCTTTCTTGAATTCCATCTGCACCTCAAAGAACTCTTCCTTTTCTTTGTACTTCTTCTGCTCCTGTTCTCTTTGGCCCTGTAACCAAGTAATGGACTGACGAGCTTCTCTAAGAGTCTTCACAATCTTCTTATGCTCCGCATCTCTTTTTGACTCTGTTAAACCCCAATCTCTGAAAATGGGCTTCTCTACCAGCAAACTCCTTTTCCTTAGCTTCTAAGGTAACCTGCATCTTCTGTAGCTTCTCTTCTGCTTCTGGCTTAGCATGATTGGCACGGTGATACAAGCTAGCCATTTCAAAATTCTCTACCCGAACCTTGTGCAACTGAGCTTCCAACTTCTTGTAATCTTCAAGGGAAACAGTGGTTTGTACTGGTACCTTGTAACACCCCAAATTTTGCCCTCTTCATTTTAAGCATCATATCACATCATATTCATCATGAACATATCATTTTCTTAGCATCCTAGCATGGAAAGATAAGGCATAACATTCTTCATGTCCTAGCATCAAGCATATGATCATTTGTGGAGGTTCTTGAGGCATCACAAGCCACCACAAGGGTCCCAATGGTTGTATACAAGTCCTATGGTGAGTCTACACTCCATTTTCAAGTTCAAGTCCATTGGCAAAAGCTCAGAAGATTGCATGGTCATCAGATATCTCAGGACAAGGCAAAGCTCCAACACAAGGCACCTAAACTAGGGTTTGAGATTCAAGCACCAAAACTTCACAACTTTGGCCATTTCATTTGGGAAAAGTCTTTAATATGTCAAGAGGATCCTAGGTGTCAATTTTCATGAGAAAATTCCATGTGGAAGTCAGAGAATTCCTCAGTTGCTTGCAGATGAAGTAATTGGTCAACTGTGCCCTTAAAAAGTCAACTGTGTGATTTCAAGGGGTCTAACCCAAATATTTTGGCCAATGGGTGTCCTTACAAAGTTATAAGAGGTTTGAAATGCTTAAAGTTCAAGAATCATGGAGATTTGAAGGGTTTTGCAAAATTGGTGAAAACTTGGTTTTAAGTAATTTCCAAATTTGACAACTTTTGCCCTAATTTTCAAATGGCCTTAACATGATCAAAAATTCTTCAAATGGACCAAAGTCAAACATGAAAGTTGGAGATTAAGGGCTCCCATTTTCAAAAAGTACAAGTACTTTTTCATGGGATTTGTGGTTTGCTCTAGGGGTCCTTCGAAAATCTTGCTAAAACTAGGGCAAATTCAAGTTTTCATGCATGTACCAAAAGCAAACGTGTTCCAAACTTATTTTTGAGACTTGGAATGGTTCAAGTAAGTTTGTAAACTTAAAATAAATTACATTTGGCATGTTTTGCTCCAAAGAAACTCTCAAATTCGTGCATTATAAGAAATTCACTCCAAAAATGCAAAATTGGCCAATTCATGAGAAAAGTGTGATACCTCAATCCAAGGGCCAGAACTTGTGGGATTTTGATCAAGGGTTGGAAAAGCATTGCACATGGGCTGAGAATGCAAGCAAAGCATGAGGGTGGCATGCTTTTCTCACAATTTTCAAATTATGCAAAATCACAAATATCTCATGATCCACACTGCAAACTTGGGCATTTCTTCAGCATTGCATTATGAGATCACACTTAAGCAGCTAGGGTTTCATAATTCACACTCTCTCTCTCATTCTCTCATTTCCAAGTTCTTGAAACACTTGCATTTTCTCTCATTTCTCCTCACACAAGTACTCATTTCAAAACCAATTATGGATTCATGATCAGTGAGTGCTAAGGATCATTAATCACCTACTCTTGCAAGCTCTCTCTCAAGTTTATCAACATTGCCATTTCAGGGAAGGTGTGAGCCTAGCTTCAGATCTAGCTTATTTCAAAGCTTTAGATGCATTTATTTTGCATCTAGAGGGAGTGTGGAGTGATTTTCACGCATCATTGGGCTTTCTATCTCATTGAATCCAGATCTGCAACTCATGTATGGTTCCAAATCTCAAGATCTAAAAATGAAATTTATGAGGTGTTTTGTGATGTGTGAAGTCCACTGATCATTCTGCACTTTATAGTTTTGAAATTGATGCATTGTGGTGAGAGATATGTGAATTCAAAGTTTCATGGTCACACTTTATTTTCTTCGATCCCATTGATTCATTAAGTTTTAGGAATTTTTGATGTCATTTTTGGAATCAGGGCATGTTGTTTAGTGGATCTGGACGTTTTTGTTCATTTATTTTGTGGTTTGTGCGTCTGTGATGAATTCCGGTGCCGGAGCCCTAGCTCCGGTCACCGGAAACTGGAAACTGATGACCTAGGGTTTGTGAGGAAGAAGACAACCTTCTGGCCTTTAGATCTTCCCAGCCAACGTGCAGGATTGTGACACCTAGCCATAGTCAGCCACCTCCATCTCACGTGTTCTGTTATTTCATTTAAATACAATTTGTTACGCACACACCACAGTTACCATGCGTCTCTCCACTCACATTCCAGCCTGAGGACACGTCATTTAATGAATGATACGTAATGTGCGTCTGATCCATCCAACGCTCTTCTTATTTTCAATTTATTTCACCTAATTTCCACCATAATTCATTTGAGTCAGCGCCGCCATAGTGGACTCAATGTTGTTATTCACACCCCCACGTCCTTCAGGCCCAATTCTTTCCAACGCAAGTCCTTACTTTGTGCACCCCCATCCTATCTTCCTTTTATTTTCTTTTTTCTTTAATTTTCTTTTATTTCATTTTTAGTTTCTAATTTTTATAAAATACTTCTGATTATTAAAAAATTCCAAAAAATTTCTTGAATCATCTTTAAAGTGTCTTTTATTTTTCCATTTTTTTATTTTCCATTTTTTTTATTTCCACGTGTCACAATTAATTCTTCATTTCAATTAGCTTCTTTGTAAGTTCATTTTGAGTACACTGCCTTGTCCATTTTCTATAGACTTCATTATTTTGAGTATTTTGCTCAATCTTTTTGCTTTGGATTCTTAAGATGATGTACTTCTTGTGTGAGTTTTCTATTGATTTTTAGAAATTTATTACTTGGGTCTTGGTCCTTTGACTTGTGTTGGAAGTTATTAACCCTAGTTTGTGTTTAAGCCTCCATTTGACCTAGTTTGCTTCTGAATTCTTCCAAATCCTATTGGCTCATTTATATACTATGTTTGAAGATCATTTTGCTTGAGTTGTGGAATTTTTTAGATGCTTGGTTGATTTGTTGTGGTTTTTTGTTCTCACCTTGTCCCATTTTGATTCTTTTGATCCATTAAGTCTCTTATAAGCTTAGAAGGGCACTTGTGCCAACTTCTTTTTCTCATTTGGGGTTCTTTTGGGGTACGGGTACCTTACTGGTCCTAGCTTAGGGTTTGAGTCTTAGAAACTCTTGTGTTTGCTTACTTTTAAGTCCTTTCATTCCTTAAGTGTGCTTTCACTTCTTCTTTACTTCTTTCACTCCCATTTTGTGATTGATTGGTATTGTGTGTCCATTCTCTTCATCTTGTTGGCTTCTTAAGCCCTTCTTCATCTTGTTTTGGTTCTGGTCTTGTGCATTGAGTCCATGTTTTTGCATGTTTGCTTTGCATCCTCCTTAAGTGGAACGGGTTATTCAGCCTCATCAAGAAGAGCAAACGGTCAGGTGGAACGAAGACCGCCAAAGAGCTTTCAACAAAATAAAAGAATATTTGCAGGAGCCTCTAATTCTAATGCCTCCAGTTGAAGGAAGACCTCTAATCATGTACTTGACCGTGCTAGAAGGGTCAATGGGGTGTGTTCTAGGCCAACATGACGAGTCTGGTCGAAAAGTGTACGCTATTTATTACCTTAGCAAAAAGTTTACCGACTGTGAATCCCGTTACTCACTGCTCGAGAAAACTTGCTACGCTTTGGTATGGGCTGCTCACCGACTGAGGCAGTACATGTTGACTCATACCACACTGCTCATTTCTAAGATGGATCCTGTCAAGTACATCTTTGAGAAACCAGCGTTAACTGGAAGGGTTGCTAGGTGCCAGATGATTTTAACTGAATATGACATCCAGTATACTTCTCAGAAAGCCATCAAGGGAAGTGTATTGTCGAATTACCTTGCACAACAACCTCTTGAGGATGATTATCATCCAATGAAGTTTGATTTCCCTGATGAGGACATCATGTACCTCAAAGCAAATGATTGCGAGGAACCACTTCCGGAGGAGGGGCCAGACCCTGAATCCAAATGGAAGTTGATGTTTAATGGGGCAGTCAATATCAATGGACGTGGAGTTGGTGCTGTTCTTATTACTCCCGAAGGTGTTCACTTACCCTTCGCTGCCAGAATTACATTTTGCTGCACCAACAATGAAGCGGAATACGAGGCATGCATAATGGGAATAGAGGAGGCAATTAATCTTCGGATTAAGAACCTCGATATATTCATAGATTCAGCTCTCTTCATTAACCAAGTTATCGGCAAGTGGTATACGCATCAAGAGCATCTAATTCCATACAGGGATTATGCTAGAAAACTGTTGACATTCTTCACGACAGTTAAACTTCAGTACATACCACGTGATGAAAATCAGTTTTCCGACGCATTGGCCACTCTTTCTTCATCTATCAAAGTCTTGTGTTGGAATTATGTGCCCAGAATTGACATCTCCAGGCTTGACGCTCCAGCACATGCCTTCTCTGTAGACGCCGTGTCTGATGAGAAACCTTGGTATTTTGATATCAAGTTATTCCTGGAAAAGCAAGAATACCCAGCTGGGGCATCTTCCAATGACAAGAAGACCTTAAGGCGACTTGCTGCTAGCTTCTTCTTGAATATTGATGGGGTTTTGTACAAGAGAAACTTTGACATGGTCTTGCTCAGATGCATGGACAGACACGAAGCAAGCCTGTTAATGCAGGAAGTCCACGATGGATCTTTCGGTACCCATGCAGGAGGGCATGCTATGGCTAAGAAATTATTGAGATCAGGGTATTACTGGATAACAACGGATGCAGACTGTTGTTCATTCGCTCGTAAGTGCCACAAGTGCCAAATATATGTAGACAAAGTGCATGTTCCTCCTAGCCCGCTCAACGTCATGTCATCTCCTTTGCCCTTTTTTATGTGGGGCATTGACATGATCGGGAAGATAGGGCCAACTGCTTCGAATGGTCATCGCTTCATCCTGGTCGCGATTGATTACTTCACCAAGTGGGTGGAAGCAGCATCTTATGCCAACGTCACTCGTCAAGTGGTGGCAAGATTTCTAAAAAGGGATATCATATGCAGATACGGAGTGCCCGAAAGAATTATTACTGATAATGGTTCTAATATCAACAACAAGATGATGGCAGACTTGTGCCGGGACTTCAAGATTCAGCATCATAATTCTTCTCCTTACCGACCAAAGATGAATGGTGTGGTAGAGGAAGCAAACAAGAATATCAAGAAGATTGTGCAGAAAATGGTTGTCACTTACAAAGATTGGCATGAGATGTTACCATTTGCGTTGCATGGGTACCGAACGTCGGTCAGGACGTCAACAGGGGCAACTCCCTTCTCTCTGGTATATGGCATGGAGGCAGTCCTGCCCGTTGAAGTAGAGATTCCTTCATTGCGTGTGATGATGGATGTAAAGCTTGATGAGGCTGAATGGGTACGTGCTCGTTATAATCAGCTATGTCTAATTGAGGAAAAGAGATTAGCGTCTATATGTCATGGTCAACTTTATTAGAGGAGAATGAAGCATGCATTCGACCAACGAGTACGTACTCGGGAGTATCAAGTGGGAGAGCTTGTGTTGAAGAGGATTGTTCCTCTAGGTTCAGATCACAGGGGCAAGTGGACCCTAAACTACGAAGGACCATTCATAGTGAAGAAAGTATTCTCAGGAGGAGCACTGATGCTCGCCACTATGGATGGAGATGACTTCCAGTCCCCTGTTAACTCAGACGCAGTTAAAAAATACTTCGCATAAAAAGACCCGCTGGACACAAAAACAGAATTAAAGTCCAGGCAAAAAAGGGGCATCCCGGCGAGCTAAAGACAGAATAAAAAGCTCGGGCAAAAGTTAGGGAAATAAAAAAAAAAATGTACACCCGCTGAGCTGAAAAGCCACATTGGACAGCTCAGGCAAAAAGGGGTATCCCGGTGGATTGAAAACCCGAAAGGGCGATCCACACAAAACAAGGGAATAAGCGAACAACTGCGATCCGAGTTATCTGAACCACGTCATCGTTTCGTACAACCTGACAATATCAAAAGGATAGGAAACAATCACCTCATCCTCTCAGAAAGCAAAAGCAGAATGGAGAGTCTCGAAGACATGCTGGTCATAGCAGAAATGGAACTCATTGGAACGCCGTGTCCGTTGCCATTGGGATAGTTTCTTTTCTCAATTTTATGGTGGCTACCTCTTTCCAGGTGGTTGCTTCCCGATGTAAATCTTTGCCTATTCAAAGGCCTTTCAATAAAAAAAAATATTCAGTCAAAAAGCTGTGTGTGTTTATTTTTGTTTGCAAAATGTCCTGAATTTTTGGCAAAAATAGCATTGCATTCAAACATGGTGATAATTTGAAAAAAAACTGACGTGCAGGGAAACTGTAAATCCTCTTTGAGTGTTGTGTGACAATGGATGAATAGTTCATACCATGCAAATCCCCGGGGCACACTTGTGTTTTCGGTTGTTGCAGGTTGCAGGATGGCGTCACATTCTCCCAAGCAATTTACTCTTCCCCAGTAGAGTACCTCCAGCAGAAATTATTCTCCAACTAAGCCTTGGCAGCAGCCCAAGCAATATATTCTTCCCCAGTGGAGTATGTCCAGTAGGTATCTGAAAGCCTGACATCCCCAAGCAGAATTCTATCCCTAACAAGGGTCACAGCCAGAGTTCAGAATTAGCACAATATTCTCTCCAGCCAGAGCATTGTTGAAGCACCTTTTCCAGCCAGGTCTGAAGATGACTCTTCCCCACAGAGTTCATATTTGATTTTCACTTCCGTCAGTGAAATATTCCCTAGCAAAGTTGCCATACTTTTGGGTCAATTTGATGATGCAGCCAGGTATTCATCACCTCAGTCAGAGTGAGGTGTCCAGACCTTTTGACTTATTTTCCCCTGCAGAGTTGTAACTCTTGTGGCTAATCAGGCATTTGTTTGTTGCTCATCTGCAATTCTCAACACTCGTATGTGTTTGATACTTGACATTTTTGTTGTTGGTTGTCTGCAATCTCTAGCATTTGTCTGTGCTCTTGCTTTGTTCATTGCTCGTCTACATCTTTTGACACTCGTCTGTGTTTGATCTTTATTGCTGCTTGTCTGCATATTTCAACACTCGTCTGTGTTATCACTTTGGTATGGCTCATTTTCTTTCCCCAGCAGTGATCCATGATTACCTTGACATTGCTCGTCTGCATTTTCCAGCACTCGTCTGCGTTTGACAGTATGAATATATGTTGTTGCTCGTCTGCAATTCTCAGCACTCGTCTGTGTTTGATACATTATCTCTGTTGTTTGCTCGTCTGCAATTATCCAACACTCGTCTGTGTTTTGATGTTGTGATCTCTGTTGTTTGCTCGTCTGCAATTTCTAACACTCGTCTGTGTTTGGTATTTGATTACTTTATTTGAAGCTCGTCTGCTTTGTTTGGATACTTGTCTGTACCATCCCTAACACTCGTCTGTGTTAGCTTATATCTGTATGTGAGGATTTTTTGTTTATCCTGATACTCTTCTGTTGCTACTCCAAATGCTCGTCTGTGTTTGAATTTCCGGTATTCGTCTATACCAGTTGCTGATACTCGTTTGTATCATTTCCTGAAGCGCTCGTCTGTGCTTCTTAGATCAACGTCTGATACTCGTCTGTATCATTAATTTATGGCACTCGTCTGTGTTATCTTGATGATCATCCAATACTCGTCTATATTGAAGAGGTTTAAAATCCTGACTGTGGGAATTAATGTCAAAATGGTTACCGGTCCTGGCGTAACAGGTAAATCCTAAGGAGGCTCGTCTGTCTCAGGCACTTATTATTGTTGCACCTGGCATAACAGGTTTGCTCGAAGAAGACTCGTCTGTCATGTACCATATATCCGCGGATAATATATGAAGAAGGTTCGTCTACCTTGCTTATGCATGTCTATCCCACAAACTCAAATGCATTACCGGTCCTGGCGTAACAGGTATATCCGAAGGAGACTCGTCTGTCTCAGGTCATATGTTTTGAAGCGTTTGAGGACTCGTCTGTCCAGCTCCTGGCATCACAGATTGTTTGAAAAAGACTCGTCTGTGTTCTTATTCCAAATATCAGTTTCAACTTGGAAGAAGCTCGTCTACTTTTCCTCCCTTTCAGTCACCAAAGCGTCATTTGGTTGGGTTGGTTTATTTCCCAGAGTTGCATTCTTCGTCAGAGTGCAAATTTCTGGTCTTCTTGATATTCAACCACAGTTTATCTTAAATGGTCGATAGCTCGTGCTACCGTCCTTTTCAGATTAACAGTTGTTTGAATAGGGGCAGCTGTAACACCCCAAATTTTTCCCTCTTCATTTTAAGCATCATATCACATCATATTCATCATGAGCATATCATTTTCTTAGCATCCTAGCATGGAATGATGAGGCATAACATTCTTCATGTCCTAGCATCAAGCATATGATCATCTGTGGAGGTTCTTGAGGCATCACAAGCCACCACAAGGGCCCCAATGGTTGTATACAAGTCCTATGGTGATTCTAAACTCCATTTGCAAGTTCAATTCCATTGGCAAAAGCTCAGAAGATTGCATGATCATCAGAGATCTCAGGACAAGGCAAAGCTCCTACACAAGGCACCTAAACTAGGGTTTGAGATTCAAGCACCAAATCTTCACAACTTTGGCCATTTCATTTGGGAAAAGTCTTTTATATGTCAAGAGGATCCTAGGTGTCAATTTTCATGAGAAAATTCCATGTGGAAGTCAGAGAATTCCTCAGTTGCTTGCAGATGAAGTAATTGGTCAACTGTGCCCTTAAAAAGTCAACTGTGTGATTTCAAGGGGTCTAACCCAAATTTTTTGGCCAAGGGGTGTCCTTACAATTTTATAAGAGGTTTGGAATGCTTAAAGTTCAATAATCATGGAGATTTGAAGGGTTTTTCAAAATTGGTGAAAACTTGGTTTTAAGTAATTTCCAAATTTGGCAACTTTTGCCCTAATTTTCAAATGGCCTTAACATGATCAAAAATTCTTCAAATGGACCAAAGTCAAACATGAAAGTTGGAGATTAAGGGCTCCCATTTTCAAAAAGTACAAGTACTTTTTCATGGGATTTGTGGTTTGCTCTAGGGGTCCTTCGAAAATCTTGCTAAAACTAGGGCAAATTCAAGTTTTCATGCATGTACCAAAAGCAAAAGTGTTCCAAACATATTTTTGAGACTTGGAATGGTTCAAGTAAGTTTGTAAACTTAAAATACATTACATTTGGCATGTTTTGCTCCAAAGAAACTCTCAAATTCGTGCATTATAAGAAAGTCACTCCAAAAATGCAAAATTGGCCAATTCATGAGAAAAGTGTGATACCTCAATCCAAGGGCCAGAACTTGTAGGATTTTGATCAAGGGTTGGAAAAGCTTTGCACATGGGCTGAGAATGCAAGCAAAGCATGAGGGTGGCATGATTATCTCACAATTTGCAAATTATGCAAAATCACAAATATCTCATGATCCACACGTGCAAACTTGGGCATTTCTTCAGCATTGCATTATGAGATCACACTTAAGCAGCTAGGGTTTCAGAATTCACACTCTCTGTCTCATTCTCTCATTTCCAAGTTCTTGCAACACTTGCATTTTCTCTCATTTCTCCTTACACAAGTACTCATTTCAAAAATCAATTGTGGATTCATGATCAGTGAGTGCTAAGGATCATTAATCACCTACTCTTGCAAGCTCTCTCTCAAGTTTATCAACATTGCCATTTGTCGCTCCCACCAAATGAGGCTAGGTCAAATGGGGTACAAACGCGAACGGTCGGCTAAAAGGAGAGAACACACAAGGGTGAACTGAAAAGAAAAGAGTTGCCAGCTAGGCATTTTTATCCCGAAGGAAAGGTAATGCTGCATAAACCTAAGAAAAGATGGATAAGACGGTTGCGAACCAGAGAAACTGAGAAAGGGGGTTGGTTACAACCTGGAAAGGTATTAGCACCCAGATTTTCCGTCGTACTCGAAGGGATCCACGCTTGAAAGATTTGTGTTTTAAAGGGGTAGTGTCAGTGCTATTTGTGTGCAAAAGCTGGAAAAAGAATGCAAGTGTCAGTGTAAAAGAAATGTGAAGTGTATAAGAGAAGTGTTAGTGTAAGGAAATAGTATGAAGCTCAAGACTATGAGGCTCAAAGAATAATGCTGGAAGAGGGGGAATATACAGAGACTTTTGTTTGATAACTTTTAAGTTATGCCTACGTATCCTCTCGTGCAATGAGGAAGTCAGAACACCGTAGTTCGACTCAAAGAGACTGAAAGATAAGTTGACTTGTGAACTGCTTGCTTGTCTATGCTCAAGTGTATGACCTGTCTGGCTCAGGTGCAAACTGTCTTGCATTAGACGGAAGAAGCGAGTTCTCGTTTATGAGTGAATGAGATGAGAAAAGAATCCCGGAGGAGACGATTATTGTTTGTTTTTGTGTTTTCAGTCTTTTATTGATTTTTGAAGTTTGTCATAAGAAAATGAGCTTAAGCCTAAATCAAGGGTTAGTAAACTCATCACATCCTCCCTCTGATTAGGGGTAATGAGAATACCTTAAGTATGAGGCAAACACCTCACACTTAATTACCATGATGTAGGATTAAGATCATTAACCTATTTGCATTTATTTAGATGTTTTTTGGAGTTTCTGTTTAGTGTTAAGTAATGAGTTTAAGCCATAATCATGGATTTAATGGACCCATTACACCATCCTAATAGAAGGATAATAGATGAGAACATTTAAGCTGAGGAAGACTCCTCAATTTAATCCATGATTAGGGATTAACCTCATGACAAAACAAAACCTTTATTAAAGTGGATTTTAGTTAATGGTAAGATTAAGAAGTGAATTTTATGGTTTGTAAGACAACTTGAGGGGGACTTGTCCATTAACACTAGGGTTAGTCCTTCTTAACCAGTTAAGGAAGAATTAGAACCCTAATGCAAGGCCCAAGTTACAAGTTTGATGTCTTGATGATTATTAGATGGACTGATTAAAGGATTTAAACACATTAAGGGTTTAACACTTAGGATTAAAGTTATACACTCCATCCTAATAGAAGGATGCAGGCATAAGCTTAATCACAAAGCCTTAAAACCTTTAAGGTTTAGTCCTTGATTATGAGATGAGAAGGGAAGACACAAAGATGACACAAAGGTAAAACTAATGGGGGACTAATCAAACCCTAATTGTGATCATGCTTGGGTATTCTTAGGGTTTATGAGGCTTGCAAAAGATTTTCAAGAGGAAAGCCATCAAGAAAGAAGCAGATGAAAGGAGGAAGATGCAGAAGAAGCAAGTCAACTTACTTCACCTAAGAAGATAAGTTGCTTGAAGAAAGAAAGTGAGAAGGAGACATGAATGAGTAAGCTCACTCTAATACACAAGTAAAATGCAGAAATGATACATAAGAAAGATGAGAAAAGGTTATGAGAAGTGAAGGCAAATTCACTTCTCAATGACTTACCACCTGAAAAGTTAGTAACAAGAAATGAAATGAAATAAAAATAAGGTGAAATGCAATGATGCATACCAAAGTCAGAAGCATAAACATGATGTTAATGATGCTAAAAGATAAAGCAAACACAAATCAAGGGCTGTGGATGATCATACAAGAATGAGGATGCAAATGAAGCATGTTTTGAACCATGAAAGTCCATGAAAGTTTATGAAATGCAATGGAGGTATAACATGACAAATGGATGAAGAAATGACTTATCATGATTCTAATGTGTCCTAATATGTCTTAGGAGTAATGTGAATGCACAAAATGTCATGGCGAGTTCATGTATGCAAGCAAATGAGAGATGAATGCAAATGAAGGCAAAAATTAGGGTTTATACACAAGACTCAAAGCAAAATTAAAAATAAGAAGCAAATGACAAGATAAAAAATTGAAAATGGGCTCAAAGGAACCCTAACCCTACATAAGTTCACTGCCCAAAGTAGGGGACCTAACTCTTAGCCTAATGGGAGTTATGATTTTCTTAAGTTGGCTAGGGTTTTAAGGTACCTCAAAAAGAAAAATGCACATCAAATTGAAAATGAAAGATAAATTCGGAACAATTTTACCCTAGAAACTACATGATATGAAGAATGAAATGCAAAAGGAACCAACATCAAACTCTTCATGGTTAGGCAGAAAAGAATTTTTCAAGTTAGGGCAAAAATATTGACTTTTAAGAACCCTAATTCCAAAGAAAAATGTCAAGATAGGTCAAGAACCAAAAAGAAATTTCTTTGAAGAGTTTGACAATGTTTCTAAATGTATCAAGATGCAATGTGATTTTTTTGGTGATTTTTAGAAACTTAAATGCTATTTTAATTAATTAATTCTCATTAACTAATTAAAATAAACATTTAAATATTTTTAAAATACGAAAATTATGCAAAAACAAAATAAAAATTATTTTCAGAAAGAGAAAAATATTTTAAGGTATGATGCAAAAAATTAGACTTTTTAGAAATGATTTGCTATTTTAAATAAATTGTGCAAAACAAATGAGAAAATATGAAATTAAATGGAAATTAAATGGAAAGTAAACCAATCTAAAGGCCATGATTTAAATGAAACGCGCGGGAGTTGACTGGCGCGTGAATGGACGGTCCAGGTTCAAACTGGAAGATTTAAACTTAAACCCTAATTAATTAAGTTAACTAAGTGGATTAGGGTTAAGTAGGACGATCAAAGCCATTGGACGCGCGTGGGAAACAAAATCGTACGCTCTAAATTCAAACTAAACCCTAAACCTGATTAAAACATTAATTACTCTTAGGTGGCCGGAAATGACCTCCGGTCATCTTCTCCGGCCACCTCTCCCCTGAGATTTTCCTAAAATACTCCCTAGGCCAAATCAAACCCCCCAAATCTCCAGAAATGATCCCCAAACCCCATAGAACAAGAATCCAACATCATATTTCATTTATTTTTCATCAACAACAAGATTCGAACGAAAACATAAAACTGAACAAAATTTCAGAACATGCATACACACTCAAAACTTAATCATTTTTCACCATTCAAGGTTCATTGTAATCAGGAAAACAAACTCTACCATCTCATAACTAAAGAAAGGATTTCTGGAAAAAAGTTTCAAGAAGATACCTGAGATGGAGCTTTGCTAATGGAGCTGCCTGGGCCTTCTGCTTGATACAAACAACCTCCTCTAACCTCCCTTGAGCTTCCTTGATGCTTTGCTGAAGTGTTTGTGTCCTTTCTTTGAAGTTCAGTGAAGCTCAGTTCAAAAGGGGAAAAAATCGTATTTGGTATGTGGTGGCTTTTAGGGCAAAGTAAAAGGTGGATTGTGATCAGTGATGGATTTGAAGATGAATGGTGGAAGAATTTTTAAGCTTTGATGTTTTTGTTGAGAGTTTCGAATGAAAATGCATAAGAGGGATTTTTGTGAACTATGGTGATGCTGATGATTCTGGCTGTGTTCTTGTATCAAATGGCTTGTATTTGGTCCATGTATCAAGATGTGATAGGCCTGTGGAGTTGGTGTGGGCTATGCTGATTGGTATGGCTTGTTTTGCAAAAAGTCAAGGTTATGTGTCCTTTGAGGTATGGGCTGTTTCAGGCCAAGGACAAGGGCATGTCTGGTGCAGCTTGATTCAAGGATGACCATGGAAATGAGATTGAGGAAAATCAGCAAGTTTGTGGGAAGTTGTGGGAGGTTTTGCAATTTTGGCAAAGTTTGGCCCTTTCTTGATTTCTTCATGTACAAGTCATGGAAATGTGAAATTCTTTGGGAAATTCTGAGTTTTGGGCATCGTACTATGATGTTATGATGTGTAGAAGTCCATTTGAAGTCATAAAATAGCTTGGCATGAGGTTTTGCAAAAATCCCTCTTTGGCACAAAAGTGAAAATTAAGTGATTTTATCCAACTTTGCAAGGCCATAACTTTTGTTCTAAAATGAATTAGATCAAGTTCTTGTACTTTTTGAAAATGGTAGGATCCAATCTACAACTTTCATGACAAAAGATTTTTCATTTGAAGCATTTTTGAATCAAAAAGAAGATGTTGAAAAACTTTCCCAAAATGGCAAGTTTGCATTACAAGTCACTTTCCCAAAATGGCAACTTTGCAAATGGCATGAAATTCTTCAATTTTGTGAACTTCTAACCTCTTCTAAGATCAAATAAAGATCATATACACCCAAAATGTTGGAGAATATCCTTTGGTTGGGTGATTGGGGGCCTCAGATGCCCTGATTTTGCACTGACTTGCTCAAGAAGTCATCTTTTGATCAGATGCCTTCCCCTTTGAATTTCTTCATGAAAATTGGTATGCATGATCCTTATATCATATAGATACCAATAGAAACAAGAATGACCCAAAAAAATTGGAGTTATGGCCTCTGAAATCAAAACCCTAATTTTAGGTCATCTGTGCAGTTAAACCTGGCTCTGCTTCCATGCCTTTCTCAGTTCTTATGATTTTCTGACTTTCTTGATCTTGGGAGGATAAAATATGATGCTTGAACATACATGGCCCCTTTTGAAATGATTGAAACCCTTTGGAGTGGATTAGATGGCACTTGGATTGCTCAGATCACAAACCCTAGATGCAGATGACTTTGAACCAATGCAGTGGAGTTAAAATGTAATATGAGATGATATGATTGAACTTATGCAATATGAAAAGAATCACAAGCCATGGTGAAATGAGTGAGGGAAAATTTGGGGTGTTTACACCATTTAAGGGCAGGTGTGAGCCTAGCTTCAGATCCAGCTTATTTCAAAGCTTTAGATGCATTTATTTTGCATCTAGAGGGAGTGTGTTGTGATTTGCACGCATCATTGGGATTTCTATCTCATTGAATCCAGATCTGCAACTCAGGTATGGTTCCAAATCTCAAGATCTAAAAATGAAATTGATGAGGTGTTTTGTGATGTGTGAAGTCCACTGATCATTCTGCACTTTATAGTTTTGAAATTGATGCATTATGGTGAGAGATATGTGAATTCAAAGTTTCATGGTCACACTTTATTTTCTTCGATCCTATTGATTCATTAAGTTTTAGGAATTTTTGATGTCATTTTTGGAATCAGGGCATGTTGTTTAGTGGATCTGGACGTTTTTGTTCATTTATTTTGTGGTTTGTGCGTCTGTGATGAATTCTGGTGTCGGAGCCCTAGCTCCGGTCACCGGAAACTGGAAACTGATGACCTAGGGTTTGTGAGGAAGAAGACAACCATCTGGCCTTTAGATCTTCCCAGCCAACGCGCAAGATTGTGACACCTAGCCCTAGTCAGCCACCTCCATCTCACGTGTTCTGTTATTTCATTTAAATACAATTTGTTACGCACACACCATAATTACAATGTGTCTCTCCACTTACATTCTAGCCCGAGGACACGTCATTTAATGAATGATACGTAATGTGCGTCTGATCCATCCAACGCTCCTCTTATTTTCAATTTATTTCACCTAATTTCCACCATAATTCATTTGAGTCAGCGCAGCCTTAGTGGGCTCAATGTTGTTATTCACACCCCCACGTCCTTCAAGAACAATTCTTTCCAGCGCAAGCCCTTACTTCTGATTATTAAAAAATTCCCAAAAAATTCTTGAGTCATCTTTGAAGTGTCTTTTATATTTCCATATTTTTATTTTCCATATTTTTTATTTCCACGTGTCACAATTAATTCTTCATTTCAATTAGCTTCTTTGTAAGTTCATTTTGAGTACACTGCCTTGTCCCTTTTCTATAGACTTCATTATTTTGAGTTTTTTGCTCATTCTTTTTGCTCTGGATTGTTAAGATGATGTACTTCTTGTGTGAATTTTCTCTTGATTTTTAGAAATTTATTACTTGGGTCTTGGTCCTTTAACTTGTGTTGGAAGTTATTAACCCTAGTTTTTGTTTAAGCCTCCATTTGACCTTGTTTGCTTCTGAATTCTTCCAAATCCTTTTGCCTCATTGATATACTATGTTTGAAGATCATTTGGCTTAAGTTGTGGAATTTTTTAGATGCTTGGTTGATTTGTTGTGGATTTTTGTTCTCACCTTGTCCCATTTTGATTCTTTTGATCCATTAAGTCTCTTATAAGCTTAGAAGGGCACTTGTTCCAACTTATTTTTCTCATTTGGGGTTCTTTTGGGGTATGGGTACCTTCCTGGTCCTAGCTTAAGGTTTGAGTCTTAGAAACGCTTGTGTTTGCTTACTTTTAAGTCCTTTCATTCCTTAAGTGTGCTTTCACTTCTTCTTTACTTCTTTCACTCCCATTTTGTGATTTTTTGGTATTGTGTGTCCATTCTCTTCATCTTGTTGGCTTCTTAAGCCCTTCTTCATCTTGTTTTGGTTCTGGTCTTGTGCATTGAGTCCATGTTTGTGCATGTTTGCTTTGCATCCTCCTTAAGTGTGCATGTGTTTTCATATGTGTTTCATATTGCATCATGTTGACTTGTAAGCTACATCTCTCATTCTTTTAAGTTGCATTTGCATTGTGCATTTGTTCATATCATTTCACTTCTGTTTGTATGAGATTGGCATGTTATCTTGTTCATTTTGTTTCACTTGTATGCATGTTACTAACCTTGCAGGGGCTATGGTAAGTGTGAGGTGTGGAAGTTGAGTTCCACATCTCCAAATCCAAATATCATCTTTTCTTCTTATGTTTACTTGTACTAACTCTTTTGTTGTTGGGCTTAGGCCTTGCTCATCCCTTCTTCTATCTTCTTCTTCTCTTCTTCATTCTTTCTTCCTTAGGATAAAAACCACACTAACCTTAGGACATCCATGAATGATAACACTTAGGATTATTTAGTCCCCCCTTTTAGAATTTTGCCTTTGTGATCCTTTTGGTTCTTCTTCTCTTCTCATCTCATAACCATAAAAAACATCTTAATAAGTTTGAAGTGATGTCTTGATCCATAGCCTTATCCCATTAGGTATGCTTGTAGTCTTCCCATCTTGGGATAATACAGGTTTACCTTATGATGCACAAGTCTGATCAAGGTATCTTCTTCACCAAAAAAAGCATAAAAAACACTTCTTCATTGTAAATACCAAAAACACTTAATAAGTTTAACAAGTTAGTGAGCTTAGGCCCTAATCTTTGGGTTCAAGTTTTGGGGATCTTCTCCTTACTTGAGTGTGCTTGTTCTATTATTCCATCTTGGAATGTAGTGACAAGTGCACATTCCATGGAAAAGAGCTTGAGTTCACTTCCTTGTGACACACTCCTAAAAGCTTCATAAAAAAAAAAAAACAATAAGAGTCTTTCCTTCGGTAATTCTTTTCTCATCTCATTCGCTCCGTACGCGAACTTGCTCCTACTTGTCATTTTGCAAGACGGTTACGCACTCGTCGTCCGAGTCTGCAACACCTGAGCAATGGCATAGGCAGTTCAAGATTTAATTCACAAGCAATTTCATTGCCACCCCTAGTTAGGGGAACTAAGGCGTCTCTAATCCTTATTATCCTGATGAGGTACGTAGGCAGCGGGGTAGGGCCCGTTCGAGCATAATCTTTATTTTCCCTACATTTTTCTCTTTGATTCTCATCAGTTTCTTTTCTAGTTCATTTCTTTTCTTTTGCTGCAGTTTTCATACCCTCACCCTTTGAAACATTATCTTTGCAAGCGTGGATCCCGTCGGGTACGGCGGACGATCTGGGTGCTAATACCTTCCCAGGTCGTAACTGACTCCCGAACTCAGTCTCTTTGGTTCGCAGGACCTGTGTCCTTCCTTTTCTTTCTTCTGGTTTGTGCAGCATTACCATTCCCTTTCTTTTGGGATAAAAATGCCTGGCTGGCGACTCTATTCTTTTCCGCGCCACTTTCGCGTTTGTACCAGGATGGAAATCCGGGGAGCGACATACCTCTTTTGGATATAGTGGAGCCTCAACTGAAAATGGAAGGAAGAAGGTATCAACCCTACCTTGTATCCAATCAGCAAAAGCGGGATAAGTCTTAGGGTCTATCTTTCCGAATTCTTTCTTACCCTCCCTAACTTTTGTTTCCCAAGCTTGAGATACTTGAATAACCAACAGCTCATTATCTTCAGCCGGGAAGTACATAGTCTTAGCTATTTCTTCATCATATGGAGGATCCTTCAGTGGATAGCCAAATTGTTTTCTAGACAGCACAGGGTTATGACTTATCACTCCTTTCCTACCTAACAAAGGCACATATGGAAATTCACCACACCTGGTAATAAACTCCTTCCCCCCTAAGTTTCTGCTACATCCCCAAGCTATATCATCAGATGTTAACCCCATCAATCTTCTAGCCCACTTCCAATTTTGCTTCAGGTCCTTGAACGGTCCGGACTTTGGAAGCTTCTTGGCAAACCATTCAGAAACAATGGAGCACAACAATTCACGTACCCTTTTCTCTTCTCATTTTTGTGATGGACACCAAAGTAGAAGTCTCCCAACAACATAGGCACCGGGTTTCCTTTAATGAACAGGGTGATAGCCTCCAAGCTTACCCATCCTTTATCTCTTGGGAAAAGACTTATCCCATATACCATTAATGCTAACAGTGCATTGAATTCTAACCACTTCCCTCCCAAAGCAAACACGTGGGCTTCTATGATAAGAAAATCCAGAGTAAATCCCTTCCCTTTACTGGCTTCTAACTCCATCTTCACTCTAAGCATACCCAAATGAAAAGCACCTACAATGTCCTTGTACGAGGGACACTTCTCCGTAGCATAATAGGGAACACCATTCTTGACAGGAGTCTTCAGGATGTCAGAAATCTCTTCCATAGTGGGAGCCAAGACGTAGTCAGCAAACAGAAAAATTCTCAACTGAGGGTCATAAAACTGCAGTAAAGAATGAAGACTATCTCTCTGATCCATAGTAGGTTTGTTCATGTAACCCAAGATCTTCCCATACCGGCTTCTGAAATCATATGAAACCTTGTCACTCATCAAGCCCACCAGTTTCTGAATACCCTTGGCTTCTGGTTATGGGAAAGTGTAATGGGCATTCCTTTTTTTGGGTATCTCTTAGACTTCTGTCATCTGGAAAAAACAATGAATATCAGAACTGGGTACTGAGAATAAATGATAACCTGAAATGGAAACACAAACAGTTAATGCGAGTATGATGCGATGCAAATGCAATGCAGACATATGATCAACAACTGGGACTGTCTGGATACGGAACACTGGACCCAAGTGACCAAGAACCAAGATCCTCTGAATAAAGCCCCATGAACAACAATTCAGTCTCAAATAAGCCCCAAATCAGATATCAAATGACTTAAGAACTCCAAAATCCATGTAGCCACATCAAATCATAGAACTGTACTGGCAATGAGGTATGATGAGGTCAAGGGTTCCTGCAAACCTGTAAACCCCTCCCAATCACACATGTGTGCTCCGGGTCAAACATCACGGACTCTCAAAGCCAAATAGAAATAATACATTCACCATTTCCGAGAAATAGCTCATGACCAAATCAGGGAATCGGTTTGGCATTATGTACTACTCAGGGAGGTCTCAGTGTGAGTCCGGGAAAACAAGCATCCTTTATAAGTTCCTAGCTTCAAGTGCTAGAATCGAGAAACAATAGTACATTCATCCTGAAGGGTACAATACTATCGCCATACAACCAGATGCTTTGACTGAGTTCCTATAAAAGAACCATGCCATCCTTTGCGAGTTCCTAGTGGGCCCTCGGGTGCGAATGGGTTTGCCACAGAATGTGGTCTGCCATTGTCACCACTGGAGAGGGATGTTTCCACAAAGGTCCTCAATGATCGGTCCCCAGATGCACATAACTATCGAGGTTGTGTATGACCCCAGAAAAATTTCGGCATCAATACATTTCCAAGACAGTCACAAGTCTGGGTGTGGAACTCACTACTACCAACATAGCAAGATGCCATGAAGCCAAAGTGACTATCGACTCTAAATCCTAGGGTGCACTCAAGCCCCAGTTACGAGCTCATCTCTCAGTAACAGTTCCCAATCCCACAGGAAAAAGGAAACCAGCAGCCAGACAGTCCAGTATAATATGATGCATGAAAATAAATACTGAAAACTGTAAATAAAGTTGTAAATAAAACTGTAAATAAACAACAGTAAAATAAGCACGCAACAAAAAACAATCAACACCCAAAGAAACAGAAACACGCAAGCGCTAGGATTGACTCTCAAGGGGAACCAAAGAATATGGGTTCGCTCCCCAGCAAAGTCGCCAGCTGTCGCTCCCTGGATTTCCATCCTGGTACAAACGCGAAAGTGGCGCGGAAGATGTAGAGTCGCCAGCCAGGAATTTTTATCCCGAAGAAATGGGAATGGTAATGTTGCACAAACCGAAGAAAAGAAAAGGAGGGACACAGGTCCTGAAAACCAAAGAGACTGAGTTCGGGAGTCGGTTACAACCTGGGAAGGTATTAGCACCCCAGATCATGCTCCGTACCCGACGGGATCCATGCTTGCAAAGAAAATGTTTCAAAGGGTGAAGAAATGAAAGCTGCTGCAAAAAGGAGGACTGGAACTTGAGAAAAGAAAAGAAAGGGGGAAAATGTAGGGAAAATAAAAGAGTGTGCTCGAACGGGCCCTACCCCGCTGCCTACGTACCTCATCTGGACATGAGGATCAGAGTCGCCGTAGTTCCCCTAACTAGGGGTGGAAAAGATTGCTTGTGTTTTAAGCTTGAACTGCTTATGTCAATGCTCAGGTGTTGCAGGCTCGGACGACGAGTGCGTTACCGTCTTGCAAAATGACAAGTAGGAGGAAGTTCGCGTACAGAGCGAAGGAGATGAGAAAAGAATTCCCGAAGGAAAGACGCTTATTGTTTGTTTGTGTTTTTTATGAGTTTTTTATTGGTGTGTCGCAAGAGAATGAACCCAAACTCTTTTCCATTGAATGTGTACTTTCTACTACATTCCAAGATGAAATAATAGAACAAGCACACCAAGTAAGGAGAACTTATCCAAAACTTGTTTCCAATGGCAATGGCCTAAATTCATTGACTTTTTGAATTTATTAGGTGTTTTACTGATTAAAAATGAAGACGTGTTTTTTTTAGGATTTTCTTGATGAAGATGACCTCATGATCCGACTTATGCATCATGCTAGACAGATGCACAATTCCAAGATGGAATGAATACATATGCCCCATGGAATAAGGCTATTACACAAGAAGTCACTTCTTTCTTAATTAATGTTTTTTAGGCTTTTTGTTTTGAGATGAGAAGAGAAAGAGAACCAAAGGAGCAAAAGGCAAAAGTCTAATGGGGAAAGACTAAACCTAAAGTTATCATGCAATAAGTGGTCCTAAAGTTAGTGAGGTTTCAACTATCCTAAGAGAAGAAAGAAACAAAGGAGAAGAAAAAGAGAGGAGCAAAAGAGAGGAGAGGAAAGCTAGAGAGCAACTTACTCCTCTAAAGGAGACAAGTTGCTTCTAAGGGGGAAAAGATAAGAATTGGATCACATGATGGCATAAGGAACATCAAAAATCACAAAGCAAAAAGCAAAGTAAGAAGAAGAGGTAAAGAATTGAAATGTGGGTGAACATCCACACTTCTCTTACCATGAGCCCCTGAAATGTTAGCAAAATTCCAGCAAGTTGATCAACACAATCCATGGAATTAACATGCTCAAAGCTCAATAAAACGAATTCACACAAACATGCCAAGCTTTGCAAATACATGACTTATGCGTCGAGAATATGAAAGCATACATCAACCAGCAAGAAAATCACCCTAAACTAGCATGTTCAATGATCATACAATGATCCATGGCAATTAAAGCAAGTAAGGGAATCAAACAAGCTCAAAACAGCTCAAATATGGCATTCTGCATCAGTGTTAACCACTTAACCAGTTCAAACCTGCAGCAAATTACATAGAAAACAGGTGCGTTAACCGGTTAACCAAAGCGTTAAGCGGTTAACACTGTAAAAACAACAATAAAAACCTGCAGAAAATCAGCTCAAATCCAGCTTATCCAGATAATTTCACCATAGATCAGCAATCAATTAAGCATGAAATAAATGAATCAATTCACATTAATTAACATCATTAAGCTTATGAACATTAGCACATGGATCTGGTTACAAATCAACCAATCAATTCAAGCTACACAAGCAAATACACAAGCACATGGTGGATCTAAGCACAAGCATGCAAATAAGCTAAAAAAGAGCTAGATCTGAATTTAACCAACCTACAAAGCTGAGGTATGCTTTGGTAATTGTTGTTGGGGCTGGAAATGAGAGATCTCGCGGAAAAATTTGAAGCTTCGGTGCTAATCCTCACACTCCATGCAAAATAAATGCAAGCCAAGGGTCTTGATGCAGAATTTTGGCTCCAAAAGCACTTCTAATCTCCAAAACAGATCTGAACCAAGTAGTGAAACCAACAAAATGATGTAAAGAAGCTATGGATGGAGGTCTAGTTCCAAGATCTACAAGCTTTAAGGAAAAGTCTTGTGATCTTCAAAGAGGAACTTTGAGTGAATTTGGAAAATTGGGAGAGAAAAGTTAGATAATGTAAAGAGAGAAATCAAAATTCAGAAAATGAAGAGGAGTGAATTATGAGAGAGCCCCCTCTTGGTTTGGAGCGAAATGGTTTAAATATGGTTTGGGTTTGGGGCCCAAAATTTTGGCTTGGGATCCAAAAAATGTGGTTTGGGAAAGTGATTAGGATCTAGCATTGGAATTAGGCTTGGAAAGTGATCTAGATCCTTCTCCTTAATTCAAAATGAATAAAAATTGGAAAATTGGAGCCAAAACACATGCTGAATTTTGCTACTGGAATTCAAAATTCGCAGCCGTTAACCGGTTAACGCCAGTGAATTTTGAATTCACCCTCCTTTTGGTGGGAAAGTTCCATAATAACCCGGCGCCAACCGTTCTGATCTGATTTTGATCCTCAATCCTTTTTAGGGCTTTGAACATGATACCAAGCTTGTACAAAAGGTCCCGTGAGCTTCCTGTCAGGTCACCATGCTCTTGACTTTGCCTTGTAAGATCACGAGTTCTCAGATGATTGATCATACGCCTTATACTAGAACATGTGAGTGCTATGCTTCATTTTTATATGCAAAATGCTTAAGGACATGACATGCTTATGATGATTATGATATGATTATGATGTTAAACAGAAGAGGAAAAATTTGGGGTGTTACACACCCCACTCATTTTTTTTTCAAAATACTTTCAAACAAGTAAACACTTTGTATACATTCATACGAGAATCATTAAAAAGTTAAATATTTATGAAATGTTTTAATCACACACTACACTTTAACAAACAAAATAAATGAAGTGAGCTAAGCAATTAAGAGCTCATGGATAACTATGGATACAAAGGGTGCTAACACCTTCCCTTTGTATAACTTACCCCCCGAACTCAAAATCTTTTAAAGGTCTTTCCCATTCTTTTACGCCATTCATAAATTGGATGAAATAAAAGTCAGTGGGAACTCTTGCTTAATGCAACATATTTTGCGGCAAATATTAAAAGTCAGTTCTCCCACCGTGTTACAGAACTTGTGACTCTGCTGGGGACACCAATTTTAAGAGGGGTTACCTTAGAGTATTAGTTCACTTTATAATTTGTTTGACTTGTATGCTTTATTTTTAAGTGTTTTGTCTTGGGGCTATTGTGAGAAAGATCATAACCCAGATCTAATGATACCTTAGGTAAGTGGAAATAGACCAAGGAAATTGTACCGCATATACTGCTATGGTTGATATGGTAGCTACAGTTAGTGTGACAATTAGGTCGGTACTGATATTCTTCAAGTCAGTTGAGGATAATATCAGGCTACCATATGGTGTCATTTACACTAACTAACCTTTAGAACCCTAATTGACCCATCTTGGCCCGTAGAAAGTAGTTAGATAGCCGGCTTTGGTGCAGTCTAAAGTTGGTTGATACTTGATGCTACGCTCATTGAGATTCTAATCTTGGGATGTTTTTGTTGGCGAGACAGTTTCCATACTAAACTATAGCCTTTGAGAAGAATCGGTGATATCGAGATTCCTTAGAACTCGATTACTATTGCTAGGACAGGTTGAACCAACTAAACTTCAGTGGAGAGCGTACTTACCTATGAACTTCATGCAATCCTTTAAACCTAAGTCTCTTATGTGACTTGTTTGTGTTTTCCATTTGCTTGCTTTAAACATAAACATAACATCATAACATCATTTTCACTAACCATTTCAAGGACCAAAGGATTTATCTTTTTTCTTTGTTGCAGGTTATATCTTCCGTTCACAGAAACACTATTCGAATCAACTTTGTAAGGATACCTTCCAAGATTAAGGAACTAGTCTCAAACGTTCCTAAGAACTCTCAATTCATAAAAAGGCATGGTTGTTTGCTTGGTTTGGTTACTTCAGGGTTTAATGAAGACATGATGAGTGTTTTGTTCCAATTCTTTGAACTTAAAAATCACTGTTTCAAATTTTCCGAGTATCAGTTGGTGCCCACAATGGAAGAATTCTCCAAACTACTTGGTGTACCAATTCTTGATCAAAACCCTTTCACTGGTCTAGAGAAGGAGCCTAAACCTGAAATTATTGCAGTAGCTTTGCATCTGAAAAAGTCAGATATTGTATTGGAAATAAGAAGTGGAGTTAAAGGTCTTCTTGCTAAAGTATTGATAGAGAAAACTCAGGTGTTCTTAGATGCTATGAGTTACTATGATTTTGAAGAGGTCTTGGCCTTGTTGATTTATGCTTTGGTGTTGTTCCCTAATTTGGACCAATTCATAGATATGCACGCAATTAACATATTTCTAACTCGTAATCATGTGCCTACCTTGCTTGGAGATATTTTGCATTCTCTTTATACTCGTACTATGAAGGTGCGAGGGACTCTAATGTGTTGCATACCTCTACTATCAAGGTGGTTTATTTCACACCTTCCTTGATCTGTGATGAAGAATGAACATGGTTTGAGGTGGTCTAGAAGGATAATGTCACTCTCTCATTCAGATATCCATTGGTGTTCCCGATCCATGGAAAATATCACTATCATTGACCGATGTGGGGAGTTCCCTAATGTGACACTCCTTGGCATAAGGGGAGGCATTACTTATAATCCTTCTTTAGCACTACGTCAATTTGGTTATGCTCAGAGTAATGGTCCTCATGATATGATTATTCAAGGTATTGTGTTCAATTATGACAACGATCCTCAAGGTTACCGTTAAAGGTTTATACATGTTTGAGGCATGGTGAATAGGATTAAAAGCAACACTCGGGAACCAAAATACTCCATCCCTATGGAACCTTACCTCATATGGGTATGGTCTCATGCTCAAACCCTTATGATTCCATATACTGCTATTCTACCGGTGATCGTTGAGCCTATTGTTGAAGGAGATGTTCCTTACATCATTCTTCATCCAGACATGCCCACTGATCTAGAAGAGCTACAAAAATCTTGGATCCAACTGAAAGAGGAAAGAGATACCTTTGAGGCTCAGTTCTATGCAGCAAGGATAAAAATTGTTGGAGCTGACAAGGCAACTTCATGAAGTGCGGAACCTCAATACATATTTCAACACAAAGAGGAAACATCCATGAGAGACTTGAGTCTCAAATGTTCTTATTTTTCTTTATACTTTTCTTATTTTTCCTTCAATGTAAGCCCAAGGGGAAGTTATATTTGGAACTTACTAATAAAAGTTTTGTTTCTATTTTTCTTTAACAAATTTAAATCCTACGAGGTCCTTGAAAACATTACATATGCATTTACATGCTCTACCATTGCATAACAGGTTTCCACAACAGATTTCTTATCTTCTCACTGTTTATTTCAATTGAAATGGCTCTCGAACAAACTATCAAAGATCTCCAGACCCAGAATACCCAATTCAAAGAGATGATCCTGAACTTGTCCAAGGGACATGAAGAATTGAAAGCACTCCTGACCAAAAAGAAGAAGAAAACAAGAAAACCAGTTGGCTTCATCAACATGGGTAGGAGATTCAGAGGTCAAATAAAGACAGACGATGAGGTCGAAAATCATGGAGACAAAGATTATGTGAAAGAAGAAGGCAGTCTACATGGTACAACTGGGAATTATAATCAAGAGGAGAATTATTACTATGATTCAACTGGTAATGAGAAATACAAGTTACTAGAAGACCATGTGAATGCCATGGAGTTGCAGAAAACATCTGGTCTAGATTTCAAAGATTTAAGTTTGATTTATGGAGTTGTCATTCCTCTTGGGTCCAAAGTTCCTACTTTTATGGTATATGATGGTGTTTCGTGTCCGAAGTTACATTTGAGGTCTTATGTCCCAAGGATCCAGCCACATACTGCTGATAAAAAATTGTGGATTCATTTCTTCCAAGAAATTGTATCTGGAGCTCAACTAGAATAGTACTACCAACTTGAGAGTACCAACATTCTTGCTTTGAATGATCTTGTTGAAGCCTTCTACAAGCAATATCAATATAACTCTGATTTAGCACCGACTCGTATATAAATCCAAAGCATGTCCATGGGCTCAATTGAAAGTTTAAAAGAGTACGCTCAGAAATGGAGAGATATTGCAAGCAATGTTCAACCTCCTTTAACTGACAGAGAGTTGGTTGACATGTTCATGAGTACTCTAGCTGGTCCTTTTTATAGTCATCTAATTGGAAGCTCGTTATCTGGTTTCACCGAGCTAATAATGACTGGTGAACGTGTTGAAAGTGGAATATGAAATGGTAAAATACCAGTGACTACCTCTTTAAGTACCACCAAGAAGCCACCTAGTGGGAAAAATGAATCCAATGTTGTGTATGGCCAACAAGGTCGTAATAAGAACAACCGTAACCAATCTGTAGGAGCGGTTCTGATCTCTAATCCTGCACCTGCTCCATAAAATCAACAATAGAATAATCAACGTAAGCAGGACACACCTAGGAGAAAATTTACAAAAATTAATATATCATTGGCTCAGGCGATGCAACACATGTTGAAAGGGGAGTTGATTACCTTGAAAGAGCCTCCTTAGAATCCCAATACTTCCTCTCCTCGCTATAATCCCAATGCAAGGTATACATATCACTCCAACTGTCCTGGAGATGATACTAATAATTGTTGCGCATTGAAGAATAAAATTCAAGATATGATTGATGCTGGGGAAATTGAGTTTGATCCTCCTGAGACTCCAAATGTGATTACCATTCCTATGCCCAATCATGAAAAGACTGTTAATGTTGTTGATGATGGTTCTTATGTTTCTACTATGGTTGATTTGACTACTCTGTCAATTGTTAAAAAGAAGTTGTTGCAAGCCGGTTTATTTCTGGGCTGCAATGAAGAGTGTTATTATTGTGCATATCAATCCAATGGTTGTTGGAAGTTGAAAGAAGGTATTCAATATTTGATGGACAATCGTACTATACTGTTTGAGAAGAGTCCTTCTATGGAAGGTTTATGTGAAAGTGTTTCCCAAGCTATGAAGCTTGAGGACATGTCTATGGTTACTAAAACTCCCGTAAGAATCACCTCTAAGGGTCTTGTGAAGATTACTACTGAGCCAAAAGTGGCTCCCCTGATTATTACTACTCCTGGTCCAATCTCATATTCTTCTGACAAGGCCATCCCTTGGAATTATGGCGTTGATGTTTATGTCCATGGTGTCAAGCAAGAGCATTTAACTGATAGACCTATTGAAGATATTAATACCGACGTCGACAATATCGTTGGAACTAGTAAAATTACTCGAAGTGGAAAGATTTTCTCTCTAGAAGACACTTCAAAGAGTGTTGCTACTCCAGTTCATATTTCTAACTCTGAGCCAGGTACTAAAGCTCGAGGAAAAGGACCAGTGATTGAGCCTATTCAGGTTGAGACACCAGTTACTGAAGATCTCTCTAAGCATATGGAAGAAGTTCTAAAGATCATCCACAAGAGTGATTACAATATTGTTGAACAGTTGGGACACACTCCCTCCAAGATCTCTATGTTATCTCTGTTGTTATGCTTTGAGGCCCATGTTAAGGCTTTGGTGAAATTATAGAAATCTGTGCACGTACCGCACAAAATCTCTGTGGATCAATTTGAAAATTGTGTTGCCAATTTGACGACTGACAATGGCTTAGGTTTTTTTGATGCTGATCTAACTCCCGCTAGAAGAAACCACAACAAAGCTCTGCACGTCTCTATTGAGTGATGGGGCATTACTCTATCTCGTGTGTTGGTGGATAATGGTTCCTCATTAACTGTGTTATCGAAAGCCGTTCTTGACAAGCTTAACTATGAAGATGGTGTGCCAAGACCTAATAATATGGTGGTGAGATCTTTTGATGGTTCAAAAATAACAGTGTATAGAGAAATTGATCTTCCAATCAAAATAGGTTCTCAAGTCTTTGACTCTACTCTCTATGTGATGGATATTTGTCCTGCCTATTCCTGTTTGCTTAGATTCCCTTGGATACATGGGGCAGGTGTTGTAACCTCTACCTTACACCAGAAGCTAAAATATCCAGTGAAGAGCAAGATTATCACCGTCTATGGTGAAAAAGAGTACATGGTCAGTCGTGTGAGTACTTTCAAGTATGTTGAGATGGATGGTGAATTCATTGAGACTTCATGTCATACATTTGAAGTGGTTCCTCAGACCTTTCCTACTACTAAGTCGATTCCTATTGTTTCTAGAGCATCTCATGCAATGGCCTCTATGAAAGATGCTAAAGCTGTGATTGAACAAGAGGCTTAGAAGGTTTTCCGTCGTGCTGGTGCTATTTGTATCACCAACAAAGAAGTTCAGAAAGTCAAGTCAATGATGTGGAAAACTCTGATGAAGACAACAACATAGACAGTTGGATCTTTCCTACCAGTGGTAGTGGGCTCAAAAATTGGAAGACTGAAGACATTATTCATATCTCCTTTAGTCAGGAGTAAATGTTATTTTTTGTTTTTCTTATTTTGGTTTTGTAATTTGAATAATTAAAACTTTTAAGCCTTTTTCCTGGAGGGGCACAATGGTATGCTTGTTAGGGATGCCATTTCATTTGCATATTTTAACTCCCCAAAATTTTCCCTCTCATTTTCATGGCATTTAGCACGTCGCATTGCATATCCGCCCATACATTGCATAATAAATAATAAAAAAAATAAAATAATTAATGCAAAATTGGTTAGCGTGCAAGGTGTAATACCTCAAAAGTTTCCCTCTCATCTCCTCAACAATTTGCATAGCATTTAGCATAAATAATTTCATGAAATAGTCAAAAACATTTCATCATGTGTATCATAGCTAAGGCATAGGTATGTGATCTTTGATTGGAGCAATTGAAGGCTATATAAAGGAAACCAAAGGGCCACAAAGCTTCTCAACCTTGTGCAAAGGGTTCATAATATCCCGCAAGTCCTCACTTGAAGCCACAAGTCATGAAAAGATTTGAATTGATCAAAGGAGGCAAGCAGTACAACATCTCCTAATGAAAGGGGCCAAATTAGGGTTTCATTTATACTGGGCTTCTTAATAAAATTTTGATTCAAAGTGGATCCCATTGTCTTATATATGATGTCAAGTTTCTCAGGTTCAAATTTCATCCATAGAAACATTTTGGAAGTGGTTCAATTGGCGAGATGACTAAAAATCAGAGATTTGGGGAAAAGTCAACCATGCTGAGGAAAAAGTCAACTCCTGACTTTTTTAGATCAAAATCATGAAATTAGGGTTACAAGGATCCTATGGTTCAAATTTGATCAAGAAATGATGGAAGAATCAAGAGATATCTAGAAAACCAAAACTTACCATTTTTGGAAAATTAGGGTTTCCAAAAATGGTAAGTTTTGGCCATTTTTGCAGCATCTTCAAGAGAGGCCTTCTCCCAAAATATGAGGGCTATCAAAATTCTACCTTGAGCCAATTAAAAAGGGTATCTTAAGCTTTAAATCCATAGGTGGAACTCATTCATAGCATCAAAATTAAGTGAGATATGTTCATTCAAAGTTGGTGCAAATCAAGGCAAACTAGGGCAAAACCAAAGAAGGCCTTTCCTCTTGCGCGCGTGCCAGGAAAGGCATTCCATCAAGTAGGTGGTGGGTCGCAATGAAATTCATTTTTCTCCATGTTAGAGGCCTCAAATGAAATTTCTTTGAACTACAAAGTTGTTCATTTCCATGTTTCCAACAACTTTGATGTTCAAAGATTTTTCATTTGGTCAATGGTTTGAAAGCTATGGAGGGGAAAAATGTGTGCTTCACAACTGATCATGTGTATGCATCCACGGCACAAGGCAAGGCAAATCGTTCAAGCCCATTGTGCAGCCTCATGATGTGTTTTCAATGGTCATTTTGAGTGGCTTAGAAGCTTTGTTTTCACTTGTCATCAACACCAAACATGCAATATGAAGTTTCCTCTTCAAATTGATCACAAGAACTTCATCATTTAGTGCCTTGTCTCTGAAGCAATCATCAATGGAAGATTATCACATAAAACTTGCTTGCTTGTTGCATAAGGCATTGTATTGTGAAGATGTTTCTAAGTTCAGTCAGCACATACTTACTAGTTAACATAGTGGTATCATATGGAATTGCATTCAAGCAATTTCAAGGGATCATATGGTTGTAGGATCAGGATAGCTATCACGAGCTTCATGAAAATCAAGTCAAGGATGCATCTTCAAGCATTGAACTCAAGCTGTGTTGGTTTTCTTTATCATAAGTCAATGAGCTTGCCTCACCATAATTATCATGAACATCACTACATGAGATCTAGCTCGAGCAAAATAGATTAGTTGCACCATTTTCAACTTATTTCAATTCATTTCAATTAATCACAACAAACTTGACTCAACCCTAACTAATTTGACTCAGTTAACCTAAGATCTAACTGTTAACTACACTGAGCTTAGATGCTTACTCATGCTATATAACGAATCAACCCCAGTTGAACCACACACTTCATCTTTTTGCTCTGAAAATCACACATTGCACTCACCAATTCTCTCTGAATTTCTTTTGCATTTTGCTTCCAAGAAGCTTCAACTGCCATTGCCATAACTCGTTCTTCTTCAGATCATCATCATCATCATCTTCTGATCATCATCCATGGACTGATTCATCAAAGATCTCCAAGAACAAGCTAGGATTTCACTTCTATAATCTCTGCATTTTGTTGGATTTCTCATTGAGCTTCATCAATTGCACTGCAGGCATCTTCAATCCATCCTCACCTTCATCTTATGATCATTTTTCATGGATTAGTCAAGTGGAAACTCCAAGAACAAGCATGACTGCATTCTTGCATAGTCTACACTTTGACAAGAATAAAGTGATTCAGAGTGTTTATTTCACTCTTTGAGGATCAAGAGCAACAACAAGAGGCATTGAAATCTCTCCTCTGGTTTTCGTCAACATTGAATACACTGCATTTCCAGGTTTTACACTGAATTTTCCTTGCACGATTTTGTCAATTTTATGCTTGTTTCATGTTGATTGGAAGCTTATTAGAAGCATTGTTCCTCTGGCTAGTTGATAGGCCTCTTAGAGGCATAGTTGCAGTTCTCAGGTTGAAATGTGTTGCCTTCGATCCAACTTATTCTTGCACGAAAAATGAAATTTAAAACCAGATTAGTGATGTATGAAGCATAAAGAATTGAATGATGGTCCTGTTTTTCATTTTAGTTGTGTTTGGAGAAAGCCCTAGGTCAGGGGTGACCAGAGAAGATGATCGGAGGTCACTTCTGGTCACCTGAACAGTGCCCTAAAACTAACTGTGAGAATATGTCCTAGCCCTTAGATCATGTGTATCCAACGCCCACGAGCTAGCCAACGAATTAATGAATCACCTCCCCAGCACGTGACTAATTTTGTGAAGGAGTTTTCAGCCTGTTCTTAGTACCCCCCTGCGTGTGTTTCAAGGCCCAGTGTAGTTATTTTTGTTGCTTTTGACACCTCCCAGGCCCAATGCACAACTCAGTCCATTTCATTTTATTTGCTTTTTTCATCTTTTTAATTCCTTTTTGTTTTTGCTTATTAAAAATACTTAAACTCCACAAAAAATCCTGAATTAATTCATGAGATATTCTTGCATTTTTCTCTAACTTTCCATTGTTTTTGTTCATATTTTTCTTTTATATTTTAGTCAGAATTAATTTCTCAAATGAATTAATTTCTATTTTCTCATTTTTTGACCAACCTTCTTGTCCATTTTATTTCTCCCAAACCACAAAACACAAATTGCCCATTCTATTTGCATTAATCAGTAGATTCATCAAAGTTCCTCACCATATTTTTGTTTTGATTTTGAGGTAACCTTAAGCCATGTTTTGAACCCTTGCTTTCACACACATGTTCATAAACCCTAATCCACTTCCATACACCATTTGAACCCTCAAAAATGGTAATTTTGTGAGATTTTTTGTATGCAATTCAGTCTCTGGATTTTTTATTCAAGTGTCAATTTTCATGATTTTTCATGACATTTAGTATTTTTTCAATTTACTTGAGTCATAAGTCATATTTTTGTTCATTTACTTCACATCCTTTAGTCCCATTAGTGTAAATCCTTCATGCCATTACTTTGAGGTCCTAATCTTGAGTCTTTTAGATCATTTAGGATGTATATAAGAGTTTAGTACACCCTAGGGTCTTCACCTTTAATTTTTAGGCTTGCCTTGAGTCCTAAGTCATACACGTCTCATTTTAACCTAATCTCACTCCTCTTTCCATCTTAAACACTTCAAATTCCTTTTGCACATGAATTAAATTCATCTTATCTTTGTTTTGAGTCTTGTAAATGTTTTGTGATCATCCATATATGTTCATCTTATTTTAGAACCTTTTTGCTTCTTTTTTAACTTCATTTGTCACTTAAAGGACCTTAGAAGCCCTAATTTGAACACCTAGCCTTAGGATGCTTATTAACCCATCATTTGTGAGTATTTTCCAAGTATAATTTCCATTGTATTTTATTGTCAAGCCCCTGGTTTTTGTATGGGGAGGTCAAGTCCCTTTGGGTATTTTTTTATTTTTTTTCTAAGTCACTTTGTTGCATCTTTAGAATTATTCTTCCATATGCATTCTCCCACCTTTCAATTTCACATTTGAATACCTTTAACTTGAATCTCTTCTTTCCTATTTGATCTATTCATTCCCTTCACTTCCATATAGTGTTAAGTTCTGGATTTTTCATTTTCCTTTGAGCTTAGGAGATTTTAGTTTAATAAACACTTATGTTAGCTTTCTAACTTCATCCTTAGGGTTTAGTAGTACTTTAGGGCATAGTTTGACTTTGATCCTATAAATCCCTTTAGATGATTTTGAATTGATTTAGCTACTGACTTTGTAAGTGTGTTATCTTATAAGATTCCTTAGACCTAGGTATTAACCTTAGGAGTTCACTAACATCCTTCCTTAGCTAGTGAGAGTTGTTTGTGAAGTTTGACATGTCATAATTGTTCATATTACTTCATCGTGCTAACATTAGTTTTGTAGGGAGGGAAGATGAGGTAATCACTTAATTCCTTATCTCTTATGCATTTAATTGTCTTTATCTTAGCACTTGGTGCTTTGTTCATAGATTTCCCTTTTGTTCTTTAGATTAAACTTAACTTCCTTAGGAAGTAAGTTAAATTCTAACTTGCTTTTCTTTTCCTTAGGTTAGAATAGCTCATTAACCTTAGGACCACCTTTGGTACATAATAAGATAACTTAGGATTGTGTCTTAGTCCCCTATTAGCTTTGACCTTTGCCTTTTGAGTCTTTCTCTTCTCATCTTCAAATGAAATAAAAAACACTTTATAAAGACATGAATGAATCTCTTGTGTATAGCCTTATTCCATGGGGCATTTACATTCATTCCATCTTGGAATAGTGTGAGCTTGTCTAGCATGATGTACAAGTCTGATCAAGAGGTTATTTCACAAAGAAAAATCTAAAAGACATTTCTTCAAAAGCTACAAAAACATGTAATAAGTTCAACAAGCTAGTGAACTTAGACCCCAATCCTTGGAAGCAAGCCTTGGATAAATTTTCCTTACTTGGTGTGCTTGTTCTTCTATTCTATCTTGGAATGTAGTAGCAAGTACACATTCCATGGAAAAGAGTCTAAATTCACTTCCTTGTGCCAAATTCATAAAAAAAACTCTTAAAAAGCAAACAACAAACAATAAGCGACTTTCCTACGGGAACATCTCTTTCTCATCTCATTCATTCTGAATGCAAACTCGCGACAACTTGTTTCGCATGCAAGACGGTAAACTCACTCGTACCAGATGAGCCTACAACACCTAAGCATAAACATACGCAGTTCTAGCCATAAAAAATACAAACAAATAGTTCCCGCCTGGTTAGGCGAACTACGTCGACTCTGATCCTCATTTTCTCGATGAGGTATGTAGGCAGTGGGGTAGGGCCCCTTCAAGCACATTCTTTATTTTCCCTACATTTCCCACTTTCTTTCCATTCTCTTTTCCAATTCCTTTTCTCATTTCAGTTCCAGTTCCAGTAGTAGTTCTTTTGTTCAACAACATTCTTATTTCTCACCATTTGAAGCAAACAAACAAGCGTGGATCCCGTCGAGTACGGCAGACGTTTTGGGGTGCTAATACCTTCCCAGGTAGTAACCGACTCCCGAACCCAGATCTTTGGTTTGCAGGACCTTCTCCTTTCCTTCTTCCTCAGGTTTGTGCAGCATTACCTTTCCCATTCCTTCGGGATAAAAATGTCTGACTGGCGACTCTACCTTTTCCGCGCCACTTTCGCGTTTGTACTAGGATGAAAATCCCAGGAGCGACACAAAGCATATGATCAGGTTTCACTCTGTGGAAAGATCAAATGTCAGAACCCAAGGTTGAATCTGGCTCAGAATGGACGGTGGAAATGCATTCTAAGAATTTCCCACCAAAAGGGTGGAGAATTCAAATTTTTCAACCGTTAACCGGTTAACGCCAGGGGTTAACCGATTAACGCATGCGTAATTTTGAAAAAATATTTCAAAATTCAGTTGGTGCTTCCCTCTTTCTTCCACTCTCCATTTTGTTTAATGTTTCTATCAAGTTCTAGCACTTTCCACCAAGTTCTAGACCCTTAACCACATTCCTATGGAATATTCCAAGGAATATTCTAAGAAATATTCCAAGGAATATTCTAGAAAATCTAACTAACTTTAATTAACTCCTAAGCTAGCTCCTAACCTCACTTTCCAAACCCAATGCCAAGCCTAATTCCTAACCCAAGCCTCATTCCAAGCCTAACCTCTATATAAGCTCACTTTACTCAAGACCTCACAACTGAAACTTCATTTTCACAATTTCATCTCATTTTTCATTTCAATTCTCTCACTTTTTCTCTCCATTTTTCCAAAATTCACCAAAGCTTCATCACCAAGATCTTTCAAGCTTTCACATCTAAACTCAAAAGATTGGAAGCTTAACTTTCATCATTTTCACCGATTTTGCGGATAATCGAAGATTCGACACGGTTACGGTGTTTATTTCACCATTCAGAAGTGTTTCAGATCAATTGCATTTATTTTGCACTCTCACGGATCGAAGCTTGAAGCCTCCGGTATTCTCTTCGTTTTTGCATCGATCGACTCGCAACAATCACCAAAGCAAGCCTCCGCTTTGTAGGTTGGTGGATCCAAAATTGTTTCTTAATTTAATTTATGTCTCTTAATCTCGCCGTAAGGCATTCTTCGATTGTTTGATTGCGTTTGTATTGCATTGTTCGTTTTGACCATTAGTAGCTAGAATTGTGGCTCGTTCTTAGTGCTAATAGGTATTAGAAGGCTATATTTAGGTAGCAATTTTGTGCTAGCATGTTCATGGATGTATTAGGAGCTTTAGGAAATAAGTCAGTAGTTAGAAGTGCTTTTTTTCCTCACTGTTTTTCAATTTTGGTTAAGTGTTAACCGGTTAACGCCCAGGGTTAACCGGTTAACAAATTGATTTTTTGCCCCTGGATTTTATTTTTTTAAGTTGTTAACCGGTTAACGCGCTGTGCTGATTGGCCATTTTGAATTGTTTCATTGCATAATTGTGCACCACTCATCCTTTTATCACCATAGCTTGATATATCTTGATTTTAGGAAATTTTTAGGAGTTGGTTTAGCACAAGTTCATGTAGTCTTGGTAGCTTTCGACATGTGTTTCTTTAGTTTCCGTTTTTGTGCATAAATGTTGCATATATGTTCATAGAATGTTGTGATCATAATTTGCATGACTTAACATCAATCATAACATCATTAATAAATGTGTATACTTCTGTTTTGCATCATATTTGATTTCCATTCACATTTTGGTTAAATCATATGCATATTGAAAATTGCATAATGTAAAAAATCACATAAATCATTTAGTTTGCATCCACTAATTGCATGATGATGTTAAATTTCATTGTTAATAATTCATTGCATGTCGCTCCATTAATTTGGCATAATCATTGCATTCCATTGTGTGCATTAAAATTCATGTTTTGTGCATTTAAAAATAATGGAAATCTGCCTTGTTTTCATAGCTGCATTTTGAAATAGGAGCTGTAAAAATATGTTGCATTCATTCTGTTTTGATCTTTCACACCTATTTTGCATGTTGTTTAGTAGCTGTAATAGGCTATTTGTATTTTGAATTGCATTTAGTAGCTTTTTATGCTATAGGAGCTGTAGTAGCTGCTGGATTTTTAGCTTTGCCTAGTTTTAGGGTCCTTAGACATAGGATTGAGTCTAGATTAGGTCCTAGATGCATTAGGAATTTTTTGGTACATGCTTACTTTCATTCTTTTTATTAAATTACTTTATCCTACCAAACTTTGTTTTGTAGGGAGGTAGAGGTAAGTTCACACAACTTCTTCCTTTTAATTTCGTTACACTTTCAAAGTATGTTTGCTTTAGCATTTTGTGCTTAGTTTTTACAACTTCATCCTAACCCCTTTAGAAACAACCTAGCTTCCTTTGGAAGTAAGCTAATTTCTAGTTCCTCCTCTTTTCCTTTTCCTCATTAGAATTAGAAAACCGCACTAACCTAGGTTCATCCATGCGTGACAACACTTAGGATTGTTAGTCCCCTTTAGACTTCTACCTTTGGTTCGTTCGTTTTTTCTTTCTCATCTCAAAGAAAACAATAAAAAGAACCTAATAAAGGTTCATTTTCTTGTACTCCACGAGACGTTGCCATGGGTTACTTATGCGTGTCCCATTTCAGGGCGGGGTGTAAGGAATCTACCACGATGAACAAGTCTTAGTATGAGAATGTTTCATAAGCAAATAAGCACAAAACTTCTCTTAAAGTACAATAAACAAAAACACTGCGTCTTCTCTTCTCATTTCCCACTCATTGTGGACGATCATGACTTGTCTCAACAGTTTGACACAATACGATAATGCCCTTGATTCAGCAAGTTGGTAACACCTGAGTGTCACTCCCTGGATTTCCATACTGGTACAAATGTTAAAGTGGTGCGGAAAAGGATAGAGTCTCCAGCCAGGCATTTTTATCCCGAAGGAACGAGAATGGTAATGTTTTACAAACCGAAGAAAAGAAGAGGAAGGACAAAGGTCCTGCGAACCAAAGAACTGGGTTCGGGAGTCGGTTACGACCTGGGAAAGTGTTAGCACCCCATAACATCCTCCGTATCCGACGGGATCCACGCTTGCAAAGAAACTTTTTCAAAGGGTGAAGAAACGAAAGTTGCTACAAAAGAAAAGGGACTGGATCTGGAGAAAAGAAAAGAAATGGGGAAAATGTAGGGAAAATAAAAGAGTGCTCGAACGGGACCTACCCTGCTTCCTACGTACCTCAACTGGACATGAGGATCAGAGACGACGTAGTTCCCCTAGCTAGGGATAGAAAGATTGCTTGTGCTTTGAAGCTTGAATTGCTTATGTCAAAGCTCAGGTGTTGCAGGCTCGGACGATGAGTGCATAACCGTTTTACAAAGTGACAAGTAGGAGCAAGTTCTTACGTTATGAGGGAAGGTGATGGGAAAAGAAGTTCCCGAAGGAGAGACGATTATTCTTTGTTTGTGTTTTTTAGGAGTTTTCTATGAGTGTGGCACAAGGAAGTGAAAGCAAATCCTTTTCTAAGGAATGTGTTCTTATTACCACAATCCTAGATAGAATGAGTAATAAGTTCACCAAGGATGAAGAAGACCCTCAAACTTGTTTCCAAAGATTAGGGTTTGAATTCACTAACTTGTTTGAAATTATTAAGTGTTTTGTGAATTAAAATGAAGAAATGTTTTTATGGTTTTCTTTGTTAAAATAATCTCATGATAGAACTTGTACATCATAGATAAACTTATGCCACCACCAAGATTGGGTGAATAAGAGCATCCATATAATAAGGTCATTACACAAGAGACTACATCAACCTTTATTAAAGTGTTTTTTGTTTTTGTATGAAGATGAGAAGAGAAGAACCAAGAAGGAGTAAAGGTAAAACAACTATGGGGAAAGACTAATACTAGTGTTATCATGCAAAGATGGACCTAGGTTAGTGTGGCTTCAACTATCCTAAAGAAGAAGAGGAAAGAAAAGGAAAGAAAAAGAAGAAAGAAAGAAAGGTAAGAAAGTATAAAATCAACTTACTTCTCCTAAAGAAGTTAAGTTGTTCTCTAAGGGGGAGGAAGATAAGTTGAACATTGATGGTAAAATCACATCTCAATCACAAAATTGAAATCAATAAATGAGAGGAGGAATGAGTGGGAGATGTGGAGTTCTCATCCACACCTCTCACTTACCCAAGCCCTTGAAAATGTTAGAAGAATTCACAAATGGCAAGCAAAAACCAAATGAGATCAAATGAAGTAAGAATGAGCAAAGCAACAATGCAAGTCATCCCAAACAGAACTTGAACATCATATTGAAGCACAAAGATCACTCACAAAGCATCATGCAAAGATGAAAGCAAGAAGTCATAAGTCACTAGCAAAGAAGTGTAGAAGAAATATGATGAAGATATGAGGTTAAGATGAGCAAACAAGTAAAGCATCAACAAGTAAACTCAAATTCGGAATCCTAATATGGTAAAGAAGTTCCTAATAAGAAGTTAGAAACATCACTTGAGGCATAACATCACATATGAAATCAAATAGGGGAAGCATGGTGAGGTTAGAAGTGTGTGGAAGCATACTTGTGCAAGTGAAACTTAAAGGGCAAGTATCATAAAACAAGCCAAGATGAAACTTATAAACAAAGACCAGAGACATGTTAACATGTTAAGAAACCCTAAAACAAACCCTAAGAGTTGGAACATGTTCCCTCCTTCCCTAACAAGGAATCATTGGTCATGTAAACATCAAACTAGGTCATGTTAATCACAAAATTCAAACAAAATGGAAAACAAGGCTAAAATTCCACAATTAATCATAAAGACACTCTAAAAGTGTGAGAACAACATACTAAATCCACACAACAAAAATCAGAAGAAAACTTGCTCAAACAATGGCTCAAAGATCAATTAGGGTTTCACCTACATCCTCACAAAGCAACTCCTCAAAATATATCCAAACAAATCCTAAAAATTATGATAAAAATCTCTAACATGCTTCAAACAATCAAGAATCTATACAAAAAAAAAACAAGTTCATATCTCTTTTCAAACTCCAAATAAAAATTAAACAAGGCAAGGTGTGCAAAGGGAGAAATAAAATAAAGGAAAATAAAAGGACAATTAACTCAGGTTATGAAATTAAAAGAAAAATGGAAAAGAAAAATATACAAAAAAATGAAAACTCGAAAATGTGCTCATTAAATTTTTTAGGATTATTTGGTGTCTTTTACTATTTTACAAAATAAAATTTGAAACAATTAATAAAAAGAAAATAAAAATTGAAATAAACACAAAATGGTGCAAGAAGTGGACCAAAATTGTTCATATCCCAACAGGGAAAAAGGGAGGGGGCGTAGAAAGCAAATAAAGCCCAATACCACACCCAGCGCAATCAACACTTTCTATGCACCCTAGACAAAAGTCAACAACACTCTGAACCATAGGATTGATCACACGCTCCCAAAGGAAGTCAACTGAATCATTAGGTCAACACATCAAAGAACACAAACACACACGCATGATAACAACTGTAGGATGGCAAACATGTGAGACACATATGAAATAAAAAACCCATGTGCCAGGCACATGCATTTTTAATGCGTTGGCATGAATCCAGTCGTCCAATTCAAATAATGTAAGGCTGAGATTTCATCTTCTTCGTTCACTTCCCTCTCACCTGCGTTCATCAAGATTTCAAGAATTCGGTGACCGGATCTAGGGCTCCGTCACCTGAAAATTCATAGCATGAGCAAACATTCATAGTGTTAAATGAAAACTTCCAGATACAGTCATTTTAACATGGTGAACAAGAATATGAGGTCAAAAATCACAAACAACAAGCATTATTCACAGATCGAAGCAAATAAAAGTTGACATCAAAACTTTAAATAAACCATACATTGATGATTCTTAAGCATTTTGAAAACCATACATATCAGGATGATCAATGCAATATGTAGATCAATAAGCACACAAAAAATTCCAGATCTAGATCTATAAATTGAGATGTCACCTGAAGCTTGCAGAACTCGAAATAGGTCAAGAATGCTTTCCAACAGTTGTAGATCAACTTGCTTTAACCTCTTCTAACAAAATAAATGCAAGATAGAACTTGAAAAAGCCTGGATCTTGAGATTCAAATGTTTTTGCTTTTGAACTACACTTGAAGGAAACCTTGCTTTCAGGCCAAACAATTGGTGGATTTGTGATCCTTACACTCTAAAGATGAAGAATATATGAAAAATTGAAGCAATGTGTGAAGGAGAAATGGAATTAGAAGAAAAATGCAATGAGAGAAAAAAGTTTGAATCTGAGAATTGAGGATGCATGAGGCTGAATCAAAGGGTTTGTTGGCTTATATATCACGAGTGTTTGCACGTGTGTAGGGTTTTTGAAGTAATGGTTGCATGGAAAGGGTGACATAGTGTAAAATACAAAATATCATAATTATTATGATGTAATGAAATACTCATGCAAACCTCCAAACATGTGCACAATTAGATTCCTCTTGAACCCTTAATCACCCTTGGATCAATCTTGAGGCTTGGGTTGTCATGATTTTTGCATTGTGAGTGGTTTTGCAAAAATGCAACTTGTGTAATATCTTAATTTTAATCCACGGGTTCTTGAGATTCTTTGAGAAAACATGCTTGTTTTGGATTATGCTTGAGTGTAATGACCAAAATTGGTACACTAGATGCCTTAGAAGTGAGATATGAGTGTTTTTGCATTTGGTTCATTCTTGAAAATATGGTAAAACCCTAAAATTCAACCACCTTCAAATGACCATGATTTCCAAATCACAAAGGATATGATCAAGTTATTTGACTTTTTGGAAAGGGGAGAGGATGCTCTACAAGTTTCATGTTTGAGGAAAATCCATTTGGAGTCGTCTTGATCATGAAAGAATCATTTGAAAATTAGGGCAAAACCATCCAAAAATAGAAACTTTCATTATAAGTCACTTTCTAATTTTGGCAAGTTCCTTCCAAAATCTTGATTCTTAAAGGTTACCAAAGCCAATATTTTCCCTTAATAAGGCCCATTGACTTGAAAATTATGATTGGATGCCTTGAAAACCCAAGGTTGACTTTTTATTTGCTTAGTTGACCTCTTTCTTCATTTACAAGTAACTGATCAAATATCTGACTTCCTTAATGCGTTTTTGCATAAAACTTCATCCATAGGCCTTATACAACACATGAGAGTCTTTGACCACAATAATTTATCAAAGCTATGAGATTTCCCTGATCTGGAGCAAAACCCTAATTAGGGTTTGCTTGTGTAGGAAGATGTTGCAATGTTGATCTTTTGATGATACCTCACCCTTTTAGGACTTTGAGGGTGACCTTTGGATTGTATGAGATATGAGGAGACCTTGTGAACCTCTTGCAATGTCACTTGGCTCTTGGATTTACTTGGAGATCATGAATTTCCAGATGATTGATCATATGCCTTATGCTTGTGATCATGGATGCTTATGCTTCATTTTTCTATGCCCAAATGCTAGAATATGCCAACTACATGTCATGCCTATGATATGAAAAATGATATGAAAAAAAGAGAGGGCAGATTTTGGGGTGTTATAGCTTCCCCTATTCAAACATCTGTTAATCTGAAAAAGACGAGAGCAACGGTTGTCGGCCGTTCGAGATGAATTGTGGTTGAATACCCAAAAGACCTGAAAATTTGCACTCTGCTGGAGAAACAAAAGCACAGGGAGATAAACCCAACCAAGGAGAACAACTGCTTGAAACCCTGATGTGGTGAGAAGTAACTCAGTAACCAAGAAGAAATCATATATCTTGCGTAGATACATGACAAACTAAATAGACGAGCTCTCTTCAAACAACCTGTGCGTCATGTGAATAGTAACTAGGACAAATACCCTACTCAAATATCTTGCGTAGATATACGGTTTATGATAGACGAATATTCTTCGAATGACCTCTGTGTTAGGAAAACGGCGGTGCATTTAATTCTATGGAATATATATTGCACAATCAGGATAGACGAACCCTCTTCATATATCTTGCGTAGATATACTGTGCTAAGAACATACAAACCCTCTTCACATATCTTGCATAGATATATGCCGTTTTTAAGACAGACAAGCCTTCTTCAAATAACCTGTGTGTCAGGCAGATGGTGTTTATGCATATGTTCTACTAAACTGCAACATTTTGACGTTTAATCCCACCGTCAGGACATCAAACCTCTTCAACACGGACGAGTATTAGATGATCATCAAGGGAAAAAACAGACGAGTGCCCTAAGTTAATAACACAAACGAGTATCAGACGGTGATCTAAGAAACACAAATGAGTTCTCCAGGAAAGAATATAGACGAGTATCAGCCATTGATACAGATGAGTATCAGACAATGATACCGACGAGTATCATAAAAGTATATGAATCCAACACAGACGAGTGAATAATACAGACGAGTACCATAATGGTTATCAAATCAAAAACAGACGAGCGATTGAAAAATGATATAGACGAATATTAAAGCTATCAAACACAAACGAATTATGGGAAAATGATAGAGACAAGTATCAACAGGTATCAAACACAGACGAGTGTCAAAAGGTTGAGAAGTAAACATAGACGAGCAAGCGAAGCCAAAATATTAACACAGACGAGTGTTAAGAATGATGCAGGCGAGAATCAGGAAACTATCAAACGTAGATGAGTGTTCAAAAATGATATAGACGAGTATCAAAAGGTTATGATCCAAATAGAACGAGGCAGATAAAGCCAATAAACTAACTCAGAAGAGTGTTAAGAATGATGCGAACAAACATCAGAAAGCTATCAAACACAGACGAGTGAATGAAGAATAACACAAACGAGTGTTAAGAATGATACAGGCGAGCATCAACAAGATATCACGCACGTACGCGTGAATGAAATAAAGAAATAGCACAAACGAGTGCTAATAACGATACAAATGAGTATAAAAAAGGATGCTTGATTTGAGTGAAAACTCTGAACGATGAAATTCGGCTGAGGAACGACCTCCAAATATTCCAACAATACTTGATTCCGGATGAGGAATGCGAACACTGTTTGTTCACCCATCACATTGGCCAAATATAAATTGGTGATCTTACTGGGGAATATTTCAATTATGGGAAGACCATTCCGCCTAGGGAAGAGAACTGTTCAACTGATCTTGAAGTTTTGTTGGGAACGCTGCCTGCTCTGACTCAGCTGGGGAAGATTCCACTTTAACTCTGCTAAGGATGTTGGGTATCATTTTTCTCGGCTGGAGATAAGAATTGTATGGCCTCTCTGTTTGGGAAGGAACACTCTGCTTGGGAAATGTTGTCTGGTAACATCCCCTAACCGACTGGAAACCTGCAATAACAAAGTACACACATATGCCCCGGGGAATCACATGATATGAGTCAATCATCCCATGTCACTCGAAGCTCAAAGTGATTTTAAATGTTTCCTCTTCACATGTCATTTGTAAAGCCACCAAGTTTGAATGCAATGATCTTTTATCAAAAATTCAAGACTTTTTTGCAAACAAAGCAAATAAAAAACAAGAATAAAACTTTTGACTGAATATTCTTTTATTGATGAGCCTTTGAATAGGCAAAAATTTACATCAGGAAGCGATCACCTGGAAAGAGGTAATCATTGTAAATTGAGAAAAGAAACTATCCTAATGGAAATGTGCACGACATTCCAATGAGTTTCAATTCTGCTATGACCAATATGTCTTTGAAAGTTTCCGTTCCGGCTCTTGCTTTCTGAATAAGAAGATTGGGCTGATTCTTACCCTTCTGAGATTGCAAGGTTAATTGATACGATGATGTGGTACAGATTACCCAGATCGCAGTCATTCGCTTATTCCCTTATTTTGCATGGACCGTCCTTTTCGGGTTTTCAATCCACCGGGATACCTTTTGTTTGCCTGAGCTCTCCAATGCATATTTTCAACTCAATGGGTGTACAATTTTTTATTATATCCCTAACTTTTTCCTGAACGTTTTATTCTGTTTTTAGCTCGCCGGGATGCCCTTTTTTGCCTGGAATTTTATTTTGTTTTTTGTCCAGCGGGTCTTTTTATGCGAAGTATTTTTTAACTGTGTCTGAGTTAACATGGGACTGGAAATCTTCGCCATCTATAGTGGTGAGCATTAGTGCTCCACCAGAAAAAATATTCTTTATTATGAATGGGCCTTCATAATTTGGAGTCCACTTGCCCTTGTGATTTGAACCTGGAGGAATGATTCTCTTGAGCACAAGCTCACCAACTTGATATCCATCATTACTCGTAAAGAAGGAATCTCGACTTCAATTGGTAAGACTGCCTCCATACCATATGCTAGGGAAAAAGGAGTTGCCCTAGTAGACGTTCTAACTGACGTTCGGTACCCATGCAAAGCAAATGGTAACATCTCATGCCAATCTTTATAGGTGACGACCATTTTCTGCATAATCTTCTTGATATTCTTGTTTGCCGCCTCAACCAAGCCGTTCATCTTTGGCCGGTAAGGAAAAGAATTGTGATGTTGGATTTTGAAGTCCCGACACAACTCTGCCATCATTTTATTGTTTAGATTGGAACCATTATCAGTAATGATTCGCTCGAGAACTCCATATCTGCAGAAAATGTTTTTCTTCATAAATTTGGCCACCACTTGTCTGGTGACATTGGCATAAGACACTGCTTCGACCCATTTGGTGAAGTAATCGATTATAACCAATATGAAACGATGCAGTGTCTTATGGGTCGAAGCAATCGATTACTTCACCAAATGGGTCGAAGCAGTGTCTTATGCCAATGTCACCAGACAAGTGGTGGCCAGATTTATGAAGAAAGACATTTTCTGCAAATATGGAGTTCTCGAGCGAATCATTACTGATAATGGTTCCAATCTAAACAATAAAATGATGGCAGAGTTGTGCCTGGACTTCAAAATCCAACATCACAATTATTCTCCTTACCGGCCAAAGATGAATGGCTCGGTTGAGGTGGCAACAAGAATATCAAGAAGATTGTGCAGAAAATGGTCGTCACCTATAAAGATTGGCATGAGATGTTACCATTTTCTTTGCATGGGTATCGAACATCAGTCAGAACGTCTAATGGGGCAACTCCTTTTTCCCTAGCATATGGTATGGAGGCAGTTTTACCAGTTGAAGTCGAGATTCCTTTTCTACAAGTAATGATGGATGTCAAACTTGACGAGGCTGAGTGGGTGCGTGCCCGATATAACCAGTTTTGATTAATTGAGAAAAGAGATTAGCAGTTGTATATCATGGTCAGCTTTATCAGAGGAGGATAAAGCGGGCATTCGATCAGCGAGTACGTACTCGAGAGTATCAAGTTGGTGAGCTTATGCTCAAGAGAATCATTCCTCCATGTTCAGATTACAAGGGCAAGTGGACTCCGTATTATGAAGGCCCATTCATAGTAAATAAGGTTTTTTCTGGTGGAGCACTAATGCTCACCACTATGGATGGCGAAAATTTCCAGTCCCCTGTTAACTCAGACACAGTTAAAAAATACTTCGCATAAAAGACCCGCTGGACAAAGTTTCTCTTGTACAGAACGCCATCAGCATTTAAGAAGAAACTAGCATCAAATTGCCTTAAAGTCTTCTCTTCATTGGAAGATGCCCCAGTTGGATATTCTTTACTTTCCAAAAAGTGTTTTATGTCATAATACCATGGCTTATCATCAGATATTGCGTCAACAGAGAATACATAAGCAGGTATATCAAGCCTGGAGATGTCAATTTTGGGGACATAATTCCAACACATCACTTTGATAGACGAAGAGAGCCTAACTAATGCATCGGCAAACTGATTTTCATCACGTGGTATATACTGAAGCTTTACTGTTGTGTAGAACACCAACAGTCTTTTGGCATAATCCCTGTAAGGAATTAAATGATCTTTGTGTGTATACCACTTGCCAGTAACTTGATTAATCACGAGGGCTGAGTCTCAGAATATATCGAGGGTCTTAATCCTAAGATTAATAGCCTTCTTTATTCCCATTATACACGCCTCATATTCCACTTCATTGTTGGTGAAACCAAAAATAATTCTGGCGGCGAAGGGAAAATGAACACCTTCAGGAGTAATTAAAACAGCACCAACTCCGCGCCTATTGATATTGACAGCCCCATCAAACATCAATCTCCATTTGGATTCAGGGTCTGGCGCCTCTTTCGGAAGTGGTTCCTCGCAGTCTTTAGCTTTGAGGTACATGATGTCCTCATCCGGGAAGTCAAATTTCATGGGTTGATAATCATCCTCAAGCGGTTGCTATGAAAGATAGTTTGAGAGAACATTTCCTTTGATGGCTTTCTGCGAAGTGTATTAAATGTCGTACTCTGTCAGCACCATTTTCCATCGTGCAACCCTTCCAGTTAACGTTGGTTTCTCAAAAATGTATTTGACAGGATCCATCTTTGAAATTAATATGGTCGTGTGAATAAACATGTACTGACTCAGTCGGTGAGCAGCCCATGCCAAAGTGCAACAAGTTTTCTCGAGCAGTGCGTATCAGGATTCACAGTCGGTAAACTTTTTGCTAAGGTAGTATATTGCATGCTCTTTTCAACCAGGCTCGTCATGTTGGCCTAGAACACACCCCATTGATCCTTCTAGCATAGTCATTTACATGATGATGGGCCTCCCTGGAACCGGAGGCATCAGGATTGGAGGTTCTTGCAAGTATTCTTTAAACTTCCCAAAATCCCTTTGACAATCTTCGTTCCACCTAACCGTTTGCTCTTTTCTTAGCAGTTTAAATATTGGTTCACATGTAGCAGTGAGGTGAGACATGAGCCTTGATATGTAATTCTATCTACCCAGGAAGCCACACACTTCTTTTTATGTTTGCGGTGTAGGCATATCTTGTATTGCTTTGACTTTTGTAGGATCTACCTCAATCCCTCTCTGACTCACAATGAAACCCATTAGTTTCCCAGAACGCACCCCAAAGGTGCACTTGTTAGGATTTAACCTCAGACGATACTTTCTCGGTCATTCAAACAACTTTTTGAGGTTAACCAAATGCTCTTCTTCGTCTCGGGACTTGGCGATCATGTCGTCTATATAACATTCAATCTCTTTGTGGATCATATCATGAAACAAAGTCACCATTTCCCGCTGATAGGTTGCCCCGGCGTTCTTCAGACCAAAAGGCATGACCTTGTAGCAAAATGTACCGTAAGGGGTAATGAACGTTGTCTTATCCATGTCTTCCAGTGCCATTTTAATATGATTGTAACCAGAGAAGCCATCCATGAAGGAGAATACCAAGAACTCAGTCGTATTATCAACCAATACATCGATGTGAGGTAATGGGAAGTCATCTTTTGGGCTCGCTCTTTTTAAATCCTGGTAATCAACGCACATCCGGACCTTGCCGTCCTTCTTTGATACTGGTACAATATTAGCTACCCAGGGTGGGTAACTAGTTATAGCAAGGAAACGGGTGTCCCACTGCTTCTGGACCTCTTCTTTAATCTTCATTGCCATGTCAGGACTGATTCTTCTATGCTTTTGCTTAACAGGAAGGCAATCTTCCCTTAGTGGTAGTTTATGCATCACAATGTTTGTATCTAAACCTGACATATCTTGATATGACCAAACAAAGATGTCCACATATTCTCGAAGCATTCCAATTAACTCTTCTTTTACGCCGGCCTGCAAACTGGCCCCAATCTTAATTTCCTTCTTTACATCTTCCGTTCCGATGTTGACAACTTCAATCTCTTCTTGATGAGGCTGAATAACCCTTTCCTCTTGTCTCAATAACCTGGCCAATTCTTCAGGGAGTTCATAGTCTTCCTCAACCCCTTCATCAGCTTGGTATATTGGATTATCGAAATCATACTTGGTCATAGCAGAAGAGTTGTCAAAGAAATCTGAATGATTGTTCTGCACAAGTGATGTGCTTATTTCAGAATCTGTTTTTGTGACAAAACAAAACAAAACAAAAGAAAAACATTGCCTTTTTTTATCATTTTTGTTAAAAAAATTTAAAAAGAAAGAAAGGGAGCACAACTTGAATGGAAAATGTCATTTATTCATGCTTAAATAAATTGCTTAACATGCAAGGTGGCTCTACAATGGATCCATACACCTTGGGCATAGTGCAGGACTTAACATGCGTATGATAATGAGAAAACAAAGAAAATTACTATGGCAGGAATGTGACTTGGACGAAGTCTTCTACGAACTAGTTCTTTAGCTCTTCCCCTGGAACACACGGGCGTACCCAGTTGTCGAGATCATAATCACTATAAGCATCATCTTCAACAACACAGACTTGGTTTGGGTCAATTACTCCCCCACTTGAGAAATTGATTGCTCTGCTCTGGGATCCTGTTGCCTGCCCCGGGCAGTAGCCTATCCTAAACTTATCTTCTTTTTTATCCACCTGAACCAGCTTGCCCCAGCCTTGGGCATTTCTAGCTTCAACCAATTCCTTGGCATACTTGTAGGAAGATATAGAAGTTCCCACTCTCTCATTGGTCCTGGTTGCAGAATTAGGAGAAACACCATTGACATTCACAGTTTTAAAGGCTTGGCATAACGTTTCGTGGATCTCCCCATCCATTTCAACATATTTAAATGTAGACAAATGGATGACGAAGATATCATCTTAGCCACACACAATAACCACTTGAACATCAACAACATATTTCAACTTTTGATGCAAGGTTGAAGTTACTGCACATGCAGCATGGATCCACAACGTCCTAGAAGACAGCTATAAGCTGGCTGAATTACCATGACATAGAATGTGATCTTGAATACTTGTGATCCTATCTTCTCTAGCAACTCTACCTCACCAAATACTGATCTTCTAGAACCATCAAAGGCTCTCACCACTAGGTCACTTGGTCTCAGAATTAGTCCATCTATCTCCAACTTCATCAAAGTCTTCTTCAGAAGTACATTCAAAGAAGAACCAGTGGCAACCAGAACATGAGATAACACAACACCCTTGCATTCCATAGTGATATGCAAGGCCTTGTTATGATTTCTCCCTTCCGACGTCAAGTCTCTGTCTGTAAAACCCAGTCCATGGTTGGCATTGACATTTGCAATCACAGCTTCAAGTTGGTTTACAGTTATCTCTTGTGGAACATAAGCCATTTGCAGAACCTTCAACAATGCTACTCGGTGTGCTGGAGAGCACATAAGCAGAGACAATATCGAAATCTTTGACGATGTTTGATTCAACTATTCAACCACTTTGTAATTGATCTTCTTGATTATCCGCATGAATTCTTTGACCTCCTTCTCGAAGGTACTCTGATCTTTTGACGGAATCACCACTTCTTCTATAGCTACCTGTTTCCCCTTAGCCTGTGCTGCAGCTTCAGCCTCATTGTTTGTTCGGAGAGTTTGTGGAGCAAAGAGCCATCCACTCCTGGTGAACCCACCTACTCCTCCAACATTTACAACACTTGGATCAATAACAGTTGGAGACTTGTCCTCAACCTTCTGCCCATGTATATACACATATGATCCGTAGTGCCATGGAATCTCTCTTTCACTTTCAAAGGGTACAGGTCCAGGAATTGTGGTGGTTACATGACTTATCTTAACAGGCCTTGCCTTTTGTGGTATGTAGTTAGTAACTGGTGCTGGTTGATAAGGCATTTCCTCTGGAGTAAAATATATAGTGACAATGGACACATCGTCACTTTGATTGTTTACCTTATCAAACTGCAGTGAGCCTTCATCAATCAAAGCTTGGATACACATTTTCAGCTTATTACACCTGTTCTTAGAAATCTTACAATCTTCACAATCTTCTCTACATCCAGGAAACACTTAGCCTTTCAACAATCTCTCTTTTACAACAGACAAAGGAGTCTTAACTTCACTAACATTCATAATCAAATTCTGGACTCTTCCTTCTTCAATAGCATTAACCCTTGCCCCTCCATAATTGGGCATATGGTTGGTATTAAAATTTGGTGGTGGGGAGAAGTTAATAGATTTGGAGTCGATGAGATCTTGAACTTTGTTCTGCAACGCTCTACACTTTTCCGTTGAGTGCCCCGGGGAACCTGAATGGAAAGCACAACTAGCATTTTCATCATATCCTTGAGGGAGATCGCCTGCTGGTGGTGGAGCTAAATTCCTCAATTGCACCGTGTTCAAGTCTAACAATCTTTGTAGCAGCGCTGTGTAAGTCATGGGGATGGCTTCAATAACAAGACCAGTAGGACGAGGCTAGTGTTGTTTGTAAGGCCTTTGTTGATAGTTGTTATGTTGCTATTGTTGTGATTATGGAGCAGGTGATGTTGGAATAGTGATAACAGCCAGTTGTTCGTATTGATTTATGTGCATCTGACCCCTTCCTCTATCATATACGGAATTAGTCTCACCTTCCCTTCTTCTCTGGGGACCGGAAAAGGGCTTTCTCCACCAGTTGAACTACTTGCACCAGTATCTTGAATCTTCCCCATCTTTAACAAAGTTTCCACTCTTTCACCTACAATGACAAGATCAGTAAATTTGGTAGCTGAACAAGAAGCTAGACGATCATTAAACACCCCTTGTAGAGTACCCATGAACATATAAACCATTTCATTCTCTAGCAATGGAGGTTGCACTCTTGCAGCTAATTGCCGCCACCTTTGGGCGTACTCTTTGAAACTCTCCTTAGCATTCCGCGACATGCTCTGAAGCTGTGTATGGTTTGGAGTCATGTCCAGATTATACTGGTAATACTTGATAAAGGCTTCAGCCAATTATTTGCAGCTCCTGATGGAGGTCCTACTCAGCTTCATGTACCATTCTTGGGATGCCCCGACGAGTCTATCCTGAAAATAGTACATCCATAGCTTTTCATCATCGGTATGAGCAACAATTCTACCGACAAAAGATTGGAGATGGGTCTTTGGGCAAGAAGTACCATTGTACTTGTCAAAAGTGGGAGCTTTGAACTTGTGGGGAATTCTTACCCAAGGAACAAGACCCAAGTCAGTGATATCGAATCCCAAAGAGTTCTAGGATTGAATTGACCTAATTTGCTCAGCCATTTCCTCGAAACGGCGATTCACCTTAGCACCTTGTCCTTCCATATCTTCCATAATAGTAAACTAGTCATCCTGACCGTCCTTTTGAGGAATACGAACATGTTCTGGACCACCACCAGTATTAACAATAACCTCAGGTTGAGGGCCACCATTACCACCAAGAGTACAAGTGCCTCTAGGACCTCCACTGTTGTTGTCGTTGCCATCGTGATTTCTATCAATCATCTCTTGCAGACGCTCTTGGTTCTTATTGATGCCAGTTACTAGGGTCATGAACTGGTCCATTCAGTTACACAGTTCTTCCAGCTCAGTTTGCATTTGATCCATGATTCAGCCTCTATTATGTTTAGTTGGGTACCTGTGCTCCCTTCTTGCAGCAATAATGCCTGAAAATGGGAGGTGTTAGAAACCCGTGATTGTACCTGCAAAATAAGAAAGAGGATGATATGTATGCAATGCAATCTTTAGTGCTTTCATTGTCAGTCCCTTTTGCCCCAGTTCTGGTATCTGCCACCGGAATCCGAATAACCTTTGAGAAAAATCTTTTGAGATTACTCTCTTCAAAGTTTCTACACCTTTCCACAACCAGTTTCAAGGCACACAAGAATCAAGAATCTGAAACAACAGTTGCATAAAATAAATAACGCCCTAAAGCATAAGTAACATCCCGATAGGGTTACCAGTCTTACAAAAATGTAAAAATGCAGAAAAACAAACAAGATTCCTACAACAATCCTATAGGTAATCTGAAATATAATAAACTAAAACTCTAAACTATAAGAAGACTTTGATCCTCCTCCTAGCTCAGTCATAGCCCTTTTAACATAAGCTCTTCTCCTGAGACCTGCCATCTCATTGAGTGCTTCGTTCAGTCGTTGAGAAGTCTCTTGCTGACTTCTATAGGCTATCTCTAATTTCTCTTTCTGAGAAGTAATCTATAGCTGATACATCTCTTCTTTTTTCTTGTACTCTTCCTGGTCTTGATTTTTATGACCTTTCAACCAGGTGAGGGATTATTTGGCTTCTTTAAGAGTCTTCTTAGTCTTCTTGAACTCTTCTTCTCTCTTAGTATCCATCAGACATCTTCTCTGAAAGTAGGCTTCTCTTTCCGTGAACTCTTTCTCCTAGCATCCTGAGCTATTTGTATTTTATGTAGCTTCTCCTCTGAAACTGTCTTGGAGTGAGCCATCTGATGATACAAGCTAGTAATTTCTGTATTTTCAACCTTCAAATACCGCAACTGAGCTTCCGGCTTTTGGTAATCCTCCATGGGAACATTAGTATGTACAACAGCAATTTGGGGTGTCACGCCCTTTGGATAGAGTGAAGGCTCCACTGAGAACGACAATAGTGTAATCCCAACACGCTCCTTCAGCCAAACTGCAAAGGGATCATACATATTTGGGTACACCCTCCCAAATTCCTTCTTCCCATTTTACATATTTATATCCCAGGATTGATATGCTTAGGTGACCATATCCTTATTTCCTTCAATAGGAAGATATAATGATTCAACAATTTCATCTTCAGAGGGAGGATCTCTCAAGGGATACCCAAGCTGTCTTCTAGCCAATATTGGGTTGTAATTGATCAATCCTTTTCTTCCTAATAAAGGGACATTAGTAAAACCATCACACTTTATGATCATCTCTTTACCCAACACATCTCTGTCACAACCCCGAGCTATGTCTTCCGCCGTTAACCCCATCAACCTTCGGGACCACTTCCATTCACCTTTAAATTCTTTGAACAACCCTGATTTTGGCAATTTCCTAGAAAACCAATTAGCAAAAAGAGGTGAACAATAGTTGACAGACCCCCTCTTCTCTCATTCCTGTAGTGGACCCCATAATAAAAGTCACCCAGTAAAGTAGGAGCAGGGTTCCCTTTGAAGAAGATAGTTATTGCCTTCATGCTTACAATTCCTTGGTCACTTGGGAATGAACTAGTTTTGTATACCAATAAAGCCAACAGTACACTGAACTTTGCCCACTGACCTTTCTGAGCATAAGCTAAAGCTTATTGGACAAGCACATCACATGGCAATCCATTTTTCTTGGTTTTGTTCAGCCCATGTCTTACATGACTTTCTAGCAGATGGCACTTCCTAGAAATCTCTACCTCTTGGAAAACTCTCCCAGAATTATAGTAAGGTTATCCACCTCTGAAAGGAAGTTACAACATGCTAGAAATCTCTTCCAAAGTAGGAGCCAACACATAATCGGGAAACAAAAAGCAGCGCAACAGAGCATCATAGAATTGTAGCAAGGTATGGAGACTGTCCCTATGATCTTTTATTGGCTTGTCCATATACTAGAGAATATGTCCAAACCTAGCATTGACGTCACCCAAAATCTTGTCATTCATCAGATTTTTTAGCTTGTGTAGGTTCTTTACCTCTGGCTGTGGAAAGGTGTAATACACATTATTCTTCCAGGGAACCATGTTAACTTCTGCCATCTGAATGTGAACAACTAATGGATATCAGAACCGGGTATAAACAGAAATGCAACCTGAGAAATGAAAAACACAAAAGATGTTAATGATGTTATGGTATGATGCAAATGCAATGCAAGGAACATATGATCAATCTGGAACTGTCTAGAAACTGGATATCAGAGCCAAATGATCAGAAACCCCAAAATCCTCTGGATAAGAGCCCATATAGGAACTCAGATAGTCACAGATAAATCCAGATCAAGGACCAAATAAACTCAAGAATTCTGGGATCGAAGTAACCGTATCATAACACATAAGACTGCACTGGTAATGAGGGTATGTTGAGATCAAGGGTTTCTGCAAACCTGTAAACCCCTCCCATTCTCACGGGTGTACTCTGGGTCAAACATCACAGACTCTCAAAGTCGAACAACAATAATACATTCACCACTTCCGAGAAATGGTTCGTGACCAGATCAGGGAATCAGTTAAGCATTATGTACTACTCAGGTAGGTCTCAGCTGGAGTCCAGGAAAACAAGCATCCCTTATAAGTCCCCAACTTCAAGCGTTGAATCAAGAAACAACATTATATTCAGCTCGTAGGATATAGTACTATCGTCATACGACCAAATTCTTTGAATGAGTTCCTATAAGAGAACCAGGCCATCCTATGTGAGTTCCAAGTGGGCCCTTGAGTGTGAATGGGTTTGCCACAGAATGTGGTCTGCCACTGTCACCACTAGAGAGGGATGTTTCCACAAGGTTCTCAATGATTGATCCCCAACCGCACATAAATATCAAGGCCGTATAATGAAGTAGAGAAGACCCATATATCAAGACACTTCCAAGAAGTCACGAATCTGGGTGTGGACGCACTAATACCCCCATAACAAGATGCCATGGGGCCGAAGATTGCCCATGCTAATCCTAAGGTGCACTCAAGCCAGGTACTTGGCTTATCTCTTAGTAACAATATCACCCCAGTCCCACCAAACAGAAAAAACCAGTCCATACAGTCCAATATAATATATATGATGCATGAAAATAAATATTGAAAATAGTAAATAAAGCTGTAAATAAGACTGTAAATAAAACAATAAAATAAACAGGCAACAACAAACAATCAAACACAGTGAAATATTAACACGCAAGCGCTAGGAGAGACTCTCAAAGGGAACCAGAGATTCCGGGTTCGATCCCCTGCAAAGTCGCCAGTTGTCGCTCCCTAGATTTCCATCCTGGTAGAAACGCAAAAGTGGCACGGAAAACGGTAGAGTCGCCAACCAGGCATTTTTATCCCGAAGGAACGGGAATGGTAATGCTACATAAATTGAAGAAAAGAAGAGGAAGGACAAAGGTCATGCGGACCAAATAACTGGGTTCGGGAGTCGGTTATGACCTGGGAAGGTATTAGCACCCCAGATCGTCCTCCGTACACAACGGGATCCACGCTTGCAAAGAAACTGTTTCAAAGGGTGAAGAAGTGAAAGCTGCTTGTCGCTCCCCCGAAAAGACACCCAGGTCAGATAGGGTACAGACGCGAATGGTCGGCGAAATGAGGAATGAAGGTGAAGTGAATAGAGTCGCCAACTAGGCATTTTTATCCCGAAGGAAAGGTAATGCTGCATAAACCTAGAAAAAGATGGATACGACGGTTGCGAACCAGAGAAACTGAGAAAGGGGGTTGGTTACAACCTAGGAAGGTATTAGCACCCAGATTGTCCGTCGTACTCGACGGGATCCACGCTTGAAAGTTTGTGTTTAAAGGGGTAAGTGTATGTGCTATTTGTGTGCAAAAGCTGGAAAAGAATATACAAGTGTCAGTTCAAAGGAGAGTGAATTTCTCAGGAACTGAGGCTTTGGAAAGAATGCTGAAATAGGGGGGAGACACAGAAACTTTTGTTCGATAACTATTAAGTTATGTCTACGTATCCTCTCGTGCAATGAGGAAGTCAGAACATCGTAATTCGACTCAAAGAGACTGAAAGATAAATTGACTGTGAACTACTTGCTTGTATATGCTCAAGTGTATGACTTGTCTGGCTCAAGTGCTAACTGTCTTGCATTAGGCGGAAGAAGCAAGTTCTCGTTTATGAATGAAGGTGATAAGAAAAGAATCCCGAAGGAGACGATTATTGTTTGTTTTTGTGTTTTCAACCTTTTATTTCTTTTGGTGTTTTGCATAAGTTAATGAGCCTAAGCCTAAATCAAGGGCTTGTAAACTCATTATATCCTCCCTGATTAGGGATAATGAGAATACTTAAGTATGAGATAAGCATCCCAACTTAATTACCATGATGATGTAGGATTAAGATCATTAACCTACTTGTAATTATTTAGATGTTTTTGGGTTTTTGTTTAGTGTTAAGTAATGAGTTTAAGCCATAATCAAGGATTAGTGAACTCATTACACCATCCTAATAGAAGGATAATAGATGAGAACACTTAAGCTGAGGAAGATATCTCAACTTAATCCATGGTTAGGGATTAAACTCATGACAAAACAAGGCCTTTATTAAAGTGGATTTTAATTAATAGGTGAGATTAAGAAGTGGATTTTATGGTTTGTAAGACAACTTGAGGGGGACTTGTCCATTAAACATTAGGGTTAGTCCTTCTTAACCAATAAAGGAAGAATTAGAACCCTAATGTAAGGCCCAAGTTACAAGTTAATGTCTTAGTGATTATTAAGATGATTTGATTAAGAGGTTTAAACAAATTAAGGGTTTAACACTTAGGATTAAAGTTATACACTCCATCCTAAGAGAAGGATGCAGGCATAACCCTAATTCCAAAGTCTTAAAACCTTAAAGGTTTAGCCTCTAATGATGAGATGAGAAGAAAGACACAAAGAAGAATCAAAGGTAAAAGCTAAGGGGGACTAATCACAACCCTAATTATTGTCATGCTTGGATGTTCCTATGGTTTGTAAGACTTGAGAAGGATCTTCAATGAAGCCACCAATGGAAGAAGCAGATGAAAGGAGGAAGAAGCAGAAGAAGTAAGTTACTTACTTCATTGAAGAAGATAAGTAACTTAGAGAAAGAAAGTGAGAGATGAACATGAATGGGCAAGCCCACTCAAAGACAAATAATAATGCAGTAAAGATACACATGAAGAAGATGAAGATAAATGAGAAGTGAAGGCAAATTCACTTCTCAAATTAACTTACCACCTGAAAATGTTAGCATAAGATGCATAAGGAAATGAATGAAATGAAATGAAGCATATGCAATGACAAAGATCAAAACCATAAGCATAAACATGATGTAAATGATGCTATGACATGATGCAAAGGCATACAAAGTGCAATGAATGGTCATACAAAGATGAGATGCAAATGGATGCATGCTTTGAAGTTTGAAAGTTCATGAAAGTTAATGAAAGGAAATGAATGCAAGTCATGGAAAATGAATGAAGAAATGATCAAGCATGATTCTAACATGTCCTAAGATTCCTAAGATGACATATGAATGCATGAAATGTCATGGAAAGTTCATGTATGGATGCATATGCAAGATGAATGCAAATGAAGGTGCAAAATTAGGGTTACATGAAAGGATGAGATCAAAATGATCAAAACAAAAGCATATGTCATGATAAAAATTTGCAAATGAGCTCAAACAAACCCTAACCCCATATGACATCACAACCCAAAGGAGAAGGTCCAACTCTTAACCTAAAGAAAGTTATGATTTTCCTAAGTTTGCTAGGGTTTTAGGGTACTTCAAAAGGGAAAATGCAAATCAATTTGAAAATGCAAGATAAATTCATGACAAAAATATCCTAGAAACTACATGTTATATGGAAAACAATGCAAAAAGAATCATCATCAAATCCTTCATGGTTAGGCAGAAAAGATTTTTCAAAGTTAGGGTTCCAAAGGGGGGATTTTATGAACCCTAAATTCAAAGAAAATGTCAATGTATGTTCAAAACCAAAAAAAAATTGTATGAATGGTTTGACAATGTTTCTAAATGTCTTAAAATGCAATGTAAATTTTTTTGGTGATTTTTAGAAACCTAAATGGTATTTTAATTAATTAATTTCCATTAATTAATTAAAATAAACATTTAAATATTTTAAAAATTCTTTTTAAATGCAAAAAATAAAATAAAAATTGTTTTTGGATGAAGGAAAATAATTGAATCAGAAATGCAAAGTTAGAAAATATTTGGATGAGTTTTGATATTTTTAATAAAATGCACAATATAAATGAAAAGAAAAGAAAATAAATATGAATAAAAGAGAAAGTCAGCGCATCTGATGGCTGAGGTTTGAACTGGGAAAGGAGGGAAAGACTGGCGCCAAATACTATAGTTCAGATTCAAACTGGCTAAACTTAATTAATTAATTTAATTAAATGGAATTAGGGCTAAGTGAACTCATCCTGACCATCAAAAACACGCGTGAACCCCATATCCAACGCCCCACATTCAAAGTTCCTTAATTACACAGATTAAACCCTAATCAAGTTCAGGTGGCCGGAGAAGACCTTCGGTCGTCTTCTCCGGCGAGCTCCTCCCCTGAGCTTCTTCAAAACCCCACCCCAGACTCTCAAACTCTCTAGAAATGATAAACTCACTACCCTAAACAAGAATCTAACCCTAAAATTCATTTATCATGCATCAATAACACGAATCAAGCAAGAACAGAAAATTAGGTCAAACTTTCAGAAACACGATACAAGCTTAAAACTCAACCATTTTCAAAACCAACAAGTGCAGTGTGATCAGTGAAGCATGGGTAACATTTCTATAACATAAAAAACAAGTTCTGGAAAAATTGTTCTTAAGGTATACCTGAGATGAAGCTTTTCAGTTTGGCACCTTTTGGACCTCTCCTTGATGCTAAACCACCTCACTTGATCCCCTGATGATGTTGCAAGGCTTTGAATGAGTTTAGAATGGCTGGCTTGAGAGGATGAACTCTTGCTGCACCAGAATCGTGTTTTGTGTGGAGGGGCTTTGAGGCTTGTTTATGGTTGGGAAATGATCTATGGATGATGGTGAGTTGGTTTATGAAGTTTGTTTGAGGTTTGAGTGGCTGAGCAGAGAGAATCGAAAGCTTGAAGGTGGAGAGGATTTTTGTGAAACTTGGCTTATGAGAGTGTTCAGGCTTGTGTGTCCTGTGTTATGGCTTGCTTTTGGTACATATAACAAGTCTCTATTGGCCAGAGAGTGGGTGGTGGCCTGTGGTGATCGGTATGGGTTCACTTGCAAAAAGTCAACAACTTGTGTACCATAGACATGGGCTTGTGCAGAAGCTGTTTCATGGCATGTCTGGCCTCAGCATGAATCATGGAGGTCCATGGAATTGAAATTATGCAGCTGGATGTCTTGGAGGGAAAGGTTTCATAGGTTTTGCAAGACTTTGCATTTTTGCCCCCTTTGAATTATCTTGTGATGCAAGGCATGAAATGTTGTGATTCTTTGAGCAATTCTGATCACAATGCATTGTACTATGTTTTTATGATGCTTAGAGATGCATTAGAGGTCACAAAATGGCTTGGCATGTGAAATTGCAAAAATCCCTCTTTGGTATGAAAGTGAAAATTATAGGATATTTGCCAACTTTGAAAGATCATAACTTGAGTTCCATAATGAATTAGAACATGTTCTTGTACTTTTTTAAAAGGGAATGATCCAATCTACAACTTTCATGACCAACAATTTTTCATTTGAAGCATTTTTTATCAAGAAAGAGGAGGTTGAAGAACTTTCCCAAAATGGAAAGTTTCCATTACAAGTCATTTCCATTTTTGGCAACTTTTGGTTTAGCTCAAATTTCTTCAATTTTGTGAACTTCCAAACACTTCCATGATAAAATAAAGATCATATAACTTCAATTTGATGAAAATACCCCTTTGGTTCCATTGTTGGGGGCCTCAGATGCCATGATTTTGCTCTGACTTGCTCAAGAAGTTACCTAATGAACAAATGACTTCCACATTGAATTTCTTCATCAAACTTGGTACACGTGATCCTTATAACATCTTAAGAATATTAGAAACAAGAATGGCCCAAAAAATTGGAGTTAAGGCCTCTGAAACCAAAACCCTAATTTTGGTCTTCTGTGTAGTGAAAACCCTAGCTCTGCTTCCATGCTTTCCCAATTCTTGTGATTTCTTGACTTTCTTGAACTTTGAGGGATATAATATGATGATAGAACACACATGGACACTCTTGGAACACTTGGAGGCCTTTGGAGTGGCTCAGATGGATCCTTGGATTGCTCAGATCACAAACCCTATATGCAGATGAACTTGAACTATGCAGTGAGACAAAAATTCATTATGAGATGGTATGCTTATGTTTATGCAAGCATGAAAGATCACAAGCCATGGTGTGGAGTTAGTGAGGGAAAATTTGGGGTGTTTACACTGCTGCAAAAGAAAAGGGACTGGATCTGGAGAAAAGAAAAGAAAGGGGGAAAATGTAGGGAAAATAAAAGAGTGCTTGAACGGGCCCTACCCCACTTCCTACGTACCTCATCTGGACATGAGGATCAGAGACGAAGTAGTTCCCCTAACTAGGGGTGGAAAGATTGCCCGTGTTTTGAAGCTTGAACTACTTATGTCAATGCTCAGGTGTTGCAGCCTCAGACGACGAGTGCGTAACCATTTTGCAAAGTGACAAGTAGGAGCAAGTTCTTACGTTATGAGTGAAGGTGGTGAGAAAAGAAGTTCCCGAAGGAGAGACGATTATTCTTTGTTTATGTTTTTTAGGATTTTTTTATGAGTGCGGCACAAGGAAGTGAAAGAAAATCCTTTTCTAAGGAATGTGTTCTTATTACCACATTCCTAGATAGAATGAGTAATAAGTTCACCAAGGATGAAGACGACCCTCAAACTTGTTTCCAAAGATTAGGGTTTGAATTCACTAACTTGTTTGAAATTATTAAGTGTTTTGTGAATTAAAATGAAAAAATGTTTTTTATGGTTTTCTTTGTGAAAATAGTCTCATGATCGAACTTGTACATCATAGATAAACTTATGCCACCACCAAGATGGGGTGAATAAGAGCATCCATGGAATAAGGCCATTACACAAGATACTACCTCAACCTTTAATAAAGTGTTTTTAGTTTTTGTATGAAGATGAGAAGAGAAGAACCAACAAGGAGTAAAGGTAAAATAACTATGGGGAAAGACTAATCCTAATGTTATCATGCAAAGATGGACCTAGGTTAGTGTGGCTTCAACTATCATACAGAAGAAATGGAAAGAAAAGGAAAGAAAAAGAAGAAAGAAAGAAACGTAAAAAAGTAGAAAATTAACTTACTTCTCCTAAAGAAGTTAAGTTGTTCTCTAAGGGGGAGGAAGAGAAGTTGAACATTGATGGCAAAAGCACATCTAAATCACAAAATTGAAAGCAATAAATGAGAGGAGAAAAGAGTGGGAGATTAGGAGTTCTTATCCACACCTCTCACTTACCCAAGCCCCTGAAGAATTCACAAATGGCAAGTAAAAACCAAATGAGATCAAATGAAGTAAGAATGAGAAAAGCAACAACGCAAGTCATCCCAAACAGAACTTGAACATCATATTGAATCACAAAGATCACTCACAAAGCAACATGCAAATATGAAAGCAAGAAGTCATAAGTGACTAGCAAAGAAGTGTAGAAGAAATAGGATGAAGATATGAGGTTAAGATGAGAAAAAAAGGAAAACATCAACAAGTAAACTCAAATTCAGAATCCTAATATGGTAAAGAAGTTACAAATAAGAAGTTAAAAACATCACTTGAGGCATACCATCACATATGAAATCAAATAGGGGAAGCATGGTGAGGTTAGAAGTGTGTGGAAGCATACTTGTGCAAGTGAAACTTAAAGGTCAAGTAACATAAAACAAGCCAAGATGAAACTTCTACACAAAGACTAGAGACATATTAACATGTTAAGAAACCCTAAAACAAACCCTAGGAGTTGGCACAAGTGCCCTCCTAACCTAACAAACAAACATTGGTCATGTAAACATGAAACTAGGTCATGTTAATCACAATATTCAAACAAAATGGAAAACCAGGCTAAAAAATCCACAATTAAACATAAAGACATTCTAAACATGTGAGAACAATATACTAAATCCACACAACAAAAATCAGAAACAAACTAGTTCAAACAATGGCTCAAAGATCAACTAGGGTTTCACCTACTTCCTCAAAAAGTAACATCTCAAAATAAATCCAAACAAATCCTAAAAATTATGATAAAAATTTCTAAAATGCTTTAAACAGTCAAGAATCCATACCAAAAAGAATCAAGTTCATATATCTTTTCAAACTCCAGATAAAAATTAAACAAGGAAAGGTGTGCAAAGGGAGAAATAAAATAAAGGAAAATAAAAGGACAATTAACTCAGGTTATGAAATTAAATGAAAAATGGAAAATAAAAATATAGAAAAAAAACTCCAAAATGTGCTCATGAAATTTTTTAGGATTTTTTTGGTGTCTTTTACTATTTTACAAAATAAAATTTGAAACAATTAATAAAAAGAAAATAAAAGTTGAAATAAACACAAGGATGTGCAAGAAGTAGACCAAAACATTTCAAATCCCAACAGGCCAAAAGGGAGGGGGTGCAGAAAGCAAATAAAGCCCAATACCACACTCAGCGCAATCAACACTTTCTATGCACCCTAGGCAAAAGTCAACAACACTCTGAACCATATGATTGATCACACGCTCCCAAAGGAAGTCAACAAAATCATCAGGTCAACACATCAAGGCACACAAACACACGTGCAAGATAAGAACTGTAGGTTGGGAAACACGTGAAATAAATATGAAATAAAAAAAACCATGTGCCAGGCACATGCATTTTTAATGTGTTGGCATGAATCTAGCCGTCCAGTTCAAATAATGGAAGGCTGAGATTTCATCTTCTTCGTTCACTTCCCTTTCACCGGCGTTCCTCAAGATTTCCAGAATCTGTTGACCGGAGCTAGGGCTCTGTCACCGGAAAATTCATAGCATGAACAAACATTCATAGAATTAAATGAAAACTTCTAGAATCTAATGATTTTAACATGGTGAACAAGAATATGAGGTCAAAAATCACAAACAACAAGCAATATTCACAGATCGAAGCAAATAAAATTTGACATCAAAACTTTAAATCAACCATTCATTCATGATTCTCAAGCATTTTCAAAACCAAACATATCAAGATGATCAGTGCAACGTGTATATCAATAAGCACACAAAAAATTCCAGATCTAGATCTATGAATTGAGATGTCACCTGAAGCTTGCAGAACTCATAATAGGTTAAGAATGCCTTCCAATAGTTGTAGATCAACTTGCTTTAACCTCTTCTTGCAAAATAAATTCAAGATAGAGCTTGAAAGAGCCTGGATCTTGAGATTCAAATGTGTTTGCTTCTAAACTACACTTGAAGGTAACCTTTCTTTCAGGCCAAACTGTGGATTTGTGATCCTTACACTCTAAGGATGAAGAATGTATGAAGAATTGAAGCAATGTGTGAAAGAGAAATGGAATTCGAAGAAAAATTAAATGAGAGAAAAAAGTTTGAATATGAGAATTGAGGCTGCATGAGGCTGAATCAAAGGGTTTGTTGGCTTATATATCATGAGTGTTTGCACTTGTGTAGGGTTTTTGAAGTAATTGTTGCATGGAAAGTGTGATATGGTGTAAAATGCAAAATATCATAATTGTTGTGATGTAATTAAATACTCGTGAAAACCTCCAAGAATGTGCACAATCAGATTCATCTTGAGCCCTTAATCACCCTTGGATCAATCTTGAGGCTTGGGCTGTCATGATTTTTGCATTGTGAGTGGTTTTGCAAAAATGCAACTTGTGTAATATCTTACTTTTAATCCACGTGTTCTTGAGATTATTTGAGAAAACATGCTTGTTTTGGATTGTGCTTGAGTGTAATGACCAACATTTGTACACTAGATTCCTTAGAAGTGAGATATGAGTGTTTTTGCATTTGGTGCATTCTTGAAAATATGGTAAAACCCTAAAATTCAACCACCTTCAAATGACCATAATTTCCAAACCACAAAGGCTATGATCAAGTTCTTGGAATTTTTGGAAAGGGGGAGGATGCTCTACAAGTTTTATGTTTGAGGAAAATCCATTTGGAGTCATCTTGATCATGAAAGAACCATTTGAAAATTAGGGCAAAACCATCTAAAAATAGAAACTTTCATTATAAGTCACTTTCTAATTTTGGCAAGTTCCTTCCAAACTCTTGATTCTTGATTCTTAAAGGTTTCCAAATCCATTATTTTCCCTTAATAAGGCCCATTGACTTGGAAATTATGATTGGATGCCTTGAAAACCCAAGGTTGACTTTTCATTTGCTCAGTTGACCTCTATCTTCATTTATAAGTAACTGATCAAATAGCTGACTTCCTCAATGAGTTTTTGCATCAAACTTCATCCATAGGCCTTATACATCACATGAGAGACTTTGACCACAAGAATTGGTCAAAGCTATGAGATTTCCCTGATCTGGAGCAAAACCCTAATTAGGGTTTGCCTGTGTAGGAAGATGTTGCACTATCGATCTTCTGATGATACCTCACCCTTCTAGGACTTTAAGGGTAACCTTGGGCTTGTATGAGATATGAGGAGAGCTTGTGAACCTCTTGAAATGTCACTTGGCTCTTGGGTTGACTTGGAGATCATGAAATTCCAGATGATTGATCATATGCCTTATGCTTGTGATCATGGATGCTTATGCTTCATTTTTCTATGCCCAAATACTAGAATATGCCAACTACATGTCATGCCTATGATATGCAAAATGATATGGAAAAAAAGAGAGGGAAAATTTTGGGGTGTTACACTGAGTTAGAGCTATGGCAATGTTATCCTAAAAAACACAACCAAGTTCCCACCTTAGTTAGGCGAACTATGTCGACTCTTATCCTTATTTTCCCGATGAGGTACGTAGGCAGTGGGGTAGGGCCCGTTCGAGCACATTCTTTATTTTCCCTACATTTTTCCTTTTTGATCTCTTTTACAATTCCCTTTCTCATTCCAGTTCCAGTTAGCGGTTTTATTCAGCAGCAACTTTATTCTTTTACCCTTTGAAATTGACTAGCTAGCATGGATCTCGTCGGGTATGGCAGACGCTTTGTGGTGCTAATATGTTCCCAGTTCGTAACTGACTCCCGAACCTAGATCTTTGGTTTGCAAGACCTCGTAATTTCCTTTTCTATTCGGTTTGTGCAACATTACCTTTGCCATTCATTTGGGATAAAAATGCATGGCTGGTGACTCTATCTTTTCCGCGCCACTTTCGCGTTTGTACTAGGATGAAAATCCCGGGAGCGACAGCTGGCGACTCTGCTGGGGATCAAACCCAAAATATATGGTTTCCCCTTTGAGTGTCAATCCTAGCGCTTGTTTGTTTCTGTTTCTTTGGGTGTTTATCAACATGTTGTTGTGTGCTTTAGTTTAGCTTTATTGTTCCCATTTACAGCTTTACTTTACAACATTTATTTACCACTTTCAGTATTTATTTTCTATGCATCATATACACTTGAGTGTGCTGGTTTGCCTTTTTTCTGTGGGTGGGAATTACTGTGAGATAAGCCAACTACCCGGCTTGAGTGCACTCTAGGATTAGCATGGACAAACATTGTACTCGCATGGTATCATGATGAGTGGCGGTGTGTTCCACACCCAAACAGCGACCGTCTTGGAACTATTCTGTGTGGGGATCTCCTCCACTTCAGGGTATGACATCGATAGTTATATGCATCTAGGGACCAATCATTGAGGACCTTAATGGAAACAAACATCTCCAGTGATGACAGTGTGAGACCACATTTGTTGGCAAACCCACTCGCATCCAAGGGCCCACTGGGAACTCGCATAGGATGGCCTGGTTCTCTCGTAGGAACCTAGTTAAATCAAATTGTTCGTATGACGATAGTATTGTATCCCAAAGGCTGAATGTATTATTGTTTCTCGATTCAGTGCTTGAAGTTGGGGACTTATGAGGGATACTTGTTTCCTTGAACTCAGCTAAGACCTCTCTAAGTTACATAATGCCAAACCGATTCCCAGATTTGGTCATTAGCCATTTCTCGGAAATGGTGAACGTATTATTGCTATTCGGCTTTAAGAGTCTGTGATGTTGACTTGAGTAGCACACCCGTGAGATAGGAGGGGTTTACAGGTTTTCAGGAACCCTAAAACTTCCAACATACCCACTTTTCCAGTATTGTTCAATGTTATGATATGGTTATATGGTCCTTTGATTATGAATTCTGGAATTTCTGTATAGAGATACTATAATTGTGACTCTCCATAGTCGGTTCACTGCTGAACATATCACAGACACTAGACAACTAATCACATGCCAGTGCATTGCATAACATCATCCGCATGCTTGCATTCCTAAATGTTTACTCATTTGCAGGATCGCATATCACATCCTCATGGACATGTCATATGCATTCATTGCATGATTTTCATATTTTTCATTTTGACAGGTTATCCGTACTCCCTAACTTATTCAACTGTAGGCAGTATAGCTGGTCAACACATTCATCGATATCCAACTCGCAGAAACCGAGTAGGAATGGCTGAGCGAATGCAGATTAATCTCAATGAGCTTCGACAAAGGATGGATCAGTTCATAGAAATGATGACCGGTATGGCCCAGAACCAAGAGCGCCTCAGATTGATGGTGGAGCAACCCCGGGTGAATGATAATAATGGAACAACTGCTGGGATTGTGGATCCGATCGCTGCCTGTAATGAATGGCCAAATCCAAATGGGACCGCGGCCCATAATGTGGCTTTAGAAGACACACAAGAGGACCAGTTCACTTTACAAGACACTTATGTGGGTAATATGAACGAGATCAATTATCAAAGGTATGAGGAGTCTAAAAAAAAGGTTAAGGCCATGGAATGTTAGAATTCCTTGGGCATCGATGCAACTAGATTAGGGTTAGTGCCAGGAGTCAGAATCCCTCCTAAGTTCTAGGTACCATCATTTAATAAGTACAATGGCAGTACGTGCCCTAGAACTCACATCCATGCTTATTTTGGAAGAATCTCGGCTCACACTGACGATGAGAAACTTTGGATGCATTTCTTCCAAGATAGTCTATCTGGAGCTTCATTGAGCTGGTATATGAAGCTAAGTAGGGTCTCTATCCGAAGCTGGAAAGATTTGGTTGAATCCTTTCACAAGCAGTATCAATATAATATTGATATGGCTCTAAACCACACCCAGTTGCAGAACTTGTCTCAAGGACCTAAGGAAAGTTTTAAGGAGTACGCCCAGAGGTGTCATGAGCTGGCTGCACTAGTTCAACCTCTGTTGCTAGACCGGGAAATGGTAGACATGTTTATGGGCACCATGCAAGGTGCATTCTTGGATCGTCTGATCACTTTCCCGTCCATCGATTTTTCTGATATCATCATTGCTGGAGAAAGAATAGAGAACTTGCTGAAATTAGGAAAGATCCAGGATGTAAGCGGTGCTAGTTCTTCAGGTGTGAAAAAGCCTTTTGGCAACGGCCAAAGAAGAAGATAAGGAGATACAAATGTTGAGTATAGGGGCCGAGATATAGGTCATTCTCAAGGATACTACTAAGCAGTTACAATGACTATTACGTCACAGGTTCAACAACAACCTCAGGGTCAACAACAACAGGCACAAAGACCATTTCAGCAAAGAGCAAGAGCGAGGGACCGTAAAATTGATACTATCTCATTTCCGTATGTTGTGTTGCTTCCAGAGTTGCTAAAGTTGAACATGGTCGAGCTCCGCACCATGAGGGCTCCATCTCCTAACTATCTACCACCCAACTTTGATGCAAATTCCAGGTGCGAATTCCCTTCGGGTGCCCAATGGCACAATATTGAGAAATGTTGGGCTTTTTAGAATAAGGTACAAGACCTAATTGACTCCAAGGAAATCAATTTCTCTTCTCATCTAAATGTACTCCAAGATCCAATTCCTAATCACGGTGGAGCCAGAATGAATGAGGGTGTCACGGTTGTTATACCAGATGGTCCACATTAAGCTGAAATCTTCGAGTTAATCACCTAGATTGCAGGGGCATTCATCGGAGCAAATAAATCCAACAATATTCAAATACTCTTAGTAATGGCAAGTGTGTGTTTGTCTTTCGTCAATGAATGTTTCTTCCCTATTAAGGGGAACTACGTAACTCTGATTCTTCATTGGTCATGGATCAATGGAGATACGTAGGCAGAAGATCGTCAGGTCTTTCTGAGGAACCTTATGGGGCAACTCTATTCTCCAGCTTTACTCTTTCCTTTAGATGTCTCGTGTCAGAGTCAGAATAACTAGAAGAAGATGTATGATTTCCATGTTGGGCAGGAGGCCATTTATCTGAAGATTGCAAATCCATGAAAAGCTATTGATCACTGAAAGTATCCAAGAGTGACCAGTCCAGACGGAGTCATGTCTCCTAAACTACGACAATATTCAGCTTCTTTACTGCATTTTCATTTGTAGTTTCTTTTATGTGCCAAAAAATTGTCTACATGTATGAAATTTGTTTACTTTTGAATGATGATCATAATAAAGCTCACATGTTTTTCTTGAAGTATTTCATTTTTCATTTATAATTTGGTATGTGTGCATTGCAATACCAACTGGCGTGCTTAAACTCTATGAGGGAGGATGACGAAACAAAAACGCAAGAATCTCTAATTGTGTGATCTCGAATAAGACCATGTTGACGATGTACAAGCTTTGTTTCAAATGCATAAACACCGGAGATATAAGGGAGATATACCTTCGCTAACCCTTTTGAGCCTTGAAGTATGAGTTTCTTTTCACTCGAAAAAACCCTCACATGTAACCCATGGGCAGGGTAGGTGTCATCTAGTTGGACCAAGCGTTCAAACTTTCATAAAGGATTATATTTGAGGATCCATTATATTCCATTTTGCTAATCAAGAGGTCCAAAGACCAGAAACCACAATGGTTATCCAAATCAACAGGTCCAAAGACTAGAAGCTACAATGGTTATCCCTCATTGACCAGAGAATGAGGCAGTCACAACCCTCTCAAAGAAATCAAGACAAACAGTGTCACACGATTTGTTCAAAAAGGAAAAAAAAGAAATGAAAAAGCCCACTAAGTCGAAACATGAAAACAAGTGACTTAGGCAAAAGTTAGGGCATCCCGCTGGATTTCACAATCAAAGATTCACAAGAATCAGTCCAGACAAAAGTTAGGGATAAGCAAAAGAATGAAAGGTGAAAATGAAAAAAGGATTACACAAGAAAAATTCTTAAGCAAGAACAAAGTCGTGTGGCACAGACACAAAAGAAAAAGGAGTGACTGACTCCAAACAACAACTTGAATGGTGCTTGAATCGTTAGCAGCAATGGTTCTTCAACCATCACGAAACCCTTATAAAAGGTGAGCGCTTATGAAGATTAGATGAACATAGGAACATAGGACATCATGAAGAGGGATGGGCACATATAAACTTCAAGCTTGTATCCTTTGTTTCTATAACCGTGAACCAGGCCATGATACAACCCTCGAAAGTCCTAACTGAAACAAGGTTAATTTGAGAGCATACCACCATGAGACCGTGTTCCTGACTCCTATGAGTTGTGCTAAAAGACCTTTGATGGTATTGCAGGCACATGCTTTCGAAAAAAATAATGTCGCATCTCAACCAGTGATTTTCACATAAAGGGTTGCAAAACATTTTCAATAAAGACTTCAAGATTAACATGTGTGGTGCATTAGAATTTTCATTCTCAGAATAAACATTTTCTGCTTGCATACATTTGTTTGACATCATAAGAAGTTCACATATGGAACCTCAGTCAAGAAGCTTAAACTTGCCAAGTTGAGAAGTCTGAAACTTCTAAAGGATAATCATATTGAGATGCACGTTTCCAGGAAGCTCCATCGAGTAAGGACTTTCCCAACCAGTTGTGGTAAGAGTTAGAATCTGGGACAGTTACATCGAGTAATCTCTCCAAAATTCAGCCGAACTGGGGCAATCACCTCGAGATTAAAATGTCTCCCAGAGCAATTAGCGTGGGTATTCCCTCAAAGATTAGCTAGTCAAGGGCCAAATTTACTCAAAGACTCGTACTAAGGAAGGCCACTCCAATAGCACGAGAATTCATTCTTTCTCGAAGACAAACAATCGGAAGCACCTATCCAGAGTTCAGAGTACCAGGACAACTATACTCCTAAAGGGTTTCTATGTCACGCTATTGTCATAACTCTTACTGATTGAGTCCATTACCCCTCTAGTGGTCATTCGTCAAGCCAATTATCTCGTTCAGCGCTTCCAACAACTACAAGCTCATATGTGTTGACAATGGCTACCTCTCCAGCAAGGCTATTATGTTATTTCATGCAATCACTGAGATAACTAAGAGTTTAAAGACACCAAGTCTTTTGTAAAATCCTCTTAAGGTAAAATCCAGGCAAAAGAAAATGATCCCCAACACGAGAATACTTGAAGTTTTTCCTCCCCAGCAGGATGTGTTTCGGTTTTGTTATTCCCAATAGACAGATGGAAGTTATCCCCGGTAAAGTCGGAAAACGTTTTCTCTTCAGCAAGTTTCTTTGATACTGTTGCCTCAACAGATCTAAGGAGGCTCCCATTACCCAGCAGATCTCAGAAAAATCTTTCTTTTCACTAGCAGGGCAATAAGGAATGATAATCCCCAAATAGAAAGTCGTCTTACCATGGTGAAGTATTTCTTACAAGAATTCAAGTATTCCCAGCAACCAGCTGAACAGTTCCCTTCCCCACAGAGGCTTGGAGAATTCAGGTAGACAGGGAGTTCTCCACAACATAGCCTTGACAAGACCTTTCCCCAGCTAACTTGGAAAGTTTTCAATCCCCTAGTAGAATTATGAGTAAGATTCAATCCCCAGTAGTTGAGGTATCCCCTACTAGGCCCTTCAAATCTAAAGTCCAATTTATTTTTGGGAAGGTGGTAATTCAAGACAAATCGATTATTCACGCTCTTCTCCAGCAGAGATGTTATCCCCGTAGGGCTTCTTGAGATCGAATCCGCGATCATTGCATTCTCAGCAGAGTCAGCAGGGACTTATTACTTCTGCATCAGGAATTCCCTTTGCACCTGCATCATTTCATTGACTTACTCAAAACATATCATCCCTAGTGTCATGGGGCATCATGCCATGCATTTCAACATATGCATATCTAGCATAATCCAAGTTTAATATCTTGCAAAGATCAGGCTTAGACTGGTCAAAGTCCATCCACTAGGTTGCAAATTTCTAAAGTCCAACCGCAGATTGGCAAAAGTCCATCCACTAGGTGGCAAATTCCTGGAGTCCAACCGCAGATTGGCAAAAGTCCATCCTCAGGGTGGCAAATTCAAAAGCCCCCCTTAGTGTGGAAAAAGTCCCCCGCCGTGGGTAAATGTCTCCCGTAGTGAGAAAAAAAATCCCCCCGTAGTGTGGTAAAAGTCCCCCGTAGTGTGGCAAAAGTATCCCGTAGTGAGAAGAAGTCCCCCTTAGTGAGGAAAAAGTCTCCCGTAGTGAGCAGAAGTCCCCCGTATTCTGGAAAAAGTCCCTCGTAGTGTGGCAAGAAGTCCCCTATAGTGTGGTAAAAGTCTCCCGCGGTGAGTAAAAGTCCCTCATAATGTGGCAAGAAGTTCCCCTTAGTGTGGCAAGAAGTCCCTCGTAGTTTGGCAAAAGTCTCACGTAGTGAGCAAAAGTCCCCCGTAGTGTGGCAAGAAGTCCCCCATAGTGTGGCAAAAGTCCCCCGTAGTGTGGCAAAAATCTCCCGTAGTGTGGCAGAATCCCCCGTAGTGTGGCAAAAGTCCCCCGTAGTGTGGCAAAAGTCTCCCGTAGTGAGCAGAAGTCCCCCGTGGTGTGGAAAACGTCCCCCGTAGTGTGGCAAAAGTCTCCCGCAGTGAGAAGAAGTCCCCCATAGTGTGGCAAAAACCCCTGTAGTGTGGTAAAAGTCTCCCGCGGTGAGTAGAAGTCCCCCGTAGTGTGGCAAAAGTCTCCCATATTGAGCAGAAGTTCCCCGTTGTATGGAAAAAGTCACCCGTAGTGTGGTAAGAAGTCCCCTGTAGTATGGCAAGAAGTCTCCTGTAGTGAGTAAAAGTCCCTCGTAGTGTGGAAAATGTCCCCCGTAGAGTGGCATAAGTCTCCTGCAGTGAGTAGAAGTCCACCCGCAACGTGGCAAAGTATTTTTCAAGTCTCCCGCAGCGAGCAGAAGCCCACCCTCAGTGTGGCAAAGTATTCTTGAAGTCCAACCGCAGATTGGCTAAAGTCCACTCGCAGTGTGGCAAAGTATCTGAAAGTCCACCCACAGTGTGGCAAGCCAGTATTCGTCAGGTGTGATTAAAAAATACAGACTCTTAAAGTCCACCCGCAGCGTGGCATGTCAGTAGTCTTCTGACATCATTCGAAAGGCACTCCCCCGTGTACGAATCTTCCTATCAGAATTATACCCGAGCAGAGTTCATTAGTTGAGTTTATTTTCCTATTCTTCTTCCACATAGTGCACATTTTCTGGTTGTTTATGGTATTCAATCCCTGCATACCTCAAATGTCTGAAAGTAGTTGCTATCATCCATTTAGGTCTACAGTGATTAAATAAGGGAAACTTTAACACCCCAAAATTTGCCTTCTCATTTTCATGGCATTTAGCATGTTTTATTGCATATCCTCCCATACATTGCATAATAAATAATAATAAAAAATAATAATTCATGCAACATTGGTTAGCGTGCAAGGTATGTGATCAGGGTTCACTCAATGGCAAGATCAAATGTCAGAAACCAAGGTTGAATCTGGCTCAGAACAGACGGTGGAGATGCATTCTAAGGATTTCCCACCTAAAGGAGTGAGAATTCAAAATTTTCATCCGATAACTGGTTAACACCAGGGGTTAACCGGTTAACGCATGCAAAATTTTGAAAAATATTTCAAAATTCAGTTGGTGCTTCCCTCTTTCTTCCACTCTCCATTTTGTTTTGTGTTTCTACCAAGTTCTAGCACTTTCCACCAAGTTCTAGACCCTTCTACCACTTTCCTATGGAATATTCCAAGGAATATTCTAAGCTAGCTCCTAACCTTACTTTCCAAACCCAATTCCAAACCTAATTCCTAACCCAAGCCTCATTCCAAGCCTAACCTTTATATAAGCTCACTTCACTCCAAACCTCACAACTGAAACTTCATTTTCACAATTTCATCTCATTTTTCATCTCAATTCTCTCACTTTTTCTCTCCATTTTTCCAAAACTCACCAAAGCTTAATCACCAAGATCTTTCAAGCTTTCACATTGAAACTCGAAATATCGAAAGCTTAACCTTCATCCTCTTCACTGATTAAGAGGATAATCAAAGATTCGGCACGATTACATTGTTTATTTCACCGTTCGAAAGCATTTCGGATCAATTGCATTTATTTTGTACTCTCGCAGATTGAAGCTTGAAGCCTCAAGTATTCTCTTCATTTATGCATCGATCGACTCGCAACAATCACCAAAGCAAGCCTCTGCTTTGTAGGTTGGTGGATCTGAAATTGTTTCTTGAATTAATTTATTTCTCTTCATCTGGCCATAAGGCATTCTTTGATTGTTTGATTGCGTTTGTGTTGCGTTGTTTGTTTTTACCGTTAGTAGCTAGAATCGTAGCTCATTCTAAGTGCTAATAGGTGTTAGAAGGCTATATTTACGTAGGAATTTCATGATAGCATGTTCATGGATGTATTAGGAGCTCTGGGAAATAAGTCGGTAGTTAGAAGTGTTTTTTTTCCTCACTATTTTCCAATTCTTGTTCAGTGTTAACCGGTTAACGCCCAGGGTTAACCGGTTAACACATTGTTTTTTTCCCCTGGATTTTATTTTTTAAATTTGTTAACCGGTTAACACTGTTAACCAGTTAACGCTGTGCTGATTGGCCATTTTGAATTGTTTCATTGCATAATTATGCACCACTCATCCTTTTATCATCATATCTTGATAGATCTTGATTTTAGGTAAATTTTAGGAGCTGGTTTAGCGCAAGTTCATGTAGTTTTGGTAGCTTTCGACATGTGTTTCGTTAGTTTCTGTTTTTGTGCAAAAATGTTGCATATATGTTCATAGCATGTTGTGATCATAATTTGCATGACTTAGCATCAATCATAACATCATTAATAAATGTGTATACTTCTGTTTTGCATCACATTTGAAGTCCATTCATATTTTGGTTAAATCATGTGCATATTGAAAATTGCATAATGTAAAAAATCACATAAATCATTTAGTTTGCATCCACTAATAGCATGATGATGTTGCATTTCATTGTTAATAATCCATTGCATGTCGCTGCATTAATTTGGCATAATCATTGCATTCCATTGTGTGCATTAAAATTCATGTTTTGTGCATTTAAAAATAATGGAAATCTGCCTTGTTTTCATAGCTATATTTTGAAACAGGAGCTGTAAAAACATGCTGCATTCATTCTGTTTTTTATCTTTCACACCTATTTTGCATGTTGTTTAGCAGTTGTAATAGGATGTTTGTATTTTGCATTGCATTTAGTAGCTGTTTGTGCTATAGGAGTCGTAGTAGCTGCTGGATTTTTAGCTTTGCCTAGTTTTAGGGTCCTTAGACATAGGATTGAGTCTAGATTAGGTCCTAGATGCATTAGGAATTGTTTGGTACATGCTTACTTTCATTCCTTTTATCACATTGCTTTATCCTACTAACCTTTGTTTTGTAGGGAGGTAGAGGTAATTTCACACAACTTCTTCCTTTTAATTTCGTTACACTATCAAAGTGTGTTTAATTTAGCATTTTGTGCTTAGTTTGTATAACTTCATGCTAACCCCTTTAGAAAAAACTTAGCTTCCTTTGGAAGTAAGTTTATTTCTAATTCCTCCTCTTTTCCTTTTCCTCATTAGGATTAGAAAACCTACTAACCTAGGTTCATCCATGAATGACAACACTTAGGATTGTTAGTCCCCTTTAGATTTCTACCTTTGGTTCGTTCGTTTTTTCTTTCTCATCTCAAAGAAAACAATAAAAAGCACCTAATAAAGGTTGATCTTCTCGTATGCCACGAGACTTTGTCGTGGGTTACTTATGCGCGTCCCATTTCGGAGTAAGGTGTAAGGCATCTACCACGATGAACAAGTCTTAGTATCAGAATGTTTCACAAACAAATAAGAAAAACACTTCTCTTAAAAGACAATAAACAAAGACATTGCGTCTTCTCTTCTCATCTCCCACTCTTTGCAGACGATCATGACTTGTCTCAACAATTCGACAAATATACGGTAACGCCCTCGATTCAGCAAGCTGGAAACACTTAAGTTAGAGTTATGGCAACGTCATCCTAAAAAACACAACCAAGTTCCCGCCTTAGTTAGGAGAACTACGCTGACTCTGATCCTCATTTTCCCGATGAGGTACGTAGGAAGCGGGGTAGGGCCCGTTCAAGCACATTCTTTATTTTCCCTACATTTTTCCTTTTCATCTCTTTTACAATTCCCTTTCTCATTCCAGTTCCAGTTAGTGGTTTTATTCAGCAGTAGCTTTATTCTTTTCCCCTTTGAAACAGACTAGCGAGCGTGGATCTCGTCGGGTACGGCGGACGGTCTGGGGTGCTAATACCTTCCCAGTTCGTAACCGACTCCCGAACCCAGATCTTTGGTTCGCAGGACCTCGTCCTTTCCTTTTCTCTTCATTTTGTGCAGCATTACCTTTCCCTTTCATTCGAGATAAAAATGCATGCCTGGCGACTCTACATTTTTTATGCCACTTTTGCATGGACGTTTGCTTTCGTAAATATTGCGCTCTTTATCTTTCTTTTATTTTTTCTGTATCAAAAAAGCTATGTGTTCTTACACACACCCACATCACTAAACTGTCGATCCCCATCCACTCTGGATCCCATTAATAAAAGTTCTGCTATTGCCAATTATGACTTCGAGATACCAATTTACCAAGTCGAGAATGGAAATAAGGAAGATTGTGAAGTGCCTGTAGAACTTGCTAGGTTGATAAAGCAAGAAGAGAAAGTTATAAAGCTGTAAACACCCCAAATTTGCACTCACTAATATCACACCATGGCTTGTGATCTTTCATGTTTGCATTAGCATAAGCATTACATCTCATATTGCATCTTTGTTTCCTCTGCACAGTTCAAGTTCATCTGCATCTAGGGTTTGTGATCTGAGCAATCAAAGTTTCCATCTGATCCACTCCAAAGGCCTCCAAGCATTCCAAGAGGGTCCATATGTGTTCTATCATCATATTATATCCCTCAAAGTTCAAGGAAGTCAAGTGATCACAAGAAATGGGAAAGCATGGAAGTAGAGCTAGGGTTTTCACTACACAGATGACCAAAATTAGGGTTTTGGTTTCAGAGGCCTCAACTCCAAATTTTTTGGTCATTCTTGTTTCTAATGTTCTTAAGATGTTATAAGGATCATGTGTACCAAGTCTTATGGAGAAATTCAGTGTGGAAGTCATTTGTTCACTAGGTAACTTCTTGAGCAAGTCAGAGCAAAATCAGGGCATCTGAGGCCCCCAACAATGGAACCAAAGGGGTATTTTTATCAAATTGAAGTTCTATGATCTTTATTTGATCATTGAAGTGCTTTGAAGTTCACAAAATTGAAGAAATTTGAGCTAAACCAAAAGTTGCCAAAAATGGAAATGACTTGTAAAGGAAACTTTCCATTTTGGGAAAGTTCTTCAACCTCCTCTTTCTCAACCAAAAATGCTTCAAATGAAAAATTATTGGTCATGAAAGTTGTAGATTAGGTCTTTCCCTTTTCAAAAACTACAAGAACATGTTCTAATTCATTATGGAACTCAAGTTATGATTCTTTAAAGTTGGCAAAAATACTATAATTTTCAAGAATACACCAAAGAGGATTTTTTGCAAAACCACTTTCTAAGCAATTTCATGATCTCTAATGCATCTCTAAACATCATACCATCATAGTACAACTCATTTTGATCAGAATTGGCCCAAGAATCATACACTTTCATGCCTTGAACTTCAAGAAATTCCAAAAGGGCCAATGTTCTTCAAATTTGCAAAATGGTTCAAATCTTTCCATACACTTGCATCATCACCCCAAATTTGTTTCTATAGCTTCCCTTGATCTTTGCTGAGCCAAGCCATGCCCAAATTCAGACCTGCCATGTGCCCATACCTCAAGTACAACCAACCTTGACTTTTTGCAAATCACCCCATACCAATCAGCATAGCCCACACCAACTATTATGACCTATCACAGCTTCACATACATGCCTTATGCAACTCATTTCACACAACACATTACCCTGAATCATCCCACACATTTAGATTGCAAAAATCCTCAAGAAACTTCCTCTCTTCGAAACTTTCAAACCAACCATCAAAACTTCAAACAAACTTCACCATTCAACTCAGCATCACTCATAGATCATTTCCCACCCCTCACATTGGCCTGAAACCACCTCAAACAAAAACACGATTTCACTCACCTCTGAACTGAAACCTTCAAAACACTCCATATAAACTCCTTTCAAGCATTTCAGAAGCATAAGGGGATCAAGGGGAATGGAAAAGCACCAAAGAAGAGCCCAGAAAGTCCCAGTTTCGAAAGCTTCAACTCAGGTAACCTCAAGAACATTTTTTCTAGAAATGTGTTTTTAGGTTCTTATATTGTTCTATATGTTGCACTGATCATGCTAATGTGTTCAGAATTGAAAATGGTTGAGTATTGAGTATTTCATAGATGTCTGAAATTTTGCCCGTAAAAATGTTTTGATTCGATTCTCTTGATTCATGAAAAATAAATGTGTTTTGAGGGTAGATTCTTGCTTAGGGATGTTAGGGGAATGATTCTGGAGCTTTAGAGCTCTTGATTTAGCCTAGGGAAGAAGTTGGGTTGAAGGTCTCGCTAGAGAAGATGACCGGAGCTTGCTCCGGTCACCTGAAAGTCATTAGGGTTCTTAATTAGGGTTTAAGGCTCAGTTTGAATGTAGGTCGTAGGATCAAGTTTAACGCGTGAATGGAGGGCCAGGATTAGTTCATTAAAACCCTAATCAGATTAATTAATTTAATTAATTAGGTTTAGTTTAAAAAATGCCAGATTCAATCCCAGCCACTCATTAGCGCGCCTAGTCAATGGTCCCTTTCCCAGTTTGAATCTCATCCATCATATTGTCATACTTTCATTTAATTTGATTTTTATTTCATTTTAATTTCTTTTTTTTGCATAATTATTTTAAAATAGTTAGAAAAATCCCAAAAATATTTCCTTTTGCATTTTTATTCCAAATATTTTTCTTAACCAGAAAATGATTTTTATTTTATTTTTTGCATAAAAATTGTATTTTTTAAAATATTTAAATGTTTATTTTAATTAATTAATTGAATTGAATTAATTAAAATACCATTTAAGTTTCTAAAAATCACCAAAAAAATCATGAATCATCCCTTTGCATTTAGAAACATTTTCAAACTCTTCACACAAATTTCTTTTTAGGTTTGATGAATATTTGAGAATTTTATATGAATTAAGGGTCATTTAAATCCTATTTTTGAACCCTAACTTGGAAAAATCTCTTCTGCCTAACCAAGAAGAGTTTGAAGATGATTCTTTTTGCATTGTTTTGTGCATATCATGTAGCTCTAGACTATTTTTGGCATGAATTTATCTTTTATTTTCAAATTGTTTGGAATTTTACATTGAAGATCATCCAAAAAACCCTAGAAACTTAGGAAATTCATAACCCCTTCTAGGTTTAGCTTCTGACCTCCCCCTTTGGATGGTAACCTAGTATAGGTTTAGGGTTTGTTTGAGTGTGATTTAAAATTTTATCATGTCATTTGCTTCTGTCTTTGCCACTTGCATCTCATACTTTCATATAACACTAATTTTGCATTTTCATTTGCATTCATCTTGCATATACATCCATACATGAACTTTCCATGCTAATTCATACATTCATATGTCATCTTAGGTATCTTAGGACATGTTAGAATCATGCTTGATCATTTCTTCATTCATTTTCCATGATTTGCATTCATTTCCTTTCATAAACTTTCATGAACTTTCAAACCTCAAAGCATGCTTCCATTTGCATCTCATCTTTGTATGACCATTCATTGCACTTTGTATACCTTTGCATCATGTCATAGCATCTTTTTCATCATGTGTATGTTTATGATTTTGATCTTTGTCTTTGCATATGTTTCATTCCATTTCTTTTCTTTCCTTATGCATCTTGAGCTAACATTTTCAGGTGGTAAGTAATTTGAGAAGTGGATTTGCCTTCACTTCTCATTTCTCTTCATCTTTTTCACTTGCATCTTTGCTGCATTTTATATTGTCTTTGAGTGAACTTGTTCACTTGTGTTCATCTCTTACTTTCTTTCTTTAAGTTACTTATCTTCTTCAATGAAGTAAGTAACTTATTTCTTCTGATTCTTCCTCCTTTCCATCTGCTTCTTCCATTGGTGGCTTCCTTGAAGATCTTTCTCAAGCCTTACAAACCATAGGAACATCCAAGCATGATAATAATTAGGGTTGTGATTAGTCCCCCCTTAGTTTTTACCTTTGAGTCTTCTTTGTGTCTCTCTTCTCATCTCATCATTAGAGACTAAACCTTTAAGGTTTCAGGACTTTGGAATTAGGGTTATGCCTGCATCCTTCTCTTAGGATGGAGTGTATAACTTTAATCCTAAATGTTAAACCCTTAATTTGTTTAAACCTCTTAATCAATCCATCTAATAATCATTAAGACTTCATCTTGTAACTTGGGCCTTACATTAGGGTTCTAATTCTTCCTTTATGGTTAAGAAGGACTAACCCTAGTGTTTAATGGACAAGTCCCCCTCAAGTTGTCTTACAAACCATAAAACTCACTTCTTAATCTCACCTCTTAATTAAAATCCACTTAATAAAGGCTTGTCATCTAATGATTTTAATCCCTAATCATGGATTAATTTGAGGTATCTTCCTCATCTTAAGTTTGCTCATCTATTATCCTTCTATTAGAATGGTGTAATGAGTTCACTAATCCTTGATTATGGCTTAAACTCATTACTTAACACTAAACAAAAACCCAAAAGCATCTAAATAATCACTAGTAGGTTAATGATCTTAATCCTACATCATCATGGTAATTAAGTTGAGATGTTTATCTCATACTTAATGTATTCTCATTATCCCTAATCAGGGAGGATATAATGAGCTTACAAACCTTTGATTTAGGCTTAAGCTCATTAGCTTATGCAAAACACCCAAAAAAAAACAATAACAAAACTGAAAACACAAAAACAAACAATAATTGTCTCCTTCGGGATTCTTTTCTCATCACACTCACTCATAAACGAGAACTTTCTTCTTCTGTCTAATGCAAGAAAGTTAGCACTTGAGCCAAACAAGTCATACACTTGAGCATATACAAGCAGGCAGTTCACAGTCAATTTATCTTTCAGTCTCTTTGAGTCGAACTACGGTGTTCTGACTTCCTCATTGCACGCGAGGATACGTAGGCATAACTTAACTGTTATCGAACAAAAGTCCCCTTGTCATCCCCATCTTTCATCATTCCTTAAAAGCCTCAGTTCCTGAGCATTTCACTCCTTTTTGCACTGACACATGTATATTTCTTTTCCAGCTTTTGCACACAGATAGCACAAACACCTTCCCCTTTTAAACACAATCTTTTAAGCGTGGATCCCGTCGAGTACGACGGACAATCTGGGTGTTAATACCTTCCCAGGTTGTTACCAACCCCCTTTCTCAGTTTCTCTGGTTCGCAACCGTCTTATCCATCTTTTTCTAGGTTTATGCAGCATTACCTTTCCTTCGGGATAAAAATTCCTAGCTGGCGACTCTATTCATCTTCACTTCATCTTCTCCTTTCACCGACCGTTCGCGCATGTACTGGGATGCAAATCTTCGGGAGCGACAGCTTGGCGACTCTGCTGGGGAAACTTATATTGCAACCAGGGCTTCTGGTTCTTTTTGTGGGTTCCTCCTAGCGCTTGTTTGATTTGTGTTTACGGGGGTGTTATGTGCTACTTGTTCTTATTTATTGCTTTATTTACTGCTTCATGTACAGCTTTATTTATTGCTTTCATTTATAGTTTTTTATGCATTTCATATTATCATTTGTCATTGGTGTTAGATCTGTGTTTCCTTGGTGGGTGGGGGATCATTGAGTGATTAAGGTTCCATACCGGGGACCTGAGTGACACATAGGCTAGAGTGGCTTCATATTCTTTCCCATTCCATTTCGGTCTGGTGTGGGAATATGAAACACAGTTCAGACATGGGTTTCTTCTTGAGAACTTGGTGCTACGTATTTCCTGTAGTACTAGGGCTATCTAGGAAGCCTGCTAAGTCTGGATGACCTTTTTATGACCTTCAGCATCTGAGGTGAATTAGAGGAGGATCTTGTATGGTTATTGTAAACACTGTACCTCCGGGTTAGAAGTGTTTACACTTCTCATAACTGATCCAAGTCTGAGGATCCTTGTTCTAGAACATTACATGTGAGGGGGTTGGGATGTTTATAGGTTTGTAGGAACCCTTGACCTCATCATACCCTGTTACCAGTTTTGTTTAAGAATGCACCACTTTGGACAATTCTTATGAAACCCTGGACTTGTGACTCTTTATTTGAGTCCCCCACCTGGTTACTGGTTTTCTGAGCCTCCATCCGGACTTATAAACACATGGATCCTATCAAGGCAGATAACAGATCCAACACTTGATCACAAACCCTTTGCATATCATTCTGCATACATCATTTTGCATCATTTAACATTTTCCTATTTGTTTTACAGGGTATCCACCTTATTATCTTTGGTTTGATTTTGGCCTATTTTTCTACTCAGACTCCTTCAGTTTTCTTCTCCAGCACCTCCATCAGTTTGTCAGAGATTCTTCTCCAGTTATCTTCATCAGTCTTCAGCAGATTCCTTCATCAGGGTTTATCTCAATCTTCTTCACCAGCATCCAGCATCAGCATGGACACTTCCAGGAAGAGCAACATCACATATCACTTCTTTGAGCCTACCCTGACAGGCATTAGACAGATCCAGTCTCTCATTACTCCTGATCATGTCCCGTTATTCAGAGAACATTATGGAGGCATATTGGACATGATCATGGACCTGGATGCATCTCAAAGGAGAATGATTCATACTTGCTTGCAGTTTTATGATCCTCCTTTCAGATGTTTCACATTTCATGATTTCCAGTTGGGACCTCTGCTAGAAGAATTTTCCATGTTGTTAGGAGTTCCTATCAGGAGAGAGATCCCTTTCAACCCTGAGATGGTTACTCCTAAGAATGAAGACATAGCTAAGGCATTGCATTTGGAGCCTGCCCTCATTGATCGAGCATGACCACCAAGGCGGGGGTTCCAGGCCTTCACCTAGACTTCTTGATCTCTCAGGCCACCCTGCATGCTGCAGCAGGGAAATGGGATATTGTTTGTGCACTTCTAGCCCTTAGCATATATGGAGTTATCTTGTTTGCAGACGAGCCAAAGTTTGTAAGAAAGAATGCTATTCACTTATTCTTATTGAGAAACCCAGTTCCCACCTTGCTTGGAGACTTCTATTATTCAATACACTAGAGGAATGAGAAGCAAAGAGGAAGACTGGTCAGATGATGTGCTCCCTTCTATTACTGTTGGTTGTTAAGACACTTGCCAAAATCAGATACTTTCCTGAACCCTCATCAGCCAAGGAAATGGGCTAAGAGATTGATTGCCCTTACATCAGAAGACATCAGATGGTGCACTCAGAGCACTAAGGGCAAAGACATCATTACTAGTTGTGGGCAATATCCTAACGTGCCTTTGATTGGAGTAAAAGGCTGCATCAACTACAACCCTTTGCTCTTCAAGAGACAGTTAGGATATGCTTTGGTTAATCCCCCAAGAGGACAAGACTTGACTGAAACCCTCTATTGTGAAATCCAGCACAACTTTGCTGTTGTCAGACAGGCAGCCGGGGCTTGGGACAACATTCAGACTAAGGGGACAGCTATCCTTGGCAAATGCAACAATATAGCTTCAGCACAGTATCTTGATTGGTCTCGTACCAGGGCACAGATCACCGGATGCCATTCACCTTAGAAGATGTACTTGGACCTTCAACAGTGCAACCTGCAGCTACTGTCAGTTTGGAAGATTTTGAGAAACTGAAGGAGAGGAATACTCAGCTCTCCGAAGCCTTGAAGAAGACCCTATGGGAGAGGAATGACAGTCGTTTGGATAATGAGAGGTTAGAGAGGCTCCGGATTGAGCACTTGACCAAGATTGAGAAGACGGACGACTACATCAGAAAGGCTAGAGCAAGGGAGTTAGTACTGAAGAATGCTTGCAAAGAAGCAAAGATTCAGAAGGCTAGGGCATAGCATTATCTAGAGGAGAGCCAGGCTAGGTGGATCAGGATCACTGAAGCCCGTGCACAGGAAGATCAGAGAACTCAAGCTAAAATGGAGCAAATGTTTGACTCTTTTTTGTTTGTATTTCATTTTGATTGTATTTTGACCTGCCATGGGAATGTGATTGTAATCAAACTATGCAATTTCACTCTTTGTAATATATTTGGTTTGTATTATTTTTGTGGGCTCTATCTCTCTTTGCAACATCATCAGCTTTCCTCGAGGTCTGGAAAGGTCAAAACCAAAGAACCAATCCGGATACCCTTGGAAGACAAATAGGCATCTTGCATTGCATACTGACATTTTTCTTTGTTTTGTAGGTTTTTGTTTTGTTTTTGTTTTTCACTTTGTTGTGGTTTCAGGAAACATTGCTCGCAGAAGAGTGTTCCCTGTCAACAGAATACACCGGTACCCGACAAGAAACAACCTTCCGGGACTACAAATGGATCCAGTTCAACAAGACCTTAATGAAGTGAGGGCCCAGATGGCCAATGAAAGGGTTGAGATGAGAAATCAAATGACTCAATTCATGACAGTTATGACTAGTCTAGCTCAGAGCCAGGAAAGACTAAGGGAGTTAGTTGAGCGACAAACTCCCAAAGAACACCATCTAGGTACAGGAAGTACCAGTAACAACGATCACGTGCAGCCTCGCACGGATCCGCCAGAGTTTGGACCTCATCTAAACCCAGACATCAATGCCATAAGAAACATCCAGGGTAACACTACTGGAGGAAGGGTCTTGTAGGAGGATCCTCAAGAATAGCAGTTTACAGTGGTTGGGGCTGGAGACGAAGTTTACGACCGTCGGTTAGATGAAATTGCAGAGAACTAAGGTCTCTTGAATCCCAAAACTCCCTAAGTTTTGATGTCATGGACATGGGATTGGTGGAATGGGTGAGAATTCCTCACAAGTTCAAACCCCCGTGTTTTGAAAGATATAATGGCACATCCTGCCCACGCACCCACCTTCAGTCTTTCTTGGGGAGATTGAAAGCTTACACCATGGACGAGAAGCTATGGATGTTTTATTTCAAGAATAGCTTGATAGGGGCATCCCGAGAATGGTATTCCCACTTGACCAGAGCCACAGTAAGAAATTGGAAAGACTTGGCTGAAGCTTTTATCCGTCAGTATCAATATAACCTGGACATGGCTCCAATCAGGACCCTTTGAATGGGAATGTCTCAATCTTCCCGTGAAAGCTTTAGGGAATATGCCTAGAGGTGGAGACAACTAGCTGCTGTCGTTCAACCCCCGATGTCTGAAAGGGAGATGGCAGACATGTTCATGAATACTCTTCAGGGTACCTATATTGACAGATTGGCTGCATTTTCTTCCACCAGCTTTGTAGATTTGGTGATAGTTGGGGAAAGAATAGAGAGCTTACTAAAGATGGGAAAGATCTCCGACAATGGTTCCAATTCAAGCAGTGCAAGGAAGCCATTTGCTGGGCCCCGTAGATCTAGTGAAACAAACTTTGTACACATGGGAAGAGGGAGACCCCAATCTCTGGCCAGATCAGTTGTTGTTGTTACTATCCCTGCTCCACCTCCTCAGTATACTCAACAACCATAACACTTTCTGCAACAACAACAATTTTCTCAACAGAGATCTTATAACAACAATAACAACAATCAACAACAACAACGCCCTTTTTAACAGCGGCCATCCCAGATCAATAGGGTGATTGACCCTATTCCAATGCCATATGCTATGTTGCTTCCACAACTCCTAAAGCTCAATCTTGTTGAGTTGAGGACATTGGCACCACCTGATCCTCACAACCTTCCAAGAAACTACGATGTCAACGCTAGGTGTGCTTTTCATTCTAATTCACCTGGTCACTCCAGGGAAAAATGCAGAGCTCTGCATATGAAGGTCCAGGATCTGGAAGATTCAAAGCCCCTGAACTTTGCACCACCTCCTAATGTCATGAAAAATCCTATGCCAGGCCACAGTGGGCCAAGGATTAATGCTATAGAGGAAGGCTCACCCATGAGTTTGATTGAAGATATTTCAAGTATTCAGACACCTCTGGCAAAGGTTAAAGCCCAACTTTTGAAATGCCAAGTGTTTCCAGGTTGTGAGGCATATTATGAATCTTGCAAGCTTTTCGAGAATGGGTGTGCAAGCTTGAGGAATGGCATCAATGACTTGATCAAAGAGGGCATTCTGCAAATTACAACCACTGCTTCTACAACACCAGCAACTCTCTTGTTAACAACAAGTGATTCTTCTACAACTGCAACAACTATTGTTCCTACTAATTCATCTACAACTTCAGCAACCATTTCTTCCTTCACTTCAACCAACAATAGTTCCATTTCATCTCCTTCTACAACTCCAACAACCACCAACAACGACGTCTCCATAGTTACTATTTATTATGACCCGACAACGGTCCCGAACTCCAGCAACTTTCAAAAATCTCAGCAACAATATCAGCATCAACCAAGCTTCAATTCATCACCACCAACATCTGTCACCATCATTTATGATCCACAGACGATTATGGTTCCAACTTCTGCTGCAGTAAGCCCAGTACCTATCATAGTGCCAGGGCCAATCCCATATGATAAAGACAGTGATGTACCATGGCATTATGGTGCTGACCTTTACTGCAACGGAGAAAGGGTCCTTCTTGATTCTCCAGTTCCCACTCCCCAAGTGGATAATGTCGGGGGAGGCGGAGGCTTCACCCGAAGCGGACGCCTCTTCGAATCACAAGCTCCCAGAATTAATACTGAGGCAGAGGCTGCTACCAAAGCCAAAGGAAAGAGTGTGATACCTGAAGAATCTGCATCTAAAGAGACTCATAAATCATCCTTCGATCAGGATGTGGATGAATTTATGAGGATAATTAAAAGAAGTGACTATAAAGTTGTGGACCAGCTCCACCAGACTCCTTCTAAGATCTCTATACTATCCTTGCTGTTGTATTTCGAAGCCCATCGGGATGCACTACTCAAAGTTTTGCATGCTGCCTACGTGCCAGAAGAGATCACAGTGAATCAACTTGAAACAGTGGTGTCTAATGTCAATACTAGCCATAGGCTAGGTTTCACTGATGTTGATTTGACCTCAGAAGGACGTCACCACAACAAAGGTTTGCATATAACTCTAGAGTGCAAAGGAGTTGTACTATCTCATGTTCTTGTAGACACTAGATCCTTACTCAATGTCTTACCCAAGAAAGCTCTTGTCAAACTCGAATATGATGGAATAGCTCTCTGACCAAGCAACCTTGTGGTTAGGGCTTTTGATGGCTCCAAGAGGTCTGTTCTTGGAAAGGTTGAGTTTCCAGTGATAATCAGTCTGAAAGTCTTTAAGACTACTTTCTATGTGATGGATATTCAGCCGGCCTACAATTGTTTGTTGGGTCGACCATGGATTCACGCCGCATGCGCAGTAACGTCGACCCTTCACCAGAAATTGAAATATGAGTGGGAAGGACAGATTATCACCATTTATGGTGAGGAGGACATATTTGTTAGCCATCTGCCTACATACAAGTATATTGAGATGGATGGTGAAATCCATGAAACTATGAGCCAAAGGTTCGAGGCCCTGAATGTCAATAAGGCGACAACTGAAGTATTTGCTGCATCCCAGGAAGACATGATGGGCACTTCAATTGTCTCCTATCAGCAAGCCCGGAAAGTTGTTGAAGATGGAAATGCCTAAGGCTGGGGCAAGCTGCTGTCAGTTGAGAAAAAGGAAGATAGATCCGGTTTGGGTTACAGACCATTCCGACAAGATCAATCAGACGCTGCAAAGGAGCCCAAGTTCATCAATGGGGGGATGCTCACCCCAGATGTTGTTAACAACCTGGAAGACAAGGCGGAGAGCGACCGCTGCCTGGAGAGCTGGATACGTCCAAGGATCCCTGGGCACCAAGTCCTTAACTGGTCTTCCCAGGAAATTATAAGGGTTACTCCTGCAGAGTAATTATTATTTCCTGTCATTTTAGCATGCATCAAGTCCTTCATCTTGCCCAAGGTGTCAGGACTCATTTTGTAATAGGTCCATATTGTAATTTTATGCAAATGAATTATCAATGAATATCAGACATCTTTTGCAAACGAGTCTCTTTTTCGCTCACTGTCTTTTCATTTTTTTACTTTTGTACAAAACAATAAAATGGAAATGTTTTCAAAATAAATAACTTCATTTTCACTTTTTTTAAACAAGATTAAAATTGATCACTAAAACGAACCAATCTCAACCCTTGCAGAGATTATCCTCCACAATGCACCGACATCTTTGCTTGGTCTTTGCTTGGTCCTATCAAGACATGCTAGGTCTGGATACTGATATTGTTATGCATAAGCTACCATTGAAAGAAGATTGCCCTCCAGTGAAACAGAAGCTACGCCGTACTCGTCCGGATATGGCCATGAAGATAAAGGAAGAAGTACAAAAACAGTGGGACACCGGTTTCCTTGCTGTAACTAGTTACCCACCGTGGGTCGCTAATATTGTACTAGTGCCTAAGAAGGATGGCAAAGTACGGATGTGTGTAGATTATCGGGATCTGAACAGAGCTAGCCCAAAGGATGATTTCCCATTACCTCACATTGATGTATTGGTCGACAACACAGCTCAGTTCTCGGTATTTTCTTTCATGGATGGTTTTTCTGGGTATAATCAGATCAGGATGTCACCCAAAGACATGGAGAAGACTACCTTCATCACACCATGGGGCACATTTTGTTATAAGGTAATGCCATTTTGACTGAAGAATGCCGGTGCAACTTATCAACGGGCTATGGTAACATTATTCCACGACATGATCCACAAAGAAATTGAATGCTACGTGGCTGACATGATTGCCAAGTCCCTTACTAAAGAAGATCATCTGGTAAATCTGCTGAAGTTGTTCAAGCGCCTGAGAAAGTAGCAGCTGAAGCTAAACCCCAACAAATGCACATTCGGGGTACGTTCCGGTAAACTGCTGGGATTTATCGTAAGTGAAAAAGGAATTGAAGTTGATCCTGACAAAGTCAAAGCCATTCAGGAAATGCCTGCACCTAGGACTAAAAAGGAAGTTCGAGGTCTCCTGGGTAGATTGAACTACATATCAAGGTTCATATCTCACCTTAATGCAACCTGTGAGCCCCTGTTCAAATTGTTATGAAAGGAACAAATGGTTAGGTGGAACGAAGATTGTCAGAAGGCTTTTGACAAAATCAAAGAGTACTTACAAGAACCTCCAATTCTTATGCCTCCAATTGAAGGAAAACCTCTAATAATGTACCTGACAGTATTAGAAGGGTCAATGGGGTGTGTGTTGGGCCATCATGATGAGTCTGGTCGAAAAGAGTATGCAATATACTACCTAAGCAAAAAGTTTACCGACTGTGAACAGCGTTATTCACTGCTCGAGAAAACTTGTTGTGCTTTAGCGTGGGCCGCTCGCCGACTAAGACAGTATATGCTGACTCACACTACTTTGTTGATCTCAAAAATGGACCCCGTCAAGTACATATTCGAGAAGCCAGCACTTACCGGAAGGGTTGCAAGATGGAAAATGATTCCGACGGAGTATGACATTCAGTTCACATCTCAAAAAGCCATCAAAGGCAGTGTATTGTCTGACTATCTAGCTGAACAACCCATTGATGATTACCAGCCCATGATATTTGACTTCCCTGATGAAGATATCATGTTCCTAAAAGCTAAAGATCATGAAGAGCCTGTTCACACTAAAGGACCTGACCCAGAAGAAGAATGGACAGTGATGTTTGATGGGGCTGTCAATATGAATGGTCGTGGAGTTGGTGCAGTGCTCATTACACCCAAAGGAGTTCATATGCCTTTCTCGACAAAACTCACCTTTGCATGCACTAACAACGAAGCTGAATACGAAGCCTGTATCATAGGTCTTGAGGGAACCATCGAACTCAGGATCAAAACTTTAATTGTATTCGGAGATTCGGCTTTGGTAATCAACCAGACCAACGGCAAATGGTACACCCACTAAGAGCATCTGATTCCATACCATGATTACACGAGGAGATTATTGACTTTCTTCGCAACAGTCAAACTTGAGTATATCCCTCGAGATGAAAATCAGTTTGCGCATGCTTTAGCTACCATTTCCTCCATGATCAAGGTTCAAACTGCCAATTTTGTGCCTCAGATTTCGGTATCCAGACTAGACCGACCGACATACGTATTCTCTGTAGACATTGCTAAAGATGACAAGCCTTGGTTCCATGACATCAAATGCTTTTTGGAGGATCATACATACCCACCCGGGGCATCATCCAATGACAAGAAGACATTAAGAAGACTGGCTGGTAGTTTCTTCCTTAATACCGATGGTTCATTATACAAGCGAAACTTTGACATGGTTCTGCTCAGATGTGTTGATAAGAAAGAAGCAGACTTGCTGATGCACGAGGTGCATGAAGGATCTTTCGGTACCCATGCGGGAGGACATGCAATGGCAAAGAAATTGTTACGATCAGGTTACTACTGGATCACAATAAATGCAGACTGTTGTGCCTAAGCCAGGAAGTGTCATAAATGCCAAATTTACGCAGACAAAGTGCATGTGCCTCCAAATCCTTTGAACGTAATGTCTTCACCGTGGCCCTTTGCTATGTGGGGCATTGACATGATTGGAAAGATCGAACCGACTGCTTCAAATGTCCACAGATTCATCCTGGTAGCCATTGATTACTTCACCAAATGGGTTGAAGCAGCTTCGTATGCCAACGTCACCAGACAAGTGGTAGCCAGATTTCTGAAAAGAGACATCATCTGTCGATATGGAGTGCCCGAGCGAATCATTACTGATAATGGTTCCAATTTGAACAATAAAATGATGGCAGAACTGTGTTGGGACTTCAGAATCCAACATCAAAATGTTTCTCCTTACAGGCCAAAGATGAATGGCGTTGTTGAGGCAGCAAACAAAAATATTAAGAAGATTGTGCAAAAGATGGTGGTTACATACAAAGACTGGAATGAAATGCTACCATTTACCTTCCGTGTGTATCGAACCTCAATCAGAACATCTACTGGGGAAACGCCTTATCAGCTTGTGTATGTTATGGAGGCAGTCCTACCTGTTGAAGTTGAACTACCCTCCTTACGAGTACTGATGGATGTAAAGCTGAGTGAAGCAGAATGGGTCCGATCTCGGTACAATCAACTGAATTTGATCGAAGAAAAGAGATTAACGGCAATATGTCATGGGCAGTTATATCTGAAAAGGATGAAGAAAGCCTTCGATCAGAAAGTCAGGCTTCGGGAATACCAAGTGGGAGATCTTGTGCTGAAAATACTTCTTCCTCCTCAAACAGACCACAGGGGCAAGTGGACTCCTAATTACGATGGTCCATTCATAGTAAATAAGGTCTTCTCTAGTGGAGCACTGATGCTCACTACTATGGATGGTGAAGATTTCTTGTCCCCTGTGAATTCAGATGCAGTTAAAAAATACTTCGCATAAAATGACCCGCTGGACATAAAAACAGAATGTAAGTGCAGGCAAAAATAGGGCATCCCGGCGAGTCAAAAACATAATAAAAGACTCGGGCAAAAATAAGGGAAAAATCAAAAAAATGTACACTCGCTGAGTTGAAAAGCCACATTGGACAGCTCAGGCAAAAATGGGTATCACGGTGGATTGAAAACCCGAAAGGGCGATTCACGCAAAATCAGGGAATAAGCAAACAATTGCATTCTGAATTCATCTGTATCACTCACAACACAACAAACTTCGAAAGGATAAAGCATCGGTCAGAATCAACCTTCTTCAGAAAGCAAGATGAGAAGAACGTCAAGGTCATACAGGTCATAGCAAAGGAAGCTCACCTGGAGCGTCATCAACATTGCCAGCACTTTCACTTTTTCAATTTATAACAATCTCCTCATTCCAGGGGATCTGTTTCTTTGACTATATCTGCCAATTCATGGCAAGCAGATTAATAAAATCAGAATTTTCAGTCACACCTCATTTTGTACATTTTTTATTTCGTTTGCAAAATGTCCAATTTTCATAATAAATATTTGCATAAAACAAATGAGCCAGTTTTAATAAATGCTTGCGGAAAATATATTTACTTTCAGTAACATCTAATTCCCATGACGGAATCCGGTAAGGGATACCTCGGGATACTTGTGCGTTTCTCTTGTCTTAACAGATTGCAGGTATCCAATACGCGGCATGGGGCATGCCAAGCATACTTCCCTAGCATACATCCTCCAAGCAGTATCTGGAATGCTTTGCCCCAGTGGAGTTGTGTCTCTCCCACCAAATGACACCGGGTCAGATAGGGTACAGACGCGAACGGTAGGCGAGAAGAGAGAACACACAAGGGTGAACTGAAAAGGAAAGAGTCGCCAGCTAGGCATTTTTATCCCGAAGGAAAGGTAATGCTGCATAAACCTAAGGAAAGATGGATAAGACGGTCGCGAACCAGAGAAGCTGAGAAAGGGGGTTGGTTACAACCTGGGAAGGTATTAGCACCCAGATTGTTCGTCGTACTCGACGGGATCCACGCTTAAAAGATTTGTGTTTAAAAGGGGTAGTGTCAGTGCTATTCTGTGTGCAAAAAGATGGAAAAGAATGCAAGTGTCAGTGCTAAAAGGAATGTGAAGTGAGATGTAAGAGTGTCAGTGTAAGGAGAGAATGTGAAGCTCAAGACTATGAGGCTTAACGAAATGCTGGAAGGAGGGGGAATATACAGAGACTTTTGTTCGATAACAGTTAAGTTATGCCTACGTATCCTCTCGTGCAATGACGAAGTCAGAACACCGTAGTTCGACTCAAAGAGACTGAAAGATAAATTGACTTGTGAACTGCTTACTTGTCTATGCTCAAGTGTATGACATGTCTGGCTCAGGTGCAAACTGTCTTGCATTAGACGGGAGAAGCAAGTTCTCGTTTGTGAGTGAATGAGATGAGAAAAGAATCCCGGAGGAGACGATTATTGTTTGTTTTTGTTTTTTTCAATCTTTTATTGCTTTTTGTGTTTGTCATAAGAAAATGAGCTTAAGCCTAAACCAAAGGTTAGTAAACTCATCACATCTTCCCTCTGATTAGGGGTGATGAGAATACCTTAAGTATGAAGTAAACACCTCACACTTAATCACCATGATATAGGATTAAGATCATTAACCTACTTGTAATTATTTAGATGTTTTTTGGAGTTTTTGTTCGGTGTTAAGTAATGAGTTTAAGCCATAATCAGAGATTTAATGGACCCATTACACTATCCTAATAGAAGGATAATAGATGAGAACATTTAAGCTGAGGAAGGCTCCTCAACTTAATCCATGATTAGGGATTAACCTCATGACAAAACAAAACCTTTATTAAATGTATTTTAGTTAATGTAAGATTAAGAAGTGAATTTTAGGGTTTGTAAGACAACTTGAGGGGGACTTGTCCATTAACACTAGGGTTAGTCCTTCTTAACCAATTAAGGAAGAATTAGAACCCTAATGCAAGGCCCAAGTTACAAGCTATTGTCTTAGTGATTATTAGATGGATTGATTAAAGGATTTAAACACATTAAGGGTTTAACACTTAGGATTAAAGTTATACACTCCATCCTAATAGAAGGATGCAGGCATAAGCTTAATCACAAAGCCTTAAAACCTTTAAGGTTTAATCCCTGATTAAGAGGTGAGAAGAGAAGACACAAAGATGACACAAAGGTAAAAACTAATGGGGGGACTAATAAAACCCTAATTGTGATCATGCTTGGTTGTTCCTAGGGTTTATAAGGCTTGCAAAAGATCTTCAAGAGAAAAGCCACCAAGGAAGAAGCAGATGAAAGGAGGAAGAAACAAAAGAAGCAATACAACTTACTTCACTTAAGAAGATAAGTTGCTTGAAGAAAGAGAGAGGGGAGGGAGCATGAATGAGCAAGCTCACTCTAATCCACAAATAAAATGCAGCAATGAATGCATAAGAGAGATGAGAAGAGATTATGAGAAGTGAAGGCAAATTCACTTCTCAAACACTTACCACCTGAAAAGTTAGCAACAAAGAATGAAGTGAAATGAAAATGAGATGAGATGCAAGGATGCCAACCAAGATCAGAAGAATATCATGAGAAAAATGATGCTATGGGATGGTATGAAAGCATGTCATGTGATGTGGATGATTATACAAGCAAGGAGGATGCAAATGAAACATGTAAGAACCATGAAAGTACATGAATGCATATGACATGAAAGCAAAAGCATGACAAATGGATGATGCAATGATCAAGCATGATTCCAATATGTCTTAGGGTGCCTTATGTGTCATGTGGATGCACAAAGTGTCATGGTAAGTTCATGTATGCAAGCTTATGCAAGATGGGTGCAAATGGAGGCAAAAATTAGGGTTTTCATACAATATGCAATGCAAAATTCAAAATCAGAAGCAAATGACATGATAAAAAAATTGAAAATGGGATTAAAGGTACCTTAAACCTATACTAGTTCACTGCCCAAAGGAGGAGACTTAAATCTTAACCTAATGGAAGTTATGATTTTCCTAAGTTTGCTAGGGTTTTAAGGCACTTCAAAAAGGAAAAATGCAAAACAAATTGGAAAGGGAAGATATATTCATGCCAATTTTATCCTAGAAATTACATGACAAGAGGAATGCAATGCAAAAAGAACCATCATCAAACTCTTCATGGTTTGGCAGAAAGAATTTTTCTAAGTTAGGGTAAAATTATTGATTTCTAAAGACCCTAAATCCAAAGAAAAATGTCAAAATAGGTCAAGAACTAAAAAGAAATTTGTGTGAAGGGTTTGATAATGTTTCTAAATGTATCAAGATGCAATGTGATTTTTTTGGTGATTTTTAGAAACTTAAATGCTATTTTAATTAATTAATTCCCATTAATTAATTAAAATAAACATTTAAATATTTTAAAAATATGAATTTTATGCAAAAAATAAAATAAAAATTATTTTCAGAATGATAAAAATATTTGAAAGGGAAATGCAAAAGATAAATTTTTTTGAAGGTGTTTTGCTATTTTTAATAAAATGTACAAAGAAATGCAATTAAAATGAAAATAAATTATGAATTAATGGAAGTATGATGATCCAGTGGTCCAGATTCAAATGGAAAAGGGAGGGAATTGACTTCGTGCGCTATCCAAGGGCCAGAATTCAAACTACTCTAATTACACAATTAAACCCTAATCTGAACCCTAATCACTTTCAGGTGACCGGAACAGTGTTCCGGTCATCTTCTCCGGCTAGCCTCTCACCCAATCTCCCTCAATACGTAACCCCAAGCCCTTAAACTCTCCAGAAATGATCCTCACATCAACCCCAATAAGAATCACACAACAAAATTCATTTATTCATCATCAAAAACATGAATCGAAGCAAAACGGAAAACATATCAGAAATTTCAGAAGCTTATGAAATGCTTATTTCTCAATCATTTTCAAAAGTAAAGACATCATGATCATCAGGAGAGCACATAGAATCATTTAAGAACTTAAAATGAAGGTTTTGGAAAAAAATTTCTTGAGCTCACCTGAACTGAAGCTTTCGAAAATGGCACTGGCTAGTTGCTTCTTTGCTTCAAATCAGCTCCAATGATCCTCCTGAAGAGTTTGTGATGCTTGGTTGGAGTTTAAATGGTCTCTAAATGAAGTTGGCAGAACTTCAGTTCAAGAAATGTCAAAATCGTGTTTTTGATACAAGGTGTTTCAAGGCATAATGAGGGGTGGGAAAGGGTCAGTGATGATTGTGGAGTTGTTCTATGGAATTTGTTTTGAGGTTTGAAGCTTGTGTGTTGAGTTTCAAAGGCTCTTGCAAGTTTTAGGGATTTTGTGTATGCTGAGCAATCTCAAGTGTTAGGTTGTAATGTTGTGTGCTTTGGCTTGGTTTTGATCCACATGATAAGCTGTGATAGGTCAGAGGGTGGGTGGTGGCCTATGTTGATTGGTATGGGGAAAAATGCATAAAGTCAAGAGTTGGTTTACTTGAGGTATGGGCACATGGCAGGACAAGGACAATGGGGTGTCCTGCGCAGCTGGCTTTAGGGAGGTCCATGGGATCAGTTTTGAGGCAAGGGAGCAAGAGAGAAGAAAGTTATGGGGTGTTTTGCAAATTATGAAGGTTTTGGCCCCTTTGAGAAATCTCAGTGATCAAGGCATGAAACTTGAGAAATATTTGGGCAATTCTGAATTTTATGTCATGTACTATGTTTGTGTAATGGTTAGAAGTGTGTTTGAAGTTACAAACTGCTTTGGCAAGTGGTTTTGCAAGTTTCCCTCTTTGGCACATAAGTGAAATTTTATGATTTTTCCCAACTTTTCAAGGCCATAACTTGAGTTCTATGATGAATTAGATCAAGTTCTTGTACTTTTTGAAAAGGGAATGATCCACTCTACAACTTTCATGACCAAGAATTTTTCATTTGGAGCATTTTTTAATCAAAAAGAGGAGGTTGAAAAACTTTCCCAAAATGGCAATTTTGCATTACAAGTCACTTTCCCAAAATGGCAACTTTGCAAATGGCTTGAAATTCTTCAATTTTGTGAACTTCTAACCTCTTTTAAGATCAAATAAATATCACATACACCCAAAATGATGGAGAAGACCCTTTGGTTGGAGGATTGGGGGCCTCAGATGCCCTGATTTTGCACTGACTTGCTCAAGAAGTCATCTATTGATCAGATGCCTTACCCATTGAATTTCTTCATGAAAATTGGTGTGTAGGATCCTTATAACATATAGACACCTTTAGAAACAAGAATGACCAAAAAATTTGGATTTATGGCCTCTGAAACCAAAACCCTAATTTTAGGTCAACTGTGCAGTCAAGCCTGGCTCTGCTTCCATGCCTTTCCCAGTTCTTGTGATTTTTTGACTTTCTTGATCTTGTGAGGATATGGTATGATGATTGAACATACATGGACCCTCTTGTGATGATTGAAGACCTTTGGAGTGGCTCAAATGGCTCAGGGATTGCTCAGATCACAAACCCTAGATGCAGATGACTTAGAACCAATGCAGTGAAGCAAAAATGCAATATGAGATGCTATGATTGAACTTATGCACATGAAAAGAATCAAAAGCCATGGTGAAAACTTAGTGAGGGAAAATTTGGGGTGTTTACAGCTGCCCCTATTCAAACATGAGTTAGCTGTGCAGGATGTAAGCAACGACTTAACAGGCAAGCGAGATAACTTGTGGTTGAATACCAAAGACAGTCCAAAATTTGCACTCTCTGAATGAAGAAGAAAAGGGATATAGATTGTAAAAGGTAGTAAAGTATGACTATAAAGTGCTGGTGTCGGAAGACAACCGTCGAGCAGAGGACGACTGCTGAGGATAAAGCAATGGCGGGGACGACCGACATGCTAGGGAAATAAAGAGATTATGACGGGGACGACCATCAAACAAAGTAACAAAGTTCTCTAAGGACTGGGGTAAAGACAATGATGGGGATGACCATCAGGTTAATGAAATAAATGAAATAAATGATGAGGTACGGTCATCAAAGGTGAATGACGATCACCTAGCAGGGGACGGCTGCTCTATCGGGGATAAGATGAGGGGCGGTCATCTAAGGTGAAGGACGATCACCTGGCAAGGTACGGTTTCCGAAAGTATCACGACATAGGACGAATGTCGGATAGAAAAGGTCGACGATGGGGGCGGCCATCGGATAAGCATGATGAAGGACGATCATCAAGAGGTGAAGGACGATCACCTAGAAGTGTATGGCTGCTCTCGGGGTTTATCATGACATAGGACGAATATTAGATAACAAGATCAACGATGGGGACGACCATCGGGTAAAATGATGAAAGACGATCATCAAAAGGTGAAGGACGATCACCTAGCAGGGTACGACTGCTAAAAGTATCACGACATAGGACGAATGTCGGATAGGGAAGGGTTCCAATAATGGAGACTCCGCTGGGGATGATGAAGGACGATCATCAAAAGGTGAAGGACGATCACCTGGCAGGGTACGGTTTCCGAAAGTATCATGACATACGACAAATGTCAGATAGAAAGGAAATAAATCATTAGGATTTGCTGGGGTTTCTCCTGGGGGAAGGATAGACACAGACGAGTGTCTAAATTCAAGAAAAAGGTATAAGTGTTTGATACTGTGTGTAGATTAAAGATGCGGACGAGCATCCTTAAGACTATGATACGGACGAGTACCGGTAGAAACAAATGCTGACGCATGTTCAGAGATGATGATACGGACGAGTATCAACTGGTTAACAAAGAACACGGACCAGTGTCGACTCTGAGGGGAAATAAGGGGTGTATACAAGATACAGACGAGTATCTGTATGAGTGAAAGATAAGCATGAGTGAGACACAGCCGGGAGTCAAAAGAGAGGATGTATACGTTATGAACTTATAAGCATAAAAGGTGTTTGACGACTTGTGGGGATAGGATGACACAGACGAGTGTCTGGAAAGTATAGTAAGCAAGGGTTTAGGCAACTATGCTGGGGATTGGTGAAACGGACGGTTGTCAGGAGAGTGTAGTAATATGCATTTGTGAGGACAAAGGGGATGCTTTGGCTTTCAACTAGGAAATTTGAGAGGCTTTTTCTATATTGTTGGTGGTATGCCCGTATTCCCGATGATTGATTCGAAACATGGCTTATGATTATGTAATATGTTTGACTTTTGCCGTAATGCTCCGTGTCTAAACGGAATGCTATGCTCTGGGAAATATGATGTGAATGCCATGTTTATGCAAAGATACCAATTCGGGATTCGTATCCCGTTGCCATGAAGATCCCTGATTGATCTTGTTGAAAGGATATCCCAGCTGGGGATGAGATCATTGGTGGATCTGATAAGATGTATGACTGCTTCGGGATACAGGTCACTGATAGACCTATCTTAATGATGAGGAACCCAACTGGGGTCTGTGGAAGCTTTCATCACTTTGTTGTGAGATCTTCAGACACTGCTCTTCTGGATAGAGGCTGGAGTTCTGCGGGGAGATAGTTCCCTGTCTTTGCACTTGGCTGGGGAGGGATGATCACTGAACGACCTTCCTAGTGATTTTTGTGGGGATCCTGCTGAGGATGATGAACTCAGTTGGGGAAATGAGCTCCTCCTGATGCTGCTTTAGAGAAAGTGCTGGAGAAATGGTGTCCTACAACTCTTGATGGGGAGAGAGCACCTCTGATAATGATTTGACAGCTTGCTGGGGAGAAGCTTTCATGCCCCATGTTGCACTTTGACTACCTGCAATCCTGTTATGAAAAAGAAACGTACAAGTATCCTGAGGTATCCCTTACCGGATTCCGTCATAGGAATTTAGACACTCCTGAAGTGAATCTATTTCCTGTAAGCATGTAATTTAGAACAGACACATCTGTATTTACGCAATCATTATATTAAGGACATCGGACATTTTTGCAAATGAAAATAAAATGTACGAGACGAAATGTGACTGAAAATCTGATTTTGTTAATTTGTGTGCCCTGAATTGGCAAGTACAGTCAAAGAAACAGATCCCCTGAAATGAGGGGATTGTTACAAATTGAGAAACAAAAAGGTGCTGGCAATGTTGACGATGCTTTACCGAGCTTCCTTTGCTATGACCCGTATGACCTTGACGTTCTTCTCATCTTGCTTTCTGAAGAAGGTTGATTCTGACCGATGCTTTAACCTTTCGAAGCTTGCCACGTTGTAAGTGATACAGACGAATTCAGAATGCAGTTGTTCGCTTATTCCCTGATTTTGCGTGGATCGCCCTTTCGGGTTTTCAATCCACCGGGATACCCATTTTTGCTTGAGCTATCCAATGTGGCTTTTCAACTCAGCGGGTGTACACATTTTTTTATATTCATTTTCCCTTATTTTTGCCCGAGTCTTTTATTCTGTTTTTGACTCGCCGGGATGCCCTATTTTTTCCTGGACTTACATTCTGTTTTTATGTCCAGCGGGTCATTTTATGCGAATTATTTTTTAACTGCCTCTGAATTCACAGGGGACAGGAAATCTTCACCATCTATAGTACTGAGCATCAGTGCTCCACCAGAGAATACTTTCTTTACTATGAACGGACCATCGTAATTCGGAGTCCACTTGCCCATGTGGTTCGTATGAGGAGGGAGGAGTCTTTTCAGCACAATATCCCCTACTTGGTATTCCCGAAGCCTGACTTTCTGATCGAAGGCTTTCTTCATTCTTTTCTGATATAACTGCCCATGACATATTGCAGCTAATCTCTTCTCTTCAATCAGATTCAGTTGTTCGTATCGTGATCGGACCCATTCTGCTTCATTCAACTTGACATCCATCAGTACCCGTAAGGAGGGTAATTCAACTTCAACAGGCAGGACTGCCTCCATACCATATACCAGCTGATACGGTGTTGCCCCAGTGGATGTTCTGATTGATGTACGGTACCCATGCAAGGCAAATGGTAGCATTTCATGACAATCTTTGTAGGTGACCACCATCTTCTACACAATCTTCTTGATATTTTTGTTAGCTGCCTCTACAGCGCCATTCATCTTTGGCCTGTAAGGAGAAGAATTGTGGTGTTGGATTCTGAAGTCCCGACACAGTTCTGCCATCATTTTGTTGTTCAGATTGGAACCATTATCAGTAATGATTCGCTCGGGCACTCCATACCGACAGATGATGTCTCTCTTCAGGAATCGGGCTACCGCTTGCCTGGTGACATTTGCATATGAAGCTGCCTCAACCCACTTGGTGAAATAGTCGATGGCTACCAGGATGAATTTGTGGCCATTTGAAGCAGTCGGTTCAGTCTTGCCAATCATATCAAGGCCCCACATGGCAAAGGGCCAGGGTGAAGACATCACATTCAGGGGATTTGGAGGCACATGCACTTTATCTGCATAGATCTGGCATTTATGGCACTTGCTAGCATAAGCACAATAGTCTGCATCCATTGTGATCCAATAATAGCCTGATCTTAACAACTTTTTAGCCATTGCATGCCCTCCAGCATGGGTACCAAAGGATCCTTCGTGCATCAACAAGTCTGCTTCTGTCTTATCAACACATCTGAGAAGTACCATATCAAAGTTTCTCTTGTACAAGGAACCATCAGCATTCAGGAAGAAACTACCAGCTAGCCTTCTTAATGTCTTCTTATCATTGGATGATGCCCCAGGTGGGTATGTTTGATCCTCCAAGAAGCATTTGATGTCATGAAACCAAGGCTTATCATCTTTAGCAAGGTCTATTGAGAACACGTATGCTGGTCTGTCAAGTCTGGATACTGAAATCCGAGGCACAAAGTTGGTAGCTTGAACTTTGATCATGGATGAAATGGTAGCCAGAGCATCTGCAAACTGATTTTCATCTCGAGGGATATACTCAAGCTTGACTGTAGTGAAGAAAGTCATTAATCTCCTTGTATAATCCCGGTATGGAATCAGATGATCCTGGTGAGTGTACCATTTGTCGTTGGTTTGATTGATTACCAGAGCTGAATCTCCGAATACTGTCAAAGTCTTGATCCTGAGGTCAATGGCTTCCTCAAGACCCATAATACAAGCTTCGTACTCAGCTTCGTTGTTAGTGCAGTTAAAAGTGAGTTTTGCCGAGAAAGGCATGTGAACTCCCTTAGGTGTAATGAGTACTGCACCAACACCACGACCATTCATATTAACAGCCCCATCAAACATCATAGTCCATTCTTCTTCTGGGTCAGGCCCTTCAGTGTGAATAGGCTCTTCATGATCTTTTGCTTTTATGAACATGATGTCTTCATCAGGGAAGTCAAATCTCATAGGCTGGTAATCATCAATGGGTTGCTCAGCAAGGTAGTCAGACAATACACTTCCTTTGATGGATTTCTGGGAGGTGTAATGAATGTCATATTCTGTGAGGACCATTTGCCATCTTGCAACCCGTCCGGTAAGTGATGGTTTCTCAAATATGTACTTAACTGGGTCCATTTTGGAGATCAATAAAGTGGTGTGGGTCAACATATACTGCATTAGTCGGCGAGCAGCCCACGCTAAAGCACAACAAGTTTTCTCGAGCAGTGAATAACGTTGTTCACAGTCGGTAAACTTTTTGCTTAGGTAGTAAATTGCATACTCTTTTTGACCAGACTCGTCATGTTGGCCCAACACACACCCCATTGACCCTTCTAATACTGTCAAGTACATGATTAGAGGTCTTCCTTCAATTGGAGGCATAAGAATTGGAGGCTCTTGTAAGTATTCCTTGACTTTGTCAAAAGACTTCTGGAAGTCTTCATTCCACCTGACCGTTTGTTCTTTCCTTAACAATTTGAACAAGGGCTCATAGGTTGCTGTAAGGTGAGATATGAATCGTGAAATGTAGTTCAATCTACCTAGAAACCCTCAAACCTCTTTTTCGGTCTTTGGTGCAGGCATTTCTTGAATGGCTTTGACTTTGTCAGGGTCAACTTCAATCCCTTTCTCACTCACAATAAATCCCAGCAGTTTACCGGATCGCACCCCGAATGTGCATTTGTTGGGGTTTAACTTCAATTGGTACTTCCTCAGACGCTTGAATAGCTTCAACAGATTCACCAGGTGGTTTTCTTCTATGAGGGACTTGGCAATCATGTCATCCACATAACAGTCAATTTCCTTGTGAATCATGTCATGGAATAATGTTACCATAGCCCATTGATAAGTGGCACCATCATTCTTCAGTCCGAATGGCATCACCTTATAACAGAATGTGCCCCAGGGTGTGATGAAAGTTGTCTTCTCCATGTCATCAGGTGACATTTTGATCTGATTATATCCTGAAAATCCATCCATGAAGGAGAACACCGAGAACTGAGCCGTATTGTCGACCAATACATCAATGTGAGGTAATGGGAAGTCATCTTTTGGGCTGGCTCTGTTCAGGTCCCGGTAATCCACTCACATCCTCACCTTGCCATCCTTTTTAGGCACAATTACAATGTTAGCGACCCACGGTGGGTAACTAGTTACACCAAGGAAACCGGCGTCCCACTGTTTTTGTACCTCTTCTTTTATCTTCATTTCCATATCTGGGCGAGTGCGGTGCAGCTTCTGGTTTACTGGAGGACAGTCTTCTTTCAGAGGCAGCTTGTGCATAACAATGTCGGTGTCCAACCCTGGCATATCCTGATAAGACCAAGCAAAAACATCCACATATTCCCGAAGCATGTCAATCAGTTGCTTTTTTACTGAATCTTGTAGGCAGGCCTCGATCTTAACTTCCTTCAAGTCTTCTTCTGTACCAAGATTAACCGTCTCAACTTCCTCCTGATGAGGAGTGATGACCTTCTCCTCTTGTCTCAACAACCTGGCTAGCTCTTCAGGTAGCTCATAATCTTTTTCAACCCCTTCATCAACTTGATTAATCAGATTGTCAAAGTCATACGAAGTCATACGAAGTCGTAGCAGTGTTGTTGTCGGTGCAGTCTGGAGGGCACTCTTTGCAAGGGTTTAGATTTGTTCATTTTAGTGATCAATTTTATCTTGCTTAGAAAAAGTGAAAATGAAGTTATTATTTTGAAAAACATTGCCATTTTATTTTTGTACAAAAAATAAAGAATGAAAAACAGTGAGCGAAAAAGGAAAGACTCATTTGCAAAAGATGTCCTGATATTCGTTAATTGATCTTTGCACAAAATACAAGATGGCCCGATTACAAAATGATTCCTGACATCTTGGGAAAGATACAAGACTTGATGCATGCTTTAAAAACACAGGAAATAATAATTACTCTGCAGGAGTAACCCTTATAATTTCCTGGGAAGACCAGTTTGAGACATGGCTCCCCGGGATCCTTGGACGTATCCAGCTTTCCAAGTTGCGCTCGTCTTCTGACTCGTCTTCCAAACTATTCACAGCATCCGGGGTTAGCATCCCCCCGCTGACAAACTTGGACTCCTTTGCAGCCTCTGGTTGATCTTGTCGAGTTGGTCTGTAACCCAACCCGAATCGGTCTTCTTTTTTCTCCACGGGCAACAACTTGCCCCAGCCTTAAGCGGTACCTTCCTCAACAACCTTTCGGGCTTGTTGATATGATGTGATGGAGGTCCTAAGCACAGCAGATGTTTCATTGATATTCAGGGCCTCAAACCCCTGACTCATGGTTTCATGTGTCTCCCCGTCCATTTTAATGTATTTGAAAGTAGCCAGCTGGCTAACAAAAATATCCTCCTCCCCACAAGTGGTAATGACTTGGCCCTCCCATTCGAATTTTAACTTCTGGTGAAGGGTTGACGTCATGGCGCCAGCGGCGTGTATCCATGGTCTACCCAATAGACAGCTGTAGGCAGGCTGTATATCCATCACAAAGAAGGTCGTTTTGAAAACCTGTGGGCCAATCATTATTGGTAACTTTATCTCTCCTAGAACTGATCTTTTAGAACCGTCAAAGGCTCTCACTACCAAATTGCTTGGGCGTAGTGCCAATCCATCATGCTCCAGCTTCACAAGGGCTTTCTTGGGTAGGACATTGAGGGATGACCCTGTGTCCACCAATACGGGAGAAAGAACTGCATCCTTACACTCCAAGGTAATGTGCAAAGCCTTGTTGTGATTGCGACCTTCTGTTGTCAGATCAGTGTTGGTAAATCCTAGTCCATGACTAGCGTTGACATTTCCAACCACAACCTCTAACTGATTGACAGTAATCTCCTCCGGCACATAAGCTGTGTGCAGAACCTTTAATAGTGCGTTCCGATGGGCTTCGGATCACATTAGCAATGATAGTATGGAGATCTTGGAAGGTGTTTGGTGAAGCTGGTCCACCACCTTGTAATCACTCTTCTTGATGATCCTCATGAACTCATCAACCTCTTGATCAAAAGGAGTCTTCACAGTTTCTTTGGCAACGAGTTCTTCTTGCAACATGCTCTTCCCTTTTGCCTTAGCAGCAGCTTCTGCTTCAGCAACGGGTCTTGGTATTTGCGAGGCAAAGAGACATCCGCTTCTAGTGAAGCCTCCTCCTCCCCCCACATTGTCTATTTGAGGTGAAGAAGTTGATGATTCTAAAGTGATTTTCTGCCCCTCGCAGTATAGATCTGAGCCATAATGCCAAGGGATGGAATTACTGCTTTCGTAAGGAACTAGCCCGGGCACTGTGATAGTGACTGGGCTGATAGCAGCTGCAGAGGGGACCACAATGGTGTGTGGATCATAGTATATGGTAATTGGAGCTCTGACGGGAGTGGTATTTTGTTGTGAATTGTCGGAAGGAACATTTGCAGGATCCTAGTATATCGTAACCGCTGAGACACTTTCATTAACCATTGATGATGTTGTAGAAGATACTGTTGACTGGACAAGTGCTGAAGTTGTAGCAGGAAATGAAGGAATAATGGGTGTTGTCGTTCTAGAAGAAATTGTGACTGAACTTGTATCCGCTGAAGTGATTGACTGAGTAATTGTTGGAGTTGTAGTAGAATCTGTAGGAACAATGGTTGCTGACGTTGTAGGAGTATCTGTGATCATTGATGGAGAAACTGTTGTAGTTGTAGTTGTTGTTGTCGTAATCTAAAAATGCCATCTTTAATGAGGCCACCTATGCCATTTCTCAGTCTCTCGCGTCCATTAACGACAATGTTGTAATATCCACAGCCGACCTCGCATCCGGGGAACACTTGGCACTCTAATAGCTGAGCTTTGATTTCAACCAAGGGTGTTCGGATTTGTGCAACACTGGTGATTAATGCGGATGGTTTGCCTTCCTCAATAGCATTAATCCTAGGCCCGTTGTGACTAGGCATTGGATTTCTCGTGACGTTTGGAGGAGGTGCAAAATTGAGAGCTTTTGAGTCCACTAGGTCCTGGATTTTCATCTGTAGGGCCCTGCATTTTTCAGTATTATGCCCCGGTGCATTTGAGTGGAATGCACACCTGGCATTTGCATCATAGTTCTTTGGCATATTGAGGGGATCTGGAGGTGCCAACGTCCTTAACTCGACTAGGTTGAGCTTTAAGAGTTGTGGCAAGAGTGCAACATACGGCATTGGTGTAAACACCCCAAATTTGCCCTCACTCATTTCACACCATGGCTTGTGATCTTTTCATTTGCATAAATTCAATCATAGCATCTCATACCACATTTTTGCTCCACTGCATTGATTCAAAGTTATCTGCATCTAGGGTTTGTGATCTGAGCCATCCCTGGGTCACTTGAGCCACTCCAAAGGTCATCAATCACTTCAAAGGGGTCCTTGTATGTTCTAGCATCATATTATATCCTCTCAAGATCAAAGAAGTCAAAGAATCACAAGAACTGAGAAAGGCATGGAAGCAGAGCCAGATTTAACTGCACAGATGACCTAAAATTAGGGTTTTGGTTTCAGAGGCCATAACTCCAATTTTTTTGGTCATTCTTGTTTCTATTTGTCTCTATATGTTATGGGGATCATGCATATCAATTTTCATGAAGAAATTCAATAGGGAAGGCATCTGATCAAGAGATGACTTCTTGAGCAAGTCAGTGCAAAATCAGGGCATCTGAGACCCCCAATGACCCAACCAAAGGGTGTTCTCCATCATTTTGAATGTGTATGATATTTATTTGATCATAAAATATGTTAGAAGTTCACAAAATTGAATAATTTCAAGCCATTTGCAAAGTTGCCTTTTTGGGAAAGTGACTTATAATGAAAACTTGCCATTTTGGGAAAGTTTTTCAACTTCCTCTTTTTGATTCAAAAATGCTTCAAATGAGAAAACTTTGGTCATGATAGTTATAGAAGGGATCCTCCCATTTTCAAAAAGTACAAGAACTCATTCTAATTCATCTTGGATCAAAAGTTATGGCTTGTCAAAGTTGGGAAAAATCACATAATTTCATGTTTTACACCAAAGAGGCATTTTGCAAAATGGTATGATAAGGCATTCTAAAGGCTTCAAATGTGCACAAACACTTCACAATATGCTCATGTGACCTCTAAAAATCAGAATGAACGAAAGAATTACCCATTTCCATGCCTTGATCATTAAGAAACTTCAAAAGGGCCAAACTTTGTGAAATTTGCAAAACCTCACATAAACTCCAATCCACTTGCAAATTGGCCTCAAATTCCTTTCCATGGTTCTCCTTGATCACAACTGAACCAAGCCATGCCTCTAAACCAGCCTGTCATGATCCATACCTCAAAGGACACCTAACATTGACTTTTGGCAAAATGGACCATACCAATCAACATAGGCCAGCAACAACTCTCTGACCTATCCCAACTTGATACATGGACAAAATGGAACTCAACACAACACACAACACAGCCTGAGCTCTCCCATAAGTCAGCATTCTCCAAAATCCCTCTTTATGCATTTTTCTTCGAATCTCAATACACAAGCCACAAACCTCAAAAACAAATTTCACAGAATCACTCACCATGATCCTCTGATCATTTCCCAACCATTACTTTGCCCTGAAACCTCCCACATCAAAAACACGATTTCCCCCCCCCCCCCATTGACCTGAGTTTCTGCAAACTTCCTCTAGAGGCCATATAAACTCCAGCTAAGCATCACAAACTTCTGGGGAGGATCATTGGAGCTTGTTTGGACCAAAGAAGCAGCCAAAAAGCACCAAAGGCAAAAGCTCCACTTTAGGTGAGCTCAAGAACATTTTTTCCAGAACTTTGATTTCTTGTTATAAAATGATTCTATGAGTTGCACTGATCATCTTGATGTGTTTGGTTTTGAAAATGATCAAGAAATAAGCATGTACTGACTGTTTGAAATTTTGCCCGTAAAAATGATTTTGCTTATTTCTCTTGATTCATGAAAAATAAATGATTTTTGTTGTGGGGTTTATGTTTAATGATGTTCATGGATTGATTCTGGAGAGTTTGATGAAGTTTTGATGCGTATTGAGTGAGATAGAAAAGTGGTTGGCCGGAGAAGATGACCGGAACACTGTTCCGGTCATCTGAAAGTCATTAGGGCACAGGATTAGGGCTAATGACATAATTAAGTAAGTTTGAATTCTGGTCGTTCGTTTGCGCGCTAAGTCAATTCCCGCATCCCTGAGTTTGAACCACAACCCTTGGATTGTTTGACTTTCTCATTTTTCTTTTTAAATTCATTTAATTTCATTTGTTTTATATTTAACTTCTACGAATTTTTAAAAATAGGAAAATACATTGAAAAATTCTGATTTTTTTTGTCAAGCATTTCATTAATTTTCAGAACCCAAAAATATTTTTATTTTTATTTTTTGCATTAAAAATTATTTTTAAATCATTTAAATGTTTATTTTTAATTAGTTAATGGAAATTAATTAATTAAAAATGCATTTAGGTATTTAAAAATCACCAAAAAAATTCACATTGCATTTTAAAACATTTAGAAACATTATCCAACTCTCAAAACAAATTTATTTTTGGTTCTTGACCTACTTTGATAATTTTCATTGGAATTAAAATTGTTTAAAGGCAATATTTTGATCCTAACTTGAAAAAATCCATTCTGCCGAACCATGAAGAGTTTGATAATGGTTCTTTTTGCATTGCATCCTTCATAGCATGTAGTTTCTAGGGTAAATTTGGTTTTAATTTATTTTCCATTTTCAATTTAATGAGAATTTTTCCTTTTGAGGTGCCTTGAAACCCTAGTTGACTTAGAAAAATCACAACTTTCATTAGGTTTAGAGTTGGGTCCCCTCCTTTGGGCAGTGAACTTGTGTAGGGTTAGGGTTCCTTTGATCCCATTTTCAATTTTTTGTCATGCCCTTTGCTTCTGATTTTGAATTTTTGTGTTGCATGTTATGCATAAACCCTAATTCTTGCCTTCCTTTGCATTCATCTCTCATTTGCTTGCATTTAAGAACTTGCCATGACATTTTGTGCATCCACATGATTCATAAGACATCTTAGGACATATTAGAATCATGTTTGATCATTGTATCTTTCATTTGCCATGTTATGCATTCATATCATTTCATAAACTTTCAAGAACTTTCATGGTTCAAAGCATGCCTCATTTGCATCCTCATCCTTGTATGATCATCCACAATTCTTGACATGTGTTTGCATCATCCCTTATCATCATTAACATCATGTTTATGCTTCTGACTTTGGTTTGCATCATGGCATTTCAACTCATTTCCATTGCATTTCATTTCCTTTGCTAACTTTTCAGGTGGTAAGTTGTTTTGAGAAGTGAATTTGCCTTCACTTCTCACAATCTCTTCTCATCCCTTTCTTGCATCATTGCTGCATTTTATCTTGTGTATTAGAGTGAGCTTGCTCATTCATTCCCTCTCTTCTTTCTTCCTTCAGGCAACTTGTCTTCTTAAGTGAAGCAAGTTGTTTTGCTTCTCTTTGTTTCTTTCTCCTTTCATTTGCTTCTTTCCTGGTGGCTTTTCTCCTGAAGATCTTTTGCAAGCCTCATTAACCCTAGGAACAACCAAGCATGATAACAATTAGGGTTTGATTAGTCCCCCATTTAGCTTTTACCTTTGTGTCATCTTTGGGTCTTCTCTTCTCATCTCATAATCAAGGACTAAACCCTAAAGGTGTTAAGGCTTTGTGATTAAGGTTATGCCTGTATCCTTCTATTAAGATGGAGTGTATAACTTCAATCCTAAGTGTTAAACCCTTAATGTGTTTAATTCCTTTAATCAATCTACTTAATAATCACTAAGACATCAAGCTTGTAACTTGGGCCTTGCATTAGGGTTCTAATTCTTCCTTAACTTGTTAAGAAAGACAAACCCTAGTGTTAATGGACAAGTCCCACTCAAGTTATCTTACAAATCATAAAATCCATTTCTTCATCTTATCATTAATTAAAATCCATTAAATAAAGGTTTTTTTTTGTCATGAGGTTAATCCCTAATCATGGATTAAATTGAGGAGCCTTCCTCAGCTTAAATGTTCTCATCTATTATCCTTCTATTAGGATGGTGTAATGAGTCCGTTAAATCCTTGATTATGGCTTAAACTCATTACTTAACACTAAACAAAATTTCAAAAACATCTAAATAAATGCAATTAGGTTAATGATCTTAATCCTACATCATGGTGATTAAGTGTGAGGTGCTTACTCCACACTTAAGGTATTCTCATTACCCCTAATCAGAGGGAAGATGTGATGAGTTTACTAACCCCTTGGTTTAGGCTTAAGCTCATTAGCTTATGACAAACTCCAAAAAGCAATAAAAGTTTGAAAACTCCAAAAACAAACAATAATCGTCTCCTCCGGGAATCTTTTCTCACCTCATTCACTCACAAGCGAGAACTTGCTTCTTCCGTCTAATGCAAGACAGTTTGCACCTGAGCCAGACAGGTCATACACTTGAGCATAGACAAGTAAGCAGTTCACAAGTCAATTTACCTTTCAGTCTCTTTGAGTCGAACTACGGTGTTCTGACTTCCTCATTGCACGAGAGGATACGTAGGCATAACTTAACAGTTATCGAACAAAAGTCTCTGTATATTCCCTCTCCTTCCAGCATTATTCTTTAAGCCTCATAATCTTGAGCTTTGCATTCTTTCCTTGCACTGACACTCTTTTATTTCACTTCACATTTCTTTTGCACTGACACTTGCATTCTTTTTCCAGCTTTTTGTACACAAAATAGAACAGACACTACCCCTTTAAACACAAACTTTCAAGCGTGGATCCCGTCGAGTACGGCGGACAATTTGGGCGCTAATACCTTCCCAGGTTGTAACCAACCCCCTTTCTCAGTCTCTCTGGTTCGCGACCGTCTTATCCATATCTTTCTAGGTTTATGCAGCATTACCTTTCCTTCGGGATAAAAATGCCTAGCTGGCGACTCTATTCTTTTCTCTCTTCGCCGACCGTTCGCGTCTGTACCCTTCTGACCAGGTGTCATTTTGGTGGGAGCGACAGCTTGGCGACTCTGCTGGGGAACTCTGCTTGTTTGATTTGTGTTTACTGGGGTGTTATGTGCTATATGTGTTTATGTATTTATTTTATTGCTTTATGTACAGTCTTGTTTACTGCTTTCCTTACAGTTTTATACATCATACTGTCATATTATCATTGCTAGATCTGGCTTCTGTTTTGGTGGGTGGGGTTCCATTGAGAGTTTGAGGTCCTATACCTGGGGACCTGAGTGACACCTAGGCTAGAGTGGTTCATATTCTTTCCAATTCCATTTCGGTCTGGTGCGGGAATATGAAACACGGTTCAGATGTGGGTTTCTTCTTGAGAACTCTGTGCTACAGATTTCCTGTAGCGCTAGGGCTATCTGGGAAGCCTGCTAAGTCTGGATGACCTTTATTATGACCTTCAGAAACTGAGGTGAATTAGAGGAGGATATTTTATGGTTATTGTAAACACTGTACCTCTGGGTTAGAAGTGTTTACACTTCTCATAACTGATCCAAGTCTGAGGATCCTTGTTCTAGAACATCACCTGTGAGAGGGTTGGGCTGTTTACAAGTTTGCAGGTACCCTTGGCCACATCCTACCCTGTTTTTGTTTTGTTTAAGAGTACCTCATTTTGGACAGTTCTTGTGATTAACCCCGGACATGTGACTCTTTATTTGAGTCCCCCACCCTGGTTACTGGACTTCCAAACCTTCATCTGGACTTTTGAACATACATGGGCTTTATATCAAGACAGATAATCAGATCCAGCTTGATCACAAACCCTTGCATATCATTTGCATACATTATCATTGCATCATTTAACATTTGTTTATTTGTTTTTCAGGGTATCCACATTATATCTGGCTTGGTTTTGACCCCTTCATCTGCATAGACCTCTGTTTCATCAGTTATCTGCTTCAGCTATCTTCATCAGTTGTCTACTTCAGTCATCTTCATCATCACCAGCATCAGCCTATCAGTGGCTCATCTCCAGTATCAGTCTTGGTCTTCATCAGCACATATCTTCATCTTCATCAACACTCATGACCACTCCTTAGAAAAGCAACATATCTTACCATTTCTTTGAGCCTGTATTGACTGGTATCAGGCAGGTCCAGTCACTTATCACTCCTGACCACATCCCATTATTCAGAGAGCATTATGGAGGTATCCTGGATATGGTTATGGACCTGGACCCTTCTCAGAGGAGCATGATCCACACATGCCTGCAGTTTTATGACCCTCCTTTGAGATGCTTCACTTTTCCAGACTTTCAGCTAGGACCTTTGCTGGAGGAGTTTTCATCATTGATTGGAGTACCTGTCAGGGGTGGTGTCCCTTTCAACCCAGAGATGACTTTTCCCAGCAGTGGAGAAGTAGCAAAGGCACTGTACCTGGAGCCTTCCTTGATTTAACAAAGCATGACAACAAAAGCTAGGATCCCTGGGTTACACTTAGATTTCTTGATTTCTCAGGCCATCCTGAAGGCCTCCTTGGGAGAATGGAAGGCAGTTTGTGCACTGTTGGCTCTCAGCATATATGGGGTTATACTGTTTGCAGACGAGCCCAAATTCATCAGTAAGAATGCCATTCATCTTTTCCTTCTGAGAAACCTAGTACCCACATTGTTGGGAGATTTTTATTACTCCATTCATCAGAGGAATGAGAAACAAAGAGGGAAGTTGGTGAGATGTTGTGCTCCTCTGTTTCACACCTGGCTGCTCAAACATCTACCTAAGTCAGATATCTTCCTGAACCCTCACCAACAGAAGAATTGGGCCAAGAGGCTCATTGCTTTAACTTCAGATGACATCAGATGGTGCACCCAGAGCACCAAAGGCAAAGACATTATCGCCAGCTGTGGGCAATACCCAAATGTACCTCTAATAGGAGTAAAGGGTTGCATCAACTACAATCCTTTGCTGTTTAAGAGATAATTGGGCTATGCTTTGGTTCACCCTCCCAGAGTACAAGATTTAGCTGAGACCCTATATTGTGAAATAAAACCTAATCTAGCTGCTATCAGACAGGCATCCTGGGCTTGGGGCAACATCCAAACAAAAGGGATGGCTATTCTTGGAAGGTGTAATAATGTTGCTTCAGCTCAGTATTATGACTGGTCTCATGCTAGAGTTCAGATTACTGGAATGCCCTTCACCATTGAGGATATACCTGGACCATCAACAGTGCAACCTGCAGCAACTGTCAGCCTGGAAGAATTTGAGAAGCTGAAGGAAAGGAATGAGAATCTGTCTCAAGCTCTGAAGAAGACCCTTTGGGAAAGGAGTGATGGTCGTCTGGACATTGAAAGGTTGGAGAAGCTTAGGGTGGAGCATCTGGCCAAGATTGAGAAAATAGAGGACTACATCAGAAAAGCAAGAGCTGGGGAAAAATATTGAAGAATGCCTGTAAAGAGGCCAAGCTTCAGAAGGCTAGGACTGAGCTTTATTTGCAAGAAAGTCAGGCTAGGTGGGTCAGGATCACTGAAGCTCGGACACAAGAAGATCAGAGAATTCAAGCCAAGATTGAACAGTTAGAGGCCAATGAGAAGAAGCAGCAGGAAGCTTTGTTGGCAGCCCAGAAGGAGATTTCAGAGTTGAAGCTTAGGGCTGGATTGAAGAGATCAAAAGATCAGGACAAGCACAAGAAGCTGACCACTGCTATTGCCACCAGGAACCTCCTCATCAGGACTATTACAGAGCATCCAGCTGGTCCAGTGACTGAGGCACTTCTGAAGGAGGTTAAGGAGGATGAGTTTGGATTGGATGTTTGACTTCTTTGCTTGTTGTTCATTTCCATTTTATGTACTTTTCTTTTTGTTGTATTTTGACCCTCTAGGGGCATATGTTGTAAAACAAATTATGTATTATTCATCATTTGTAATATATTAGTTTGCTTTCATTGGGTTTCTTTTCTCAAGCAACATCAAGCATCTTCCTCGAGGTCTAGAAAGGTCAAAACCAAGAACCGATTCGGATACCTTGGGAAAAAAAATAAGCATACTGCATTGCATACTAACCTTGTTTTGTTTTGTAGGTTTTGTTATTACTTGTTTCTAACTCTATTGTGCTCTCAGGAAATATTGCTCGCTGCCGGGTGTTCCCTGTCAACCGTACGCACCAGTATCCTACTCGCAACAACCTTCCTGGTATCCAAATGGATCAAGTACAGCAGGATCTGATTGAGGTCAGAACTCAGATGGCTAATGAAAGAGTGGAGATGAGGAACCAAAGGGCTCAATTCATGACTGTGATGACTGGCTTGGCCCAGAGTCAAGAGAGGTTAAGGGCATTGGTTGAAAGACAAACTCCCGAGGAACCTCATCCTGGAACTGGAGGAACAAGTAATAATGAGAGGGGTCAGCCTCATGTTAATCCACCAGTATTTGGACCTCATCTAGATCCGGAAGTCAATATCCCTGGAAATGTGCAAGGATATACTGCTGGGGGGAGAATCTTGCAAGAGGATCCCCAAGAAGAGCAATTCACTGTCATGGGAGTTAGAGACGAAGTCTATGATAGGAGGTTTGATGAAATTGCTGAGAAGTTGAGATCTTTGGAGTCTCAAAATTCCTTGGGCTTCGATGTAATGGATATGGGGTTAGTGGATGGGGTGAGAATTCCCCACAAAGTTCAAGCCCCCGTGCTTCGAGAAATACAATGGAACTTCCTGTCCACAAACTCACCTGCAGTCTTTCCTGGGAAGACTTAAAGCATACACTATGGATGAGAAGCTGTGGATGTTCTACTTTGAAGACAGTTTGACTGGGGCTTCAAGAGAGTGGTATTCACACCTGACCATAGCTACTATCAAATGCTGGAAGGACCTAGCTGAAGCCTTCATCAGAAAATATCAATATAACCTGGACATGGCTCCCAACAGGACCCTCCTAATGGGAATGTCTCAATCCTCCAGGGAAAGCTTCAGGGAATATGCCCAAAGGTGGAGACAGCTTGCTGCTGCTGTCCAGCCACCCATGTCGGAAAGAGAAATGGCCGACATGTTCATGAATACTTTGAAAGGAACATATATTGATAGATTGGCTGCCTTTTCTTCTACCAGCTTCGCAGACGTAGTTATAGCTGGGGAAAGGATTGAAAGTCTGCTAAAAATGGGCAAAATTTCTGATAATGGTGCAAGTTCGTCCAGTAATTCCAGGAAGCCTTTGTGGGACCCCGAAGGACCGGTGAGACAAATGCCATTCATGCAAGCAGGGGCAGACCTCAGTATGTCCACAGATCAGTAGCAGCTGTCACTATCCCAACTCCGATTCCTCAGCAATCAGCTTATCAACATCAACAACAACCACGTTACCAACAACAAGTTCAGTATCCGCAACAGAGAACCTACAACAACAGCAATAGCAATCAGCAACAACGACCATTCCAACAAAGACCATCACAGGCAAACAGGGTGATTGACCCTATCCCTATGCCTTATGCTGCCTTATTGCCACAACTCCTGAAGCTTAACTTGGTTGAGTTAAGGACGTTGGCACCACCAGATCCCCTTAATCTCCCAGGGAATTATGATGTCAACGCCAGGTGTGCTTTCCACTCTAATGCACCTGGTCACAATACTGAAAAATGCAGGGCCTTGCAAATGAAAGTCCAAGATTTGGTGGATTCCAAAGCCCTCAACTTCGCACCTCCTCCAAATGTCAACAAAATTCCCATGCCTAATCATGGCGGACCGAGGATTAATGCCATTGAAGAAGACAAACCATCTACCCTGATCACCAGTGTTGCACAAATTCGAACACCTTTGGTCGAAATTAAAGCTCAGCTTCTAGAGTGCCAAGTGTTTCCCAGGTGTGAGCTCGGTTGCGGGTATTGCAACATTGCAGTCAACGGATGTGAAAATTTGAGAAACGGAATAGATGGTCTTATTAAGGATGGTATCCTTCAAATTTCAACAACGGCGCCTACAAATCCAGCAATTCCTTTGACAACAATTCCATATTCTTCTACAACAGCAGCAACAATCATTCCTACCGATTCATCAATATCATCAGCAATGGCTCCATCCATCACTTCAACAAATCAAATGTTAGCAAACCTTTCTTCTACAACATCAGTATCCATATTAGCAGAATCCTCTACAACGCCAACAAAAATTAACGAAGATGTCTCAGCAGTTACAATCTACTACGACCCATCAGAAGTTCCTCCCAACAGTAATTTCCAACAACAAACAGTGGCACCTCCTACCAGATCACCAGTCACAATTTACTATGATCCGCACACCATTACAGTACCCTCCTCTGCGGCAGTCAGTCCAGTTACCATTACGGTGCCGGGATCGATTCCTTATGAAAGCAGTAATGCCATACCTTGGCATTATGGCTCTGATCTCTACTGCAACGGGGAGAAAATCACTCTGGATTCATCTACCTCTTCTCCACAGATTGATAATGTTGGGGAGGCGGAGGCTTCACCAGAAGTGGACGCCTTTTTGCCTCACAAGTGCAAAGACCTAATGCCGAAGCAGAAGCTGCTGCCAAAGCAAAGGGAAAAAGTGTGGTACCTGAAGAGCCGACTGTCAAAGAAACTCAGAAGACATCTTTTGAACAAGATGTAGAAGAGTTTATGAGAATCATAAAAAGAAGTGATTACAAGGTGGTGGATCAGCTTCTCCAAACTCCCTCAAAAATCTCCATATTATCACTGTTGATGTGTTCTGAAGCTCACAGGAATGCATTATTGAAAGTCCTGCACGCAGCATACGTCCCAGAAGAGATTACCGTTAATCAACTAGAAACTGTGGTGGCAAATGTCAATACCAGTCACGGACTGGGCTTTACCAATGCTGACTTAACAACTGAGGGACGTAACCACAATAAAGCTTTACATATCACCTTGGAATGCAAGGGTGCTGCTCTGTCTCATGTACTGGTGGACACTGGGTCATCGCTCAATGTTCTACCAAAGAAAGCCTTGGTGAAGCTGGAGTATGATAGATTGGCATTGCGTCCGAGTAATTTGGTGGTGAGAGATTTTGATGGCTCTAAAAGATCAGTGCTTGGGGAGATTGATCTTCCTGTGATGATTGGCCCGCAGATCTTTAAAACTAACTTCTATGTGATGGACATTCAGCCGGCCTACAGCTGTCTGTTGGGTAGACCCTGGATCCACGCCGCTGGCGCTGTTACGTCTACCCTTCACCAGAAGTTGAAATTCGAGTGGGATGGCCAGATCATCACCATCTGTGGGGAAGAAGACATCTTTGTTAGCCATCTGGCTACGTATAAGTACATAGAAATGGATGGAGAAATCCATGAAACCATGAGCCAGGGGTTTGAGGCCCTGAACATTAATGAAGCATCTGCTGTACTGGGAACTTCCATGACGTCTTATCAGCAAGCCCGGAAGGTTGTTGAAGAGGGTAATGTCCAAGGCTGGGGCAAGTTGTTGCCCGTAGAAAAGAAAGAAGACAGATTTGGGTTGGGTTACAGACCGACTCAACGAGATCAATTAGAGGCTGCCAAAGAGCCCAATTTTGTCAGCGGGGGAATGCTCACCCCGGATGCTGTAAACAATTTGAAAGACGAGGAGGAAAGCGACCGCAACCTGGAGAGCTGGATACGTCCAAGGATCCCGGGGAGCCAAGTCCTTAACTGGTCTTCCCAGGAAATTATAAGGGTTACTCCTGCAGAATAATTATTATTTCCTGTATTTTAAAGCATGCATCAAGTCTTGCATCTTGCCCAAGATGTCAAGACTCATTTTGTAATCGGGCCATCTTGTAATTTTGTGCAAATAGATCAATAAATGGATATCGGACATCTTTTGCAAACAAGTCTCTTTTTCGCTCACTGTCTTTTCATTTTTCTTTTTGTACAAAAATAAAATGGCAATGTTTTCAAAATAAATAACTTCATTTTCACTTTTCCTAAATAAGATAAAAATTGATCACTAAAATAAACCAATCTAAACCCTTGCAGAAAGTGCCTTTCAGACTGCACCAACAACAACACTGCTATGGCTTCGTATGACTTTGACAATCCAATCAATAAAGCCGATGAAGGGGTTGAAGAAGACTATGAGCTACCTGAAGAGCTAGCCAGGTTGTTAAGGCAAGAGGAGAAGGTTATCACTCCACATCAGGAGGAGATTGAAACGGTTAATCTCGGTACGGCAGAAGACGTGAAAGAGGTCAAGATCGGGGCCTGCTTACAAGATTCAGTGAAAGAGCAACTGATTGCCATGCTTCGAGAATATGTGGATGTTTTTGCTTGGTCTTATCAGGATATGCCAGGGTTGGACACCGACATTGTCATGCACAAGCTACCACTGAAAGAAGACTGCCCACCAGTAAAACAGAAGTTGCGCCGTACTCGCCCAGATATGGCAATGAAGATAAAAGAAGAGGTACAAAAAACAGTGGAACACCGGTTTCCTTGCTGTGACTAGCTATCCGCCGTGGGTTGCTAATATTGTACCTGTGCCTAAGAAAGATGGCAAGGTGAGAATATGTGTGGATTACCGGGATCTGAACAGAGCTAGCCCGAAAGATGACTTCCCTTTACCTCACATTGATGTATTGGTTGATAATACGGCTCTGTTCTCGGTGTTCTCCTTCATGGATGGATTTTCAGGATACAATCAGATCAAAATGTCACCTGAAGACATGGAGAAGACAACTTTCATCACACCCTGGGGCACGTTCTATTATAAGGTGATGCCATTCGGACTGAAGAATGTTGGTGCCACTTATCAACGGGCTATGGTAACATTATTCCATGACATGATCCATAAAGAAATCGAATGTTATGTGGATGACATGATTGCCAAGTACCTCACGGAAGAAGACCGCCTGGTAAATCTGTTGAAGTTATTCAAGCGTCTAAGGAAGTACCAACTGAAGTTAAACCCCAACAAATGCACATTCGGGGTGCGACCCGGTAAGCTGCTGGGGTTCATTGTAAGTGAGAAGGGAATTGAAGTTGACCCTGACAAAGTCAAAGCCATTCAAGAAATGCCTGCACCAAAGACTGAAAAAGAAGTTCGGGGATTTCTAGGTAGATTGAACTACATTTCAAGGTTCATATCTCACCTTACTGCAACCTGTGAACCCTTGTTCAAGTTGTTGAGAAAAGAACAAACGGTCAGGTGGAATGAAGACTGCCAAAGGGCTTTTGACAAAATCAAGGAATACTTACAAGAGCCTCCAATCCTCATGCCTCCAGATGAAGGAAGACCTCTAATCATGTACTTGACAGTATTAGAAGAGTCAATGGGGTGTGTGCTGGGCCAGCATGACGAGTCTGGTCGAAAAGAGTACGCAATATACTACCTAAGCAAAAAGTTTACCGACTGTGAACAACGTTATTCACTGCTCGAGAAAACTTGTTGTGCTTTAGCGTGGGCTGCTCGCCGACTAAGGCAGTATATGTTGACCCACACCACTTTATTGATCTCAAAGATGGATCCAGTTAAGTACATTTTTGAGAAGCCAGCTCTTACCGGACGGGTTGCAAGATGGAAAATGATCCTCACAGAATATGATATTCAGTACACATCTCAAAAAGCCATCAAAGGCAGTGTATTGTTTGATTATCTCGCTGAGCAACCCATTGATGATTACCAGCCTATGAGATTTGAGTTCCCTGATGAAGACATCATGTTCATAAAAGCAAAAGATCATGAAGAGCCTGTTCACACTGAAGGGCCTGACCCAGAGGAAGAATGGACTATGATGTTTGATGGGGCTGTTAATATTGTAGATGTTTAAGAATTGGCAGAATTTTTGACCAACAAGAAATGTTGAATTCAGTTCAGAATGTCCTATCAGATCTTGGGACATTATCAAACAGAGTATAAGAACTTAATTCAGGATGTCTAACCAGATGTTGGGACATTGTGTAAATGACTTAAGCTCAGTTTTTTCAGGATGTCCCAACAGATGTTGAGACATCTCAAACCTGCTATCAGAATTAATTAATGATTAACTGATCAGAGATATTTAAGGAGAGTTATCTGGAATTAATTAATGATGGATAAAAACAGAACAAGGCGCATCTATAGGGAGTTTTATATTGAGGATTCAGATTAAAACAGAAGACCTAAATCACCTATAATCTAGGAAGTAACAAACCCTAATTCAAGGTGGAAGCTGCATGCGCATTAGGGCTGGATCATCCTACAGAAAGCCCAAATTACAGACACCTATTTAAGCAACAGAAACTCACAGAATTGAGAACGAATTTCAGAAGACCAAATAGGGTGTCTAGTGTTTTAATAGCAGGTTGTTTTTTATTGTACCACTTTATGAGCTTTTAAGCAAAAGTGCATTTGTGACTTGATTGAAACTGTGAAGTAAGATCAAGCTGTTTTGTTTGAAGTATGACTTCAATTTCATTAAACTTGTAAACAAAATCACTGTGTGATTGAGGGGGAGTGAGTAGGGTACTCTTATCTAAGTTGTGTCTTAGGTAGAAATTGCATTTGGTAGTTATTAAGTGATAGATTAAACAGGGTGGTTTAAGTCTAAAATTAATATTACTTATAGTGGATTTCCTCCTGGCTTGGTAGCCTCCAGATGTAGGTGTGGTTATACACTGAACTGGGTTAACAAACTTCTGTGTTGTTTACTTTTCTTGCTATTTAAGTTTTGGTTAAATCTGTCAAGTGTTGGGACATCTCTTAGGACATCTCATACCTGATCACAGAATTTCAATTGGCATCAGAGCAGGCACCCTGCCTGTTTATACTGGGTGAGATCTAGGGAATACAAATTCTGTAACATGGACAGAGATATAGGGTCAGTAAATAGACCACCTATACTGGATGGATCTAATTATGACTACTGGAAGCCAAGAATGATTGCATTCTTAAGATCACTTGACAACAGGGCATGGAGAGCAATCAACATTGGATGGGATCATCCTGTCCAAGACACCAAAGATGGATCAAAAGTGCTGAAACCTGAAGAAGAATGGAGTAAGGAGGAAGAAGATTCAGCACTAGGCAACTCAAAGGCCTTAAATGCTTTATTCAATGGCATTGATAGGAACATCTTCAGACTTGTGCATCACTGTGAGCTGGCCAAAGATGTATGGGACACTCTCAAAACAACTCATGAAGGAACATCAAAGGTAAAAATGTCAAGGCTTCAACTTCTCACCACCAAGTTTGAAAACATGAGAATGAAGGAAGATGAGTCAATTCATGAATTCTACATGAATATCTTGGATATAGCCAATACCTCTGGAGCCTTGGGAGAAAAGATGACTGATGAAAAGCTTGTAAGAAAGATTCTCAGATCTTTGCCAAAAAGATTTGACATGAAAGTCACAGCAATAGAAGAAGCTCAAGACATATGCACAATGAAAGTTGAAGAACTCATTGGTTCCCTTCAAACATTTGAGATGGGAATGAATGACACAAATGTAAAGAAGAACAAAAGCATAGCCTTGGTGACAAATACTAATGAAGAAGAAGATGATAAATCAGAAACTGGTGAAAGCTTATCAGACAACCTTGCTATGCTTGGAAGACAATTCAAAAAGATTCTCATAGGAATGGAAGGCAAATCCAAATCCAGTGGAAGATATTGTCATACCCCAAATTTGTCCTACCTTTACTATTTTATTTTCTGCTTATTAACCATTATTCAAAAATCCAAAAAATATGCATCATTCAGTTTTATTATTTTTGTCTAACAGATATTTCAAAAATCCAAAAATATATACTATTTTATTTTCTGTCCAGCCATATAATAAAAATTCATTTCTCAGTTAAGTTAAAAAATATATACCAGCGTGTGCATATAAATGTTTCATCCGTTTATCTTTTTATTTCTCATAAACTTTTGTCTCTAAACAATTACTTTATTTTTCTTTCCTAAAAAAAATTTTAATTACAAAAGAAATATTTTCCTTTTTTTTTCCTATTATTATTATTATAATTACTACTTTTTTATTTTATTTTATTTTCTTTATTTTATTATTACATATTATTGTTATTATTACATAGTATTATTTTTATTACTATTTTCATCTTTGTTACTATTATTATTGTTAATGTAATTATTACTATTATTATTATTATTATTTATTAGTATTATTATTGTTATTACTGTTGATATTATATCCAAATTTTTCAAGTCCACCACTACTCAGCAAATCACAAACTTTTGCAACAAATTTGTCTTGATAGTGTGCACAGTACAAAAACCAATTCATTGTAAACCACCAGCAAAATTTCAACGCAAACTCCACTATAACAAATTTTAACTTTTCCACTTTTTCAGCTTATTCAAAACGCATCATCCCCTCAATAACATTTCCACTCACACATTCATTCATAAATATGTACAACCCACTCACAAAATACAGCCTGTCACAACAGATTTTATTCTTCCAATCTTTGTCACCAAGACACCTCAAATATCCTTTCTCAATTTCTATAAAAGCTTTTTTTTTTTTATTTCATTTGGAAGCAGAGCTTGGAAAAACCACAAATATTATACGCAGAAAATACCTCTGAAAAGCCAAGCCTCAAAACTGAAAAATTTATCAAAAACACATTTCTCAAATACCCACAATAAATAACCCAACCTTTCATTATTCTTCTTTAACCACCTTCATCATCTCCAAACCATCCACCATTAAACAAACCCAGCAAAGCTTCAACACTAACCTGCATTCTTCTTACCACCCAAAAAAACCAAAAACAGAACATTGAAAGAAGAAGAGCAACAAATCGCACAAAACTTTCTTAAACTCTCAAACATTCATCAAACATCTCACAAATCTCATTCTTTCCACCAAAAGAAACAGATCCATAAAAAAACACGTACCAAACACCGAGATGAGTTGAACTGAAACATCACAGAGAACGAACTTTGAAACGAAAACGCGATAATACCGAGAAATCACAAACATGTGAACCTGGAAATCAGAAAGAACACCACTCCAACAAAACCCTCCATAAAACCGCTTCAGCAAAACCGTCAACACACCATCAAAACAAAACTCAGAAACAAACCACCACCGTCTTCACCTATCCGCAGCCACCGCTGTAACTACAACCGCTAGCCTCAACGCAACATCAACACCAGGTCGAAAATAGACTGTCCCCTTCGAGCCGCCGGCAAACTCCATCAAAACTCTGTGAGACCTCACCGACCAACCCGCACCGGAATCCGCGCGAAGCCCTCATCTACCAACAACCTTCATCACCTTTCCGCCGTCAAACCCTTAACCATCCGCCGCGCAACCATCAAACAACCGCCGGCCAGCCCTCCTTCATCTGAGCGAAACCACCAGCCGCCGCAAAAACCACCCAAAACCAGCGGCGCAGGAGAGAAACTGATGTGTGAATCCGCGAGCAGATGATTGAATCGTGAGCACGCGTCACTGCCGTTGATACATCGTGTGGGTTATTTCTCTGTTCATGCATTTGGCTTCTCTAAAAAACGTTTTTTTTTCTTTTCTATTTGGGATTCCTCCCCTTTCCAACTTTACTCGTTTTATTATTATGATGTGCAGGCCTTTAATTTTCTTTTACTATATTATTTTATTAATTATTAGTTTGTGATGTAATTTAATGAAGGTGCCCTCATAATTCATGTTCCTTGTGCATCACAGATTCATTGAGATACCGTCTTTTCATTTTAGTTTATTTCATATAAAAGTTTTATGTTAGAATGTGGGCCTAAGCCCACCAAATCATTGCTATTCTCATATATTTTGATACGTACACCTCACACCACATAGTCCACGACCTACTCTTTCATTCTATTTAATCTTGTTTTATTTTGATTATTTGAAAGTGTTTTATAGATTTTATTTATTTATTCTTATGTTCTATTTCTATTACTTTATATTTTAATTTATTTATTGGGCCGATGATATCATAAAAGGCCGTTTTCGCCCGATTACATTTAATCGGTGATGAGCGGTCAATATGAGGCCCTCCTTGTAATTAATTTTTCATTATTTCATTATTTCGATAAATAAACATCAATGTAATTTATTTCATATTCTTAAATTATTTATTTCATATAATTATTTAATTCATTATTCATTATTTTATTTTCTAGCAAATTCATTTATTTATTCATTTATTTTCGCATTAGAAAAATTACGATTCGACTCCTTATAGAATGGTTCCCATTTTGAACCGATTCTAAGGCAGTAAACGAACAAAATTTCGTCGCGTCCCAAAAAGGTCCAACGCCTCCGAATAGTTGCGCTCGAAAAAGGTCCAACGCCTTCGAATAGTTGTGTCCCGATTTAAACAGGCTGAACGCCTTCGAATAGTTCAAACACACTGCACACACGCTTTCTCTTGGGCTAATTACAACGAGACCTCTTTATTTCTCGCAATCCCCTGTATTTATTTTGTACCCCTATCCCTTTATTTTGTACGCATTTTATTTCTCGTATTTTATTTAATTCTGAATCCTTGGTCCAACGCCAAGCGATTGTACTTGCACACTTGCACTTTATTTTCCAATTATCTTTTTCCGTTTATTAGGATCCACTTATCCCTGCGAGCCGAGCGCATTGTGCCTCGCTGACAAAACCACAAAAATAACCTCCAATTGCATTTACCCTCTAACCTAAAAAAAAACGTTTCGATTAGATCCAAACCCTTGATCCAACGTCAAGCGGCTTTAGGAAATAAAAACACTTTAATAAATACGAGAAGATTTGTACGCCACGAGACTTAAGCGGTAGAAAGGGGGATAACGAGCTTTCGTTACTCGCTCCGATTATTTCGACGCAGGACACTCGACTCCTAAACCCTTTCAGCGACGAAAGGTAATAAAATCAACATCCATACCCTTAGTAGGCTGAACTACGAGGCTCTGACTTTCCCATTGCACACGGGAGTACGTAGGCACGAGGATCTCAATCCTTGCCGAGCACCTAGGTTCAATCTAACTTATAATTCAACTCATTTCCCTCTAGCAAGCAATTCGTTTAAGCATAGACATCCTTTCTCGCGCGTTAACTTAGATGGTTCCCATCGAGTACGATGGATGTAGGGGGTGCTAATACCTTCCCCCTGCATAACCGACTCCCGAACCCAGGCAATGGTTCCGTTGACCTTTGTCCTCATCCTTTTCCTCCCGGGTTGTATCTATATCTTCCCTTTCCCTCTTTGGGAATAAATAGAATTAGGTGGCGACTCTTCAGTCCGTCCGGCGCGCGGCTCCGTCCATTCGGATCGCGTAAGGTCGTATTTTTCGGGGTACGACAGCTGGCGACTCTGCTGGGGACTGGTTCACCCCTATGCGAGTCAAGCCTAGTCTAGGTTTTTGTGCTTGTTTGGATGTTTGTTTTTATGCCTTGCTTGTTTATTTTTATCGCTTTCTTTATCGCATTCCATTTTATATATCTTGTGGCTCCATGGTACTATAATTTGGATCGATACTTTGCAAAAGAAATTTGAGGGAAAAGCTCTATGCCCGGGCTTTCGAGTACAAACTTAAGTTAGCGAGGTTGTGTAGTATGGGCTCCCGAGAGAACCTCTCTCGTGGGTTGTCGATACGAAAACCTCACTCGGAGTAGATTTTAATGGAAATACTGACAACCGTCAAGCTCTTGGCGTGTGTGCTCAGTTGTTTTCATTAAAGTTGTTGACTCTGAGGACCTTTAGAACCTTTTGGTTAAAACATCGGTTGATGGTTGCGTAGTATTGGGCACCAGGGTTCACCCTTGCGTGGCTCGGTACGAAAACCTCACTTGGAATAGACTTACTCAATGGAGTTGATTGACTGTCAAGAATGTATGAAATTGACACGTGCATCAAACAGTTGAGAAAGTTCCATAACTCCAGGACTTTGTTTTAAACCTAGTGTCGGTGATCACGTAGTATGGACTCCCGAGAAAATCTGCTCTCGTGGGTTGTCGATACGAAGATCTCACCCAAAATAGATTCATATGGCGGAGTCAATCAACCGTCATGCTTATGGCGCGTGTCAGCCATATGAGTTGATAACTTTGGGATCCCTAAAACCCTAGAGTCTACCCAGTGAGTTCCTGATCAGAGTATCCTCCATCTGTACCTTGGACTCGTGAGACCTTGATCTTGTGATCCTGGATTCTGAGATTGCATATCATTTCATTTGCATCATTTATTCATCTTGCATTTCATTCCAAAAACCAAAAACTTATTTCATGTTCCTCCATCTTCAGTAAATCAAGCTGGTTTCCCGACGCCCGTATCGAGCTAGACGACCGTACCTAACTCGAGCAAACACTAGAAGACTAATGGACGTGATTCAAGAAGAACAAGCTGCCATGAGGGAAGAGATTGACTCGGTCAAGGGAAAGATTGACCAGATTTATGAGACTTTGCAATCTTTGGCCAGAATGGAAGAACGTCGCGAAGCTGCTGCCGCAATGAACAATGCTCAAGTGCAAGGATCTACCTCGCGAGCAATGCCTTCAGTCCCAGTTCCAAATCCTTTGGTCTATGGTTTGCCTCTAGGCTTCACTCCTGCTGTTGAAGAGGTCACTTCCCAACCAATACCTGCTTCTGGTGTCACTGTTGGTGCCATTCCTCAAGCTCAACCTATTCCAACTCAAGTCCAGTTTCCTCAAACTGAAGAAAACCATCAAGTTGAGTATGAGATGCATACTGCTGTTCCAATTACCAACCCTCAGGCTGGTCAAGAGTCTGAAGCTATGAAGATGTGCCGCGAGTTAGCTGAAAAACTCCGAATCATGGAAGGACACAACTCAACTTCTCTGAGTGCCTCAGACATGTGCTTAGTTCCAGATGTTGTGATCCCTACTAAGTTCAAACTGCCGGAGTTTGAAAAATATAAAGGCCTCAGCTGTCCTGAACTCCATTTGAGAATGTACTGCAGAAAAATGGCTGCTCATGTTAAAGATGACAAGCTCATGATCCATTGCTTCCAAGACAGCCTGTCTGGAGTGTCTCTAGATTGGTACATTCAACTTGAGCGCAACAATGTTCGTACTTGGCTTGATCTATCTGATGCATTCAAAAAGCAGTACAAGTACAACACTGACTTAGCTCCTAACCGTACTCAACTTCAGAGTATGTCTCAAAAGGAGAGCGAATCCTTTAAAGAGTACGCCCAACGCTGGAGAGAGCTAGCCGCCAGAGTACATCCGCCATTGGTCGACCGTGAATTGATCGATATCTTCATGGGTACCCTACAGGGGCAATACTACGAGAAGCTGATCAGCAGCGTATCTTCTGGATTTTCCGACATGGTGATGGTCGGAGAAAGAATCGAAGAAGGTTTGAAAAGTGGAAAAATCCAAGGAGGTTCTAGCAGCCAGAACAATGCCAAGAAGCCTTTCAACGGGTATAAAAAGGGCGACACAAATGCCATTTCTGCTGCAAATGGGAATTTTCAACAGAGTGCACCTGCACCATTTCCTTACTATCAGTATCCCTATGTTGCTGCTGCACAATATGCTCCTATGCCATATCAGCCAGTTCCTCCAATTCCTTATCAGCAGGCCTTTCAAGCTTTATCTCCGCCTCAGATGGCTCATCAACCACGTCCACCTCCAATGGTTGCGAATGCACAATATGCACCTGGACCATACCAGCAACCGGCTTATCCACCACGGCCTGGTCAACAGCAACAGCGTGCTCCTCAACAGCGTCCACCATATCAGCAAAGAAGGCCTGAAAGAACCTTTGATCCCTTGCCTATGTCATATGGAGAAATCTTTAATCAGATGATGGCAAAAGGAACTCTTGTGTTGAAGGACATGCCACCTCAAACTGGTAACGCTCTAAATTATGATGCCAATGCTCGTTGTGAGTATCACAAGGGTGCTCCAGGTCACACAATTGACAACTGCAGGTTATTCAAGCACAAAGTCCAAGATTTAATCGACTCTAAGGATCTCACCTTCACACCGAGAAATCCAAATGTCCAGAACGATCCAATGCCGTCACACGGTGCCAACAAGTGAAGACATTTGAAGGGGTTGTTGAAGACCAAAGCTGAGTTGTCTCCCATTTTGAAGCATTCAATCAAGAGAAGTTCAATTCCTCAAATCAAGGCAGCCATCGCCATTTATAATTTCTGCGTTCCTGTTGTTTTGTACTGTTTGTTTAAATACTATTTGCTCTGAACATTGTTATCGTTTGTACTTGGTTATGTTAATGTTATGTTTATGCATGTTTTGAATCAATTATTTCGCATTCGCTCATCATTTATCATTTATCACAAAATCACAAAAATATTCCCTCACTTCACTTTAGCAAATATTTGAGGGAGGATGATGAAAACAAAATACCCATAACTGTTGCGGTATGCTTTCGGATAAAACCTCGTCAATGATGTACAGGCATTCTTTCAAATCCCCAAACACTGGAGATATAAGGAGTTAATCCCTAGTCAACCACTTCGAGCCTAGAAGTAAGAGTTTCTTTCGGATACAACCCTTACATTTAACCCGGGGCAGGGTAGTTGTTCAGTTAGCCTGGCTACACCTTCGAATTGCAAGATGAGACATCCCGTCAGTGGACCATCAACAAATGACTTGGCAGTCATAGTATTCAAAAAAAAAAGAAAAGAAAAGAAAAAACACTAAGTTGAGCACCCGAAGGGAGACTTAGTCGAAAAAAATCAAAAGAGGAGCTCGAATCCTCAAGCAAAAACAAAGCAAAGATCAGGTGACCACCAAAACAAAATCAAAGGGGCACCAACATCAAAGCAAAAAAGATGACTGCCATTCTCAAGCGAATCATCAAAGCTTCCTATTCACTCTTGCAAAGTCAAAACAAATGCATGTGTAGAGTTAACTGAACATAGGACTGGAGAACAATACGAAGAAGGGATGGGTACAAATCAAACTTTGAGCCTAATGTCCTTTTATTTCTCAAACCATTAACCAGACCACGTTACAACCCTCGAAAGTCCTAATTGAGGCAGGGTTTATTCTGAAAGCATGCTACCAACAAGGTTGCGTAAATTGACTCCCATATATTTGCTAATCTTCAAATCTCGATTGCACATTTTTCTTGCTGCATCTTTCACGAACTTTCTAAATCAGCACCTCGTTTGGACTAACAGTCCATTCGTCACACTATCATAATCATTCAAATAAATTGACTTTTTTCAAAACTTACATGAACGTTGCATTAACACTACCATTTGTGTATGAACAATTTAATTGCAATTCAGTGCTTGACATCAGTACAATCCCAACAAGGGGCAATCAAAAGAGGAATTTGACTCAATATTTCTTCAAAACCAACCCAATCAGAGGCATTTTATCATTCAGAAGGCTCAATAAGGGGCGTTTCATCTTCAAACGGCCCAATTAGGGGCAAATCTCCTTCAAAGGCTCAATCAGGGGCAGGTCGTGCCATTGCCACTGTCAAAGCTTCCCCATCAATTTTTTTTCAGATACCTTACAGGCAGGGGCAAGCAGACAAGGAGCAAATCTTCCTCTCTCTTCTCCCCAGCTGAGCAAACAGACCTTGCCAGACATTGGCAATCATTCAAAGCAAAATCAGTCTTCATGTGTCAATTAAGTCGCTTCGCCCATCAGCTTAGAGCATTCAGATACATCTTCTGACCAAACGACGTCAAAGATCGAGTGTCGGGGAATCAAGCCCTCCACCCACCCGAAGTCCAATTATTGGCAACTGTAGTCATAAGCATCATTTACATCAATCGTTTACAGCATGTGCATCATTTGCATGCCCAAATAAGTCAGCTTTTCATATTCCCAACATTATCGAATTTACATCTCAGTGCATAAGCATTTGCATCGTATCTCCATCATTATGGAATACCATCTCAAAAAAAAACAATCAAACATACGTGCATAATTCAAAATCCAGGATCAATCCAAGATTCCAGGCCTTCCCCCAGCGGAAGTCAGGATCCAGGGTCGATCGAAGATTCTCCAAGTGTTATTCAGTGGGCGTCCCCGTTGGATATCTCTCTTCCAGTTTATTTAAATTTTCTGTTGCTCAGCATCGACCTAGCATCGAATGTTGGGGTCGCATTATCATCTTTGTGGTGGTAAGCGATTATTTTATTTTATTTTCTGTTACTCAGTATCGACCTAGCATCGAATGCCGAGTTCGCATTATCATCCTTGTGGTGGTAAGCGATTATTTTATTTTATTTTCTGTTACTCAGCATCGACCTAGCATCGAATGCCGAGTTCGCATTATCATCCTTGTGGTGGTAAGCGATTATTTTATTTTATTTTCTGTTACTCAGCATCGACCTAGCATCGAATGCCGAGTTCGCATTATCATCCTTGTGGTGGTAAGCGATTCTTTTATTTTATTTTCTGTTACTCAGCATCGACCTAGCATCGAATGCCGAGTTCGCATTATCATCCTTGTGGTGGTAAGCGATTATTTTATTTTATTTTCTGTTACTCAGTATCGACCTAGCATCGAATGACGAGTTCGCATTATCATCCTTGTGGTGGTAAGCGATTATTTTATTTTATTTTCTGTTACTCAGCATCGACCTAGCATCGAATGCCGAGTTCGCATTATCATCCTTGTGGTGGTAAGCGATTATTTAATTTTCTATCAACCTGTTTTCGTTTCGCATCACCTTCATTTTTCAATTTTAATCATCGATTTACTGCATATTTTCTTTTGCGGACAAATTTGGAGTCTGTTAATATCTAATTATCTTATACCTTGAAAGATTGAACGCGAGCCAGTTCATTTTACTCGGTCTAAGCCAATTCGATAGGGGCATCTGTCATACCCCAAATTTGGCCTACCTTTACTATTTTATTTTCTGCTTATTAACCATTATTCAAAAATCCAAAAAATATGCATCATTCAGTTTTATTATTTTTGTCTAACAGATATTTCAAAAATCCAAAAATATATACTATTTTATTTTCTGTCCAGCCACATAATAAAAATTCATTTCTCAGTTAAGTTAAAAAATATATACCAGCGTGTGCATATAAATGTTTCATCCGTTTATCTTTTTATTTCTCATAAACTTTTGTCTCTAAACAATTACTTTATTTTTCTTTCCTAAAAAAAATTTTAATTACAAAAGAAATATTTTCCTTTTTTTTTTCCTATTATTATTATTATAATTACTACTTTTTTATTTTATTTTATTTTCTTTATTTTATTATTACATATTATTGTTATTATTACATAGTATTATTTTTATTACTATTTTCATCTTTGTTACTATTATTATTGTTAATGTAATTATTACTATTATTATTATTATTATTATTTATTAGTATTATTATTGTTATTACTGTTGATATTATATCCAAATTTTTCAAGTCCACCACTACTCAGCAAATCACAAACTTTTGCAACAAATTTGTCTTGATAGTGTGCACAGTACAAAAACCAATTCATTGTAAACCACCAGCAAACTTTCAACGCAAACTCCACTATAACAAATTTTAACTTTTCCACTTTTTCAACTTATTCAAAACGCATCATCCCCTCAATAACATTTCCACTCACACATTCATTCATAAATATGTACAACCCACTCACAAAATACAGCCTGTCACAACAGATTTTATTCTTCCAATCTTTGTCACCAAGACACCTCAAATATCCTTTCTCAATTTCTATAAAAGCTGTTTTTTTTTATTTCATTTGGAAGCAGAGCTTGGAAAAACCACAAATATTATACGCAGAAAATACCTCTGAAAAGCCAAGCCTCAAAACTGAAAAATTTATCAAAAACACATTTCTCAAATACCCACAATAAACAACCCAACCTTTCATTATTCTTCTTTAACCACCTTCATCATCTCCAAACCATCCACCATTAAACAAACCCAGCAAAGCTTCAACACTAACCTGCATTCTTCTTACCACCCAAAAAAACCAAAAACAGAACATTGAAAGAAGAAGAGAAACAAATCGCACAAAACTTTCTTAAACTCTCAAACATTCATCAAACATCTCACAAATCTCATTCTTTCCACCAAAAGAAACAGATCCATAAAAAAACACGTACCAAACACCGAGATGAGTTGAATTGAAACATCACAGAGAACGAACTTTGAAACGAAAACGCGATAATACCGAGAAATCACAAACATGTGAACCTGGAAATCAGAAAGAACACCACTCCAACAAAAACCTCCATAAAACCGCTTTAGCAAAACCGTCAACACACCATCAAAACAAAACTCAGAAACAAACCACCACCGTCTTCACCTATCCGCAGCCACCGCTGTAACTACAACCGCTAGCCTCAACGCAACATCAACACCAGGTCGAAAATAGACTGTCCCCTTCGAGCCGCCGGCAAACTCCATCAAAACTCTGTGAGACCTCACCGACCAACCCGCACCGGAATCCGCGCGAAGCCCTCATCTACCAACAACCTTCATCACCTTTCCGCCGTCAAACCCTTAACCATCCGCCGCGCAACCATCAAACAACCGCCGGCCAGCCCTCCTTCATCTGAGCGAAACCACCAGCCGCCGCAAAAACCACCCAAAACTAGCGGCGCAGGAGAGAAACTGATGTGTGAATCCGCGAGCAGATGATTGAATCGTGAGCACGCGTCACTGCCGTTGATACATCGTGTGGGTTATTTCTCTGTTCATGCATTTGGCTTCTCTAAAAAACGTTTTTTTTTCTTTTCTATTTGGGATTCCTCCCCTTTCCAACTTTACTCGTTTTATTATTATGATGTGCAGGCCTTTAATTTTCTTTTACTATATTTTTTTTTATTAATTATTAGTTTGTGATGTAATTTAATGAAGGTGCCCTCATAATTCATGTTCCTTGTGCATCACAGATTCATTGAGATACCGTCTTTTCATTTTAGTTTATTTCATATAAAAGTTTTATGTTAGAATGTGGGCCTAAGCCCACCAAATCATTGCTATTCTCATATATTTTGCTACGTACACCTCACACCACATAGTCCACGACCTACTCTTTCATTCTATTTAATCTTGTTTTATTTTGATTATTTGAAAGTGTTTTATAGATTTTATTTATTTATTCTTATGTTCTATTTCTATTACTTTATATTTTAATTTATTTATTGGGCCGATGATATCATAAAAGGCCGTTTTCGCCCGATTACATTTAATCGGTGATGAGCGGTCAATATGAGGACCTCCTTGTAATTAATTTTTCATTATTTCATTATTTCGATAAATAAACATCAATGTAATTTATTTCATATTCTTAAATTATTTATTTCATTTAATTATTTAATTCATTATTCATTATTTTATTTTCTAGCAAATTCATTTATTTATTCATTTATTTTCGCATTAGAAAAATTACGATTCGACTCCTTATAGAATGGTTCCCATTTTGAACCGATTCTAAGGCAGTAAACGAACAAAATTTCGTCGCGTCCCAAAAAGGTCCAACGCCTCCGAATAGTTGCGCTCGAAAAAGGTCCAACGCCTTCGAATAGTTGTGTCCCGATTTAAACAGGCTGAACGCCTTCGAATAGTTCAAACACACTGCACACACGCTTTCTCTTGGGCTAATTACAACGAGACCTCTTTATTTCTCGCAATCCCCTGTATTTATTTTGTACCCCTCTCCCTTTATTTTGTACGCATTTTATTTCTCGTATTTTATTTAATTCTGAATCCTTGGTCCAACGCCAAGCGATTGCACTTGCACACTTGCACTTTATTTTCCAATTATCTTTTTCCGTTTATTAGGATCCACTTATCCCTGCGAGCCGAGCGCATTGTGCCTCGCTGACAAAACCACAAAAATAACCTCCAATTGCATTTACCCTCTAACCTCAAAAAAAACGTTTCGATTAGATCCAAACCCTTGATCCAACGTCAAGCGGCTTTAGGAAATAAAAACACTTTAATAAATACGAGAAGATTTGTACGCCACGAGCCTTAAGCGGTAGAAAGGGGGATAACGAGCTTTCGTTACTCGCTCCGATTATTTCGACGCAGGACACTCGTCTTGTTGGGCGAGATAAACTATCCATAGTCTTTAGTACATTCGACTCCTAAACCCTTTCATCGACGAAAGGTAATAAAATCAACATCCATACCCTTAGTAGGCCGAACTAAGAGGCTCTGACTTTCCCATTGCACACGGGAGTACGTAGGCACGAGGATCTCAATCCTTGCCGAGCACCTAGGTTCAATCTAACTTATAATTCAACTCATTTCCCTCTAGCAAGCAATTCGTTTAAGCATAGACATCCTTTCTCGCGTGTTAACTTAGATGGTTCCCATCGAGTACGATGGATGTAGGGGGTGCTAATACCTTCCCCCTGCATAACCGACTCCCGAACCCAGGCAATGGTTCCGTTGACCTTTGTCCTCATCCTTTTCCTCCCGGGTTGTATCTATATCTTCCCTTTCCCTCTTCGGGAATAAATAGAATTAGGTGGCGACTCTTCAGTCCGTCCGGCGCGCGGCTCCGTCCATTCGGATCGCGTAAGGTCGTATTTTTCGGGGTACGACAGATATACAAACTCTTCTGAGAACAAAAGATCTTATGATGCTAACAGGAGATCAAATTATGATGAAAAGACCAGTCAAGAAAAAGGAATTAAATGCCATGGATGTGAAGGATATGGACACATCAAGAATGAATGTCCTACCTTCTTGAAAAGGCAAAAGAAAGGACTCTCTGTAACCTGGTCTGATGAAGACTCAGGAGGTGATTCAGAAGAAGAATCAGCTAAGCATATCACTGCTCTAGCTGGATTATGTGAATCTGACAGTGAATCCAGTGATAGGGAGCTTACTGTTGAAGAACTGGAGCAAGCATACAAAGATCTATACAAAAGAAGCACTGAAATATGTGGTGAAGTTATAAAGCTAAAGAAGCAGAATGAGGCACTAAAAGAGGAAAAAGCAAGTGATCTAGAGATCATTGACACCTTAAAAAGTGAAGTAAGTCTTCTTAACTCCAAGTTGGAACACATGTCCAAGTCTGTTAGAATGCTGAACAGTAGCTCAAGTACACTGGATGTTATTCTCAACAACAATAAGCATTCAGGGGACAAAAGTGGACTGGGATATAACAGAGTTCATAAGGATGAAGCTAGCTCAAGCAAAACTTATTCAAAGTCCATACAGTCAAACAAGATGTCCCAACAGATGCTTCAACATCATGAAAAGAATACAAAGTCAAACATAATGTTCCAACAGATGTCTCAACATTCTGAAAAGAACAAAATGAAGAAGAAATATCAAAGATGGAGATGTCATCATTGTGGGAGATTTGGACATATCAAACCTCATTGTTATAAGCTGCATGGATATCCAAATCAGATGTATCAGCAACCTTCTAAGCAGAAAGTAGAAGTTACCAAGAAAGTGTTGCATAGACATCAAAGAAATCAGCAACCTCCTAAGCAAAAGACAGAGGTCATCAAGAAGGTATGGAGACCAAAAGCTAGCATTCAGGCTGATCAAAACTACATACCCAAGAACAAGATCAACAATCAATCTTGGAGATCCACTGATGAACAACACACAGGGCAGAGGCATCAAAAGAGATCTCAACTCAAATGGTCAAAGAAAAATGCTGCATATATAGCACATACATCACTAAGAGTATCAGCTAAAGAAGACTGGTACTTTGACAGTGGATGTTCAAGACACATGACTGGATTGAAGAATCTGCTAGTAAACTTAAAGTCACATTCATCCAGGTATGTAACCTTTGGAGATGGAGCTAAAGGAGAAATCAAGGGAGTTGGAACCTTGGACTGTCAAGATGTTCCAAGACTAGATGATGTTCTGCTAGTTAAAGGTTTAACTGCTAACCTGATCAGCATAAGTCAATTATGTGATCAAGGATACAGTGTAAACTTTACCAAAACTGAATGCATAGTGACTAACAAAGAACAAGAGGTTGTCATGAGAGGAGCCAGATCTAAAGACAACTGTTACATGTGGGAACCTCAAGACTTCAGTCTCACTTCAACTTGATCTTTAGCTAAAGAAGAAGAAGTGAAGCTATGGCACCAAAGACTAGGTCATCTTCATTTCAGAGGCATAAAGAAGATCATATCTATGGATGCTGTAAGAGGTATTCCTAAACTGAAGATTGATGATGGCAAAATATGTGGTGAATGTCAAATAGGCAAGCAAACCAAGATGTCCCATCCAAAGCTCCAACATCTGACAACTTCCAAAGTTTTGGAACTTTTGCATATGGATCTTATGGGACCTATGCAGGTTGAAAGTCTTGGTGGCAAGAGGTATGCCTATGTGGTGGTTGATGACTTTTCAAGGTATACATGGATAAATTTTATCAAAGAAAAGTCTGATGTATTTGAAGTATTCAGAGACTTATGCCAAAGAATACAAAGGGAAAAAGCCAGCTGTGTGATCAGAATAAGAAGTGATCATGGAAAAGAATTTGAGAACCAAAAGTTCTTAGATTTCTGCTCTTCAGAAGGAATCAATCATGAATATTCTTCACCAATCACTCCTCAACAGAATGGGATTGTTGAGAGGAAGAATAGAACTATTCAAGAATCAGCAAGGGCCATGATCCATGCTAAAAAGTTACCTCTGTACTTCTGGGCTGAAGCTATGAACACAACTTGCTACATTCATAACAGAGTTACTCTAAGGAAAGGAACTTTGTCCACAATCTATGGAGTCTGGAAGGGCAGAAAACCCACAGTTAAGTACTTCCATGTGTTTGGAAGTAACTGTTATATTCTGGCAGATAGGGAGCAAAGAAGACAAATGGATCCTAAAAGTGATGAAGGGATTTTTCTTGGATACTCTATAAACAGCAGAGCATATAGAGTATTTAATTCCAGAACCAAGGTCATCATGGAGTCCATAAATGTGATAATTGATGATGCTCTTACAGATGTCCCAGAAGATGTTGGAACATCTGTTGATATCAAGACTGAAGCTGAAGAAAAGAGTGATCATTATGACTTCACTCAAACTGATGCAAGGACAGAACAATCCAGCAAACCTCCCTCCATCAGAATACAGAAGGATCATCCCAAAGATTTGTTAATTGGTGATCCCAACAGAGGTGTGAGAACTAGATCAAGAGAAGTGATTTCAGGTTCCTGTTTTGTTTCTAAAATAGAACCTAAAAACATCAAGGAAGCTCTTACTGATGAATACTGGATTTGTGCTATGCAAGAGGAATTAGGCCAATTCACAAGGAATGAAGTGTGGAACCTTGTTCCTAGACCTGATGACATAAATGTGATTGGAACTAAATGGGTGTATAAGAACAAGTCAAATGAGCAAGGAGTTGTTACAAAGAACAAAGCTAGACTTGTAGCTCAAGGATACACACAAATTGAAGGAGTAGACTTTGATGAAACCTTTGCACCAGTAGCAAGGCTTGAATCAATCAGACTACTTTTGGGAATTGCTTGTATCTTAAAGTTCAAGCTATTTCAAATGGATGTGAAAAGTGCCTTTCTAAATGGTTATCTTAATGAAGAGGTGTATGTAGAACAGCCTAAAGGATTTGTTGATCCAAGCTGTCCAAATCATGTATACAAACTAAAGAAGGCTCTTTATGGTCTGAAGCAAGCTCCAAGAGCATGGTATGAAAGGCTGACTACTTTTCTTATCAAGCAAGGGTACAGGAAAGGTGGAATTGACAAAACCTTGTTTGTTAAAGATGAAGAAGGAAATGTCATGATTGCTCAAATATATGCAGATGACATTGTCTTTGGTGGGATGTCTGATAGGATGATCAAACATTTTGTCAACCAGATGGAATCTGAATTTGAAATGAGCTTAGTAGGAGAATTAACCTACTTTCTTGGTCTGCAAATAAAGCAAATGGAAGACTCAATGTTCATTTCCCAAAGCAAGTATACCAAGAACATAGTCAAGAAATTTGGAATGGAAAATGCTACTCATAAGAGAACTCCTGCCCCCACACATTTAAAGCTGACTAAAGATGAAAAGGGTGAGAATGTAGATCAAAGCATATACAGAAGCATGATTGGAAGCTTGTTATATTTGACTGCTAGCAGACCAGACATAGCATTTGCAGTAGGTGTATGTGCAAGATATCAAGCTGATCCAAAAGTCAGTCATCTCAATCAAGTCAAGAGAATTCTTAAATATGTTAATGGTACTTGTGACTATGGCATAATGTACTTTCATGGATGCAAACCTATTCTCACTGGCTTCTGTGATGCTGATTGGGCTGGAAGTGCTGATGACAGAAAAAGCACTTCAGGAGGATGCTTCTTTCTAGGAAACAATTTGATTTTTTGGTTCAGTAAGAAACAAAATTGTGTATCCTTATCTACAGCTGAAGCTGAGTATATAGCTGCTGGAAGCAGTTGTTCTCAGTTGGTTTGGATGAAGCAAATGCTCACTGAGTACAATGTCCCACAAGATGTCATGACATTGTACTGTGACAACTTAAGTGCAATTAACATATCAAAGAATCCTATCCAACATAGCAGGACCAAGCATATTGATATCAGACATCACTTCATCAGAGATCTTGTAGAAGAAAAAGTGATTTCATTGGAACATGTTGCTACAAATCTACAGTTAGCTGATATCTTTACCAAAGCATTGGATGCTACACAGTTTGAGAACTTAAGGGGAAAATTGGGAATCTGCTTATGTGAAATTTAGCAGTTATGGAGATGTGCCAACATGTCATATGACATTGTGTGGCATAAGCACCATATGGCAACACCAGTCTGGTCAAGGACCTTGAGTATTCCTCTCCTAATAATTTTCAATGTAACGGCTACTTATATAATAACAACATGCATTCAGCTTTCCATATTCTCATCATACTATCAAAAGCGAATTGCATTACCTAGCTGTTCTTCAGAAATCATCAACCCTAACACTCCTCATCCATCTTCTTTGAAAATGTCTCAAAACCCTAACACTCCTGAAGAAATTCTCAAAAAAGAAGATGTGGTTCATGCAACCCCTATTTCTGTGGTACCCATGGAGCCAACCCCATTGGACGAAATCAGAGGAAGTGTTCCTCATGCTAAAAAGCCAAGAACTCCAAAAAGGGCAAAAGATCAAGTCTGCAGCAAATCCAAAGGCATTCCTTCACCAGCAAACATGCCTCCAAAATCTTCTGAATATGTGGATGCTTCCATAAAGGAGATAGTTAACAAGATTCTTTCTTAACAAAGAGTGGTTAGTGGCATATCTATCCCACTAAACACCATGCCAGCCCCACAAGAAGATCATCAATCTCAAGCTGAAAAGGACACTCCTGATCAACAGGATGTCCCAATAGATGTTGAAACATCTGAAGATGATCAAAAGGCTTCTTCTGATGCTGCTGTAGAAGAATCTGAGGACCAGAAAAAGGCCTCAAATGAAAGTGATGAAGAAGAATCTGAGGATCAGACCAAAGCCTCAACTGAAGAGCATATATCTACTGATCAACCAGCTGAAGAAGAGACTGCTCAATCTCCTCCTGTGGTGAATCTAGAGCAAGATTCTGATACAGAGATCATTGCCTCTGTAAAACCTAGCATAGCCAGAAGGCTCAGGACTAGGAAAGGAAAGATGCAAGCAGGACATGCATTTCCTGAGAAGAAACAAGCTACTCCAAAGAAAGGCAAAGCCAAAACTGTTTTTGGTCCTACCAAACAATGGAGCAAAGTCCAAACTCAAAAGAGGAAAGTTGTCACTCCTCCAGACTCAGATGTTGAAGCAGATGTCCCAACATCTCCTCCAAAGAAGAAACCAGCACCCTCTAGGGCTTCAACTGCTGTTCCAGAAGCTCCCTTGGACAACATATCATTTCATCATGTTTCAAGTGTAAACAGATGGAAGTTTGTGTACCAAAGAAGGGTTGCACTTGAAAGAGAACTGAGCATTAATGCACTTGAGTGCACTGAATTAATTGACCTCATCTCTGTTGCTGGCCTCTTCAAAACAGTCTCCAATCTCTCTCCATGCTATGAACTTCTTGTCAAAGAATTTATAGTCAATCTTCAGGAAGATTGTGCCAATGGTAAGTCTTCTGAATTTAGAAAAGTTTTTGTTAGAGGCAGGTGTGTAGAGTTCTCTCCTCAGATCATCAATCAATACCTTGGAAGAGAAACAGATGGTCCAAATGAGCTAGGGAAGACTGATAACCAGGTCTGCAAGGTTATCACTGCAAACCAGGTCAAGGCTTGGCCAGTTAAAGGAAAGCTCTCAGTGAGCATGCTAACAAGAAAATATGCCATGCTGAACAGGATTGGTACAGCAAACTGGGTGCCTACCAATCACACATCTTCAATATCCACTGGCTTGGGCAGGTTTATCTATGCTGTGGGAACTCAGACTAAGCTGGATTATGGTGCTTACATATTTGATCAGACCTTGAAGCATGCTAGATCATCTGCAACAAAGCTGCCAATAGCTTTTCCTTCCTTGCTGTGTGGTATAGTGCCCAGTCAATACCCTGGAATCCTCACTGAAATGGACATAGTCTGCAAAAGAGAAAGCCCTCTGGCTTTTCACTACAAATTGTTCCTAAGTCATCATGCAGCAGATGTTGAAGCACCTTCTGGGACATCTGCATGTCCTTCAAATGCTAAGACTCCAATCTCCAAGGCTGCATTGATTGCTGAACTGAAGAGCACTTGCAAAGAACTTGAAGCAAGGAAGCAGAAGCTAGAGGAAATCATCCAAAGGCTGGAGAGTGAAGGTGATCAGAAAGCTGCTTCTGATGAAGAAACTGAGGATGATGAAGAAACTGAAAGTGAGGAGTGTGAGTGATTATCTGTATGTGAGGACAAATGTAATGACAGCTGCATTGTAATTTAGATTTAGTCTCTTTGGCCCCAAAATTTGTGTCTAACAAGGGGGAGAACAACACCAACAACAATGTGTAATGCTGTTTAATTATGAATGAAAAATATGTTTGCCTCTGAACTGAATAAGTTTTTTTTCTGTTGCAACAAGACTGGATACATATATGTTTGAGGGGGAGTAATCTCAAATATGACTCAACAGAAAAGGAAAACTACACTCTGATAAAAGAACTTCTGCTGCACTCTGAAAATCAGAAAAGGATGTTAGCCAAAAATTAGCCAAAGGGGGAGTTTGTAGATGTTTAAGAATTGGCAGAATTTTTGACCAACAAGAAATGTTGAATTCAGTTCAGAATGTCCTATCAGATGTTGGGACATTATCAAACAGAGTATAAGAACTTAATTCAGGATGTCTAACCAGATGTTGGGACATTGTGTAAATGACTTAAGCTCAGTTTTTTCAGGATGTCCCAACAGATGTTGAGACATCTCAAACCTGCTATCAGAATTAATTAATGATTAACTGATCAGAGATATTTAAGGAGAGTTATCTGGAATTAATTAATGATGGATAAAAACAGAACAAGGCGCATCTATAGGAAGTTTTATATTGAGGATTCAGATTAAAACAGAAGACCTAAATCACCTAGTATCTAGGAAGTAACAAACCCTAATTCAAGGTGGAAGCTGCATGCGCATTAGGGCTGGATCATCCTACAGAAAGCCCAAATTACAGACACCTATTTAAGCAACAGAAACTCACAGAATTGAGAACGAATTTCAGAAGACCAAATAGGGTGTCTAGTGTTTTAATAGCAGGTTGTTTTTTATTGTACCACTTTATGAGCTTTTAAGCAAAAGTGCATTTGTGACTTGATTGAAACTGTGAAGTAAGATCAAGCTATTTTGTTTGAAGTATGACTTCAATTTCATTAAACTTGTAAACAAAATCACTGTGTGATTGAGGGGGAGTGAGTAGGGTACTCTTATCTAAGTTTTGTCTTAGGTAGAAATTGCATTGGGTAGTTCTTAAGTGATAGATTAAACAGGGTGGTTTAAGTCTAGAATTAATATTACTTATAGTGGATTTCCTCCTGGCTTGGTAGCCTCCAGATGTAGGTGTGGTTATACACTAAACTGGGTTAACAAACTTCTGTGTTGTTTACTTTTCTTGCTATTTAAGTTTTGGTTAAATCTGTCAAGTGTTGGGACATCTCTTAGGACATCTCATACCTGATCACATAATTTCAAATATGAATGGTCGTGGTGTTGGTGCAGTACTCATTACACCTAAAGGAGTTCACATGCCTTTCTCGGCAAAGCTCACTTTCAACTGCACTAACAACGAAGCTGAATACGAAGCTTGTATTATGGGTCTTGAGGAAGCCACTGACCTCAGGATCAAGACTTTGACTGTATTCAGAGATTCAGCTCTGGTAATTAATCAAACCAACGACAAATGGTACACGCACCAGGATCATCTGATACCTTATCGGGATTATACAAGGAGGTTGTTGACTTTCTTCACAACGGTCAAGCTTGAGTATATCCCTCGAGACGAGAATCAGTTTGTAGACGCTTTGGCTACCATTTCATCCATGATCAAAGTTCAAGCTGCCAACTTTGTGCCTCGGATTTCAGTATCCAGACTTGACAGACCGGCATATGTATTCTCAGCAGATGTTGTTAAAGATGATAAGCCTTGGTTCCATGACATCAAATGCTTCTTGAAGAATCAAACATACCCACCTGGGGCATCTTCCAATGACAAGAAGACATTAAGAAGGCTAGCTGGTAGTTTCTTCCTGAATACTGACGGTTCCCTGTACAAGAGAAACTTTGATTTGGTACTCCTCAGATGCGTTGATAGGGCAGAGGCGGACTTATTGATGCACGAGGTGCACGAAGGTTCCTTTGGTACCCATGCAGGAGGGCATGCAATGGCTAAGAAATTGTTGAGATCAGGCTACTACTGGATCACAATGCATGTGGACTGTTGTGCCTATGCCAGGAAATGCCATAAATGCCAGACTTATGCAGACAAAGTGCATGTGCCTCCGAATCCTCTGAATGTGATGTCTTCACCCTGGCCCTTTGCCATGTGAGGCATTGATATGATTGGCAAGATTGAACCGACTGCTTCAAATGGCCACAGATTCATCCTGGTAGCCATTGACTATTTTACCAAGTGGGTTGAAGCAGCTTCTTATGCAAATGTTACAAGGCAAGTGGTAGCCCGATTTCTAAAGAGAGACATCATCTGTCGGTATGGAGTGCCCGAGCGAATCATTACTGATAATGGTTCCAACTTGAACAACAAAATGATGGCAGAACTGTGCCGGGACTTCAAGATCCAACACCACAATTCTTCTCCTTACAGGCCAAAGATGAATGGCGTTGTAGAGGCAGCTAACAAGAATATCAAGAAGATTGTACAGAAGATGGTAGTCACCTACAAAGATTGGCAAGAAATGCTACCATTTGCCTTGCATGGTTACCGTACGTCAATCAGAACATCCACTGGGGCAACACCGTATCAGCTTGTGTATGGTATGGAAGTAGTCCTACCTGTTGAAGTTGAATTACCCTCCTTGCGGGTACTAATGGATGTTAAACTGAATGAAGCAGAATGGGTCCGATCCCGATACGAGCAACTGAATCTGATTGAAGAAAAGAGATTAGCTACAATCTATCATGGGCAGCTGTATCAGAAAAGAATGAAGAAAGCCTTCGATCAGAAAGTCAGGCTTCGAGAGTACCAAGTAGGAGAACTTGTGCTGAAAAGACTCCTCCCTCCTCATACAGACCACAGGGGCAAGTGGACTCCGAATTATGATGGTCCGTTCATAGTAAAGAAAGTATTCTCTGGCAGAGCACTGATGCTCAGTACTATGGATGGTGAAGACTTCTTGTCCCCCGTGAATTCAGATGCAGTTAAAAAATACTTCGCATAAAATGACCCGCTAGACACAAAAACAGAATGCAAGTCCAGGCAAAAATAGGGCATCCCGGCAAGTCAAAAACAGAATAAAATACTTGGGCAAAAATAAGGGAAAATAAATAAAAATGTGTACACCCGCTGAGTTGAAAAGCCACATTGGACAACTCAGGAAAAAATGGGCATCCCGGTGGATTGAAAACCTGAAGGGGCGATCCACGCAAAATCAGGGAATAAGCGAACAACTACACTCCGAATTCGTCTATATCATTTACTATGTGGCAAACTTCGAAAGGTTCAAGCATCAGTCAGAATCGACCTTCTTCAGAAAGCAAGATGAGAAGAACGTCAATGTCATATGAGTCATAGCAAAAGGGAAGCTCCTTGAAGCGTCATCAGCATTGCCAGCCTCTCGTTGTTTCTCAATTTGTAACAATCTCCTCATTTCAGGGGATCCGTTTCCTTGACTGTATCTTGCCAATTCAGGGCACACAAACTAATAAAATCAGATTTTCAATCATATTTCGTCTCGTACATTTTATTTTCATTTGCAAAATGTTCGATGTCCTTGAGATATTGATTTCATAAATACAGATGCTTCCCTTCTAAAAATACGTGCTTACAGGAAATATATTTGCTCCCGGGAGTGTCTAAGCTCCTATGACGGAATCCAGTAAGGGATACCTTGGGAAACTTGTACGTTTCTTTGTCATACAGGATTGCAGGTGTTCAAAGCACAACATGGGACATGAAAGCTTCTCCCCAGTAGGCTGCCCAAATCATTATTTCCTCAGCACACCTTCCAAACAGCACCAGAGATGCTTTCTCCCCATCAGAGTTGCCAGACATCACTTCTCCAATATTCCCTTCAAAGAGTAGCACCTGAAGGTGTTCATATCCCCAGCTGAGTTGTCAAGTATCATCCTCGACAGGATCCCCGCAGAAATCGCTAGGAAAGTCATTCAGTGATCGTTCCTCCCCATCCAAGTACTAGACAGGGAACTATCTCCTCACAAAGTTTCAATCTTTATCCAGAAGAGCAACGCCTGAGGATCTCACAACAGAGTGACGAGAGCTTCCACAAACCCCAGCTGGGTCCCTCATTACTGAGATAGGTCTATTAGAGATCTATTTCCCCATACAGAGTCATATATGTCAGATCTATAAATGATCTTATCCCCAGCTGGGATATCCACTTCAAGCAGATCAGCCAGAGATCTCCACAGCAACGGGATCCGAATCCCGGATCGGTATCTTTGCATAATCATAGCATCCGCATCATATTTTTCCCACAGAGCGTAGCATTCCGTCTAATACGGAGAATTACGGCAAAAATCAAACATATTGCATAATCATAAGCCATGTGTCGAACTGAACACTTGTAAATACTGACAATCCATCAGCAATATACGGAATATTTCCCAATTCCCCACCAGAGAGCCAAAGCATTTCACTCGCAAATACTGATACATGCTCCTTTTGGCACCCGTCCGTGTCATCATTCCCCAGTAAATTGCCCGAGCAAACAGATACTTATATATTACAGGTGCTTCTTGACACTCGTCTGTGTCATACCCCAGCAGAAAGCCAAAACGTCCCCTTTGCACTCACAAATACACATATATACACACTTCCCCGACACCCGTCCGTGTCACATTCCCCAACATAATTACCTAGACCCCGATTGTAAATCAAATACTTGTTTATAATACACTCCTTCTAACATCCATTAGTGTCATGTTCTCCGTAGCAAGTTAAACACTCGTCTGTGTCTCACTCATCACTTTTCACTCATACAGATACTCGTCCGTATCTTGTATATACCACTTAAATCCCCTCAGATTCGTCACTCGTCCGTGTTCTTTGTTAACTAGTTGGTACCCGTCCGTATCATCATCTCTAAACGTGCGTCAAGCGTTTGTTTCTACTGATGCTCGTCCGTACCATAGTCTTAAGGATGCTCGTCCGCATCTTTAATCTATACACCGCGTCAGTCCTTATACCTTTTCTTTCTTAAAATTAGGCACTCGTCTGTGTCTACCCTTCCCCAGGAGTGTCCCCAACAAATCTTGTTGATCTATTTCCTTTCTATCTGACATTCGTCCTATGTCATGATACCTTTTTCGGCAGCCGTATCCTGCCAGGTGATCGTCCTTCACCTTTTTGATGATCGTCCTTCATCATTCCCAGAGGAGTCTCTATTCATTAGAACCCCTTCTTATCTTACATTCGTCCTATGTCATGATAAACCCTGAGAGCAGCCGTACCCTGCTAGGTGATCGTCCTTCACCTCTTTATGATCGTCCATCATCATGCTTATCCGATGGTCGTCCCCATCGTCGACCTTTTTCTATCCGGCATTCGTCCTATGTCGTGATACTTTCGGCAGCCGTACCCTGCCAGGTGATCGTCCTTCACCTTAGATGACCGTCCCTCATCTTATCCCCAACAGAGCAGCCGTCCCCTGCTAAGTGATCGTCCTTCACCTTTGATGACCGTACCTCATCATTTATTTCATTTATGCCTCGAGCTTGATGGTCGTCCCCATCATCCCCAGAGAGTCTTATAGCTTTACCTGATGGCCGTCCCCATCATAATCTCTTATATCCCCAGCTTGTCGGCCGTCCCCGTCGTTGCTTTATTTCCCGCATCCTCCCCAGCATGTCGGTCATCCCCGCCATTGCTTTATCCCCAGCAGTCGTCCTCTGCTCGATGGTCGTCCTCCGTCGCCCACACTTTATAATCATACTTTACTTCCTTTTACAATCTATATCACTTTTCTTCTTCATTCTATGAGTGCAAATTTTGGACTGTCTTTGGTATTCAACCACAAGTTATCTTGTTTGCCTGTTAAGCCGTCGCTTACATCCTGCACAGCTAACTCATGCTTGAATAGGGGCAGCTGTAAACACCCCAAATTTGCCCTCACTCATTTCACACCATGGCTTGTGATCTTTTCATTTGCATAAATTCAATCATAGCATCTCATACCACATTTTTGCTCCACTGCATTGATTCAAAGTTATCTGCATCTAGGGTTTGAGATCTGAGCCATCCCTGGGTCACTTGAGCCACTCCAAAGGTCATCAATCACTTCAAAGGTGTCCATGTATGTTCTAGAATCATATTATATCCTCTCAAGATCAAAGAAGTCAAAGAATCACAAGAACTGAGAAAGGCATGGAAGCAGAGCCAGGTTTAACTGCACAGATGACCTAAAATTAGGGTTTTGGTTTCAGAGGCCATAACTCCAATTTTTTTGGTCATTCTTGTTTCTATTGGTCTCTATATGTTATGGGGATCATGCATATCAATTTTCATGAAGAAATTCAATAGGGAAGGCATCTGATCAAGAGATGACTTATTGAGCAAGTCAGTGAAAAATCAGGGCATCTGAGACCCCCAATGACCCAACCAAAGGGTGTTCTCCATCATTATGAATGTGTATGATCTTTATTTGATCATATAATATGTTAGAAGTTCACAAAATTGAAGAATTTCAAGCCATTTGCAAAGTTGCCTTTTTGGGAAAGTGACTTATAATGATAACTTGCCATTTTGGGAAAGTTTTTCAACTTCCTCTTTTTGATTCAAAAATGCTTCAAATGAGAAAACTTTGGTCATGAAAGTTATAGAAGGGATCCTCCCATTTTCAAAAAGTACAAGAACTCATTCTAATTCATCTTGGATCAAAAGTTATGGCTTGTCAAAGTTGGGAAAAATCACATAATTTCATGTTTTACACCAAAGAGGCATTTTGCAAAATGGTATGATAAGGCATTCTAAAGGCTTCAAATGTGCACAAACACTTCACAATATGCTCATGTGACCTCTAAAAATCAGAATGCACCAAAGAATTACCCATTTCCATGCCTTGATCATTAAGAAACTTCAAAAGGGCCAAACTTTGTGAAATTTGCAAAACCTCACATAAACTCCAATCCACTTGCAAATTGGCCTCAAATTCCTTTCCATGGTTCTCCTTGATCACAGCTGAACCAAGCCATGCCTCTAAACCAGCCTGTCATGACCCATACCTCAAAGGACACCTAACGTTGACTTTTGGCAAAATGGACCATACCAATCAACATAGGCCAGCAACAACTCTCTGACCTATCCCAACTTGATACATGGACAAAATGGAACTCAACACAACACACAACACAGCTTGAGCTCTCCCACAAGTCAGCATTCTCCAAAATCCCTCTTTATGCATTTTTCTTCGAATCTCAATACACAAGCCACAAACCTCAAAAACAAATTTCACAGAATCACTCACCATGATCCTCTGATCATTTCCCAACCATTACTTTGCCCTGAAACCTCCCACATCAAAAACACGATTTCCCCCCCCCCCCCATTGACCTGAGTTTCTGCAAACTTCCTCTAGAGTCCATATAAACTCCAGCTAAGCATCACAAACTTCTGGGGAGGATCATTGGAGCTTGTTTGGACCAAAGAAGCAGCCAGAAAGCACCAAAGGCAAAAGCTCCAGTTCAGGTGAGCTCAAAAACATTTTTTCCAGAACTTTGATTTCTTGTTATAAAATGATTCTATGAGTTGCACTGATCATCTTGATGTGTTTGGTTTTGAAAATGATCAAGAAATAAGCATGTACTGACTGTCTGAAATTTTTCCCGTAAAAATGATTTTGCTTATTTCTCTTGATTCATGAAAGATAAATGATTTTTGTTGCGGGGTTTATGTTTAATGATGTTCATGGATTGATTCTGGAGAGTTTGATGAAGTTTTGACGCGTATTGAGTGAGATAGAAAAGTGGTTGGCCGGAGAAGATGACCGGAACACTGTTCCGGTCATCTGAAAGTCATTAGGGCACAGGATTAGGGCTAATGACATAATTAAGTAAGTTTGAATTCTGGCCGTTCGTTTGCGCGCTAAGTCAATTCCCGCGTCCCTGAGTTTGAACCACAACCCTTGGATTGTTTGACTTTCTCATTTTTCTTTTTAAATTCATTTAATTTCATTTGTTTTATATTTAACTTCTACGAATTTTTAAAAATAGGAAAATACATTGAAATATTCTGATTTTTTTTGTCAAGCATTTCATTAATTTTCAGAACCCAAAAATATTTTTATTTTTTATTTTTGCATTAAAAATTATTTTTAAATCATTTAAATGTTTATTTTTAATTAGTTAATGGAAATTAATTAATTAAAAATGCATTTAGGTATTTAAAAATCACCAAAAAAATTCACATTGCATTTTAAAACATTTAGAAACATTATCCAACTCTCAAAACAAATTTATTTTTGGTTCTTGACCTACTTTGATAATTTTCATTAGAATTAAAATTGTTTAAAGGCAATATTTTGATCATAACTTGAAAAAATCCATTCTACCTAACCATGAAGAGTTTGATAATGGTTCTTTTTGCATTGCATCCTTCATAGCATGTAGTTTCTAGGGTAAATTTGGTTTGAATTTATTTTCCATTTTCAATTTAATGAGCATTTTTCCTTTTGAGGTGCCTTGAAACCCTAGTTGACTTAGAAAAATCACAACTTTCATTAGGTTTAGAGTTGGGTCCCCTCCTTTGGGCAGTGAACTTGTGTAGGGTTAGGGTTCCTTTGATCCCATTTCAATTTTTTTTCATGCCCTTTGCTTCTGATTTTGAATTTTTGTGTTGCATGTTATGCATAAACCCTAATTCTTGCCTTCCTTTGCATTCATCTCTCATTTGCTTGCATTTAAGAACTTTCCATGACATTTTGTGCATCCACATGATTCATAAGACATCTTAGGACATATTAGAATCATGTTTGATCATTGCATCTTTCATTTGCCATGTTATGCATTCATATCATTTCATAAACTTTCATGAACTTTCATGGTTCAAAGCATGCCTCATTTGAATCCTCATCCTTGTATGATCATCCACAATTCTTGACATGTGTTTGAATCATCCCTTAGTATCATTAACATCATGTTTATGCTTATGACTTTGGTTTGCATCATGGCATTTCATCTCATTTCCATTGCATTTCATTTCCTTTGCTAACTTTTCAGGTGGTAAGTTGTTTTGAGAAGTGAATTTGCCTTCACTTCTCACAATCTCTTCTCATCCCTTTCTTGCATCATTGCTTCATTTTATCTTGTGTATTAGAGTGAGCTTGCTCATTCATGCCCTCTCTTATTTCTTCCTTCAGGCAACTTGTCTTCTTAAGTGAAGCAAGTTGTTTTGCTTCTCTTTGTTTCTTTCTCCTTTCATTTGCTTCTTTCCTGGTGGCTTTTCTCCTGAAGATCTTTTGCAAGCCTCATTAACCCTAGGAACAACCAAGCATGATAACAATTAGGGTTTGATTAGTCCCCCATTTAGCTTTTACCTTTGTGTCATCTTTGGGTCTTCTCTTCTCATCTCATAATCAAGGACTAAACCCTAAAGGTTTTAAGGCTTTGTGATTAAGGTTATGCCTGTATCCTTCTATTAGGAGGGAGTGTATAACTTCAATCCTAAGTGTTAAACCCTTAATGTATTTAATTCCTTTAATCAATCCACTTAATAATCACTAAGACATCAAGCTTGTAACTTGGGCCTTGCATTAGGGTTCTAATTCTTCCTTAACTGGTTAAGAAGGACTAACCCTAGTGTTAATGGACAAGTCCCCCTAAAGTTGTCTTACAAATCATAAAATCCATTTCTTCATCTTATCATTAATTAAAATCCATTAAATAAAGGTTTTGTTTTGTCATGAGGTTAATCCCTAATCATGGATTAAGTTGAGGAGCCTTCCTCATCTTAAATGTTCTCATCTATTATCCTTCTATTAGGATGGTGTAATGAGTCCGTTAAATCCTTGATTATGGCTTAAACTCATTACTTAACACTAAACAAAATACCAAAAACATCTAAATAAATGCAAGTAGGTTAATGATCTTAATCCTACATCATGGTGATTAAGTGTGAGGTGCTTACTCCACACTTAAGGTATTCTCATTACCCCTAATCAGAGGGAAGATGTGATGAGTTTACTAACCCCTTGGTTTAGGCTTAAGCTCATTAGCTTATGACAAACTCCAAAAAGCAATAAAAGTTTGAAAACTCCAAAAACAAACAATAATCGTCTCCTCCGGGATTCTTTTCTCACCTCATTCACTCACAAGCGAGAACTTGCTTCTTCCGTCTAATGCAAGACAGTTAGCACCTGAGCCAGACAGGTCATACACTTGAGCATAGACAAGTAAGCAGTTCACAAGTAAATTTACCTCTCAGTCTCTTTGAGTCAAACTACGGTGTTCTGAGTTCCTCATTGCACGAGAGGATACGTAGGCATAACTTAACAGTTATCGAACAAAATTCTCTGTATATTCCCTCTCCTTCCAGCATTATTCTTTAAGCCTCATAATCTTGAGCTTTGCATTATTTCCTTGCACTGACACTCTTTTATTTCACTTCACATTTCTTTTGCACTGACACTTGCATTCTTTTTCTAGCTTTTTGTACACAAAATAGCACAGACACTACCCCTTTAAACACAAACTTTCAAGCGTGGATCCCGTCGAGTACGGCGGACAATTTGGGTGCTAATACCTTCCCAGGTTGTAACCAACCCCCTTTCTCAGTCTCTCTGGTTCGCGACCGTCTTATCCATATCTTTCTAGGTTTATGCAGCATTACCTTTCCTTCGAGATAAAAATGCCTAGCTGGCGACTCTATTCTTTTCTCTCTTCGCCGACCGTTCGCGTCTGTACCCCTTCTGACCAGGTGTCATTTTGGTGGGAGAGACAATTGGGATTGGGTCAATTACTCTGTTTGCTTGTGATGACCTTTGTTGGAAGGGACGTTGCTGTTGGTTATTATTGCTGTTGTTGTATGAACTTTGTTGCGGATAATGAACTTGTTGCTGATACTGTGGTTGTTGTTAGTGAGGATATGATGGTTGCTGTGGAATTGGAGCTGGAATGGTAACAGCTGCTACTGACCGGTGAGCATATTGAGGCCTGCCCCTGCTTGTATGAATGGAGTTAGTTTCACATGCCCTTCGTGGTCCTGTAAAAGGTTTTTTAGGATTGCTGGATGAACTTGCACCACTGTCGGAAATTTTCCCCATCTTCAAGAGACTTTCAATCCTTTCACCAGCTATGACCACATCAACAAAGCTGGTAGAGAAAAAAGCAGCCAGTCTATCAATGTAGGTCCCTTGCAATGTATTCATGAACATGTCAGCCATTTCCCTTTCTGACATGGGTGGTTGGACAGCAGCAGCAAGCTGTCTCCAAATTTTGAGCATATTCCCTGAAGCTATCTCTAGAAGATTGCGACATTCCCATCAGAAGGGTCCTGTTGGGAGCCATGTCCAGGTTGTATTGATATTGACTGATGAAAGCCTCGGCCAAATCCTTCCAGCATCTTATGGTGGCCCTAGACAAGTGTGAATACCACTCTCTTGAAGCCCTAGTCAGACTGTCTTCAAAGTAGAACATCCACAACTTTTCATCCATAGTATAAGCTTTGAGCCTTCCCAAGAAAGACTGCAGATGAGTGCGAGGACAGGAGGTGCCATTGTACTTTTCAAAGCATGGGGGCTTGAATTTGTGGGGAATTCTCACCCCATCAACTAACCCCATGTCCATCACATCGAAGCCTAAAGAATTTTGAGATTCCAAAGATCTTAGTTTTTCAGCAATCTCATCTAACCTTCTGTCGTATACCTCATCTCCAGCTCCAATAACAATAAACTGTTCTCCTTGGGGATCCTCCTGCAGGATTGGGCCCCTAGTAGCATTTCCTTGAACATTTCCTTGGATGTTAACTTCTGGATTCAGATGAGGTCCATATTCCTGCGGGTCAATACGAGGCTGACCGTGTTCATTGTTGCTAGTTCCTCCTGTTCCCAGGGGAGGTTCCTCAGGAGTTTGTCTTTCCACCAGCTCTCTTAATCTTTCTTGACTCTGGGCTAAGCCAGTCATTACTGCCATGAATTGAGACATCTGGTTTCTCATCTCCAATCTCTCATTGACCATCTGATTCCTGACCTCAGTCAGATCCTGCTGTAGTTGCTCCATTTGAATGCCGGGAAGATTGTTACGAGTCGGGTACCGGTGCGCGCGGTTGACAGGGAACAATCGGCGACGAGCAATGTTTCCTGAAGTCACAACAAAGTTAGAAACAATAAATAACAACAAAACCTACAAAACAAAAACAAAGTTAGTATCCAATGCATTATGCTTATTTGTTTTCCAAGGTATCCGGTTTGGTTCTTGGCTTTGACCTTTCCAGACCTCGAGGAAGATGCTTGATGTTGTTGAGAGAAAAGCCCAAATGGAAACAAACTAAAATATATTACAAATGGGGAATAATACATAGTTTATTTTACAACACATGCCCATGGAGGGTCAAAATATAACAAAAGGAAAAGTACATCAAATGGAAACAACAACAAACAAAGAATCAGACATCCAGCCCAAATTCATCTTCTCTAACCTCCTTCAGGAGTGCCTCAGTCACTGGACCAGCATGGTGCTCTGTAATGGTCCTAATGAGGAGGTTCCTGGTAGCAATGGCAGTGGTCATATTTTTATGCCTGTCCTGTCCTTTGATCTTTTCAATCCTGCTCTGAGCTTCAACTCTGAAATCTCCTTCTGGGCTGCCAACAAAGCTTCCTGCTGCTTCTTTTCACTGGCCTCTAGCTGTTCAATCTTGGCTTGGGTCTTCTGGTCTTCTTGTGTACGGGCTTCAATGATCCTGACCCACCTAGCCTGACTCTCTTGCAGATAGAGCTCAGTCCTAGCCTTCTGAATTTTGGCCTCTTTACAGGCATTCTTCAATATTTGTTCCCAAGCTCTTGCTTTCTTGATGTAATCCTTTGTCTTCTCAATTTTGGCAAGATGCTCCACCCTGAGCTTTTCCAATCTCTCAATGTCCAGACGACCATCACTCCTTTCCCAAAGAGTCTTCTTCAAGGCTTGAGATAGCTGCTCATTCATTTCTTTCAACTTTTCAAACTCCTCCAGGCTAACTGTTGCTGTAGGTTGTACTGTGGATGGCCCAGGTATGTCTTCCAAGATGAAAGGAATTCTGGAAATTTGAGCTCTAGTACGGGACCAGTCATAGTATTGAGCTGAAGCAACATTATTACATCTTCCAAGAATAGCCACTCCTTTTTTCTGGATGTTGTCCCAAGCCCAGGATGCTTGTCTGACAGCAGCTGAAGTAGGTTTCACTTCACAATACAGGGTCTCAGCTAAATCCTGTCCTCTGGGAGGGTGAACCAAGGCATAGCCCAGTTGTCTCTTAAACAGTAAAGGATTGTAGTTAATGCAACCCTTCACTCCTATCAGAGGCACATTTGGGTATTGTCCACAGCTGGTGATAATGTCCTTGCCTTTGGTGCCCTGGGTGCACCATCTGATATCATCTGAAGTCAAGGCAATGAACCTCTTGGCCCAATTCTTCTGCTGGTGAGGGTTCAAGAAAGCATATGACTTAGGCAAGTGTCTGAGCAGCCAGGTGTAAAATAAAGGAGCACAACATCTTACCAACTTCCCCCTCTGTTTCTCATTCCTCTGATGAATGGAGTAATAAAAATCTCCTAGCAATGTGGGTACCGGGTTTCTCAGAAGAAACAGATGGATGGCATTCTTGCTGACAAATTTGGGCTCATCTGCAAACAGTATGGCCCCATATATGCTAAGGGCTAAAAGTGCACAGACTGCCCTCCATTCTCCCAAAGAAGCTTTCAGGATGGCCTGAGAGATCAAGAAGTCCAAATGCAAACCAGGAATCCCAGCCTTTGTTGTCATACTTTGTTCAATAAGGGCTGGCTCTAAGTACAGTGCCCTTGCTATCTCTTCATTTCTGGGAGCAGTCATCTCTGGGTTGAATGGAATTCCACCCCTGATGGGCACTCCAATCAATAAAGAAAACTCCTCCAGTAGAGGCCCTAGCTGAAAGTCTGGAAAGGTGAAACATCTCAATGGAGGGTCATAAAACTGCAAGCATGTGTGGATCATGCTTCTCTGAGAAGAATCAAGGTCCATAACCATATCCAAGATACCCCAATAGTGCTCTCTAAACAGTGGGATGTGGTCAGGTGTGATGAGTGACTGGACCTGCCTGATACCAATCAACACAGGCTCAAAGAAATGGTAGGATATGTTGCTCTTCCTGGGAGTAGCCATGAGTGCTGCTGAAGACAGGTGCTGATGAAGATCACAAATTGATGCTGGAAATGAGCCACTGACAGGCTGATGCTGGTGAGGGTGGAGATAACTGAAGTAAATAACTGATGAAGGTAGCTGAAGCAGAGGTCAATGCAAAAGAAGGGGTTAAAACCAAAACCAAGATACAGTGAAATGGATACCCTGAAAAACAAATAAACAAATGTTAAATGATGCAATGATGATATATGCAAATGATATGCAAGGGTTTGTGATCAATCTGGATCTGATTATGTGTCTTGATATAAGCCCATGTATGTTCAAAAGTCCAAATGGGGGTTCAGAAATCCAGTAACCATGGTGGGGGACTCAAATAAAGAGTCACATGTCCAGGGTTAATCACAAGAACTTTCCAAAGTGAGGCATTCTTTAAAAAATACAAGTAACTGGGTATGATGTGGCCAAGGGTTCCTGCAAAACCTGTAAACAGCCCAACCCCCTCACAGGTAGTGTTCTAGAACAAAGATCCTCAGACTTGGATCAGTTATGAGAAGTGTAAACACTTCTAACCCGAAGGTACATTGTTTACAATAACCATAAAAATCCTCCTCTAATTCACTTCAGTTTTCGAAGGTCATAATAAAGGTCATCCAGACTTAACAGGCTTCCCAGATAGCCCTAGCACTACAGGAAATCTGTAGCACAGAGTTCTCAAGAAGAAACCCACATCTGAACCGTGTTTCATATTCCCGCACCAGACCGAAATGGAATGGGAAAGAACATGAACCACTCTAGCCTAGGTGTCACTCAGGTCCCCGGTATAGGGCCTTAAACTCTCAATGGAACCCCCACCCACCAAAACAGCAAACCAGATCCAGCAGATGACAGTATGACAATATGATGTATAAAACTGTAAAGAGAGCAATAAATAAAACTGTACATAAAGCAGTAAATAAAGCAAAAAAACACATAGCACATAACACCCCAGTAAACACAAATCAAACAAGCGCTAGGAGGAACCCACAAAAAGAACCAGAAGCCCTGGTTACAATATAAGGGTCCCCAACAGAGTCGCCAAGCTGTTTCTCCCACCAAATGACACTGGGTCAGATAGGGTACAGACGCAAACGGTCGGCGAGAAGAGAGAACACACAAGGGTGAACTGAAAAGAAAAGAGTCGCCAGCTAGGCATTTTTATCCCGAAGGAAAGGTAATGCTGCATAAACCTAAGGAAAGATGGATAAGACGGTCGCGAACCAGAGAAGCTGAGAAAGGGGGTTGGTTACAACCTGGGAAGGTATTAGCACCCAGATTGTCCGTCGTACTCGACGGGATCCACGCTAAAATATTTGTGTTTAAAAGGGGTAGTGTCAGTGCTATTCTGTGTGCAAAAAGCTGGAAAAGAATGCAAGTGTCAGTGCTAAAAGGAATGTGAAGTGAGATGTAAGAGTGTCAGTGTAAGGAGAGAATGTGAAGCTCAAGACTATGAGGCTTAAAGAAATGCTGGAAGGAGGGGGAATATACAGAGACTTTTGTTCGATAACAGCTAAGTTATGCCTACGTATCCTCTCGTGCAATGAGGAAGTCAGAACACCGTAGTTCGACTCAAAGAGACTGAAAGATAAATTGACTTGTGAACTGCTTACTTGTCTATGCTCAAGTGTATGACCTGTCTGGCTCAGGTGCATACTGTCTTGCATTAGACGGGAGAAGCAAGTTCTCGTTTGTGAGTGAATGAGATGAGAAAATAATCCCGGAGGAGACGATTATTGTTTGTTTTTTGTTTTTTTTCAATCTTTTATTGCTTTTTGTGTTTGTCATAAGAAAATGTGCTTAAGCCTAAACCAAGGGTTAGTAAACTCATCACATCTTCCCTCAGATTAGGGGTGATGAGAATACCTTAAGTATGAAGTAAACACCTCACACTTAATCACCATGATATAGGATTAAGATCATTAACCTACTTGTAATTATTTAGATGTTTTTTGGAGTTTTTGTTCGGTGTTAAGTAATGAGTTTAAGCCATAATCAGAGATTTAATGGACCCATTACACTATCCTAATAGAAGGATAATAGATGAGAACATTTAAGCTGAGGAAGGCTGCTCAACTTAATCCATGATTAGGGATTAACCTCATGACAAAACAAAACCTTTATTAAATGGATTTTAGTTAATGTAGGATTAAGAAGTGAATTTTAGGGTTTGTAAGACAACTTGAGGGGGACTTGTCCATTAACACTAGGGTTAGTCCTTCTTAACCAATTAAGGAAGAATTAGAACCCTAATGCAAGGCCCAAGTTACAAGATATTGTCTTAGTGATTATTAGATGGATTGATTAAAGGATTTAAACACATTAAGGGTTTAACACTTAGGATTAAAGTTATACACTCCATCCTAATAGAAGGATGCAGGCATAAGCTTAATCACAAAGCCTTAAAACCTTTAAGGTTTAATCCCTGATTAAGAGGTGAGAAGAGAAGACACAAAGATGACACAAAGGTAAAAACTAATGGGGGGACTAATCAAACCCTAATTGTGTTCATGCTTGGTTGTTCCTAGGGTTTATGAGGCTTGCAAAAGATCTTCAAGAGAAAAGCCACCAAGGAAGAAGCAGATGAAAGGAGGAAGAAACAGAAGAAGCAAGACAACTTACTTCACTTAAGAAGATAAGTTGCTTGAAGAAAGAGAGATGGGAGGGAGCATGAATGAGAAAGCTCACTCTAATCCACAAATAAAATGCAGCAATGAATGCATAAGAAAGATGAGAAGAGATTATGAGAAGTTAAGGCAAATTCACTTCTCAAACACTTACCACCTGAAAAGTTAGCAACAAAGAATGAAGTGAAATGAAAATGAGATGAGATACAAGGATGCCAACCAAGATCAGAAGCATATCATGAGGAAAATGATGCTATGGGATCGTATGAAAGCATGTCATGTGATGTGGATGATTATACAAGCAAGGAGGATGCAAATGAAACATGTAAGAACCATGAAAGTACATGAATGCATATGACATTAAATGATAGCAAAAGCATGACAAATGGATGATGCAATGATCAAGCATGATTCCAATATGTCTTAGGGTGCCTTATGTGTCATGTGGATGCACAAAGTGTCATGGTAAGTTCATGTATGCAAGCTTATGCAAGATGGGTGCAAATGGAGGCAAAAATTAGGGTTTTCATACAATATGCAATGCAAAATTCAAAATCAGAAGCAAATGACATGATAAAAAAATTGAAAATGGGATGAAAGGTACCTTAAACCTATACTAGTTCACTGCCCAAAGGAGGAGACTTAAATCTTAACCTAATGGAAGTTATGATTTTCCTAAGTTTGCTAGGGTTTTAAGGCACTTCAAAAAAGAAAAATGCAAAACAAATTGGAAAGGGAAGATAAATTCATGCCAATTTTATCCTAGAAACTACATGACAAGAGGAATGCAATGCAAAAAGAACCATCATCAAACTCTTCATGGTTTGGCAGAAAGAATTTTTCTAAGTTAGGGTAAAAATATTGATTTCTAAAGACCCTAAATCCAAAGAAAAATGTCAAAATAGGTCAAGAACCAAAAACATTTTTGTGTGAAGGGTTTGATAATGTTTCTAAATGTATCAAGATGCAATGTGATTTTTGTGGTGATTTTTAGAAACTTAAATGCTATTTTAATTAATTAATTCCCATTAATTAATTAAAATAAACATTTAAATATTTTAAAAATACGAATTTTATTCAAATAATAATATAAAAATTATTTTCAGAATGAGAAAAATATTTGAAAGGGAAATGCAAAAGATAAAAATTTTTGAAGGTGTTTTGCTATTTTTAAAAAAATGTACAAAGAAATGCAATTAAAATGAAAATAAATTGTGAATTGATGGAAGTATGCTGATCCAGTGGTCCAGATTCAAATGGAAAAGGGAGGGATTTGACTTCGCGCGCTATCCAAGGGCCAAAATTAAAACTACGCTAATTACACAATTAAACCCTAATCTGAACCCTAATCACTTTTGGGTGACCGGAACAGTGTTCCGGTCATCTTCTCCGGCAAGCCTCTCACCCAGTCTCCCTCAATATGCAACCCCAAGCCCTTAAACTCCCCAGAAATGATCCTCACATCAACCCCAACAAGAATCACACAACAAAATTCATTTATTCATCATCAAGAACATGAATCGAAGCAAAACGGAAAACATATCAGAAATTTCAGAAGCTTATGAAATGCTTATTTCTCAATCATTTTCAAAAGTAAAGACATCATGATCATCAGGAGAGCACATAGAATCAATTAAGAACTTAAAATGAAGGTTATGGAAAAAAAGTTCTTGAGCTCACCTGAACTGAAGCTTTCGAAAATGGCATTGGCTGGTTGCTTCTTTGCTTCAAATCAGCTCCAATGATCCTCCTGAAGAGTTTGTGATGCTTGGTTGGAGTTTAAATGTTCTCTAAATGAAGTTGGCAGAACTTCAGTTCAAGAAATGTCAAAATCGTGTTTTTGATACAAGGTGTTTCAAGGCATAATGAGGGGTGGGAAAGGGTCAGTGATGATTGTGGAGTTGTTCTATGGAATTTTTTTTTAGGTTTGAAGCTTGTGTGTTGAGTTTCGAAGGCTCTTGCAAGTTTTAGGGATTTTGTGTATGCTGAGCAATCTCAAGTGTTAGGGTGTAATGTTTTGTGCTTTGGCTTGGTTTTGATCCACATGATAAGCTGTGATAGGTCAGAGGGTGGGTGGTGGCCTATGTTGATTGGTATGGGGCAAAATGCATAAAGTTAAGAGTTGGTGTACTTGAGGTATGGGCACATGGCAGGCCAAGGACAATGGGGTGTCCTGCGCAGCTGGCTATAGGGAGGTCCATGGGATCAGTTTTGAGGCAAGGGAGCAAGAGAGAAGAAAGTTATGAGGTGTTTTGCAAATTATGAATGTTTTGGCCCCTTTGAGAAATCTCAATGATAAAGGCATGAAACTTGAGAAATCTTTGGGCAATTCTGAATTTTATTTCATGTACTATGTTTGTGTAATGGTTAGAAGTGTTTTTGAAGTTACAAAATGCTTTGGCAAGTGGTTTTGCAAGTTTCCGTCTTTGGCACATAAGTGAAATTTTGTGATTTTTCCCAACTTTGCAAGGCCATAACTTGAGTTCTATGATGAATTAGATCAAGTTCTTGTACTTTTTGAAAAGGGAATGATCCACTCTACAACTTTCATGACCAAGAATTTTTCATTTGGAGCATTTTTGAATCAAAAAGAGGAGGTTGAAAAACTTTCCCAAAATGACAATTTTGCATTACAAGTCACTTTCCCAAAATGGAAACTTTGCAAATGGCTTGAAATTCTTCAATTTTGTGAACTTCTAACCTATTTTAAGATCAAATAAATATCACATACACCCAAAATGATGGAGAAGACCCTTTGGTTGGAGGATTGGGGGCCTCAGATGCACTGATTTTGCACTGACTTGCTCAAGAAGTCATTTATTGATCAGATGCCTTCCCCATTGAATTTCTTCATGAAAATTGGTGTGTAGGGTCCTTATAACATATAGACACATTTAGAAACAAGAATGGCCAAAAAATTTGGATTTATGGCCTCTGAAACCAAAACCCTAATTTTAGGTCAACTGTGCAGTCAAGCCTGGCTCTGCTTCCATGCCTTTCCCAGTTCTTGCGATTTTTTGACTTTCTTGATCTTGTGAGGATATGGTATGATGATTGAACATACATGGACCCTCTTGTGATGATTGAAGACCTTTGTAGTGGCTCAAATGGCTCAGGGATTGCTCAGATCACAAACCCTAGATGCAGATGACTTAGAACCAATGCAGTGAAGCAAAAATGCAATATGAGATGCTATGATTGAACTTATGCACATGAAAAGAATCACAAGCCATGGTGAAAACTTAGTGAGGGCAAATTTGGTGTGTTTACAAGTTGTCAAAGCCTCCTCACCTTTAGCACAGGTCTACTCAACAGGAGCATCCACAACCAATCTCCCCACAGAAGTTTCCTTTCTCTCCTCAGAAGAGCAATGCCTGAAACTCTCACACAACAAAGTGACAGAAGCTTTCTTATCCCCAACTGGGTTTCTCCTTACAAGATAGGTCTACCAATGATATATTTCCCCAAACAGAGCTTTATTTCCTAACAGATCTACCAATGATCCCTTTCCCAGCTGGGTTATCCCTCCAAAAAAATCGGCCAGAGATCTTTTCTTCAGTGAGATCCGAATCTTGGATCGGTCTCTCTTTTGCATAATCATAGCATTTGCATCATATTCACCAAATAAGCGTAGCATTCCGTCTAATATGGAGCATTACGGCAAAAATCAAACATTTGCATGATCACAAGTCAGGATCAAGCCAGTCACCTGCAAATACCATTAGTATTTCATCAACAATGTATATAATATTCACATCCCCTGCAAATGAAAGCCAAAGCATCCCCTTTGCACTCTCCAACACAAATTCCTGATCATATATACCCTTTTCGACACTCGTCCGTGTCATGTTATTCCCCGCAGATATAAGCCAGAGCGTCCCCTTTGCATTCTCAAATACAGATACCTATACATACTCTTTTGACACTCGTCTGTGTCATCTTTCCCCAGCATGGTTGCAAATGTTTGTTTATAACACACTCCTTTCGGCACCCGTCTGTGTCTTCCTATCCCCACAGGTCGCCAGAACACCTTTTACACTCTCACATACAAATTTTTGTTCTTAACTTATACATAGTCTCTTTTGACACTCGTCCGTGTCGCACATTCCCCAGCAAGTTGAACACTCGTCCGTGTCTCGCTCGTACTTCACCCAAAAAATCCGCACTCATACTTATACAGATGTCCCTGATACTCGTCCGTATCTTGTATATATTATCATTCCCCCACAGATTCGACACTCATCCGTATTCTTTGTTAACTAGTTGGTACTCGTCCGTACCATCATCTCTGAACATACGTCAGCGTTTGTTTCTATCGATACTCGTCTATATCATGGTCTTAAGGATGCTCCTCCCCATCTTTAATCTACACACAGCGTCAAACACTTATACCTTTTATTCTCGAGCGTAAACACTCATCCGTGTTTACCATTCCCGGCAAACAACTTTTCTTCTATCTGACATTTGTCCTATGTCGTGATACTTTCGGCAGCCGTACCCTGCCAGGTGATCGTCCTTCACCTTAGGATGATTGTCCCTCATCTTTTCCCCCAGCAGAGTCTCCATTATTGGAACCCTTTTCTATCCGACATTCGTCCTATGTCGTGATAAAGAGCAGTCGTCCCCTGCTTGGTGATCGTCTTTCACCTCTTGATGATCGTCCTTCATCATTTTATCCGATGGTCGTCCCCATCGTTGATTTTGTTATCCGACATCCGTCCTATGTCGTGATAAACCTCGAAGAGAATCCTTCCCCTGCTAGGTGATCATCCTTCACCTCTTGATGACAGTCCTTCATCATGCTTGTCCGATGGCCGTCCCCATTGTCGACCTTTTCTATCCGACATTCGTCCTATGTCGTGATAAAGAGCAACCGTACCCTACTAGGTGATCGTCCTTCACCATTAACGACTGTCCTTCATCAATATTTCATTTATTCTTTGACCCGATGTTCATCCCCATCTTTGTTTACTTTACTTTCCGAGCATGATGGCTTTCCCCGTCATGGTCTCTTTACTTCCCTAGCATGTCGGCCGTCCCCGTCATTGCTTTACCCCCCAGCAGTCGTCCTCTGCTCGATGGTCGTCCTCCATCACCCACATTTTTATAATCATGCTATACTGTCTTTAACAATTTATATCCCTTTTATTCTTCTCCCCAACGAGTGCAAATTGTGGACTGTCTTTGGTATTCGACCACAAGTTATCCTGTTTGTCTGTTAGGCCAGGCGCTTACATCCTGCACCGCTAACTCATATTTGAATAGGGGCAGCTGTAAACACCCCAAATTTTCCCTCATTCATATCACACCATGGCTTGTGATCTTTCATGTTTGCATTAGCATAAGCATTACATCTCATATTGCATCTTTGTTTCCTCTACACAGTTCAAGTTCATCTGCATCTAGGGTTTGTGATCTGAGCAATCCAAGTTCCCATCTGAGCCACTCCAAAGGCCTCCAAGAATTCTAAGAGGGTCCATATGTTTTCTATCATCATATTATATCCCTCAAATTTCAAGTAAGTCAAGAGATCACAAGAAATGGGAAAGCATGGAAGCAGAGTTAGGGTTTTCACTACACATATGACCAAAATTAGGATTTTGGTTTCAGAGGCCTCAACTCCAAATTTTTTGTTAATTCTTATTTCTAATGTTCTTAAGATGTTATAAGGATCATTTGTACCAAGTTTGATGGAGAAATTCATTGTGGAAGTCATTTGTTCACTGGGTAACTTCTTGAGCAAGTCAGAGCAAAATCAGGGCATCTGAGGCCCCCAACAATGGAACCAAAGGGGTATTTTTATCAAATTGAAGTTCTATGATCTTTATTTGATCATTGAAGTGCTTGTAAGTTCACAAAATTGAAGAAACTTGAGCTAAACCAAAAGTTGCCAAAAATGGAAATGACTTGTAATGGAAACTTTCCATTTTGGGAAAGTTCTTCAACCTCCTTTTTCTCAACCAAAAATGCTTCAAATGAAAAATTATTGGTCTTGAAAGTTGTAGATTAGGTCTTTCCCTTTACAAAAAGTACAAGAACATGTTCTAATTCATTATGGAACTCAAGTTATGATTCTTCAAAGTTGGCAAAAATCATATAATTTTCAAGAATACACCAAAGAGGATTTTTTGCAAAACCACTTGCCAAGCCATTTCATGACCTCTAATGCATCTCTAAACATCATACTATCATAGTAAAACTCATTTTGATCAGAATTGGCCCAAGAATCATACACTTTCATGCCTTGAACTTCAAGAAATTCCAAAAGGGCCAAAGTTCTTCAAATTTGCAAAATGGTTCAAATCTTTCCATACACTTGCATCATCACCCCAAATCCGTTTCTATAGCTTCCCTTGATCTTTGCTGAGCCAAGCCATGCCCAAATCCAGACCTGCCATGTGCCCATACCTCAAGTACAACCAACCTTGACTTTTTGCAAATCACCCCATACCAATCAGCATAGCCCACACCAACTATTCTGACCTATCACAGCTTCACATACATGCCTTATGCAACTTATTTCACACAACACATTACCCTGAATCATCCCACACATTCAGGTTGCAAAAATCCTCAAGAAACTTCCTCTCTTCGAAACATTCAAACCAACCATCAAAACTTCAAACAAACTTCACCATTCAACTCAGCATCACTCATAGATCATTTCCCACCCCCCCACATTGGCCTGAAACCACCTCAAACAAAAACACGATTTCACTCACCTCTGAACTGAAACCTTCAAAACACTCCATATAAACTCCTTTCAAGCATTTCAGAAGCATAAGGGGATCAAGGGGAGTGGAAAAGCACCAAAGAAGAGCCCAGAAAGTCCCAATTTCGAAAGCTTCAACTCAGGTAATGTCAAGAACATTTTTTCCAGAAATTTGTTTAGGTTCTTATATTGTTCTATATGTTGCACTGATCATGCTGATGTGTTCAGAATTGAAAATGGTTGAGTATTGAGTATTTCATAGATGTCTGAAATTGTGCCCATAAAAATGTTTTGATTCGATTCTCTTGATTCATGAAAAATAAATGTGTTTTGAGGGTAGATTCTTGCTTAGGGATGTTAGGGGAATGATTCTGGAGCTTTAGAGCTCTTGATTTAACCTAGGGAAGAAGTTGGGTTGAAGGTCCCGCCGGAGAAGATGACCGGAGCTTGCTCCGGTCACCTGAAAGTCATTAGGGTTCTTAATTAGGGTTTAAGGCTCAGTTTGAATGTAGGTCGTAGGATCAAGTTTAGCGCGTTAATGGAGGGCCAGGATAAGTTCATTAAAACCCTAATCAGATTAATTAATTTAATTAATTAGGTTTAATTTAAAAAATGCCAGATTCAATCCCAGCCACTCATTAGCGGGCGCAGTCAATGGTCCCTTTCTCAGTGTTAATCTCATCCATCAGATTGTCATACTTTCATTTAATTTGATTTTTATTTCATTTTAATTGCTTTTTCTTGCATAATTATTTTAAAATAGTTAGAAAAATCCCAAAAATATTTCCTTTTGCATTTTTATTCCAAATATTTTTTTTAACAGAAAATGATTTTTATTTTATTTTTTGCATAAAAATTGTATTTTTTAAAATATTTAAATGTTTATTTTTATTAATTAATTGAATTTAATTAATTAAAATACCATTTAAGTTTCTAAAAATCACCAAAAAAATCATGAATCATCCCTTTGTATTTAGAAACATTTTCAAACTCTTCACACAAATTTCTTTTTAGGTATGATGATCATTTGAGAATTTTATTTGAATTAACGGTCATTTAAATCCTATTTTTGAACCCTAACTTGGAAAAATATCTTCTGCCTAACCAAGAAGAGTTTGAAAATTATTCTTTTTGCATTGTTTTGTACATATCATGTAGTTTCTAGGATATTTTTGGCATGAATTTATCTTTCATTTTCAAATTGTTTGGCATTTTACATTGAAGATCATCCAAAAAACCTAGAAACTTAGGAAATTCATAACCCCTTCTAGGTTTAGCTTCTGACCTCCCCCTTTGGATGGTAACCTAGTATAGGATTAGGTTTTGTTTGAGTGTGATTTCAAATTTTTATCATGTCATTTGCTTCTGTCTTTGCCACTTGCATCTCATACTTTCATATAACCCTAATTTTGCATTTTCATTTGCATTCATCTTGCATATGCATCCATACATGAACTTGCTGTAAACACCCCAAATTTGCCCTCACTAATTTCACACCATGGCTTGTGATCTTCCATATTTGCATTAGTTTAAGCATATCATATCATATTGCATTTTTGTTTCATCTGCATAGTTCAAGTTCATCTGCATCTAGGGTTTGTGATCTGAGCAATCCAAGGATCCATCTGAGCCACTCCAAAGGTCTCCATTCATTCCAAGAGGGTCCATGTATGTTCTATCATCATATTATATCCCTCAAAGATCAAGGAAGTCAAAAAATCACAAGAACTTACAAAGCATGGAAGCAGAGCTAGGGTTTCACTACACAAATGACCTGAAATTAGGGTTTTGGTTTCAGAGGCCATAACTCCAAATTATTTAGTCATTCTTGTTTCTAATAGTATCAATATGTTATAAGGATCATATGTACCAAGTTTTATGAAGAAATTCATTGTGGAAGTCATATGTTCACTGTGTAACTTCTTGAGCACGTCAGAGCAAAATCAGGGCATCTGAGGCCCCCAACAATGGAACCAAAGTGGATTTTTCATCAAATTGAAGTTATATGATCTTTATTTGATCATTGAAGTGCTTGTAAGTTCACAAAATTGGAGAAATTTGAGCTAAACCAAAAGTTGCCAAAAATGGAAATGACTTGTAATGGAAACTTTCCATTTTGGGAAAGTTTTTCAACATCCTCTTTCTCAACCAAAAATGCTTCAAATGAAAAATTGTTGGTCATGAAAGTTATAGATTGGATCATTCCCTTTTCAAAAAGTATAAGAACAAGTTCTAATTCATTATGGAACTCAAGTTATGGCCTTGCAAAGTTGGCAAAAATCCTATAATTTTCACTTTCACACCAAAGAGGATTTTTTGCAATTTCACAAACCAAGTCATTTTGTGACCTCTAATCACTCTCTAAGAATCATACAAACATACTACAATGCATTGTGACCAAAATTGCCCAAAGAATCATTCCATTTCCTGCCTTGAACTTCAAGTAATTCAAAAGGGGCCAAAGTTCTTCAAAGTTGCAAAAGGGGATGAAACTTCTCATACACTTGCTGCATCACCCCAAAACATTTTCCATGGTTCTCCTTGATCTTTGCTGAGCCAGGACTTGCCCTAAAACAGCTACAACATGAGCCCATACCTCAAGTACACCTAATGTTGACATTTTGGCAACTTGCCCGTACCAATCACCACAGGCCACCACCCACTTTCTGACCTATCAAACAATGTTATGTGGACTAAAAGCAAGCCAATCCATAACACACACAAGTCTGAATCAATTCATTCACCAAGTTTCACAAAAATCACCTTCAAGGAAAAGCTTTCGAAACACTCTGTCCAGCCACTAAAATCATAAACAAACTTCACCATTCAACTCACCATCATCATTAGAACATTTCCCAAACCTCAAACAAGCCTGAAAGCCAGCCATTCTAAGCTCCTTCCAAGCATTGCAACTTCATCGGGGTGTCAAGAGGAGTAGATTTGCACAAGAGAAGAGGTCCAAAAGCTCCAAACTTAGAAAGCTCAAGCTCAGATAACCTCAAGAACTTTTTTTCCAGAAATGAATTTTTAAGTTCCTAAATGAATCTATGTGATGTGCTGATCATGCTGATGTTTTTATTTTTGAAAATGGTTGCGTATTAAGGATTTCATGACTGTCTGAAAGTTTTGCCATTTTTATGATTTTCTTCAAATCTTGAAAATGATGAATGAGAAATGTGTTTTGATGCTTGATTCATGCTTAGGGAGGTGTGGGGAAGTGATCTAGAGCTTTAGAGATCTGGAAATGACCTAGGGAAGAAGTTTGCAATTTGGTATCGCCGGAGAAGATGACCGGAAGTCTTCTCCGGCCACCTGAAACTGATTAGGGTTAATCCACGTAATTAGGGAAAGTTTGAATTTAGGCCGTTGGATAAGGATTAGGGTTAGGCAGTGAATGGCTCAGATTAGCTCATTAAGAATAAACCTAATTAATTAATTGTAAAACCTAATTAATTGCCATAACCAATCCCAGCCCTCCATAAACGCGCGTAGTCAACCCCTCCCTTGTGAGTTTGAATCTTAGCCTTAGGATGCGTTTACTTTTCATTTTTATTCATTTTATTTTATTCTCTTTGTATTTATTTCATATAATTATTAAAAATAGCAAAAATGATCAAAAAATTCTGAAAATTTTTATCATGGCTTTTATTAATTTTCAGAAACCAAAAACATTTTTATTTTTATTTTTTGCATTAAAAAATCATTTTAAAATATTTAAATGTTTATTTTAATTAATTAATGGAAATTAATTAATTAAAATACCATTTAGGTTTCTAAAAATTCCAAAACAAATCACATTGCATCTTATGACAATTAGGAACATTGTCAAACCATTCATACAAATTTCTTTTTGGTTTTGATCCAATTTTGACATTTTTCTTGAATTTAGGGTTCATAAAAATCCCTTTTTGGAACCCTAACTTTGAAAATTATTTTCTGCCTAACCATGAAGGGTTGACATTGATTCTTTTTGAGTTGTTCTTCATATATCATGTAGTTTCTAGGATATTTTTATCACAAATATATCTTGCATTTTCCATTTGATTTGCATTTTCCCTCTTAAGGTACCCAAAAACCTTAGTTAACTTAGAAAAATCACAACTTTCTTTAGGTTAAGAGTTAGACCTTCTCCTTTGGGGTGTGATATCATATGGGGTTAGGGTTACTTTGATTTCATTTGCAATTTTTTATCATGTAATTTGCTTTTGTTTTTGACATTTGCATCTCATCCTTTCATGTAACCCTAATCTTGCATCCATACTTGCATCTTACATTGCATTGCATGAACATGTGAACTTGCCATGACATTCTAAGCACCTGTATGCCATCTTAGACATCTTAAGACATTGCTTGAACATTTCTTGGTCATTCCTTCATACATTTGCTATGCTTTGCACCCATTTCATTTCATAAGCATCAATATGTTTTCATGCTTCATTTGCATTCTTTCTCTTTGTATGACCATTCATAACACTTGGTATGCCTTTGCATCATCTCACAGAATCATTTGCACCATGTGTTTGCTTCTGGTTTTGGTTCATTACCTTTGCATATGCTTCATTTCATTTCATTTCTTTCCTTATGCTAACATTTTCAGGTGGTAAGTAATTTGAGAAGTGAATTTGCCTTCACTTCTCATTTCTCTTCTCATTCTTCTTATGCATCATTGTTGCATTTTTCTGTGCCTTAGAGTGAGCTTGCTCATTCATGTTCATCATTCACTTTCTTTCTCCAAGTTACTTATCTTCTTCAGTGAAGTAAGTAACTTGTTTCTTTTGCTTCTCCTCCTCTCATCCGCTTCTTCCATTGGTGGTTTCTCTGAAGATCGTTCTCAAGCCTTACAAACCATAGGAACATCCAAGCATGAAAATAATTAGGGTTGTGATTAGTCCCCCTTAGCTTTTACCTTTGAGTCTTCTTTGTGTCTCTCTTCTCATCTCATCATTAGAGACTAAACCTTTGAGGTTTTAAGACTTTGTGATTAGGGTTATGCCTGCATCCTTCTCTTAGGATGGAGTGTATACCTTTAATCCTAAGTGTTAAACCCTTAATTTATTTAAGCCTCTAAATCAATCCATCTTAATAATCACTAAGACATTAACTTGTAACTTGGGCCTTGCATTAGGGTTCTAATTCTTCCTTTATTGGTTAAGAAGGACTAACCCTAGTGTTAATGGACAAGTCCCCCTCAAGTTGTCTTACAAACCATAAAATCCACTTCTTAATCTCACCCTTAATTAAATCCACTTTAATAAAGGCTTGTTTTGTCATGAGGTTAATCGCTAATCATGGATTAAGTTGAGGTATCTTCCTCAGCTTAAGTGTGCTCATCTATTATCCTTCTATTAGGATGGTGTAATGAGTTAACTAATCATTGATTAAGGCTTAAACTCATTACTTAACACTAAACAAAAACTCAAAAACATCTAAATAATCACAAGTAGGTTAAAGATCTTAATCCTACATCATCATGGTAATTAAGTTGAGATGTTTATCTCATACTTAGGGTATTCTCATTATCCCTAATCAAAGGGAGGATATGATGAGTTTACTAACCATTGGTTTAGGCTTAAGCTCATTAACTTATGACAAACACAAAAAAGCAATAAAATATTGAAAACACAAAAACAAACAATAATCGTCTCCTCCGGGATTCTTTTCTCATCATCTTCACTCACAAGCGAACTTGTTTCTTTCGTCTAATGCAAGATAGTTAGCACTCGAGCCAGACGAGTCATACACTTGAGCATAGGCAAGCAAGCAGTTCCCAAGTCATTTTATCTTTCAGTCTCTCTGAGTCGAACTACGGTGTTCTGACTTCCTCATTGCACGAGAGGATACATAGGCATAACTTAACTGTTATCGAACAAAAGTCTCTGTGTCTTCCCCCTATTTCAGCAATTTTTTTAAGCCTCATTCCTGAGCACCTCACTTCAATTTCTTGCACTGACACTTGTACATTTTTTCCAGCCTTTTGCACACAGATAGCACAGACACTACCCCTTTAAGCACAAACTTTCAAGCGTGGATCTCGTCGAGTATGACGGATAATCTGGGTGCTAATACTTTCCCAGGTTGTAACCAACCCCTTTTCTCAGTTTCTCTGGTTCGCAACTGTCTTATCCATATCTTTCTAGGTTTATGTAGCATTACCTTTCCTTCGGGATAAAAATGCCTAGCTGGCGACTCTATTCACTTCATTTCATTTCTCCTTTCACCGATCGTTCGCGTTTGTACCCTATCTGACCAGGTGTCTTTTCGGGGGAGCGACACTTGCCATGACATTTCATACATTCATATGTCATCTTAGGCATCTTAGGACATGTTAGAATCATGCTTGATCATTTCTTCATTCATTTTCCATGATTTGCATTCATTTCCTTTCATAAACTTTCATGAACTTTCAAACCTCAAAGCATGCTTCCATTTGCATCTCATCTTTGTATGACCATTCATTGCACTTTGTATACCTTTGCATCATGTCATAGCATCATTTGCATCATGTGTATGTTTCTGATTTTGATCTTTGTCTTTGCATATGTTTCATTCCATTTCTTTTGTTTTTGTATGCATCTTGAACTAACATTTTCAAGTGGTAAGTAATTTGAGAAATGGATTTTCCTTCACTTCTCATTTCTCTTCATCTTTTTTACTTGCATCTTTACTGCATTTTTGATTGTCTTTGAGTGAACTTGTTCACTTGTGTTCATCTCTTACTTTCTTTCTTTAAGTTACTTATCTTCTTCAATGAAGTAAGTAACTTATTTCTTCTACTTCTTCCTCCTTTCCATCTGCTTCTTCCATTGGTGGCTTCCTTGAAGATCTTTCTCAAGCCTTACAAACCATAGGAACATCCAAGCATGATAATAATTAGGGTTGTGACTAGTCCCCCTTTAGTTTTTACCTTTGAGTCTTCTTTGTGTCTCTCTTCTCATCTCATCATTAGAGACTAAACCTTTAAGGTTTTAGGACTTTGGAATTAGGGTTATGCCTGCATCCTTCTCTTAGGATGGAGTGTATAACTTTAATCTTAAGTGTTAAATCCTTAATTTGTTTAAACCTCTTAATCAATCCATCTAATAATCATTAAGACTTCATCTTGTAACTTGGGCCTTACATTAGGGTTCTAATTCTTCCTTTATGGTTAAGAAGGACTAACCCTAGTGTTTAATGGACAAGACCCCCTCAAGTTGTCTTACAAACCATAAAACTCACTTCTTAATCTCACCTCTTAATTAAAATCCACTTAATAAAGGCTTGTCATCTAATGATTTTAATCCCTAATCATGGATTAAGTTGAGGTATCTTCCTCATCCTAAGTGTGCTCATCTATTATCCTTCTATTAGGATGGTGTAATGAGTTCACTAATCCTTGATTATGGCTTAAACTCATTACTTAACACTAAACAAAAACCCAAAAACATATAAATAATCACTAGTAGGTTAATGATCTTAATCATACATCATCATGGTAATTAAGTTGAGATGTTTATCTCATACTTAAATTATTCTCATTATCCCTAATCAGGGAGGATATAATGAGCTTACAAACCTTTGATTTAGGCTTAAGCTCATTAGCTTATGCAAAAAACCCAAAAAAAAACAACAACAAAACTGAAAACACAAAAACAAACAATAATCGTCTCCTTCGGGATTCTTTTCTCATCACACTCACTCATAAACGAGAACTTGCTTCTTCCGTCTAATGCAAGACAATTAGCACTTGAGCCAGACAAGTCATACACTTGAGCATAGATAAGCAGGCAGTTCACAGTCAATTTATCTTTCAGTCTCTTTGAGTCAAACTACGGTGTTCTGACTTCCTCATTGCATGCGAGGATACGTAGGCATAACTTAACTGTTATCGAACAAAGGTCTCCCCTTTCATCCCCCTCTTTCAACATTATTTAAAAGCCTCAGTTCATGAGCATTTCACTCCTTTTTGCACTGACACTTGTGTATTTCTTTTCCAGCTTTTGCACACAGATAAAACAGACGCCTACCCCTTTTAAACACAATCTTTTAAGCGTGGATCCCATCGAGTACGACGGACAATCTGGGTGCTAATACCTTCCCAGGTTGTAACCAACCCCCTTTCTCAGTTTCTCTGGTTCGCAACTGTCTTATCTATGTTTTTCTAGGTTTATGTAGCATTACCTTTCCTTCGGGATAAAAATGCCTCGCTGGCGACTCTATTCATCTTCACTTCATCTTCTCCTTTCACCGACCATTCGCGCTTGTACCAGGATGCAAATCTTCGGGAGCGACAACAGCCGCATGAAGAACTGATCGAAGTTGTGAATCTGGGTACTGAGAAAGATAAGAAAGAGGTCAAGATAGGTGCTTAATTAGAAGACAATGTCAAGAACAGGTTAATTCATATGCTACACTACTACATGGAGATCTTTGCTTGGTCTTATGAAGATATTCCAGGACTTGATACTGATATTTTGGTTCACCGTCTACCAATGAAGGAAGGTTGTCACCCGATAAAGCAGAATGTTTGTCGTATGCGTCCTGAAATGTCAGAAAAGATTAAAGCAAAAGTAATGAAACTATTTGAGGCAGGGTTCCTAGCTGTCACTTCTTAACCTCAATGGGTTACAAATGTGGTATTGGTACCTAAGAAGGATGGAAATGTATGCATGTGCGTGGATTACATGGATTTGAACAAAGCCAACCCCAAAGATGATTTTCTGCTTCCGTATATTGATGTTCTAGTAGACAACACTTCTCAGTATAAGGTATTATATTTCATGGATGGTTTCTCTGGTTATAATCAGATTAAGATGGCGCCTGATGATATGGAGAAGACTACGTTTGTCACACAATTGGGCACCTTTTGTTATAAAGTAATGGCATTTGGTTTGAAGAATGCTAGGGCAACATACCAACATGCTATTGTAGCTTTGTTCAATGATATGATCCATCACGAGATAGAGGTATATGTTGATGACATGATAGCCAGGTCCCAGACTAAAGAAGAACATCTTGACCATCTGCACAAGCTGTTTGAGAGGATGAAGAAATACAAGCTGAGATTGAATCCAAACAAATGTACCTTTGGGGTTAGATCTGTTAAACTTTTGGGTTTCGTTGTTAGTGGTAAGGGTATTAAAGTTGACCCTGCAAAAGTAAAAGTTATACAAGATATGCCCGCTCCCCGTACCGAGAAGGAAGTCAAAGGTTTTTTGAGAAGCCTGAACACTATTGCAAGATTTATTTTCCAATTAACTGCTACTTGTAAGCAAATCTTCAAATTTATGAAGAAAGATCAAGTAATGGAATGGAACGACGAATGCCAGATAGCTTTTGATGAGATCAAGAAATATCTCCAAGAACCTCTAATACTGATGCCACCAGTCGCGGGAAGACCCTTGATTATGTACCTGACAGTGTTAGACAATTCAATGGGGTGTGTGTTAGGGAAACATGACGAATCTTGTCGAAAAGATAAAGCGATATACAATTTTCGCAAAACGTTTACTGACTGTGAAACAAGATACTCACTACTCGAGAAAACTTGCTACACTTTAGCATGGGCCACTCCCCGACTAAGACAGTATATGTTGACTTATACCATTATATTGATTTCGAAGATGGATCCCATCAAATACATATTTGACATAATATGACATCCAATACACTATTCAGAAGGCAATTAAGGGAAGTGTGGTAGCTGATCATTTGGCTCATCAAACGGTGGACGACTATCAGTCTATGAATTTTTAATTTCCAGATGAGGATATTATGCTTGTTACTGATCATAAAGAACCTAGATCGTATTAAGGACCTGAATAGGAATCCCGATGGACTATGGTTTTTGATGGATCTTCTAATGCACTTTGCAATGGTATTGGTGTTGTGATTATCTCTCCTGAGGGTTGTTATACGTTGTTTATTACTATACTTTGCTTTGATTGTACCAACAATATGAATGAATATGAAGCATGTATCATGGGTATCAAGGCTGCCATTGAAATGAAGATTAATTCTTGAATGTATATGGGGACTCAAACCTAGTAGTTAGTCATATTCAAGGAGAATGGGACACGAAGCATCCAAATATCATTCCTTACTAAGAACATGTGTTGGTTTTGATCCCATTCTTTGAAGAGCTTACTTTCGAACATATTCCACGAGAAGAGAATCAATTGGCAGATGCATTAGCTATTATGTCATATATGTTCAGAATCAGTTAGGACAATGAAGCTCATAGAATCACTATTGATATATTAGATGAGCCGACATACTGTTATGAGGTTGATACTGAAGGAGCAGAAGAAAAACCTTGGTTCCACGAAGTAAAAAGATATCTCGAAGCTCAAGAGTATCTTGAAGGGACATCTATCAATGACAAGAAGTTCCTAAGGAGATTTTCTGCCAAGTTTTTCTTGAGTAATGGAACTTTGTACAAACGCAATCACGATTCGACTTTGCTTCGCTGTGTGGACAAGAAGGAAGCAAGAGAAATTATAGAAGATATGCATGATGGGATCTTTAGTACTTACTCTAGTGGGCCTACGATGGCTAAGAAAATTTTGAGAGCAGGTTACTACTGGTCTACCTTGGAAGCTAATTATCATCTGCATTCCAAGATGTGTCATAAGTGCCAGAGCTATGCTGATAAAATACATGTGCCTCCAGTTCCATTGAATGTTCTAACTGCTCCTTGTACTTTTGCAATGTGGGGCATTGATATGATTGGGAGATTAAACCTACAGCTTCCAATAGACATTTTTTCATCCTTGTCGCCATTGATTACTTTACGAAATGGGTAGAGGAAGCCTCGTTCGCTTCTGTTACCAAGAATGTTTTGGCCCGGTTCATCAAGCATAATCTTATATGTCGGTATGGCATCCCTGAAAGGATTATCACAGACAATGGTACTAATCTGAACAATACTATGATTGTTAAACTCTACATGCAGTTCAAGATTAAGCATCACGATTCTTCTCCATATCGGCCAAAGATGAATGGCGCAGTAGAAGCCGCCAACAAGAATATTAAGAAGATATTGCAAAAGATGATAGTAACATATAAAGGCTGGCATGAGATGCATATGAACAAAACAGAAGCATAAATCATGATAAAAATTTGAAATTGAACTCAAACAAACCCTAAAGATACACAAAACCACTACCCAAAGGAGAAGGTCAGAAGCTAACTTAACTAGGGTTTTTGGGTGATTCTTAAGGGAAAATGCAAATCAAATTGAAATTGCAATGCAAAACTATGAGATAAATAACCTAGAAACTATATGCAATATGTGAATCAATGCAAAAAGAATCAAGTTCAAACTCATCATGGTTAGGCAGAAATGAATTTTTCAAGTTAGGGTTAAAAAATGTGAAATTTAAGAACCCTAATTCAAAGATAATTGTGAAAATATGATCAAACCTAAAAAGAAATTTGTATGGTAAGTTTGAAAATGTTTCTGAATGTATGAGAATGCTTTGTAAATTTTTTTGTGATTTTTAGAAACCTAAATGCATTTTTAATTAATTAAAATCCATTAATTAATTAAATAAAACATTTAAATGTTTTGAAAATATTTTTTAATGCAAAAATTAAAATAAAAAATGTTTTTAAGTTAAGAAAATATTTGAAATGAAAATGCAAAGTTTGAGATTTTTTGAAAGTCTTTTTCTATTTTAAAATAAATGTGGAAAAGAAATGAAATAAAAAATCAAATAAATGAGAAGTATGCTAATCTGATGGTCAGGATTTAAACTTGGGGTGACTTGGTTGACTGCGCGCACGTTTGAAGGGCCAAGATCGTTTCAGATTAAATTATATTAATTAAACCTAATTAAAACTAATTAAAATGGATTCGGGCAAATGATGAATCATGAGCGTCCATTCCACTAATTAATCAAGATCCAAGGGCTAGCATTTAAACTGGGAACCCTAACCCTAATCAAACTCAGGTGACAGAAGGGGAGCTCCGGTCATCTTCTCCGGCGACTCAAACCACCAACTTCTTCCCTAGGGAAAATCTAAACCTCAAAACCACCCAGAAATGATCCCCACATCAAATGCAACTCAAATCAATCATTAAACAACATTTATATCACACAATCAGAGAGAATCGAATCAAAACATTTCTCTGGACAAAATTTCAGAAGCTCATAACATGCTTATTTCTTGACTATTTTCAATTCTAAGAACATCAGAGAGATCCCCATAACATGTATTTTCATTTTATAACAAGAAATCAAAGGTCTGAAATATTTTGTTCTTGAGCTTACCTGAGCTGATGAACTGCAAATATGGACTTTCAGAGCTCCTCCTTTGTGCAATCCAACCCCTTTGAGTCACCTGATACTATTGAGAAGCTTTGCAAGAGTTTAAATGGCCTCCTTTGTGAGTTTCAGTTTTGAGAGGTGGTTTGTGTTCCTTATGACATGAGTGATTGAATAGTGAAGGAAGTTTTGAGTTGAGAGGCTGTGTTGAGAGATTCAAAGAGAGGAAGTGTTATGGAAAATTTTGGGATTTCTGAGCTTGGCTTGTTTCAGGCTTGTGTGTGCTATGTTTTGTGTTGCTTGCGGTTTGTATAAACCAATGGGATTGATCAGAAAGTGGGTGGTGGCACAGTTTGATTGGTATGGGCAAAGTTGCAAAAAAGTCAATGTTGTGTACTAGGAGGCATGGCACGGGTCAGAGGCTGTTTGGAGGGGTGTCTGGCCTCAGCTTGATTCATGGAAGGCCATTGGATGAAGTTTATGCAACTGGATGGCTTTGATCAAGTGTTTTCATGGTTTATGCATTTTGGCAACTTTGAAGTTTCTTGAGAAATAAGTCATGGAAATGTTTGGTACAAAGGCCAATTTTGATCCTTGGAAGTTGTTTTGACATGTTGTGATACATTTGAGTGCATTAGAGGTCATTTGAAGGCTTGAAACTTGATTTTGCAAAAATCCCTCTTTGGCATGAACTTGAAAATTATAGGATTTGTCCCAACTTTGAAAGATCATATCTTGAGTTCTAGGATGAATCAAGAGGAGTTCTTTTACTTTTTGAAAATGGGAAGATCCAATCTACAACTTTCATGTTTAAGGATTTTTCATTTGAAGCATTTTTTGATCAAGAAAGAGGAGGTTGAAAATCTTTCCCAAAATGGAGAGTTTCCATTACAAGTCATGTCCAAAAATGGAAAGTTTGCAAATGGCTTGAAATTATTCAATCTTGTGAACTTCTAACCACTTCTAAGATCAAATAAAGGTCATAGAACCTCAAAATGATGAAGATGACCTTTTGGTTCCATTGTGAGGGGCCTCAGATGCCCTGATTCTGACTTTTCTTGCACAACAAGTTACTAGTTGATCAGATAACTTCCACAATGAATTTTTTCATCAACTTTGGTACATATGATCCTTATAACATATTGAGACCATTAGAAACAATAATGGCAAAAAAATTTGAGATTAAGGTCTCTAAAACCAAAACCCTAATTTTAGGTCATCTGTGCAGGAAATCTTTAGTCTGCCTCTATGCCTCTGCCATGCTTTGTGATCTCTTGACTTTTATGAACTTTGGGGAGCATATCATTATCATGGAGCACACATGGACCCTCTTGGAAAGCTTCAAGACCATTGATATGGCTTAGATCACTTCTTGGATTGTTCAGATCACAAACTCTAGATGCAGATGCAATGAACTATGCAGTGAGATGATATGCTTATGCAATGCTATATGAAAGATCACAAGCCATGGTGTGATAAAAAGGTGAGGGAAAATTTTGGGTGTTTACACACCTTCAGGTGACGAATTGCATGCACACCAATCTAACCCCTCAAGTTTCAGAAAATTGAATAGTGGAAGCTGTTGTACCCCAAAATTTGCCATCATATCTCCAAGACCATATCTTCATAAGATTCTCAATTGCTCAAAGGAATTCAAGGTTTCATCAGACAAAACCTTCTCCTAAGCAATAGATTTCAAATTAGGGTTTTGTGTTTCCCAAGGTAAATTGGACTTCCAAATCCTCAAGTGGACTTCGTGATATCCCGTATACTTCAGAGGATCCTCATGTCAAGTTTCAAGACTTTCCCTACAAGTTTGATCAATCAGATGCATAGATGATCAATAATGAGTTAACTTGGGTAAAAAGTAAATTGTGGTCAACATACAGTCAAACTTCAAGATTTTTGGTCAACATCAATATTATGAAGTAAGATTCATCATTTGATCAAGGTTTGATCATGATTCATCAAGAAAACCTCAAATTAATCACAAGGCAAAAGTTGCTAAATTAGGGTTTCTTAAGGAGAAAGTCAACTATACATTGACCAACTTTAACTTTCACATACTTCATCATAAATTTCCCATCCAAAGCTCATTTTGAAGGAAATTAAATTCCCTACAACTTCATGTCTCGCAAGCCAAGGCCATAAATGCTTAATTTGAGAGATATGGTCCAAGAATTTCAGGTCCTCTAAAAAGTCAACAAAAAGAAAACTTTTGCAAAAGCTCATAACTTGAACATGGAAGATCAAATGGACATGGGACCAAAAGGACTGATTAAAGGACACTTTAAGATTTCTAAAAAGTCCATGAGCACATTCATATGATAAAAATTGAGGAAGTTGTGCATTGTTAAAGTTGAGCAAATTTGAGGAGGTGTATAAGGAAAACAATGACCAAACTTTAGTTTTTGCCAAATGGGCCTATCTTTTCACAATCTAAACTTAATCTTAAGATGATCCATGACCTATAAGTCATATATTTTGATTTTATTTGTTTATTTTATATTTTATTGGATTTAATTCATTTAAATTCAGTTTTAATCAAAATAAATATTTAAAAATCAAATATTTGATCTTAGGATTATTTTGGGATCAAATTATGAAGTTTATTGTCATAATATGTGATTCAAATTCGTGCACAACAAGAGGAAAATAATGATATCATAATAATGGCCAAAATAGAAAGTTTTCAAATTAAATTCCAATCAAATCTCATCATCCCAAAATAACTTGAATCCAAGCCCACAAATTGACCTAATTCAGTCTTCTATATATACATAACAAGTGCAGATGTCAAGGGGACGAGAATTTTTATCAAAAAGAGCATAACAAACTTCAAAAAATTCAAGAGTAAGTAGGATTTAGTTTTAGGGTTGCAACCATTCTCAAGGAGATTTGAAGGTCCAAAAACGTTCCTGAGGTTCCAAAGACTCATAAAATGCCATAACCGAATTTGTTTTTTTGCTCTATTTTTCAATTTTTGATTTCATAGTTTTACATATGATATATCTAATTTGTTTGCATATTTATATTTCTTATGATGTTTGCAAACTATCTAGGCAATCCAATTGAAGTTTAGGTGCAAGAATCATGATTTTCCATTGTTAGGGTTCAAGTTTGTGACTTTGGGGAACCCTCGCTAGAAGCAATTCCAGACCAAATTGAATGGACCAATGAACTCAGGAGATGATTTCTAATTGATCCATGATTTTAGATTGCATTAATATTGTGTGGTTTGAATTTTTGAAATGTGTAGGTGATGTAGTGATGGATAGAACCCTCACTATAAGTTCTAGTGACGAATTTAATCCGTAGGTAAAAGTATGGACGGCTGGAGGAAGAAGAAACCCTAGGCACACGTTTTTTATTTTCGAATTCACTTTTAATTGTAACACGATGGGAGAACTGACTTGGTCACTTTTTGTTTTCACAAATACTATGTTACGGATAGCAAGAGTCGCCATCGACTTTAATTTATCCAATAAAGAAAGGCATAAAAGAACAAGAAAGACCTTTGAAAAAGATTTAAGTTCGGGAGTAAGTTATACAAAGGGAAGGTGTTAGCACCCTTTGTATCCATGGTTATCCATGGGCTCTTAACTGCTTAGCTCACTTTACTTTGTTTGAAAAGTGTAGTGTGTGTTTAGAAAAATTTTTAGAAATTTAACTTTGTAATGATTCTCGTACGAATGTATACAAAATGTTTACTGTTTGAAAATATTTGAAAAATGTGAGGTGTGGAAAGTATTTTGAAATATGGTGAGCAAGAATTTAAGAACTACTTACCCTAAATTTTAAGGTCTTTCTTGTTATTTCGTTTCTTTAGGGATATAACTGTCATTACTATTAGTTAGTAAGTAGCCTTATCCTTGGATTTGAAGGGACATGCGTAGGGTCATCGTATGGTCATAGAAGGCAACAGATAAGGGTCATCATTTTTCCGTAGGGTCATCGAGGGACGAGATCATTTATTCGTAGGCAAATTGAAGGGGCACCGAAGGACTATGATCTTTATATCGAAGGGACTTGATGTTTTTTATTCGTAGGCAACCTTACTAAGATACCCCTATATTTGAGGGACTTGACCATTTTTTAAGGCAACAAGAGGAGAAACCCTAGGGGTGAGTGGATGAGAAGAGTGTTAATTGCAGTTATTTTAGTCTTAGAAATTAGGGTTATCTAAGTTCGTTTATTTTTATTCACATGCATTCTTTTAACACCCTGCGTTTACTAACCACATAATTAATAATTTACGGAATTTAAAAGCAGAAAGTAAACCTAGACTATTACATCATGAGGGATACATGTTTGAAATTAGGGGAGTGCGGAAAGTAAAAGTGTAGAAAATTAAACCCTAATTAAGCTATTACAATCCAAGAGCAGATACATAATAAAAAAATGCGAGAAAATAAATCTATGATATTACCTTAGTTGTATATCCTATACAATTTTCTCTAATAAAATTAAATATCAAGATAAAGAGAAAATTAGAATTAAAATCTAAATTAATAAGCCTTTTTTATGGTGATTAATCTTAATAAAAAACAAATTAATTAATTAATTAAAATTATGTTAAGAAAATGATTTTAAGTAAAAATGTTAATTATTTAGGATTATGTCAAAATATTAGATAGATTTAGGGTTAAACAAAAAAAATTAATATTGACTAAACCCGAATGACTAGGTTAACAAATTAATCAATTAACAAAATAATCCAAAACTAATTCTTTTGTAAAAATATATTTATTAATTAAGAAAAAGATAAATAGGTTAATTAGTAAATTTTTATGAATTTTTTATATATTAAAAGAATAAAAGTTGTTAATTGGTTAATTAATTAAAATTAGGAAAAAAATGAAATAAATAATAAAAACAAAATAAATTAAGAAAAAGAAAGAAAATGGTCAAAAATAAGGGTTGAAGGCCTGGATCGAACCCAGGACCTCCCCCTCCCAATATGAGCTCTCCAGCCACTGGGTTGTGGGTCTTCAACTGTCAAGTAATATCAACTAATTATTATAAAATAAAAGAAAATTTTGAAATATGAAAAACGCGCCAGAATCTACATCATCTTCCTCCGTCCATCCACAAAACCTTTTCCTACGGTTTTACCGTAGCTAGAGCCTATAATGACGGTTTTTTTGTCACTATAGCACCTGCATTTTTCAAAACATCAAGGCAAGCATAATCAATATGATTTAAAGGTGTAGATAAAATATATGTCATCATATGAGTCCATTAAAGTCCTTAATTTGGTTCGAAATCGTCTCTAATTAGAATTCCCAAAATTGAGGCCGCAAACCCTAGCCATGGCGTTTCTCCATTTCTGCACTAAAAATTAAATTAACGAATCCAGAAAGCATCTAAACATCAACACAAACAAGAATGCATAATCAAATTTGAGTTATGATGCATATATAATCGAAATCGAAAATAAAAAAAGTGAGTTAGAAAACACGTTCGGTTAGGACATAATGTGATGCTTTTGATGATGATGATGATGATGATGGATATAGATTCTAAAGATCCTCGGGAAGGTATTGAGACCTTCAAACCCCTTGAAAGTGGTTGTAAGTGGAAAATTGAATTTGACATTTTCTTGAAATTTTTTGAAACGTGATAAGTGTTCTTTAGCTCAAATTTTCCGTCTCTTGTGCATATGACCTTGTTGTATGTTTATAGGAGAGTGAAATAGGTTAAACAATTGGGGTTTGGTGATGGATTTGAGATTGCTTGGGAATGAAGTTTCCACCTTTCTATTTTGGTAAAAATTTGATTTTAAGACATTATTTTTTTGGTTTGCACGAAATTGGGATCCTTATTGTGATCATAAACACCAAAATCTAATCCTAAAATAATCCTAAGATCAAATATTTGATTTTTCAATATTTATTTTAAATAAATTAAAACCAATATAATATAAAATAAATATAAAAAATCAAATATTATGACTTATGGGTAATGGATTATCTTATGATTTAGTGTGGTTTAGAAAAATATGGACCCATTTCGAAAAAACTTGAGTTTTGGTCATTACTTGCTTCATACACTTCCTTAAATTCACCCAACTTCAACAATTCATAACTTTCTCAATTTTTATCCCGTGTATGTGTTCTTGGACTTTTTAGAAAGCTAAGATTGTCCTCTAACTACTCCTTTTGGTACCATGTCCATTTGATATTCCATGTTCAAGTTATGAGTTTTTGAAAAAGTCGACTTTTTGTTGACTTTTAAAAGGACCTGTAATGTCTTTGCTCATATCTCTCAAATGAATCATTTTTGGCCTTGGATTGTGAGACACGGAGTTGTAGGGAATTGAATTTTATTAAAAATGATATTTGGATGGAAAATGTTTTATGAAACATGTGAAAGTTATGACTGGTCAAAGTACAATTGACTTTTCTTGCAAAAACCCTAATTTAGTAACTTCTGGTTCTTGATGAATTTAAGGTTTTCTTGATGAATCATGATCAACCCTTGATCAAATGATGAATTTAACCTCATAATATTGATTTTGACCAAAAATCTTGAAGTTTGACTGTATGTTAACCACAGTTGACTTTATGACCAAGTTAACTGATTTTTGAATATCTGAGCATCTGATTGACCAAACTTGTAAGGCAAGCCTTGAAACTTGACATAAGGATTCTATGAATTATTTGGGACACCATGAAGTCCACTTGAGGATTTGGAAGTCAAATTTTTTTTGTGAAACTCAAAACCCTAATTTAAGATCCATTGCTTTGTCTGATGAAACCTGAAATCCGTTTGAGCAATTGAAGATCTTGTAACCATTAGGAGACCTCCTGAGACATATTGTCTTGAAGATTAGAGGGAAAATTTTGGGTTACAACATTAATATATAATAATTATTTTCTATTTCATAACAGTTAAAGGCGCATGGCCCGGTGGTTGGAAGGCACGCTGGTAACCAAGAGGACCTAGGTTCGATCCTAGCGTCCCCCCTTCCTATTTTTTGGCCTTTTTCTTATTTTCCTTTTTGTTTATTTCTTAATTTATTTTCCTTTTCTTTTATTTTAAATTAATTAATTAACTCAATTAATTCTTTTTTAACAAATAGGAATTAAATGACTTAATAATATTTTCTCATAAAAATTATAAAACATCAAAAACTATTTTTTTTATATAATTAAATTAAATTGAATTAGATTAATTCCTTTAATAAAACAATCATTTAATCAATTAATCAATATCTAAAACTTTTATTTCCTTTATATTTTTCTTCCCGATTTTATTTTATTTTTTAGAATCATTGTATAGGATGCGCGAAACTTGTAAATAATTTATTTTTCTCGCACAATTTTCTTTTTTCGAATAATGTAATTGCTAAAGCCTTGTAATAGTTTAAATTAGGGTTTATTTTCCGCACTTAACGTTTTCTGTCAGGTTTTTTTCTTTATGTATCTCTCCCAAAGCCATGTAATAGCTTAAATTAGGGTTTTATTTTCTGCACTATAAATTGTTAGATGTATTCTTAATAGGATTGTATGGTAAGACTAAAATCAAATGTTAGCTAACCCTAATTTTCAAGACTAAAATAATTGAATTGAATACACTTGCAAACTCACACCTCTAAGGTAACCTCTCTTTGTTGCCTTACAATATGGTCAAGTCCCTCGAACATAGGGATACCTTAACATGTTACCTAATGAAATAAATCATCACAGTTTCCTTTCGAATAAAAGATCATAGTTCCTCGATGACCCTTTAAAGTTGCCTTTGAATAAATAATCCCATCCCTATGAAAAATATCATAGTTCCTCGATGACCCTTCAAAGTTGCCTCCGAATAAATGATCTTGTCCCTATAAAAATGATTATGGTCCCTTCGAATTGTTAAGGTATCCTTATATGTTGCCTTCTATGACCATAACGATGACCCTACTCCTGTCCCTTCCAAATCCAAGGATAAGACTACTTACTAACTAATAGTAAGGACAATTTTGTCCCCAAAGAAAAAACAAGAAAGACTTTATAAACTTAGGGTAAGTAACTCTTAATGATTGCTCACAACTTTCAAAAAAATTATTTTTTACACCCCACTCTCTCTTTTTTTTCAAAATACTTTCAAGCAAGTAAACACTTTGTATACATTCATACGAGAATCATTACAAAGTTAAATCCTTATGAAATGTTTTAATCACACACTACACTTTTTCAAACAAAATAAATGAAGTGAGCTAAGCAATTAAGAACCCATGGATAACCATGGATACAAAGGGTGCTAACACTTTCCCTTTGTATAACTTACCCCCGAACTCAAAATCTTTTAAAGGTCTTTCTTGTTCTTTTATGCCTTTCATAAATTGGATGAAATAAAAGTCGGTGGCGACTCTTGCTTACTGCAACATATTTTACAACAAATATTAAAAGTCAGTTCTCCCACCATGTTACAACTGCCTTTGAAGGCGTGGGGTAATTGTATATTTCTTTAAAAATATTATGGAAGGACTTTGTCTAGCAAGTCATGCTATTATATAGCATGTGTCCAGGGGCTAACACTTATTGATCGAAAATAAACTGATTTTGATGTTGTTCCAACAATTTGTTATTATAGGGATGGAGATCCTTATGTGCTCACGGATAGCATGATGGTTTTCATGTGTGAGTGTGTTCGCACGTGGATTTCGCGCGAACAAGCCACTGGCATCCTCTGTGAGAGGTTTACTTACGGGACTGACCAAACGATTCCTAGGACAATTTTGTCTGATTAGTTATACTACATACTCTTGTAATGTAAGAACGGTAAGGGTTTTTTGTATATTTTTGGTGTTTTGTAATTTGGCAAACTCTCGCAAAATGCTTGAATGAAAAGGTAAAAGAGAAAGAAAAAAAGCAGGATAAAAGAAGATAAAGGCAAATGCAAGTATTTAAATTGACTTGGAATTAAAATATCTTGAAAAACATAAGTTTTTGGATGCTATCATACATTTTTCATAGGGGGGTTAACTCGTTTCTCTAATGCTCGGTACTCTAAGTGTACCGCTTTTACAATGTAAAGAAACACGACCTTGAATAATTAAAATGAAATCTAATTGTATAGACATACAAAATAAACTATCGAACACTCTCCAACAAATCTTGTTTTGACACCTGTCATCCCACTCTCTTGGTAACTTCCCATTACTTTGTCCCACTCACTGGAGCAGTTTTCTTCACAACCTTCTGAATGGACTTGTCGAGAGGTCTTCGACCTAGTGGTTTCTTTGGGATGCGTCGAAGTGCTTCGACTTCTTCCTAGACTCCAGTGTATGCCTGTCGACTCATAAATGTATTTCCCTTTCCTTTGGTTTGGTCGAAATACTCTCATTTGGCATTTTTATGGATTTTCTTTTAAACATACTTTCTTGACCTGGTCAAAATCTCCAGCCAACAAATTGCCCCCCCAAAAGACCAGTGTTCAATCCTCTTCCACCTTCAGGCCACAAATGGCATGTATGGAAATCTAATCCCTCGGGTTTAAGAAGATTGAACACTGGTGTCGCTCCCGGGATTTTCATCCTAGTACAAACGCGAAAGTGGCGCGGAAAAGGTAGAGTCGTCAGCCAGGCATTTTTATCCCGAATGAATAGGAAAGTTAATGCTGCACAAACCTAAGAGAAAAGGAAAGGATAAGGTCCTGTGAACCAAAGATCTGGGTCCGAGAGTCGGTTACGACCTGGGATGGTATTAGCACCCCAGATCGTCCGCCGTACTCGACGAGATCCACGCTTGTTTGTCTGTTTCAAAGGGTAAAAGAAATAAAATGCTGCTGAATAAAACCCGCTAACTGGAATGGAATAAGAAAGGGAAATGGAAAAGAGAACGAAAAGGGAAAATGTAGGGAAAATAAAGAGTGTGCTCGAACGGGCCCTACCCCGCTTCCTACGTACCTCATAGGGAAAATGAGTATCAAAGTCGACGTAGTTCACCTAACTAAGCGGGAAATATTTATTTGTTTTTTATGGCTGGAACTACTTATGACTATGCTCATGTGTTGTAGGCTCTCCTTGAACGAGTGAGTTTACCGTCTTGTAAATGAGACAAGTCATCGCAAGTTCTCGTTGAGAGTGAATGAGGTGAGAAAAGAATTCCCGCAGGAAAAGACATTTATTGTTTGTTAACTGTATTTTAGAGAAGTGTTTATTGAGTTTGTTGTTTTTGAAACATTCTCATACTAAGACTTGTTCATCGTGGTAGATACCTTATACCGCGTTCTGAAATGGGACGTGTATAACTAACCCACGGAAAAGTCTCCTGTCGTATGAGAACATTCAACCTTTATTAGGTGTTTTATTGATTTTCTTTATGAGATGATAAAGAGAGACTCAAATCGAGAAAGGGAAAAACTAGGGGGATTAAGACACAACCCTAAGTTGTTCATTGCATGGGATGTCTTATGGTTAGTGTGTCTTTCTAATCCTAATGAGAGAAGGAAAGAAAAAAGGGAATTAGAACTCAACTTACTTCCTAAGGAAGTTAAGTTGATTCTAAGAAAGGGAGAAGAGCCTATACAAGCACAAGCATAAAACGTAAAGCAAATGCGAATTAAAGCATAAAGTAACGAGGAAAAGAGTAAGGTGAAGAAAAATTACCTCAACCTCCCTACAAAACAAAGATTAGTATTGCATGTGATTAAAAAAAATGAGGTAAACAAATACCAAACAATTCTTAAGGCAACTAAGACCTAACTAGACTCAATCCTAGGTCTAAGGGAACTAAAAACTATGCTATGCCAAAATCCAGCAGCTACTACAGCTCTTATAACTCAAAAAAACTAGGAAATGTAATGCATATCACAAACAACCTATTACAACTAACAAACAACATGTAAAATAGGAGTAAAAAGGGTGAAAGCACAAGAAACAACATGCATTTAACAACTCCTGCTTCAAAATGCAGCTACGAAAAACAAGACAGATTTGATCATCTTCAAAATGCACCAAGATGAATGAAAAATAGAGAAGAAACATCACATAACATTGACAAGGGAAATCAAATGAATATTATATGTATGGTTATGTATATGTGAGCACTTTCAAGATTTGTTTATTAATGAAAACACAAAAAAGCAACAATACACTCACCATTTCTGGTTTGGCATTATTACCAATCAAGGAGACCTCCAGTGAGTTCCCATGAACGGTTTTCAGAGTCATGATCTACTATCAGACAACTCTAGTTACTACATAAAAATACATATTAGAGTATCCTCAAGGAAACATCGTCTGAATGTGGGCTCAAGCCAACAATATGTTTCAAACGCCACGTATGTCAACACGATTCCACTCTAATCATCTGTATATACTCAAGCCTAGGTAATGGGTTTATCTTTCATAACAAACCCACCCAACAAGACAACAACCGTAAAAAATAATATGACATAATAAATAAATGCAATAAAGAAAGTAAATGAAATCAAATAAAGCAAATAAAAGCATAAAGATAAACACTTAATGAACATAAACAAACAAACGCTATGATTGACTAACATAGGGAAAACCAGTCCTTAGAAGAGTCTCCAATTATCGCAACGCAAAAAACAACCAGCACAAAACAGAGTCGCAACCGAATGTTATTTATCCTAACAAGGAAAGGAAATGATCGAAGAAACCTCACAAAGGGAAAGAACATGATCTCGCAACCAAATTTGAGGTTTGAGGTTGATTACGCAAGGGGAAGGTATTAGCACACCCTCGCATTCGTTGTACTCAAGGCATCCACTATAGTTGTTCTAATCAAAGGGTACGTACATCTAAAGCCTACTTGCTAAGGGAAAATTGAAGTTCTGGTATAAGATATGAGATGTCGAAGGAGATGTCCCAACATTAATATCTGAACAATGATTAAAATATGAACAAGATAAAATAAGCAACACACAATTGTAAAAGACATAAGCAATTGCTAACCCAGTTAGGTGCAAACATACCTACATTTGGAGGCTACCTAGCCAGGAAGGAAATCCACTAAATAGAATCAGTTTGAAGATTCATAATAAAAAATATCCAATTTACAATCTTCTCACTTAATCTCTACATGTGTAATATCTATCTAAGATACACTCAGATGATAAACACATCTAACTCCCCTTCAATCATAGGCAGCGATAATAACATAACAATAAAAAGGAGAAGAATATTCTTCTAAAAAATACTTGATCTTGCTTAAAAGCTTCAATCAAGAACAAATACACTCTTTCTTAAAAGCTTAGAGTGGACAGATTACAACTCAATAAACTCAGACCAATTCAAACATCTAGGTGATGTATGAATGGCTCACAATTAACAAAAATAGAATAAAACAACCTTAATTCTTGGACACACAGTTTTCAATCTCTTTCTCTATATCTTGTAATTAGGCTTAGTATCTCTTTAAATACAAAAGATCTTCATGGGCTTGAGCTATGGAAACATACATATTTCATCTTCAAATCTTCAAGGAGTAAAAAAAAGGAAACAACTAATACTTTCAAAATAAGTGATAGTCTTCTCTAAAATTACGACCAAATATTGCACAGCCAATCACTCAACATACACACACAAAAGATTGTGAAATAACCACGCAGCAGATAGACCATAACACTCTGACTAGAGTGTTCTGTCATCATATGTTAGAACATCATGTTTGACATCATGAACAGACTACTGCATCAACACATATAACATTTGTAGAATGCTAAACAAATATGTCAAGACATCAGTCATTACATTATGAGGTAATAAATTGTTTTACCAAACTTTCTACCAATTACAGAACTAACAAACTCCCCCTTTGGCAAATTTTGACTAAAACAATATTAGAGCACATAACTACACAAACATAACCAATCATAGAACATCATAGCAGCAGAAAAACACAAAAAATAGTAACCCCCCCAAAGCACAAATCCATACAGCAGATGCCAGGAACACACTACTCCCCCTCAAACTAGAACCAATATGTAGAAAAATCAAAACTAACCATAGCAGACATCACTCCCCCTTTTTAGCCTTAATTAGTCTAACTAAACTAAGAAGAACCAGAATAAACCAGGGCTAGTAGAAGCACAACCAAGTAACATAAGATCCAGCTGAGTCAATAGTAACATTAAATATTATAGCCCAAGCACATAAAGTGCCAAAAGAAAAAAAATAGAATAAAAGAAACAAAAATAGAATCATCATCCAAACAAGAACACCATCAGCAACATCAATTGTATTCACAAGAAACAGATGTCTCAACATCAACACTAGTATCATATTTAGTCTCAACAAGAACACCTTCAGCCCTCTCAACAGAAGTTTGATCATCACCAACTTCTTCTTTTTCACCACTGACATCAATGTTATTCCCTTCAGTTTGTTGAAAATTCTTGATCAATTTTCCAGATCCATTTTTCTTTCAGTACTGATACGAATAACATCACCCAGATCCCTGTAGGTCTTCTTAAGAGTATCTGTTACTCCAGTCTTAGTTGTGGGTTTCTTCTCCTCATATGTCATAACAATGTTTGAGACATGTCTGCCAACAAACAGTTTGTAGTTGACAGACAATAAGGATTCTCTTTTACTAGCCACATCAATACTTGTAATAATACTAGGTTACTGATCTAGAATTATGCCACAAATCAGGGATGGAAAGACAATAGGCATTTTGATAGCCCTAGTGGTTGCATGTTTCATAGTTTGTTCAAAAATATAGCTCCCATAATCAAACTTAGCTTTTGTTCCTAGAACAAAAATAAATTTTCACAAGCCAACATCAATAGTGAAGGTATGATTAGTTGGGACCCAGTTAGCAGCACCAATCCTATGAAGGATATCATATTTCACACTAAGCAAACCATCATAAAGATTCTCTTTCAAAGGCCAAACAAGGACTTGATTAGCAGTTATCACTTTACAAACTTTATTGTCTGTTACCTCAAGCTCACTTTCTTTTCTTCCACTTCTCCCAATGTATTTGTAGATAACATCAGCAGAGAAGTCAACCCACTTTCCTCTCACAACAACTTTTCTAAACTCCACACTTCTTATGTCAGCAATATCAATGGTTATGTTCACAATAAATTCCTTGACCAACACTTCATAACACTTAGGAAAATCTGACACAGTCTTTAGTAAGTCAGCAATAATGATTAAGTCCATTACCTCCTTAATTTCAAATGCATCATTCCCTAGCTCTCTCTCTCTCTCTAAAGCCATTCTTCTTTGGTACACAAATTTACATTTCTTCACATTATCAATAGTATTGAATGAGATATTGTCCAAGGGTTCCTCAGGAACCTTAATAAAAGATTTCTTGACTAGAGATGTCTTAACATGTGGGATGTCCTGAACATCATCATCAACATCTTCCGTAGACTCATATTCTAACCTAATCTTTCTCTTTCTGGCAGAGATAGCAACTTTGGACCAAGATCTAGAGGGTCCAATCATAGTCTTCTTCTTTCCACTCTTAGAGGGAGTATTCTCAATAATAGTTTTGTCTTGTCTAGACTTCAGTCTCTTGGAAATATCAGGGGTTATATTGACAATAAGCTCGTCATCAAGGGGAACATCAACCAAATCAAAAATATTTGCAGTCCTTTTCTCACCGGGACCAACTTCCTTCTTCTTACTAGAACCACCAATGTCCATCCCAGTCTCAGTATTTTCTTTTTCAATCAGAGTCAACCAACTTATGTAGATTCTCATCATCTTGATTCTTCTCAAAGTAAGAGGAATTAAAAAAGTTCCCATTAGAGGGATCTTACTCATAAGGTTGAGCAACAACCATTTGCGAAAGAGGAGTAGAAATACCATGAACATTATGTCCTTTAGAAAATATTATACCAACAAGACATCTAATAGCCATATCCACATAAATGCTACCTTGTTTGTAATCATAATCGGAGGATGCATCATGAGAAGTTTCAGAAGTGTTAGCTTAGGAAGAGCTTTCAGGAGCCATATCATCAGTCTCAACACAAGGAGCCATTGCAAGGGAAGCAACGTCTAAAACATCATCAAAGGAAATTCAAATTGGATGAGCCTTTGAAGGAGACTCAGACGATTTAGAGGGAGGGGGGTATTTTGTTGAGACATTGTGAATTAGTTTAGAGTGAAAAGATTTGAGTCACACAAAATAAGTTTCGAGGTGTGAAATGTGAAAGAGTAGTTTGTATGAGAACTAGTGATATTAGGGTAGCGTGTGGGAGAAATACAAAAAGATCTTGACATGATTTCTATTGATAGTGGTGCAATATTTTTTGAAAACATAAGGAAAGTTTAAAGAAATTTACATGTAACATTAATTGACTTTTTAATTTTTCAAAATAGAAGGAACCCTTAATGCTTTTTTCACACACTATTTATTGTTATAATCCCTAATAGATTCAAATTCCCAATTTTCCCCTTAAATTTTAAAATTGATTAGCATCCAATGCTTTAGTAAAAATGTCAGCCAATTGTTTCTCTGTAGCCACATGTTCCAATGCAATTCACTTGTCTTCTACAAGCTCCCTTATAAAGTGATGACGAATATCAATGTGATTGGTTCTGATGTGTTGAATGGGATTCTTGGAAATGTTTATAGCACTCAAATTATCACAATATAATTGCATGACATATTGTGTGACATTGTATTTAGTCAACATTTGTTTCGTCCACACCAATTGAGAGTAACTTCTTCCAGCTGCTATATACTTAGATTCAACAGTAGATAGAGAAACACAATTTTGCTTCTTACTGAACCAAGAAATAAGGTTGTTCCCCCAAAGAGAAACATCCTCCAGATGTGCTCTTTCTATTATCAGCATTTCCTACCCAATCATCATCATAATACCTATACAAAAATGATCTGGACAGGTCTTCGTGGCATTCAGCTGGGATTGTGATGATGTTTGTAGGAGAAGGGGTGGTGTACCTACAAGGTACTCTGACGCTCAAGTAAGTTTAAGTTTGAGACAAATAAAGTGTAAGAAAGTGGTGATTAGAATAGAATACCTGACCCTCCATGGGTCGAGGGTTTTTATAAGGGCACATGCCCATAGATTTTGGAGATACTGATGAATGTTCATCAGATGCGTATGAATGTTCATGAAGGTCTAGGATTAGCTTTAATATGTAAGAAAGTTGGTGTTAGATCCATAATAGATTTTAGTTATGATAGCTTAGTGTTGGTCAACCGAGCATAAGGCCATGTAGGGACTTATCCCCGGAGTATTTCAGTTTGAGAGTATCGAAGTTGAGCTCAATGTGCCGACTTTGTCCTTGTAGTATTTTTTCCTTTGGTTAAGGGCTGGCTCGGGGCACGTCCCCGACACTTATCGAAGCCCACTTGATTTGCGGTGGAAGGGTGGATTTGAGATCGTCGAATTCAGTGTGTTTCCTATGCTTTTTCAGGTGAAAGGAAACACACTGAATTCATTGTGAAGGGTCTGAGGATGTCCATGCCCCATTGTGCGAACGACCACGGTGATGACATTGTTTTCAGAACGTCGGGGGCTGACGTTGGCACTTTTTGCACCTCTTTATGTGTTCTCTGGCGTCATTTTGCATGGTCGGCTAGTAATAACCCGCTCTTAATGCTTTTCGGGCCAAAGACCCGCCACCCAAATGTTGGGCGTTAATCCCTTCACGTATTTCATGTAGGATGTCAGATATGCTTTCCTCCTCGACGCATTTTAGGAGTGGGATTGAGAATCCTCGATGGTACATCTTACCTCCCACAAGGACGTAGGAGGAGGCACGACATTTAGTGGAAATGGCCTCCTTCTTGTCCTCGGGCAACTCTACGGTCTTCAAGTATTGGAATACAGGAGTTATCCAGCAATCGTTGATACTAATGACGTTGATCTCGACGGTAACGTCGGGCTTTTCAATGCTAGGACGAGGAAGTGTTTCCTAGATAATGGATTTGTTTTCGCCTTTCTTTCGCGTACTTGCTAATTTTAACAAGACGTCTTCTCGCGAGTTACGCTCACAAGGGATATGTTGGACGTCCCAAGACTTGAAGTGTGAAAGAATTTGTTGTACTAGTGCCAAGTATTCGACCAAATTTTCGTTCTTTGCTTAATATTGCTCTTTTACCTGTGACACAACCAGCTGTGAATCGGTGAAAATCCTGACCTCTTGGGCGCCCATGTCCTGTGCGAGGCGGATTCTTTCCAGGAAGGTTTCGTACTCAACTTGGTTGTTAGATGTTGGGAAATAAAGGACTAGAGATACCTCGATCGTGAGGCCTTCTTTGTTTTCGAGGATGATCCCTTTCCCACTTCTAGAGGGTCCAGATGCTCCATCAACGTAGATGATCCACTTGTGAGCGTTTTTTGACGTGGTTTCTGTGGGTGTCATCTCAGCGACGAAGTCGGCCAGGGCCTGAGGTTTTAGAGATTTCTTACCTTCATAACGTATATCAAATTCAGACAACTCCAAGAATCACCTTAGAATTCTCCCTGCCATATCTGGTCGGGCTAAAAGTTCCTTGATGGGATGATAAGTTCTCATGATAACCATGTGCGCTAAGAAATAATGTCACAGTCTCATGGCGGTGTTCACGAGCGTGAGGGAAACTTTCTCGATCTACTGATATCTAAGTTTTGGCCCTTGCAAAGCCTTACTTGTGAAGTATACAACCTTCTGCCCGTCAAAATCCTCTCTTATAAGAGCTGCACTGATGGCTTCACTATTGACAGACATATATAGGTAGAGGATCTCCCCGGTTGTTGGTCTAGACAGAACTGGGGGTTCCGATAAGGCTTATTTAAGATGTGCAGGGCCTTCTCGCATTCTTTTATCCATTCAAACGCGGCTACCTTACGGAGCAGATTGAAGAAGGGGGAGGCATGTTGAGTAGATTTTGCCACTAATCGAGACAAGGAAGCAACCATATCGTTTAAGGATTGGATTGACTTTTTTGAGTCAGCCGTAGGAAATTCTGAGAAGGCGCGACATTTGTCAGGGTTGGTCTCAATTCCTCTTTCTATTAGATAGAAGTCGAGGAAGTTACTCGCTCTTACATCGAAGGTGCACTTGTCAGAGTTAAAACGCATTCTGCATTTCCTAGATTGGTCGAACACACTCTGGAGATGAGAGGTGTGGTTGGACTCTTGAATGGAATTGACGACCATATCGTCCATGTAAACATCTAGCATGTCCCCAATTTGTGATTGGAAGACGTTGTTCATCATGCGTTGATATGTGGCTCCTAAATTTTTTAACCCGAAAGGTATTACGTTGTAGTAATAGTTTCCCGTCGGGGTCATGAACACGGTATGCCTTTTATCTTTGTCGGCCATGGGTATTTGGTTGTACCCAGAATATGCGTCCATGAAGGATAACAATTTAAAACCTGCGGAATTATCTACCAACTTGTCTATGTTGGGCAAAGAGTAAGAGTCTTTCTGGAAAGCCCGATTAAGATCGGTGTAGTCAATACAAAGGCTCCATTTCCCATTAGAGTTTTTCACGAATACAATGTTCGAGAGCCATGTCGTGTACCTGGCCTCAGTTACAAATTTGTCCTCTAGAAGGTCCTTGACTAATTTTTCAGCAACTAATGTTTTTTCTTCGGATTGTTTGCACATGCGCTAGGCAACTGTGCATACTGTTGGGTTGATGGTGAGCTCATGGCATGCAATTTCTAAGGAAATTCCTAGCATATCAGCGGTGCTCCAGGAAAAGAGGTCAGTTTTGTTGCACAAACATTGCTTCAGTTGTTCCTTGACATCGCCGGGAAGCCCTACGCCAATGCAGACTCCTCTGTCAGGGTTGTCTCCAAAGGTTACAACTTCGAATTCTCCCGTAGGAAAAGGATGCAAAACAACTTTTCTATCTGAAGAGATGTCTTCCTTGGCATATCAAAGGATGCGAGGATCAAGGTCGATAGTGTTGATTTGAGGTGTTTGCTTTTTTTCAGGCTGAACTTCGTCAGTTGGAGAGCCTTCATCTCTTGCGCGCTTGTTTCTCTTCGGTGCAGTCTCTATCACGGTCTAGCCTATGTTCACTGCTTCAAATCATCTTCGCGCCGCCTCAATGTCCCCATGGAGAGTAGCCACGTGGCCCTTCTCTGTCTATTACTTCATTTTAAGGTGGAACGTTGAAGTGACGGTGATGAGTTCGGCCAGTGTTGGCCTTCCCAAAATACATTGATAGAGGGACGGACAGTCGATCACCAAGAAGTGTGTTTTAATTATTTTGGAGGCATTTCCTTCCCTGAATGTGACCTTCATCTCGACCTAGCCCCAAGGCTTGGCGGTGGCCCTGTTAAATCCTTGTAAATCAGAACCAACATATGGGGCTAGGTGTTTATGGTCAAGTTGCAGTGCTCGAAAGAGCAAAGTGTACATGATGTCAACCAAGCTTCCTTGGTCGACGAGTATTTTATGCACCTTTGTCTTTGCCATCTTTGCACGGATCAATAAAGGGATATGAGAGTTTGGAGACCCGCCTAGGAGTTCCTCCCTATAGAAAGTAATTGGTTGGGATTTCCCTTTGACTCTCTCGATAGATGAAAGCTAAATCAGTGATGAATCGACCAGATGCTCGATGTTTCGCCTAACGGATCCAACAATCATCTCGTTGTAACCTCCACCCGAGATGAGCATGGATGATGGGAAGCACTCCTAGGGGTTGTTTGACACAAAGTGTCATATGCTTAAGAGGTGCCGAGGGATGAAGAAATCCTTGGACCTGGTGACTGATAGGGCGACTTGCATGGGGGCGGCCTCCTTGGTGACTTCATCGACTCTTTTCGTCTCTTATTTTTGAGGAGCTCTGTCTTTGATGTACTTCTTGAGGTGTCCCTCTTTGATGAAGATCTCAATGGCATCCTTGAGGTGGATGCATTCTTCGGTGACATGCCCGTGACTGTGGTGGAATTGACAATACTTGCTCTTGTCGGTATTGGCCTTGGAAGCAGTTGGTTTGGGGAAACGAACACCTCCCTGTTTGAACTTGGTATTGATGCACTTACTAAGAATATTCTTACAAGGAGCGGTGAGAAGAGTGTCTTCCGAGAATTAGCATGTTGGTCCTCTACTCTCTCTAGGACGATCATCTCTTTGTTTTTCACGTCGAGGGGCCTCGTTGCTCTCTTTCTTCCTATGATTTTTTGTGCTCTCTTGATTTCTTGAATCCTGTGTTTTGTATGCGGCCTCCTTTTCTTCATACTGGATGTGCACTTAGGCTTTATGGAGAAGCTCGACAAGGAATTAGGGAGGTTCGATACCCATAACTCTTCGGAATTCGTTGTTAGGGCATAGGCCCTTTTCCAAAATATACAGCTTCATGCGGTCAGTAGTATGCACTTCGACGACTTCTTTGTTGAATCGGTCGATGTAGTCCCTCAGGGGCTCTTCATTCCCCTGCATAATCCCCTCGAGGGTGGCCTCAGGCTTTGGGTGACGTCTAGATGCTATGAAGTACCTAGTGGATTTGCTTTTCAAGACCTTAGGTTGTTCCACATAAAATTATTCATTTAGGTATCCATTCAAGAAGGAACTTTTGACATCCATTCGAAAAAAATTGAATGTTACAATACATGTCACTCCTATGAGTAATCAGATAAATTATAGACGAGCAACATGAGCAAAAGTTTCATCAAAGTCAATCCCTTCAATTTGAGTGTATCCTTGAGCAACTAACCTAGCTTTATTTTTGGTGACCGCCCCTTTTTCATTAGACTTGTTCTTGTATATCCATTTAGTACCAATCACATTTGTTACTTTAGGTCTTGGAACAATTTCCCACACTTCACTCCTCTTGAATATCCCAACTCTTCTTGTATAACTTTAATCCAGAATTCATCAGTCAAATCTTCTTTAACATTCTTTGGTTCAATCTTTGACACAAAGCAAGAACTTGAGATGACTTCTCTAGATCTGGTAGTGACTTCTTTGTTAGGGTCTCCTATGATAAGATCATTAAGATGGTCCTTTTTTATTCTGATAGGAGGTCCTTTGTTTACAGGATCAGACTTAGATTCTGTATTTTTAGGATTAGGATCAACACTTCTATCTAGAGCTTCAACACTGATATCAAAGTACGTTCCAACATCTTTTGGGACATCAGTTTCCTTATGAAAATCATCAATAACCACATTTATGGATTCCATCATAACTTTGGTTCTAGAATTGAAGACTCTATAAGCTCTTCTATTTGTAGAATAACCTAGAAATATTCCTTCAACACTTTTAAGATCCATTTTTCTTCTTTGTTCATGATCTACCAAGATGTAGAATTTTCTACCAAACACATGGAAGTATTTGACTGTGGGTTTTCTTCCCTTCCATATTTCATATAAAGTAGTCATGGTTCCTTTTCTTAAGCTCACTCTATTATAAACATAACAAGCAGTGTTCATAGCTTCAGCCCAAAAATGATAAGGCAACTTCTTAGCACGAATCATAGCCCTAACATATTCTTGAATGGTTCTATTTTTTCTTTCAATAACTCCATTATGTTATGGAGTGATAGGAGACGAAAATTCATATCCAATTCTTCCAAATGAGCAAAAATCAGCAAATTTCTGGTTCTCAAATTCCTTCCCATCGTCACTTCCGATTCTGATAACATTGCTCTCCTTTTCTCTTTGAAGTCTTTTGCAAAGATCTTTGAACACATAAAAACTTCATACTTTTCCCTTATAAAATTTATCCAAGTGTATCTGAAATAGTCATACACCACCATATAAGCATACTTCTTTCCTCCATGACTTTCAACCTGCATAGAACCCATCAAGTCCATGTGCAAAAGTTCTAACACTTTTGAAGTAGTGAGATGTTTAACCTTTGGATGTGACATCTTAGTTTTCTTCCTAACTTGACATTCACCACATACCCTTCCTTCTTCAATTTTGGAATTCCTCTGACATCTTCTGTAGAGATAATTATTTTCATCCCTTTTAGGTGAAGATGACCAAGTTTTTAGTGCGATAGTTTCACTTCATCTTCTTTGGCTATAACACATATGGATGAGTAACTAGAATCTTGAGGAACCCATAAATAACAATTATCCTTAGACTTGACTCCCTTCATGATTAGTTCATTCTTTTCATTAGTGACCAAGCATTCTAACTTAGTGAAGTTGACATTGAATCCATGATCACACAATTGACTGCTGCTAATAAGGTTAGCAGTTAATCAGTTAACCAATATCACATTATCAAGGTTTGGAACCCCTGAACAATTTAGCTTTCCTACTCCCTTGATTTCACCCTTGGCTCCATCACCAAATGTTACATAGATGGTGGAATGAAACCTGATGTCTACTAATAGATTTTTAATCACAATCATGTGTCTAGAACATCCACTGTCAAAATACCAATCCTCTTTAGCTAATACTCTGAAGGAAGTGTGAGCTATTAAGATGGTATTAACATCCTTAGGAATCCATTGTTTTCTCTTAATAGTGGAATTATGATTTATTCTAGGTAGAGTAATAAGCTTAGGATATCCATATAGTCTATAGCAAAAAGGTTTTATATAACCAAACCTCCCACAGTAATGACATATCCACCTTTGAAATTTTTCTCTTGAGTGGTTGAATTGACTTTTGCCATGATGTTCAGACAAGTGGTATGACATCTTTGGTTTAGGTTCAGAAGGACTGTCCTCTAAAGAGAGTTTCTTTTCTTTATTTAATCTTATCCCAGTCATGTCACCTGTCATTTTTCCAACCTGAAGGATTTGATCTAAAATATCAGAACCATTGTTCAGCATTCTGAAAATTTTGGGCATTTGATCAAGTTTAGAATTCAATAGGATTACTTCATTTTTCAACTTAGAGATAGTTTCAAGATGTTCTTCTTTTTCAACCTGCAGTTGGACAATGAGTTTCTTCTGCTTCTCTCCTTGTTGACAAACTTCTTTACTTCTAAAATACATCTTGCTGTAGGAAGTTGTCTGTTCTTCAAAGGACAATTCATCTTTATTATATTCTTCATCATAGAGATATCTCCCTGTCATAGCAGTAACATCTTTAGCAAAATCTTCTTCAAGTTTACTTTCAGAGTCCTCATCAAACCAAGCAATAATTACACCCTTCTTTTGCTTCTTGAGGTGAGTAGGACATTTAGCTATAATGTGACCAAATTATTCACATCCACGACACTGAATCCCTTTGCCTTGAGTGGATTTTTCTTCATACTCTGTTCTTCTACCGACATCATTAGACATGTTGATGTCAGATGAGTTGTTCTTGAATTTATCTTTTGACTTCATGTCCATCCTTTTCATCACTTTGTTAAATTGTCTACAAGCATCAATATATCATTAGATAGTCCTTAATTAGTGTCTAGATCACATTCCTCCTCTCCATCTTCAATATTAGACACAAAGGGTATGCTTTTGGATTTCTTTTAAGATCTGTCACTAATCCCTAATTCAAAAGTTCGAAGAGATCCAATAAGTTCTCCCACTCTCATATTGCTGATACCTTGAGATTCTTCTATGACAGTTACTTTCATATCAAACCTCTTGGTAAGATACCTGAGAATTTTTCTAACCAGATTTTCTTCAGAGATCTTTTCTCCTAATGCACTTGAGGAATTGGCTATCTCAAGAATATTCATCAGAAAATCATGTATGCGTTCATCATCTTTCATTATTAGGTTTTCAAACTAAGTAGAAAGAAATTAAAGTCTTGACATCTTTACTTTAGAAGTACCTTCATGAGCAGTTTTGAGAGTTTCCTAAACATCTTTAGCTATTTCACAATTGTTCACCAATCTGAATAAATTTCTATCAATTCCATTGAATCAAGCAGTCAAAGTTTGAAATTTCCATGAGCCAATTCATCCTCTTCCTTGGTCCATTCTTCCTTAGGTTTCAGATCAGAAGTAGCTTTTCCAACTTTCCTAACTATGACATGATGTTCCCATCCTTTTAGAACAGTTTTCCAGGCCTTATTATCCAATGATTTCAAAAAGGCCACCATACAAGGTTTCCAATAATCATAATTAGTACCATCAAGATTAGGAACTTTGTCCACAAATCCTCCTTCCTTGTCTATACTACCAGAAAGTATTGTCCCTAGGTCTCACCCAGAACTAGAGCAGGATGCCTACTATGATACCAATTGAAATTATGGTATCAGATATGAGATGTAAAAGGAGATGTCACAACATTAATATCTGAACAATGATTAAAATAGGAACAAGATAAAATAAGAAGTACACAATTGTAAAGGACACAAGAAATTGTTAACTCAGTTCGGTGCAAACACACCTATGTCTGAAGGGTACCAGGCCAGAAAGGAAATCCACTAAACATAATCAGTTTAAAGATCCACAGTAAACAATCTATAGTTTACAATCTTATCACCTAATCTCTACCTATGTGATTTCTATTTAAGAGACACTCAGATAATAGGCACCTCTAACTCTCCCTCAATCACAGGCAGTGATAATAATAAAACAATACAAAGGAGAAGATTATTCTTTAAAAACAATACTTGATCTTGCTTAAAATTTTCAATTAAGAACAAATACACTCTTACTTTAAAGCTTAGAGTGGACATATTACAACTCAATAAACTCAGTCCAATTCAAACATCTAGGTGATGTGTGAATGGCTCACAATTAAAAAAAATAACACAACCCTAATTCTTGAACACACAATTTCAATCTCTTTTTCTTTATCTTGTAATTAGGTTTAGCACCTATGTAAATACAAAATATCTTCATGGGATATGGCTATGGAAACATACATATTTCATCTTCAAATCTTCAAGGACTATAAAAAAGGAAACAATTGATACTTCAAAAATAAGTGATAGTCTGCTTTAAAATTACCACCAATTATTGCGCAACCAATCACTCAACATACACACACAAAAAATTGTGAAATAACCACGCCGGAGATAGACCATAACACTCTAACTAAAATGTTTTGTCATCATATGTTAGAACATCATGTTTGACATCATGAACAGACTACTGCATCAACACATATAACACCTGCAAAATGCTTAACACATATATCAAGACATCAGTCATAACATTATGAGGTAATAAAGTTTTTTACCAAAACTTTATCCAATTACATAACTAACAAAAATAAGAGAAAAAAACCAAAAGGGTACTATCGTACCCCGAAAAATACGACCTCACGCGATCCGAAAGGACGGAGCCGCGCGCCGGACGAACTGAAGAGTCGCCACCTAATTCTATTTATTCCCGAAGAGGGAAAGAGAAGATATAGATACAAACCGGGAGGAGAAGGATGACGACAAAGGTCAACAGAACCATTGTCTGGGTTCGGGAGTCGGTTATGCAGGGGGAAGGTATTAGCACCCCCTACATCCATCGTACTCGATGGGAACCATCTAAGTTATCACGCGCGAAAGGATGTCTATGCTTAAACGGATTGCTTGCTAGAGGGAAATGAGTTGAATTATAAGTTAGATTGAACCTAGGTTCTCGGCAAGGATTGAGATCCTCGTGCCTACGAACTCCCGTGTGCAATGGGAAAGTCAGAACCTCGTAGTTCGGCCTACTAAGGGTAAAGGTTGTTGATTTTATTACCTTTCTTCGACGAAAGGGTTTAGGAGTCGAATGTACTAAAGACTATGGATAGTTTATCTCGCCCAACAAGACGAGCGTCCTGCGTCGAAAATAATCGGAGCGAGTAACGAGAGCTCGTTATCCTCCTTTCTATCGCTTAAGGCTCGTGGCGTACGATTCTTCTCGTATTATTAGAATGTTTTATTTCCTAACACCACTTGACGTTGGATCAAGGGTTTGGATCTAAAAAGAATCGTTTTGGTTTTTTGAGGTTAAAAGGGTAAATGCAAATGAAGTTTATTTTTGTGGTTTGTTAGCGAGGCACGAAGCGCTCGGCTCGCAAAGTAAGGTGGATCCTAAACGAAACGAAATAAAAAGGTGCGAGTGTGCAAGTGCAATCGCTTGGCGTTGGACCAAGGATTCGGAATTAAATAAAATGCGAAAAATAAAAATGCGTACAAAGTAATGGGAGGGGGATACAAAATAAATACAGGGGATTGCGAGAAATAAAGAGGTCTCGTTGTAGTTAGCTCAAAAGAAAGCGTGTGTGCAGTGTTTTGAACGGTTCGAAGGCGTTCGGCCTTTTTAATCGGGACACAACTATTTGAAGGTGTTGGACCTTTTAATCGAGCACAACTATTCGAAGGCGTTGGACCTTTTTGGGACGCGTAGAAATTTAGTTCGTTTACTTCCTTAGAGCCGGTTTAAAGAAACCGTTCTATGAGGAGTCGAAACATAATTTTAAATGCGATAATAAATGAATTGAATTGCAAATATTAAATAGAATAATAAATTGAATAATTAAATAAATTAAATAATGTTGAAAATAATGAATAACATAAATTAAATTATATTACAATTTTTGTTCAAAATAAAAATAATAGAATAAAATAAAAGGAGGGCCTCATATTGACCGCACATCACCGATTTAATGAAATCGGGTGAAAATTGGCCTTTTGTCAAGTCATTGGCCCTTAAAAGAAAAAAAATCAACTAGGAAATAATATATAAGAAAACATAATTAAAATAATATTTTTTCTTAGATTTTTCTTAGTTTAAAGTGTAAAGCATAAACAAACAATAATAATAATAATAATAATAATAATAATAATAATGATAATAATAATAATAATAATAATAATAATAATAATAATAATACAATAAGAATAATAATACAAATTAAAACAATAAAATGTAACAAAAAAAGAAGACAGGTAGGGTGTGTGGTGTGTACATGCTGGGTGTAGGGAGCAAAACGGATGGGCCTCATCACCAATCCTATGATCCAACACACATAAAACCATGGTTTTGAAAATATCAGCAAAAGGAGAAAAAAATAAACAAACTAAAGTTCACTTCCGCCGCGGTAACAGTGAGGTTACGAACACACACAAAAATCCGAATCGTTCCAATAATCACAGAGAAAAAACAAAGCGTCACTTAACATCAAGATAAAAAGGAATGTTCAACCTTCATGATCTCCCTCATTCGATTTCGTCTTCTCAACGATTCGGCCCACTTCTCACGATGTTCTCTCGGATCTCTCGCCGACTCGCATTTGCGTTTTACGGTGGAGGGTGACTCGTTTTTCTGGTTTCGTTTACGGTTTGTGCGTCGGACTTGTGAGCAGGTTGTGTTGGTTCAAAGGTGAGCTCGGTATTTCCGCGGCTTATGGTTCGCTTGCTGGTTTGGTGTTTCGATGAAGGAGTGTTGAGGGTGGCTCAGGTTTTCGGTGAAGATGGTGATGGTGGTTTTGGGCTTCGGCAGATTTTTCTGGTGCGATGGTGAAAAGTGTTCGATAGTTTGCGTGGATTTTGGTTTATGGTTTGGGATGATACGAACAGTTGATGATGGGTCGCGGTGAGATTTGTTATGGGTTTGTGATTCTAGATATGGAAATAGGTATCTTATTATTGATATCAATTACTTTCCTGGGTATGCTAAAATGTCGGGTTATGAAAGAGTTTTAACTGAGTTTTTCTGTGATTTGATACACAAGAAGGATGTTGATGGTAAAACTGTGAAAGAAACTGAGGTTATAACTGATGGTGATATTTGGATTATTGAAGATTTTGTGAAAGGATGATGTTATGAGAAAGTTTTTTTTTGCAGGTATGCTGTTTTGTTATTATTAAGGGAATAAAAAGGTGTTGGTTAGTGAATATTGTTGAGGAAAAGAAAGAAGTTTGTATTTGAAACTTGGAATTGAAAGAAGTTTTGCAGAGGTTTTTTTTAGGTACTCCAAGCTCCCTTTATGAAGGAAAAAGAGGTATTTAAATAGAGAAAGTGTGAGAGACACTTAGAGAGGATTGGAAAGAATATTCTATTTGTGAGCTGGAAATTTACAAGTTGGAATTTGTTGTGAATGCACATGGTGGTGGGAAGTGAGTGGAATGAATTGGTGGAAAAGGTGTGGGATATTGGATTGAGAAATAGCTGGAAAAAATGTGGTATGCAGCGTGGAAATGGATTGTTGTTTGGGGTTAGTGTAGTGGCTACTAAATATACTACAAGTGACTTGTGTGAGTTGTAAATAGAAAAAATAACTAATAATAACAATAATAATAATATAGATAATAGAAATAGTAAAGAAAAGAAAAATAAGAAATAATAATAATAATAATAATGATAATAACAAAAAATAATAATAATAATAATAGTAATAATAAAATAAAAATTTTAACAATAGGAATAATAATAATAAATAGTAATGACTAATAAGAGTAATAACAATAATAATGGATAATAATAATAATAAAATAGAAAGCAAATTTTTGGTATTTTGTGTAGACAAATGGGCCTAGGTAAATGAGAAATTTTTTACTTCTTTTTTTTTTAAAATTGGACTTAATAAATAAATAATAATATGATAAAGCTAAGAAAGATTTTTTTTTGTGATTTTATTTTAATAAATGGGCTTAAGAAAAACGGGCTTATGTGAAAATGGTTTTAATAAAAATAATAACAAATTTTTGTATTTTTTGGATAATGAACTAAAAAACAAAAATAAAAAGAGAATTTGAATTTAAAAAAAAAGAAATAAATGCATTTTTTTGAATTTTTCAAATACTAGACAGAAAAATAAAGTAATAATATATTTTGGATTTTTTTTTAAATTATGGTTAGACAGTAAAATAAAATAGGGCGGGTATGACAAATTTGGGGTATGACAGATGCCCCAATCGAATTGACTTAGACCGAGTAAGATGAACTGGCTTGCGTTCAATATTTCAGGGTATAAGATAATTAGATATTAACAGACTCCAAATTTGTCCGAAAAGAAATTGCGAAAATAGCAAATGAAATAAACTAGAAATGATGGGTGACACAACAATAAACAATTGACAAAATAAATCACTTATCATCAGAGAATGATAAGGCAACTGACTGAAAATAAAATCACTTACCAACAGTGGATGATAAGGTGACAGACTAAAAATAAAATCAATTATCAACAGAGGAAGATAAGGCGAATGACAGAAAAATAAAATCACTTATCAACAGAGGAAGATAAGGCGAATGACAGAAAAATAAAATCACTTATCAACAGAGGAGGATAAGGCGAATAGCAGAAAAATAAACTTACTTATCAACAGAGGATGATAGGCGAAAGACAGAAAATGAAATCACTTATCAACAGAGGATGATAAGGCGAATAACTGGAAATAAAATCACTTATCAACAGAGGATGATAGGCGAAAGACAGAAAATGAAATCACTTATCAACAGAGGATGATAAGGCGAATAACTGGAAATAAAATCACTTATCAACAGAGGATGATAGGCGAAAGACAGAAAATGAAATCACTTATCAACAGAGGATGATAAGGCGAATAACTGGAAATAAAATCACTTATCTCCAGAGGATGATAAGGCGAAATAAAATTTAAATACGGCCATTGAATCCGCCAAGAGGATGCCTGGGATCTTTGATTGATATGATCTTTCGCTGGGGAAAGGACCGGAAACTTGTGTTGATTCTGGATCCAGAATTATGCAACTATGCTTGATTGTTTTGAAATAGTATTCCATAGCGATGGAGATACGATACAAATGCTTATGCACTGAGATGTAAGTTAAGAATGTCGGGTGATATGAAAAGCTGATTTATTTAGGTATGCACATGTTGCAAATGATTGATGTAAATGATGCTTATGACTGCATATGATGCACATTGATGCATATGAGCGATTGAAAGGTGCCAGCTTGGTGGACTTTTGGTTTGGTAGTTGCCAATAATGATTGGACTTTGGGTGGGTGGAGGGCCTGATTTCTCGACACTCGATCTTTGACGATGTACGGTCAGAAGATGGACCTGAAAGCTCCAAGTTCGATTATCTGCGGGTGAGCGAAGCGACTTAATTGAAACATGAAGACTGATTTTGCTTTGAATGATTGCCAACGTCTAGCAAGAACTTCCTGTTTAGCTGGGGAGAAGAGATAGGAAGACTCGCTCCTTGTTTGCTTGCCCCTGCCTGCAGGGTATTTGAAATAAATCTGGTGGGGAAGCTTTGACAATGGCCACGACATGACCTGCCCCAGTATCTGGATCTGGTAGGCGCCTGCCCCTGATTGAGCCTTTGGAAGATAAATTTACACCTGATTGAGCTGATTTTGGAATAAATTGCCCCTGATTGGGCTGTTGAAGAAGTATTGATTCAAATTCCTCTTTTGATTGCCCCTTGTTGGGATTGTACTGATGTCGATCACTGAATTGCAATTAAATTGTTCATACACAAATGGTAATGTTAATGTAAAGTTCATGTAAGTTTTGAAAATGTCAATTTATTTGAATGATTGTGATAGTGTGACGAATGGACTGTTAGTCCAAACGAAGTGCTGATTTAGAAAGTGCGTAAAGGATACATCAAGAATAATGTGCAATCGAGATTGAAGATTAGCAAATATATGGGAGTCATTTTACGCAACCTTGTTGGTAACATGCTTTCAGAATAAACTCTGTCTCAATTAGGACTTTTGAGGGTTGTAACGTGGTCTGGTTAATGGTTTGAGAAACAATGGATATAAGGCTCAAATGATTTGTACCCATCCCTTCTTCATGATTGCTCTCCTGTCCTATGTTCAGTTAACTCTACATATGTATTTGTTTTGACTTTGCAAGAATGAAGATGAAGCTTTAAAGTATGCTTGAAAATGGCAATCATCTATTTTGTTGTTGGTGACCCTTTGATTGTTGATTTTGTGGTCACTGATATTTGTTTTGCTTTTGCTGAGGATTTGAGTTCCTTTTTTTTTATTCATTTTCGACTAAGTCTCCCTTCGGGTGCTCAACTTAGTGATTTTTCCTTCTTTTCTTTTTGCGTTTTGTTTGAATATTGTGACTGCCAAGTCATTTGCTGATGATCCTCTGACGGGATGTCTCATCTTGCAATTTGAAAGTATAATCAGGTTAACTGAATAACTACACTGCCCCGGGTTAGATGTAAGGGTTATATTCGAAAGAAATTCCTACTTCTAGGCTCGAAGTGGTTGACTAGGGATTAACTCCTTGTATCTCCAGTGTTTGGGGGTTTGAATAAATGCCTGTACATCATTGACGAGATTTTATCTGAAAGCATACCGCAACAGTTATGGGTATTTTGTTTTCATCATCCTCCCTCAAATATTTGCTAAAGTGAAGTGAGGGAAATATTTTTGCGATTTTTGTTATAAATGATAAATGATGAGCGAATGCGAATAAATTGATTCAAAACATGCACAAACATAACATTAACATAACCAAGTACAAACGATAACAATGTTCAGAGCAAATAGTACTTAAACAAACATTACAAAACAACAGGAATGCGGAAATAATAAATGGCGATGGCTGCCTTGATTTGAGGAATGAACTTCTCTTGATTGAATGCTTTAAAGTTGGAGACTACTCAACTTTGTCTTTAGCAACCTCTTCAAATGTCTTTACTTGTTGGCACTGTGTGACGGCATTGGATCGTTCTGGACATTTGGATTTCTCGGAGTGAGAGTGAGGTCCTTAGAGTTGATCATATCCTGAATCAAGTGTTTGAAGGCATGGCAGTTCTCGATTGTATGACTTGGAGCGCCTTTGTGATACTCACAGCGAGCATTGGCATCATAATTCCGAGCATTGCCAGTCTGAGGTGGCATATCTCTCAAAGTAAGAGGTCCTTTTGCCGTTAGCTGTTTAAAGATTTCGGTATATGTCATAGGCAGGGGATCAATGTTCCTATCATATCCTCTTGGTTGATATGGTGGACGTTGTTGAGGAGCGCGTTGTTGTTGTTGACCAGGCCGTGGTGGATAAGCCGATTGCTGGTATGGATTTGGCGCATACTGCGCAACTGCAACCATAGGACGTGGTTGATGAGCCATCTGAGGCGGAAATAGAGCTTGAAAGGCTTGTTGATAAGGCATTGAAGGAACTGGCTGATATGGCATAGGAGCATATTGTGCAGTAGCAACATAGGGGTACTGGTAGTAGGGAACTGGTGCAGGTGCACTCTGTTGAAAGTTTCCATTTGCAGCAGAAACAATGTTTGTTTCGCCCTTTTTGTATCCGTTGAAAGACTTCTTGGTTCCAGATTGGCTGCTGGAACCACTTGGATTTTTCCGCTTTTCAAACCTTCTTCAATTCTTTCTCCGACCATCACCATGTCTGAAAATCCAAAAGATACGCTTCTGATCAGCTTTTCGTAGTATTTCCCCTGTAGGGTACCCATGAAGATATCGATCAATTCACGGTCAACCAATGGAGGATGCACTCTGGAAGCTAACTCCCTCCAGCGTTGGGCATACTCTTTGAAGGATTCGCTCTCCTTTTGAGACATACTCTGAAGCTGAGTACGGTTAGGAGTTAAGTCAGTGTTGCACTTGTACTGCTTTTTGAATGCATCAGATAGATCGAGCCAAGTACGAACATTTTTGCGTTCGAGCTGCATGTACCATTCAAGAGACGCTCCAGACAGGCTGTCTTGGAAGCAATGGATCATAAGCTTATCATCTTTGGCGTGAGCGGCTATCTTTCTGCAGTACATTCCCAAATGAAGCTCATGGCAGCTAAGGCCTTTGTATTTCTCGAATTCTGGCAGTTTGAACTTAGCAGGGATCACAACATCTGGAACTAAGCACATGTCTGAGGCACTCAGAGAAGTTGAATTGTGTCCTTCCATGATTCGGAGTTTTTCAGCTAACTCGCGGCACATCTTCATAGCTTCAGACTCTTGAATAGCATGAGGATTGGTGATTGGAACAGCAGTATGCATCTCATACTCAACTTGATGATTCTCTTCAGCCTGAGGAAACTGGACTTGAGTTGGAATAGGTTGAGCTTGAGGAATAGCACCAACAGTGACACCAGAAGCAGGTATTGGTTGAGAAGTGACCTCTTCAACAGCAGGAGTGAAGCCTGGAGGCAAACCATAAACTAAAGGATTCGGAACTGGAACTGAAGACATTGCACACGAGGTAGATCCTTGCACTTGAGCATTGTTCATTGCGGCAGCAGCTTCGCGACGTTCTTCCATTCTTGCCAAAGCTTGCAAAGTCTCATAAATCTGGTCAATCTTGCTCTTGACCGAGTCAATCTCTTCCCTCATAACAGCTTGTTCTTCTTGAATTACGTCCATCAGTCTTCTAGTGTTGGCTCGAGTTAAGTATGGGCGTCTAGCACGATACGGGCGTCGGGAAACCAGCTTGATTTACTGAAGATGGAGGAACAAGAAATAAGTATTTGGCTTTGGAATGAAATGCAATATGAACAAATAATGCAAATGAGATGATATGCAATGCCAGAATCCAGGATCACAAGATCAGGGTCTCATGAGTCCAAGGTACAGATGGAGGATACTCTGATCAGGAACTCACTGGGTAGACTCTAAAGTTTAGGGATCCCAAAGTTATCAATTCATATGGCTGTTCATCACACGCGCCCTAAGCATGACGGTTGATTGACTCTGCCACATGAATCTATTTTGGGTGAGATCTTCGTATCGACAACCCACGAGAGAAAGTTTTCTCGGGAGTCCATACTATGTGATCATCGACACGAGGTTTAAAACAAAGTCCTGGAGTTATGGAACTTTCTCAACTGTTTGATGCACGTGTCAATTTCATACATTCTTGACAGTCAATCAACTCCATTGAGTAAGTCTATTCCAAGTGAGGTTTTTGTATCGAACCACGCGAGGGCGAACCCTGGTTCCCCATACTATGCAACCATCAACCGATGTTTTAACCGAAAGGTTCTAAAGGTCCTCAGAGTTGATGACCCTAATGAAAGCAACTGAGTAGACACGTCAAGGACTTGACGGTTGTCAGGATTCTCATCAGAATCTACTCCAAGTGAGGTTTTCATATCGACAACCCACGAGAGAGGTTCTCTCGGGAGCCCATACTACACAACCTCGCTAACTTATGTTTGTACTCGCAAGCCCGGGTATAGAGCCTTTCCCTCAAGTTTCTTTTGCAAAGTATCAATCCAAAATAATACCAAGGAGCCACAAGATATATAAAATGGAATGCGATAAAGAAAGAGATAAAAATAAACAAGCAAGGCATAAAAGCAAACATCCAAACAAACACGGGAACCTAGACTAGGCTTGACTCGCATAGGGGTGAACCAATCCCCAGCAGAGTCGCCAGCTGTCGTACCCCGAAAAATACGACATCACGCGATCCGAAAGGACGGAGCCGCGCGCCGGACGGACTGAAGAGTCGCCACCTAATTCTATTTATTCCCGAAGAGGGAAAGGGAAGATATAGATACAACCCAGGAGGAGAAGGATGAGGACAAAGGTCAACAGAACCATTGCCTGGGTTCGGGAGTCGGTTATGCAGGGGGAAGGTATTAGCACCCCCTACATCCACCGTACTCGATGGGAACCATCTAAGTTATCACGCGCGAAAGGATGTCTATGCTTAAACGGATTGCTTGCTAGAGGGAAATGAGTTGAATTATAAGTTAGATTGAACCTAGGTGATCGGCAAGGATTGAGATCCTCGTGCCTACGTACTCCCGTGTGCAATGGGAAAGTCAGAGCCTCGTAGTTCGGCCTACTAAGGGTAAAGGTTGTTGATTTTATTACCTTTCTTCGACGAAAGGGTTTAGGAGTCGAATGTACTAAAGACTATGGATAGTTTATCTCGCCCAAGAAGATGAGCGTCCTGCGTCGAAAATAATCGGAGCGAGTAACGAGAGCTCGTTATCCTCCTTTCTACCGCTTAAGGCTTGTGGCGTACAATTCTTCTCGTATTATTAGAATGTTTTATTTCCTAACACCACTTGACGTTGGATCAAGGGTTTGGATCTAAAAAGAATCGTTTTGGTTTTTTGAGGTTAAAAGGGTAAATGCAAATGAAGTTTATTTTTGTGGTTTGTTAGCGAGGCACGAAGCGCTCGACTCGCAAAGTAAGGTGGATCCTAAACGAAACGAAATAAAAAGGTGCGAGTGTGCAAGTGCAATCGCTTGGCGTTGGACCAAGGATTCGGAATTAAATAAAATGCGAAAAATAAAAATGCGTACAAAGTAATGGGAGGGGGATACAAAATAAATACAGGGGATTGCGAGAAATAAAGAGGTCTCGTTGTAGTTATCCCAAGAGAAAGCGTGTGTGCAGTGTTTTGAACGGTTCGAAGGCGTTCGGCCTTTTTAATCGGGACACAACTATTCGAAGGCGTTGGACCTTTTAATCGAGCGCAACTATTCGAAGGCGTTGGACCTTTTTGGGAACGCGACGAAATTTAGTTCGTGAACTACCTTAGAATCGATTCAAAATCGGAATCATTCTATAAGGAGTCGAATCGTAATTTGAAATGCGAAATTAAATGAATAAATTAAATTGAATTGCTTGAATTAAAAATAAAATAATGAATATAAATAATAAATAAATTAAATAATATCAAGAATAAATAAAATAAATTAAATTAAATTAAATTACATGTTTGTTTATCGGAATAATAAAATGAAAAATTAATTACAAGGAGGGCCTCATATTGACCAAATATCACCGATTAAAATCGGGCGAAAAATTGGCCGTTTAATATATCATTGGCCCTTAAAAGAAAAAAAATCAACTAGAAAATAATATATAAAAAAACATAATTAAAATAATATTTTTTCTTAGATTTTTCTTAGTTTAAAGTGTAAAGCATAAACAAACAATAATAATAATAATAATGATAATAATAATAATAATAATAATAAAAATACAATAATAATAATAATAATAATACAAATTAAAACAATAAAATGTAACAAAACAAGAAGACAAGTAGGGTGTGTGGTGTGTACATGTTGGGTGTAGGGAGCAAAACGAATGGGCCTCATCACCAATCCTATGATCCAACACACATAAAACCAGGGTTTTAAAAATATCAGCAAAAGGAGAAAAAAATAAACAAACTAAAGTTCACTTCCGCCGCAGTAACAGTGAGGTTACGAACACACACAAAAATCTGAATCGTTCCAATAATCACAGAGAAAAAACAAAGTGTCACTTAACATCAAGATAAAAAGGAATGTTCAACCTTCATGATCTCCCTCATTCGATTTCGTCTTCTCAATGATTCGGCCCTCTTCTCACAATGCTCTCTCGGATCTCTCTCCGACTCGCATTTGCGTTTTGCGGTGGAGGGTGGCTCGTTTTTCTGGTTTTGTTTACGGTTTGTGCGTCGGATTTGTGAGCAGGTTGTGTTGGTTCGAAGGTGAGCTCGGTGTTTCCGCGGCTTGTGGTTCGCTTGCTGGTTTGGTGTTTCGATGAAGGAGTGTTGGGGGTGGCTCAGGTTTTCGGTGAAGATGGTGATGGTGGTTTTGGGCTTCGGCGGATTTTTCTGGTGCGATGGTGGAAAGTGTTCGATAGTTTGCGTGGATTTTGGTTTATGGTTTGGGATGATACGAACAGTTGATGATGGGTCGCGGTGAGATTTGTTATGGGTTTGTGATTCTAGATATGGAAATAGGTATCTTATTATTGATATCAATTACTTTCCTGGGTATGCTAAAATGTCGGGTTATGAAAGAGTTTTAACTGATTTTTTCTGTGATTTGATACACAAGAAGGATGTTGATGATAAAACTGTGAAAGAAACTGAGGTTATAACTGATGGTGATATTTGGATTATTGAAGATTTTGTGAAAGGATGATGTTATGAGAAAGTTTTTTTTTTTACAGGTATGCTGTTTTGTTATAATAAAGGGAATAAAAAGGAGTTGGTTAGTGAATATTGTTGAGGAAAAGAAAGAAGTTTGTATTTGAAACTTGGAATTGAAAGAAGTTTTGCAGAGGTTTTTTTTTAGGTACTCCAAGCTCCGTTTATGAAGGAAAAAGAGGTCTTTAAATAGAGAAAGTGTGAGAGACACTTAGAGAGGATTGGAAAGAATATTCTATTTGTGAGCTGGAAATTTACAAGTTGGAATTTGTTGTGAATGCACATGGTGGTGGGAAGTGAGTGGAATGAATTGGTGGAAAAGGTGTGGGATATTGGATTGAGAAATAGCTGGAAAAAATGTGGTATGCAGCGTGGAAATGGATTGTTGTTTGGGGTTAGTGTAGTGGCTACTAAATATACTACAAGTGACTTGTGTGAGTTGTAAATAGAAATAATAACTAATAATAACAATAATAATAATATAGATAATAGAAATAGTAAAGAAAAAAAATAAGAAATAATAATAATAATAATAATAATAATAATGATAATAACAAAAAATAATAATAATAATAGTAATAATAAAATAAAAATTTTAACAATAGGAAGAATAATAATAAAAAATAGTAATGACTAATAAGAGTAATAACAATAATAATGGATAATAATAATAATAAAATAGAAAGAAATTTTTTGGTATTTTGTGTAGACAAATGGGCCTAGGTAAATGAGAAATTTTTTACTTCTTTTTTTTTTAAATTGGACTTAATAAATAAATAATAATATGATAAAGCTAAGAAAGATTATTTTTTTGTGATTTTATTTTAATAAATGGGTTTAAGAAAAACGGGCTTATGTGAAAATGGTTTTAATAAAAATAATAACAAATTTTTGTATTTTTTGGATAATGAACTAAATAACAAAAATAAAAAGAGAATTTGAATTTAAAAAAAAAAGAAATAAATGCATTTTTTTGAATTTTTCAAATACTAGACAGAAAAATAAAGTAATAATATATTTTGGATTTTTTTTTGAAATTATGGTTAGACAGTAAAATAAAATAGGGCGGGTAGGACAAATTTGGGGTATGACAGGTACTCAGTAGGATCTCATAATCCTATGTCTACATATTCCCTCGTGCAATGAGAAAGTTAGAGTCATCGTAGTTCGGAGGACTACGAGTGAAAGGGGGGATTATGCTTGCCAAGACTTTGTCGTCTTGTGCCTACGTATCTTCATTAACAAACGAAGAATCGGAGAATCCATAATTCGTGGGACTACGGGTTACTAAGGTGTCTTTTAAGTGGACGATGCTAATGTCCGCGCTCTAGCAGTTAGGTGTTGTCGCTCGTTGTGTGGAGACTTACACATTTACCTATTTGAAGTAGAACAAAAATAATATGCCTTTACTAAAGAGGGAGAAAAAATCTCGAAGGAAGACGATCGAAGTTTGTTTAATTATTTTAAAATAAGTGATTTTAATTGATTTTGTTTGTAATGTTCATCGTGCTAAAGACTATGATATATGAGTGAATGCTTTGTGCTAACGATCCAAATGTCTCACGCATAAAGTACCCTAGGATGAGTTTATAAATGCATTTATTCATCTTTTCACATGACCTTAAGGCCTAGGATACCCTTTGCACAATGCCTTTTGAGTTTATTTTAAGAGAGAATAGAGAGACACATAAAAGGCCTAAGGGTAAAATCGGTCCTAATGTTATCATGCAATGATGGACCTATGGTATTAAAAGGGAACTACCCTAATGTTTTTATGCAAAGATGGACCTAATGTTGAGATTAGGGAAAAATTATCATATTGTTGTCATGCATGGTGTATTACCTCAAAATTTTCCCTCTCATTTCCTCAACATTTTGCATAGCATTTAGCATAAACAAATTCATAAGATAGTCAAAAACATTGCACCATGTGTATCATAGCTGAGGCAAAGGCATGTGATCTTTGATTGGATCAATTGAAGGCTATACAAAGGCATCCAAAGGGCCAAAAAGCTTCTCAACCTTGTGCAAAGGGTTCACAACATCCCATAAGTCCTCACTTGAAGACATAAGCCATGGAAAGATTTGAATTGATCAAATGGAGGAAAGCAGTGCAACATCTCCTGATGAAAGGGGCCAAATTAGGGTTTCACTTCTGCTGGGATTCTCAATGAAATTTTGATTCAAAGTGGATTCCATTGTCTTATATATGATGTCAAGTGCATAGGGTTCAAATTTCATGCATAGAAACATTTTGGAAGATGTTCAACTGGCCAGATGATTGAAAATCAGGGATTTGGGGAAACGTCTATTATGCTGAGTAAAAAGTCAACTCCTGACTGTTTGAGATCAAAATCATGAAATTAGGGTTACAAGGATCCTATGGTTCAAATTTGATCAAGAAATGATGGAGGAATCAAGATAAATCAAGAAAACCATAACTTACCATTTTTGGAAAATTAGGGTTTCCAAAATGGCAAGTTTTGGCCATTTTTGCAGCAACTTCAAGAGAGGCCTTCTCCCAAAATGTGAGGGCTATCAAAATTCTACCTTGAGCCAATTAAAGAGGGCATACTAATCTTAAAATCCATAGGTGGAACTCATTCATAGCATCAAAATTGAGTGAGATATGATCATTCAAAGTTGGTGCAATTCAAGGCAAGCTAAGGCAAAAACCAAGGCAGGCCTTGCCTCCTGCACGTGTGCCAGGCAAGGCATTCCATCAAGCAGGTGGTGGGTTACAATGCAAGTTAATTTTATCCATGTTAGAGGCCTCAAATGAATTTTCTTTGAACTACAAAGTTGTTCATTTCCATGTTTCCAACAACTTTGATGTTCAAAGATTTTTTATTTGATCAATGGTTTAAAGGTTATGGAGAGGCAAAGTGTAGGGCTTCAAACTGCAAAGACACAAGGCATCTTTCCAGACCAAGGGCAGGCAATGCAGGCCAAGTTTGCAGCATCATGGCATGAACTTCAATGGTCTTTTTGAGGTGTTGGGAGACCATGTATCATCTTGGGTTGAACATCAAATAGATTCTCTGAAATATATGCTTCAATTGGGTCACAAACATTGCCTAATTTGATGTCTTGCTCATGAAGAAATAACCATTTCAAGATCACCATATGCAATTGTTTTCTTGCATTCCAAGCCATCAAATATCAGGATGAGTTCAAGCTAATTCAGGTTGTGCACCATATGCTGCTGGTATGGATCACGAGTTCAATACATTTGGAGGGCCAATCATTTCATACATGTTCATGCACCCCAACTGCTGTGTACTCCATAAAGTGACTAGCCAAAGAATCCTCCAAGTACTGAATTCATGAGTAGCTTCATACAACATTGCACTCACCCTCATGGTAAGCAGCATGCATATCACCATGCACAATCATTCGAGCCAAGCCAATGCAACTTCATTGATCTCCATATTCAAATTACACAATTGACCTTAGGTTAAGTTTAACCATGGTTCTAACAAGCAACTGAGTTAGTTAGCTTCTAACTGCACATATAAAAGCTTGAGCCTAACTGAATTGCACTCACCACTCTCATTTGCACAAATCACATCCAAAATCCTCTGAGTTTTCTCTCTACACTTTGAAGATCTTTCTTCTGCATTTTGCTTCGAGGAAGCTCTATTCTCCATCAATCTTCTTCATTCTTCCTCAATTCATCACCATCACCACATTGTGCTCAAGATCCATGACTGATCTAGCTTGAATCTCCAAGGTTTTTGTTATGCATATTCCTGCATTTTGTTAGATTTCACAGTGATCTTCCTCAGTTACCTTGCTTTCTTCATCAATTCGTCATCATTATCATCTCTGGATCATTATTCATGGAAGAACCTGTCTGAATGATCAAGAACAAGAGCATCAACAACTTCTGCATTCTCATTGATTCAGTGAAGATTCAAGTAGTGTGGTGGTATATTTCACTCAGTTGAACATCAAGATCAAGTAAGGAGCATAATAGGAATCTACTCTCTGGATTTCTTCAACATTTGAACCACTGAATCTCAGGTTTCATCTTGAATTCCAATTGCATGATTTCATCCAATTTTGCTTTATTCTTGTTGTTTAATGCTTGTTAGAAGCACTATAATCTATGGCTAGTTGATATGCACCCTAGGTGCTTAGTTTCAGTTTTCAAGCATGAATTTGTTTGCTTCAATTTGCATAGCACAAGAACCCTAAGCTAGAATTAAAACTAGATTGTTAATCAATGAGAGGAGGCGAGTCTAGCTATGGTCTTAGATTGCTTGTTCATGGTGGTTTTAGAAAACCCTAGGTCAGGGGTGACCGGAGAAGATGACAGGAGGTCACTTCCGGTCACCTGAACAGTGCCCTAGATTTAAATGATAGAATATGTCATGGCCCTTAGATCCTTGGCATCCAACGCTCACAATGGCTCCAACACATTAATGAAAACGTGCATTGCACGTGTATAATTTTTTGAACAAATATTCAGTGTACTCTTAGCACCCCCATGCGTATGTTTCAAGGCCCATTGTAGTTACTTTTGTTGCTGGATGCACCTCTCTGGCCCAATACAAATCAATCCATTCCAATTCTTTTTTATTTATTTTCTTCATCTAATTCCTTTTTTGTTTTGGTTTATTAAAAATAGAAAAAACCTCATAAAAATTCCCAATTAATTCATGAGAGATCATTGAATTGTTCTCTAATTTTCCATAATTTTTTTTAATTTTTTAATTTTTAATTTTAATCAAAATTAATTTCTTAAATGAATTAATTCCCTTTTTCTCATTTTTTGACCACTCATTGTGTATATTTTCTTTCTCTCAAACCATAAAACATAAAGAGCCGAATCTTCTTAAATTAGTCAATAGACTCATCAAGCTTCCTCATCATATTTTTGTTTTAATTTTTAGGTCCTTTTAAGCCATGTTTTGAACCCTTTCCTTCACACACATGTTCATAAACCCTAATTCACTTCCATACACCATTTAGCACTCAAAAATGGGAATTTTCACGAGATTTTTGGTATACAATTCACTCCCTGATTTTTGTATGGGGAAATCAAATCCCTTTGGTCTTTTCTTGATTTTTTTTCTAAGTCTTTTGGTTGCATCTTTAGAACCATGTTTCTAGGTGCTTTCTCCCACCATTCAATTCCACATTTGCATACCTTTAACTTGAATCTCTTATTTCCACTTTGGTATATTCATTCCCTTCACTTCCATATAGTGTCAAGGTCTGAATTTTTCATTTACCTTTGATTTTTGAAGATTTTAGTTTAGTAAACACTTAAGTTATCTTTCTAACTTCATCCTTAGGGTTTTAGTAGTCCTTTAGGGCATAGTTTGACTTTGATTCAATTAATCCCTTTAGATACTTTTGATTTGATTTAGCTACTGACTTTTTAAGTTTGCTACCTTTTGGGATGCCTTAGACATAGGTCTTAACCTTAGAGGTTCACTAACATCTTTCCATAGCTAATGTGAGTTGTTTGTGAAGCTTGCCATGTCATAATTGTTCATACTTCTTCATCATACTAATGTTTCTTTTGTAGGGGGGAAGATGAGGTAATCCCTTCATTCCTTATCTCTTATGCATTTAATTGTCTTTTCCTTAGTAATTGTTGCTTTATTCATAGGTCCCCTTTTGTTATTTAGATTCAAGTTAACTTCCTTAGGAAGTAAGTTGAATTCTAACTTGCTTTTCTTCTCCTTAGGTTAGAATACCTCATAAATAATATGACAACCTTTTGTACATAATGAGATAACTTAGGGTTGTTTCTTAGTCCCCCATTAGCTTTGACCTTTGCCTTTTGAGGCTTTCTCTCCTCATCTCCAAATAAAATCAAAAATACTTAATAAATGCATGAAAGAATCTCTTGTGTATAGCCTTATTCCATGGGGCACTTACATTCATTCCATCTTGGAACAGTGTAGGCTTGTCTAGCATGATGTACAAGTCTTATCAAGAGGTTATTTCACAAAGAAAAACTAAAAGATACTTCTTCACAAGCTATAAAAACATCTAATAAGTTCAACAAGCCAGTGAACTTAAACTCTAATCCTTGGAAACAAGTCTTGGATAAATTCTCCTTGCTTGGTGTGCTTGTTCTATTATTCCATCTTGGAATGTAGTAGCAAGTACACATTCCATGGAAAAGAGTTTGAATTCACTTCCTTGTGCCAAATTCATACAAAACTCTTAAAAAGCAAACAACAAACAATAAGCGACTTTCCTTGTGGACCATTTGCAACAGACTCCATCAAAGATCTCCATCTTATCTTTGTTAATGTGTTCTGACTCTCACATAAAAGCTCTCTTGAACATCCTGAACAAAGCTTATGTACCTCAAGATATCTCAGTGAACCAATTAGAAACTGTGGTGTCTAGTGTCAATGCTAGTCATGGATTGGGTTTTACTAACATGGACCTAACATCTGAGGGTCGTGCCCACAATTGGGAACTGCATATTTCTTTGGAGTGTAAGGGTGCTATGTTGTCTCATGTGTTGGTAGATACTGGATCATCACTGAATGTTCTTCCCAAGAATGCATTAATGAAGTTGGATTACGACGAAGTTATTCTGAAGCCCAGTGACCTGGTGGTTCGAGCGTTTGATGGATCGAGAAGATCAGTGTTTGGGGAAGTGGACCTGCCAATCAAGGTAGGCCCACAAGTCTTCCATACCACATTTTATGTAATGGACATACAGCCTGCATATAGTTGTTTACTGGGGAGGCCCTGAATACATTCAGTAGGGGCAGTATTATCCACGCTTCATCAGAAACTGAAATTCATCTGGGAAGGGCAAATCGTAACGGTCTGCGGAGAAGAGGATATCTTTATCAGTCATCTGGCTTCATTTAAATATGTAGAGATGGACGGTGAGATAGTTGAGACTCCATGTCAAGCTTTTGAGCCCCTGAAGACTGAATTGGCATCTTCATCAGCAGCTTCTTTCGAAGAGTCAAAGAAGGGAGTCTCCATAGCATCTTACAAATAGGCTTTGAAGGTGGTGGAATTAGGGATACGTGAAGGCTAAGGTAAGCTAGTAGAATTATTAAAAAAGAAGGACATGTTTGGTGTTGGCTACCATCCTGGGAAGTTATCAACTGAACAGAGCACCAGAGGTCGTCAAGGCCCGATTACCTTCACGAGTGCAGGAATGGTGGATTACGGGAGTATCAGTGCAGTGCAAGATGACACAGGTGATAGTGACTGTGATTCGGACGAGTGGATCAGACCTTGTGCTCCAGAGACTCAGCTTAGCAATTGGTCATCTGAAAGGCTCATTTCAGTCACTTCCTTTGAAGAGTAATGATTTTTGCTTTTGTCTTTCCTGTACTCAAGCGCTATGCCTTGTGTCGCTCCCACCAAATGATACCTGGCCAAGAGGGGTACAGACGTGAACGGTCGGCGAAAGAGAGAACATGAAGATGAACTGAAAAGAGTCGCCAGCTAGGCATTTTTATCCCGAAGGAAAGGTAATGATGCATAAACCTAAGAAAAGATGGATAAGACGGTCGCGAACCAGAGAAACTGAGAAAGGGGGTTGGTTACAACCTGGGGAGGTATTAGCACCCAGGTTGTCCGTCGTACTCGATGGGATCCACGCTTGAAAGTTTTGTGTCTTAACGGGGTAGTGTCAGTGCTATTTTGTGTGCAAAAGCTGGAAAAGAATACAAGTGTCAGTGTAAAATGAATGTGAAATGAAGTGGAGAAGTGTCAGTGCAGAGAAAGAATATGAAGCTCAAGACTATGAGGCTTAAAGAATAATGTTGGAAGAGGGGGGATATTGTAAACACCCCAAATTTTCCCTCACCCATTCACACCATGGCTTGTGATATTTTCATATGCATAAATCCAATCATAGCATCTCCTACCACATTTTTTGATTCATTGCATTGGTTCAAAGTCATCTGCATCTAGGGTTTGTGATCTGAGCAATCCAAGAGCTTCTTGAGCCACTCCAAAGGTCATCAATCACTTCAAAGGGGTCCATGTATGTTCAAGTATCATATTATATCCTCCCAAAGTCAAGAATGTCAAAAAATCACAAGAACTGAGAATGGCATGGAAGCAGAGCCAGGTTTAACTGCACAGATGACCTAAAATTAGGGTTTTGGTTTCAGAGGCCATAACTCCAAATTTTTTGGTCATTCTTGTTTCTATTGGTCTCTATATGGTATAGGGATCATGCATATCAATTTTCATGAAGAAATTCCATGGGGAAGTCATCTGATCAAGAGTTGACTTTTTTAGCAAGCTAGTGTAAAATCAGGGCATCTGAGGCCCCCAATGACCCAACCAAAGGGTGTTCTTCATCATTTTAATTGTGTATGATCTTTATTTGATCATAAAAGATGTTGTAAGTTCACAAAATTGAAGAATCTCAAGTCATTTGCAAAGTTGACTTTTTGGGAAAAGTTGACTTATAATGAAAATTGCCATTTTGGGAAACTTTTTCAACCCTTGCTTTTTGATTCAAAAATGCTTCAAATGAAAAAACTTTGGTCATGAAAGTTGTAGAATGGATAATTCCCTTTTCAAAATGTACAAGAACATGACCTAACTCATTTTGGATCAAAAGTTATGGCTTGTCAAAGTTGGCTAAAATCACAAAATTTGAAGTCTTCTACCAAAGAGGCATTTTGCAAAATGCTATGATCAAGTGTTCTAAGGGTCTCAAATGTGTACAAATTCTTCACAACATGATCACATGACCTCTAAAATTCAGAATGGGCCAAAGGATCACTCATTTTCATGACTTATGGAGCAAGAAATTTCAAAAGGAGCAAAAGTGAAGCAAGTTGCAAAACCTCACTCAAGTTCTAATCCACTTGCTTGCTGACATCAGAACTAATCCTAGGGCTCTCCACACTTCTTGCTGTGCAGGACACCCCACTTGTCCTTGGCTAGCTATGAGCCCACACCTCTCTTACACAAATTTGACATTTTGGCAACTTGAGCCATACCAATCACAGCAGTGCACATCAACTCATCTGACCTATCACACTTGTTTATACAAACCAAAAGCAAGCCATTTCACTAAAAAAACACAAGCCTGAAAGCACCACGAACACAGCACTCTCATTTTCCACCCCATTTTGCAAAACTCTTCGAAACATTCAGCACAAGCCTCAAACACACAAACAAACTTCACAAACAAACTCAGCATGCTTCACTGATCAAAAACCACCCATCACCATAGCCTGAAACCCTCAAAAACCAAGATACGATTTCTGCCCCTCTTTGAGAAGAACTTCAGCAATCTCTCAAACCAGCCATTCTAAACTCCAACCAAGTGTTGCAAACTTCTCAGGAGGTCCATTAGAGGTGTTTTGGATCAAAGGGCCAACCAGAAAGTTCCAGAAATCAAAGCCTCGATTCAGGTAGCCATGGAAATTCATTTTTCCAGAACTCTCATTTCTTGTTTCTAAAATGATCTATATGTTTCCCTGAGTCCATTGAACCTTTTATTTTTGAAAATGATTAAGTTTTGAGGTTGTATGCTTGGTCTGAAAGTTTGCCCGTAAATTTGTTCTTGTTGTTTCCTTTGATTCAGTGGAAATAAATGTTGTTTGAGTTGGGGTTTATGCTTAGGGTTGTTCATAGATTGATTCTGGAGAATTTGGTGAGGATTTGATGCGTATTGAGAGAGATAGTGATTTGGTCTCGCCGGAGAAGATGACCGGAACACTATTTCGGTCACCTGATTTTGTTTAGGGTTCAGATTAGGGCACTAATCATAATTAGCAAATTTGAATGCTGGCCGTTCAGATGCGCGCCAGGTCAATTCGCGCGTGTCCAAGTTCAAACCTCAGCCCTTGATTCTGTTGACTTTCTCATTTTTAGCTTAAATTCAATTTTATTTTCACTAAATTTCAATTGTTTTCTTCAATTTATTAAAAATAGCAAAACATCTTTAAAAATTCTGAAATTTTTTGTCAAAGATTCAATTAATTTTCAGAAACCAAAAACATTTTTATTTTTATTTTTTGCATTAAAAATTATTTTTAAATCATTTAAAAGTTTATTTTTAATTAATTAATGAGAATTAATTAATTAAAAATACTTTTAGGTATTTAAAAATCACAAAAAATTTCATGGAACATTTAAAATCATTTAGAAACATTGTCCAACTCTCAAACCAAATTTATTTTTTGATCTTGATGTCTTTTGACAATTTTCAATAGAATTAATTTCATTTCAAGGCATTATTTTGATTCAATATTCAAAAATTCATTTCTGCCTAGCCTTTAAGAGTTGGACTTTGATTCTTTTTGCATTGCATCTTGTGTAGCATGTAGTTTATAGGATTAAATTGGCATGAATTGATCTTGCATTTCCTATTTTGTTTGGCATTTTTCTTGACAAGGTGCCTTAAAACCCTAGAAATCTTAAGAAATTCATAACCCTCGTTAGGTTGAGAGTTAGAACCCCTCCTTTGGGCAGTGAGTTTGTATAGGTTTAGGTTTCCTTGAAATGCATTTTCAATTTTTTATCATGATGTTTGCTTCTGGTTTTGATTTTTGTTTTGTGCATTGATCATAAACCCTAATTTGGGCTTTCATTTGCATCAACCTTCCATTTGCTTGCATACCATGACTTGCCATGACCTTTTGTGCATCCATTTGATCCATAGTACATCTTAGGACATGTGAGAATCATGTTTGATCATTGCATCTTTCATTTGCCATGTTGTATGTCATTTGCATTCCAAAACTTTTCATGTATGTTCATGGTTCTAAGCATGCTTCTCTTGCATCCATATGTTTGTATGATCATCCTCATGCCTTGTTTCATGTTTGCATCATCTCATAGCATCATTAACATCACACACATGCTTCTGGTTTTGGTTTGCATCATGCCATTTCATCTCATTTTTGCATTGCATTTCATTCTTTTCACTAACTTTTCAGGTGGTAAGTTACTTTGAGAAGTGAACTTGCCTTCACTTCTCACAATCTCTTTTCATCTCTCTTATGCATCATTGCTGCATTTTGTCTTGTGCTTGAGATTGAGCTTGCTCACTTTTGGTTCTTATTACTTTCTTTCTTTAAGTGACTTGTCTTCTTAAATGAAGCAAGTTACTTTGCTTCTTTTTGCTCCTTTCATCTACTTCCTGGTGGTTTCTTTGAAGATTTCTCTTGTAAACCTCACCAACCTTAGGAACAACCAAGCATGACAATAATTAGGGTTTTGATTAGTCCCCCATTTAGTTTTTACCTTTGTGTCTCATTGAGTCCTCTCTCCTCACCTCATAATCAAGGACTAAACCCTAAAGGTTTTAAGGCTTTGTGATTAAGCTTATGCTTGCATCCTTCTATTAGGATGGAGTGTATAACTTTAATCCTAAGAGTTAAACCCTTAATGTGTTTAAATCCTTTAATCAATCCATCTAATAATCATCAAGACATCAAGATTGTAACTTGGGCCTTGCATTAGGGTTCTAATTCTTCCTTAACTGGTTAAGAAGGACTAACCCTAGTGTTAATGGACAAGTCCCCCTCAACTTGTCTTACAAATCATAAAACTCATTTCTTAATCATATCATTATTTAAAATCCACTTAATAAAGGTTTTGTTTTGTCATGAGGTTAATCCCTAATCATGGATTAAGTTGAGGAGCTTTCCTCAGCTTAAACATTCTCATCTGTTATCCTTCTATTAGGATGGTGTAATGAGTCTGTTTAATCCCTGATTATGGCTTAATCTCATTACTCAACACTAAACAAAAACACCAAAAACATCTAAATAATCACAAGTAGGTTAATGATCTTAATCCTACATCATTGTAATTAAGTGTCAGATGCTGACTTCACACTTAAGGTATTCTCATTACCCCTAATCAGAGGGAAGATGTGATGAGTTTACTAAATCCATTGGTTTAGGCTTGAGCTCATTAACTTATGACAAACTTTCAAAAGCAATAAAAGACTGAAAACTCAAAAACAAACAATAATCGTCTCCTTCGGGATTCTTTTCTCATCACCTTCATTCATAAACGAGAACTTGCTTCTTCCGTCTAATGCAAGACAGTTTGCACCTGAGCCAGACAGGTCATACACTTGAGCATAGATAAGCAAGCAGTTCGCAAGTTAATTCATCTTTCAGTCTCTTTGGGTCGAACTACGGTGTTCTGACTTCCTCATTGCACGAGAGGATACGTAGGCATAACTTAACAGTTATCGAACAAAAGTATCTGTCTATTCCCCCTCCTTTCAGCATTATTCTTTTAGCCTCATTATCTTGAGCATTTCACTCCTGTTCTTACACTGACACTCCTCTCATACGCTTCACTTTTCTTTTGCACTGACACTTGCATTCTTTCCAGCTTCTATGCACAAATTGCACCGACACTACCCCTTTAAAACACAAATCTTTTAAGCGTGGATCCCGTCGAGTACGACGGACAATCTGGGTGCTAATACCTTCCCAGGTTGTAACCAACCCCCTTTCTCAGTCTCTCTGGTTCGCAACCGTCTTATCCATATCTTTCTAGGTCTATGCAGCATTACCTTTCCTTCGGGATAAAAATGCCTAGCTGGCGACTCTTTTCATTTCATACTTTCGCCGACCGTTCGCGTCTGTACCTTATTTGAGCCAGTCTCATCTATTGGGAGCGACAGCTTGGCGACTCTGCTGGGGACCCTTATACTGTAACCAGAGCTTCTGGTTCTTTTTGTGGGTTCCTCCTAGCGCTTGTTTGATTTGTGTTTACTGGGGTGTTATGTGCTATTTGTGTTTGTATATTTATTTTGTTTATTGCTTTATGTAGAGTTGTTTTATTGCTTTCTTTATAGTTGTATATACATCATACTGTCATACTATGTTTTGCTGGATCTGGTTTTGTCTTGGTGGGTGGGGTTCTATTGAGAGTTTAAGGTCCTATACCTGGGACCTGAGTGACACCTAGGCTAGAGTGGTTCATGTTCTTTCCCATTCCATTTCGGTCTGGTGCGGGAATATGAAACACGGTTCAGATATGGGTTTCTTCTTGAGAACTCTGTGCTACAGATTTCCTGTAGTGCTAGGGCTATCTGGGAAGCCTGCTAAGTCTGGATGACCTTTATTATGACCTTCAGAAACTGAGGTGAATTAGAGGAGGATTTTTTATGGTTATTGTGAACACTGTACCTCCGGGTTAGAAGTGTTTACACTTCTCATAACTGATCCAAGTCTGAGGATCCTTGTTTTAGAACACCACCTGTGAGGGGGTTAGGCTGTTTACAGGTTTGCAGGTACCCTTGACCTCAGCATACCCTGTTACTTTGTTTTGATTAAGAGTACTCCATTTTGGGACAGTTCTTGTGATTTAACCCTGGATATGTGACTCTTTATTTGAGTCCCCCACCTTGGTTACTGGACCTATGAACCTCCATCTGGACTTCTTAGACATACATGGACTTATATCAAGGCAGTTAATCAGATCCAACTTGATCACAAACCCTTGCATATCATTTGCATACATCATCATTGCATCATTTAACATTTGCTTATTTGATTTTCAGGGTATCCATATTACATTTGGCTTGGTTTTGACCCCTTCATCTGCATAGGCCCTTGTTCACCAGCTATCTGCTTCAGCTACATTCATCAGCTACCTGCTTCAGTCACCTGCATCACCATCATCAGCCTATCAGTGGCTCACCCTCTGGTATCAGTCATCATCATCAGCATCTGTTTTAGCTCTTCTTCAGCAACATGGCACCCAAGAAGAGCAACATCTCATATCATTTCTTTGAGCCTGAGTTGACTGGCATCAGGAAGATCCAGGCCCTTATTACTCCAGACCATATACCACTATTCAGAGAACATTTTGGAGGCATCCTTGATGTGGTTATGGATTTGGACCCTTCTCAGAGGAGCTTGATTCACACTTGTCTACAGTTCTATGATCCTCCTTTGAGATGCTTCACCTTCCGGGATTTTCAGTTGGGGCCTTTATTAGAGGAGTATTCATCACTGGTTGGAGTACCTGTCAGGGGTGGTATCCCTTTCAACCCAGAAATGGTTTTTCCCAGCAATGAAGAAGTGGCAAAGGCACTATATCTGGAACCTTTTCTGATTGAGCAGAACATGACAGCAAAGGCTGGAATCTCCGGTCTACACTTGGATTTCTTGACTTCTCAGGCCATCCTGAAGGCCTCCTTGGGAGAATGGAGGGCTGTCTGTGCACTGTTGGCCCTCAGCATATATGGGATCATACTGTTTGCTGATGAGCCCAAATTTGTCAGCAAGAGTGCCATCCATCTGTTCCTTCTGAAGAACCCAGTACCCACTTTGCTGGGAGATTTCTATTACTCCATTCATCAGAGGAATGAGAAACAAAGGGGGAGGTTAGTGAGATGTTGTGCTCCTTTGTTCCACACCTGGCTACTCAGACACATGCCTAAGACAGATGCCTTCTTGAACCCCCACCAACAGAGGAATTGGGCTAAGAGGCTCACTGCTTTGACTTCAGACAATATCAGGTGGTGCACCCAGAGCACCAAGGGCAAAGACATAATCACCAGCTGTGGGCAGTTCCCCAATGTGCCTCTGATAGGAGTGAAGGGTTGCATCAACTACAACCCTCTGCTATTCAAAAGACAATTGGGCTATGCATTGGTCCACCCTCCTAGAGCACAAGACTTGGCTGAAACCCTTTACTGTGAGGTTAAGCCCAATCTAGTTGTTGTCAGGCAAGCATCCTGGGCTTAGGACAATGTCCAGACCAAAGGGATGGGCATTCTTGGGAGATGCAACAATGTGGCCTCAGCTCAGTGCTATGAGTGGTCTCATGCCAGGGCTCAAATTTCTGGGATGCCCTTCACCATTGAGGATGCACCTGGACCATCCACAACACCCCCTCCAGCTACTGTCAGCTTAGAGGAATTTGAGAAACTGAAAGAGAGGAATGAGAATCTGACTCAAGCTCTGCAGAAAACCCTCTAGGAGAGGAGTGATGGTCGTCTGGACATTGAAAGGCTAGAAAAGCTTAAGGTGGAGCATCTAGCCAGGATTGAGAAGTCAGAGGACTACATCAAAAAGTCAAGGGCAGGGGAACAGATTTTGAAGAATGCCTGTAAAGAGGCCCAGTTCCAGAAGGCTAGGACTGATTTATATTTGAAAGAGAGTCAAGCTAGGTGGGTCAGGATCACTGAAGCTCGTACTCAGTAAGATAAGAGGACTCAGGACAAGATTGAGCAGTTGGAGGCCAGTGCAAAGGAGCAACAGGAAGCCCTGCTAGCAGCCCAGAAAGAGATCTCAGAGTTAAAGATTAGGGCTGGTGTGAAGAGGTCAAAAGACCAAGGCAGACACAAGAAGCTAAACACTGCTATCGCCACCAGGAATCTTCTTATCAGGAACCTCACAAAGCATCTAGCTGACCCTGTGACTGAAGCACTTCTGAAGGAAGTTAGGGAGGATGAGTTTGGTCTTGGTGTCTGACTTTTGCTTGTTGTTGCTTTCATTTCATGTACTTTCCTTTTTTATGTTGTATTTTGACCCCTCCGTGGGCATGTATTGTAAAAAACAAACTATGTATGATTCATCATGTGTAATATATTCATTAGTTTGTTTCATCTGAGTTCTTTCAAGCAACATCAAAGCACCTTCCTCAGGGGTCTGGAAAGGTCAAAACCAAATGCCAAGCCGGATACCTTGGAAACAAATAAGCATACTGCATTGCATACTAACTTTTGTTTTGTTTTGTAGGTTTTTGTTTTGTTTGTTACTAACTCTGTTGTGATTCAGGAACTATTGCTCGACGTCGGGTGTTCCCACTCAACCGTCCACACAGATATCCCACTCGCAACAACCTTCCGGGTATACAGATGGACCAAGTACAGCAGGACCTTACAGAGGTCAGGGCTCAAATGGCCAATGAGAGGTTAAAAATGAGAAACCAGATGACCCAGTTCATGGAGGTGATGAATGGCTTGGCTCAGAGCCAAGAAAGATTAAGGGCATTGGTAGAAAGGCAGACCCAGGAAGAACCCCATCTAGGGACCGGAGGAACGAGCAACAATGAGAGGGTTCAACCTCATGTCAACCCACCTGTGTATGGGCCTCATCTTCACCCAGAGATCAACATCCCTGCTAATGTACAAGGGAATGCTACTACAGGCAGAGTATTACAAGAAGACCCCCAAGAGGATCAATTCACTGTGATGGGAGCTGGGGATGAAGCCTATGACAGAAGGCTAGATGAAATTGCTGAAAAGTTGAGATCTCTGGAGTCTCAAAATTCCCTGGGCTTTGATGTTATGGACATGGGATTAGTGGACGGGGTAAGGATTCCCCACAAGTTTAAACCTCCGTGCTTCGAGAAGTACAACGGGACTTCCTGTCCGCGAACCCATTTGCAATCCTTTCTGGGGAGGCTGAAGGCATACACCATGGATGAAAAACTATGGATGTTTTATTTCGAAGACAGTTTAACGGGAGCTTCAAGGGAATGGTACTCCCATTTGACAAGAGCAACCATCAGATGCTGGAAGGACCTGGCTGAGGCCTTCATTAGACAATACCAGTACAACTTGGATATGGCTCCTAACAGGACCCTCCTGATGGGAATGTCTCAATCATCCAGGGAAAGCTTCCGGGAATACGCCCAGAGGTGGAGACAGCTTGCTGCTGCTGTCCAGCCACCCATGTCGGAAAGGGAAATGGCCGACATGTTTATGAACACCCTCCAAGGGACATACATTGACAGGCTAGATGCCTTTTCTTCCACCAGCTTCGCTGACGTAGTCATAGCTGGAGAAAGAATTGAGAGCCTATTAAAGATGGGCAAAATTTCTGATAACGGTGCGAGCTCGTCCAGCAACCCCAGAAAGCCCTTTGTAGGTCCAAGAAGAACCGGTGAGACTAATGATATTCAGATCAACAGGGGCAGACCACAGTATGTTCATAGGTCAGTGGCAGCTGTCACTATTCCCGCTCCAATTCCTCAGCAACCAGCATATCAACCATAGCAACAACCCCACTACCAGCAACAAACTCAGTATCCGCCTCAGAGAAACTACAATAACAACAATAACAACAATCAACAGAGACCATTTCAACAGAGACCGTCTCAGGCCAATAGGGTGATTGATCTAATCCCTATGCCTTACGCCGTTTTATTGCCACAGCTCCTGAAGCTCAACTTGGTTGAGTTAAGGACGTTGGCACCACCAGATCCTTCTAGTCTGCCCAGAAATTACGACGCCAACGCCAGATGTGCCTTTCACTCCAATGCACCTGGTGGATTCTAAAGCTCTAAACTTTGCACCCCCGCCAAATGTCAACAAGAACCCCATGCCCAACCACGGAGGACCCAGAATTAATGCTATTGAGGAAGATAAGCCGTCTTTCTTAATAACCAGTGTGGGGCAGATTCGGACACCCCTGGTAGAGATTAAAGCTCAACTCCTTGAATGTCAGGTGTTCCCGGGGTGTGAGCTCGGGTGCGGTTATTGCAACATTTCGGTGAATGGGTGTGATAACTTGAGAAGCGACATAGATGGTCTTATCCAGAGTGGCCTACTTCAAATCACAACATCAACACCTTCAAATCCAGCAAATTCTCTGACAACAATTCCTGAGTCTCCTACAACTGCAACAACAATTATTCCAAACAATTCTTCGTTCTCATCAACAAATGCTTCATTTATCACTTCAACAAACCAAATATCAACAAACATCTCTTCTACAACATCAGCACCCCTTTATTCAGAATCTTCTACAACAGCAACACCCATCCAATCAACAGAATCTTCTGCAACACCAACAGATATTTCAGCAGTCACCATCTATTATGATCCGTCATATGTTCCTCCTAACAACAATTTTCAACAACAAATAGTGGCATCTCCTGCCAGGCCACCAATCACCATCTACTATGATCCACACACCATTTCAACACCCTCCTCTGCTGCAGTCAGTCCGGTTACCATCACGGTACCTGGACCAGTTCCATATGAAAGCAGTAATGCCATCCCTTGGCATTATGGCTCTGACCTTTACTGCAATGGGGAGAAAATCACTCTTGACTCTTCAACCTCTTCTCCACAGATTGATAATGTCGGGGGAGGCGGAGGCTTCACCAGAAGCGGACGCCTCTTTGCCTCGCAATCGCAAAGACCTAATGCCGAAGCAGAAGCTGTTGCCAAAGCAAAGGGAAAGAGTGTAATATTTGAGGAGCCCATTCTCAAAGAAACACAGAAGACATCTTTTGAACAAGATGTAGACGAGTTTATGAGAATTATCAAGAGGAGTGATTACAAAGTGGTGGATCAGCTTCACCAAACTCCTTCAAAAATCTCCATTCTATCCCTGCTGATGTGTTCCGAAGCTCACCGGAATGCATTACTAAAAGTCTTGCACGCAACATATGTGCCAGAGGAGATCACCGTTAATCAGCTGGAGACCGTGGTAGCAAATGTCAATACCAGCCATGGATTGGGTTTTACCAATGCTGATTTAACAACTGAGGGATGCAACCACAACAAGGCTTTACACATCACCCTAGAATGCAAGGGTGATGTCCTATCACATGTACTGGTAGACACTGGGTCTTCACTCAATGTTTTACCAAAGAAAGCCTTGGTGAAGCTGGAATATGATGGCTTGGCATTACGTCCAAGTAATTTGGTGGTGAGAGCATTTGATGGCTCTAAGAGATCAGTGCTAGGAGAGATTGATCTGCCAGTGATGATTGGCCCACAGACTTTTAAAATTACCTTCTACGTGATGGACATTCAGCCGGCCTACAGCTGTTTGTTGGTTAGACCTTGGATCCATGCCGCTGGCGCAGTTACGTCTACCCTTCACCAGAAGTGGAAATTCGAGTGGGAGGGCCAGATCATCACCATCTGTGGTGAAGAAGATATTTTTGTTAGCCATCTGGCTACGTACAAATATATTGAGATGGATGGAGAGATCCATGAAACCATGAGCCAGGGATTTGAAGCCCTGAACATAATTGAAGCGTCTGCTGTACTTGGAACCTCCATGACATCTTATCAGCAAGCCAGGAAGGTTGTTGAAGAAGGGACTGCCCAAGGCTGGGGCAAGCTGTTGCATGTAGAGAAGAAAGAGGACAGATTTGGGTTGGGTTACAAACCAACTCAACAAGATCAATCAGAGGCTGCTAAGAAGCCCAATTTTGTCAGCGGGGGGATGCTCACACCGGATGCAGTAAACAACTTGGAAGATGAGTCGGAAGATGAGCGCAACCTGGAGAGCTGGATACGTCCAAGGATCCCGGGGAGCCGTATCTCAAACTGGTCTTCCCAGGAAATTATAAGGGTTACTCCTGCAGAGTAATTATTATTTCCTGTATTTTAAGCATGCTTCAAGTCTTGCATCTTGCCCAAGATGTCAAGATTCATTTTGTAATCGGGCCATCTTTTGTGCAAACAGATCAATCAATGAATATCGGACGTCTTTTGCAAATGAGTCTTTTTCCTTTTCCGCTCACTGTTTTCCATTTTTCTTTTTGTACAAAAATAAAATGGCAATGTTTTCCAAAATGATAAACTTCATTTCACTTTTTTCTAAAACAAGATTAAAATCAATCACTAAAATGAACAATCTAAACCCTTGTAGAGAGTGCCTCTCAGACTGCACCGACAACAACACAGTTGTGACTTCGTATGACTTTGACAATCCAATCAATCAAGCTGATGAAGGGGTTGAAGAAGATTATGAACTTCCTGAAGAGCTAGCCAGGTTGTTAAGACAAGAGGAGAAGGTTATCACTCCTCATCAGGAGGAGATTGAAACGATTAATCTTGGTACGGATGAAGATGTGAAAGAGGTTAAGATCGGGGCCTGCCTACAAGATTCAGTGAAAGAGCAACTGATTGATATGCTTCGAGAGTATGAGGATGTGTTTGCTTGATCTTATCAGGACATGCCAGGGTTGGACACCGATATCGTCATGCACAAGCTGCGTTTAAGAGAAGACTGCCCGCCAGTAAAACAGAAGTTGCGCCGTACTCGCCCAGATATGGCAATGAAGATAAAGGAAGAGGTACAAAAGCAGTGGGACACCGGGTTCCTTGCTGTGACTAGCTATCCGCCGTGGGTCGCTAATATAGTACCTGTGCCTAAGAAAGACGGGAAAGTGAGAATGTGTGTTGACTACCGGGATCTGAATAGAGCCAGCCCGAAAGATGACTTCCCATTACCTCACATTGATGTATTGGTGGATAATACGGCTCAGTTCTCGGTGTTCTCCTTCATGGACGGATTTTCAGGATACAATCAGATCAAAATGTCACCTGAAGACATGGAGAAGACAACTTTCATCACACCCTGGGGCACGTTCTGTTATAAGGTGATGCCATTCGGACTGAAGAATGCTGGTGCAACCTATCAACGGGTTATGGTAACATTATTTCACGACATGATCCATAAAGAAATCGAGTGTTATGTGGATGACATGATTGCCAAGTCCCTCACAGAAGAAGACCACCTGGTAAATCTGTTGAAGTTATTCAAGCGCCTGAGGAAGTACCAACTGAAATTGAACCCCAACAAGTGCACATTCGGGGTGAGATCTGGTAAGCTGCTGGGATTTATTGTAAGTGAGAAAGGGATTGAAGTTGACCCTGATAAAGTCAAAGCCATTCAAGAAATGCCTGCGCCAAAGTCAGAAAAAGAAGTTTGAGGGTTCTTAGGTAGATTGAACTACATTTCACGGTTCATATCTCACCTTACAGCAACCTGTGAACCTCTGTTCAAGCTGTTAAGAAAAGAACAAACGGTCAGGTGGAACGAAGACTGCCAGAGGGATTTTGACAAAATCAAGGAGTACCTGCAAGAACCTCCAATCCTTATGCCTCCAGTTGAAGGAAGACCTCTAATAATGTACTTGACAGTATTAGAAGAGTCAATGGGGTGTGTGCTGGGCCAGCATGACGAGTCTGGTCGAAAAGAGTATGCAATATACTACCTAAGCAAAAAGTTTACCGACTGTGAACAACGTTATTCACTGCTCGCGAAAACTTGTTGTGCTTTAGCGTGGGCTGCTCGCCGACTGAGACAGTATATGTTGACCCACACTACTTTATTGATCTCAAAGATGGATCCAGTTAAGTACATTTTCGAGAAACCAGCACTTACCGGACGGGTTGCAAGATGGCAAATGATCCTCACAGAATATGACATCCAGTACACATCACAGAAAGCCATCAAGGGCAGTGTATTGTCTGATTATCTTGCTGAGCAACCTATTGATGATTACCAGCCTATGAGATTTGACTTCCCTGATGAAGACATCATGTTCATAAGAGCCAAAGATCATGAAGAGCCTATTCACACTGAAGGGCCTGACCCAGAAGAAGGATGGACTATGATGTTCGATGGGGCTGTTAATATGAATGGTCGTGGTGTTGGTGCAGTACTCATTACACCTAAGGGAGTCCACATGCCTTTCTCGGCAAAACTCACCTTTAACTGCACTAACAACGAGGCTGAATACGAAGCTTGCATTATGGGTCTTGAGGAAGCCATTGACCTCAAGATCAAGACATTGACTGTGTTCGGAGATTCAGCTCTGGTAGTTAATCAAACCAACGGCAAATGGTACACACACCAGGATCATCTGATACCTTACAGGGATTATACAAGGAGGTTATTGACTTTCTTTACAACGGTCAAGCTTGAGTATATCCCTCGGGACGAGAATCAATTTGCAGATGCTCTTGCCACCATTTCATCCATGATCAAAGTTCAAGCTGCCAACTTTGTACCTCAAATAGCAGTATCCAGACTTGACAAACCAGCGTACGTGTTCTCAGCAGACGCTGTTAAAGATGATAAGCCTTGGTTCCATGACATTAAGTGCTTCTTGGAGGATCAGACATACCCACCTGGGGCATCTTCCAATGATAAGAAGACATTAAGAAGGATAGCTGGTAGTTTCTTCCTGAATACTGATGGATCCCTGTACAAGAGAAACTTTGATATGGTACTTCTCAGATGCGTTGATAGGACAGAAGCAGACTTGTTAATGCACGAGGTACACGAAGGATCCTTTGGTACCCACGCAGGAGGGCATGCCATGGCAAAGAAGTTGCTAAGATCAGGTTACTACTGGATCACAATGGATGCAGACTGTTGTGCCTATGCCAGAAAATGCCATAAATGCCAGATTTATGCGGATAAAGTGCATGTACCTCCCAATCCTTTGAATGTGATGTCTTCACCCTGGCCCTTTGCCATGTGGGGCATTGATATGATTGGCAAGATTGAGCCGACTGCTTCAAACGGCCACAAATTCATCTTGGTTGCCATTGACTATTTCACCAAATGGGTCGAAGCAGCGTCCTACGCAAATGTCACCAGACAAGTGGTAGCCCGATTTCTGAAGAGAGACATCATCTGTCGGTATGGAGTGCCCGAGCGAATCATTACTGATAATGGTTCCAACTTGAACAACAAGATGATGGCAGAGCTGTGCCGGGATTTCAAGATCCAACACCACAATTCTTCTCCTTACAGGCCAAAGATGAATGGCGCTGTCGAGGCAGCTAACAAGAATATCAAGAAGATTGTGCAGAAAATGGTAGTTACCTACAAAGACTGGCATGAGATGCTACCATTTTCCTTGCATGGGTACCGTACGTCAATCAGAACATCCACTGGGGCAACACCGTATCAACTTGTGTATGGTATGGAGGCAGTCCTACCTGTTGAAGTTGAATTACCATCCCTACGGGTGCTGATGGATGTTAAGCTGAACGAAGCAGAATGGGTCCGGTCCCGATACGAACAACTGAATCTGATTGAAGAGAAAAGATTGGCTGCAATCTGTCATGGGCAGCTGTATCAGAAAAGAATGAAGAAAGCCTTCGATCAGAAAGTCAGGCTCCGAGAATACCAAGTAGGAGATCTTGTGCTGAAAAGGCTCCTTCCTCCTCATACAGACCACAGGGGCAAGTGGACTCCGAACTATGAAGGACCATTCGTAGTAAAGAAAGTTTTCTCCGGTGCAGCACTCATGCTCAGCACTATGGATGGTGAAGACTTCCCGTCCCCTGTGAATTCAGATGCAGTTAAAAAATACTTCGCATAAAATGACCCGCTGGACATAAAAACAGAATGTAAGTCCAGGCAAAAATAGGGCATCCCGGCGAGTCAAAAACAGAACAAAAGACTCGGGCAAAAATAAGGGAAAATAAAAAAAAATGTACACCCGCTGAGTTGAAAAGCCGCATTGGACAACTCAGACAAAAATGGGTATCCCGATGGATTGAAAACCCGAAAGGGCGATCCATGCAAAATAAGGGAATAAGCGAACAACTGCATTCTGAATTCGTCTGTATCACTTACAACTTGGTAAGCTTCGAAAGGATCAAGCTTCTTTCAGAATCAGCCTGCTTCAGAAAGCAAAACGAGAAGAACGTCAAATGTCATACGAGTCATAGCAAAGGGGAAGCTCCTTGAAGCATCGTCAACATTGCCAACATATTGTTTCTCAATTTGTAACAGTTTCCTCATTCTAGGGGACTTGTTTCCTTGACTGTATCTTGCCAATTCAGGGCACACGAATTAATAAAATCAGATTTTCAGTCACACACTGTCGCGTACTCTTTTATTTGCCAAAATGTCCGATGTCTTTAAGATATTGATTGCATAAATACATATGCTTCTCTAAAAATACGTGCTTGCAGGAAATATACTTACTCCCGGGAGTGTCTAAACTCCTATGATGGAATCCGGTAAGGGATACCTCGGGATTACTTGTGCGTTTTCTTGCCTTTTCAGGGTTGCATGTATTCAAAGCGCAATATGGGGCGTGAAAGCTTTTCCCCAGCAAGCTGCCAAATCATTATTTCCTCAACACACCTTCCAAAAAGCACCAGGGATGCCTTCTCCCCATCAGAGTTGCCAGGCATCACTTCTCCAACAGGGCAGCACCAGAAGGTGTTCATATTCCCCAACTGAGTCGTCCAGTATCATTCTCAGCAGGATCCTCCATAGAAATCTCCAGGAAAGGTCTTTCAGTGACCTTTCTGACTCCCCAGCTGAGTTGCCAGGCATCACTTCTCCAATAGGGCAGTACCAGAAGGTGCCCATATCCCCAGCTGAGTTGTCAAGTATCATCCTCAGCAGAAATTTCTAGGAAGATCTTTCAGTGATCTTTCTTCTTCCCCAGCCGAGTTGCCATCTACTATTCCTCCGCAGCCAAGTAAAAAAGTCGGGGAACCATCTCCCCACAGAGCTTCAGCCTCTATTCAGAAGAGCAATGCCTGAAGATCTCACAACAGAGTGATGAAAGCTTCTTCAAACCCCAGCTGGGTCCCTCATTACCAAAGATGGGTCTATCAGTGACCTATTCCCCCAAGCAGAGTCATCTTATCAAGTCCACCAATGATCTCATCCCCAGCTGGGATGTCCACCTCAAGCAGATCAACCGGAGATCTTCGTAGCGACGGGATCCGAATCCCGGATCATTATCTTTGCATAAACATAGCATTCGCATCATATTCTCCCCACAGAGCGTAGCATTCCGTCTAATACGGAGCATTACGACAAAAATCAAACATATTGCATAATCAAAAGCCATGTTCTGAATCAAACACTTATGAAAACTGACAATCCATCAACAACATACAAAATGCTCCCCAAAATTCCCCACCAGAGAGCCAAAAGCATTTGCCTTACACTCATAAATACAAATACACACTCCTTTTGACACCCGTCCGTGTCATCATTCCCCAGTAAAGTCGCCCGAGCACTCTTTACAAACAGACCACCCGTATTACAGATACTTCTTGACACCCGTCCGTGTCATACCCCCAGCAGAAAGCCAAAGCGTCCCCTTTGCACTCACAGATACACACATATATACAACTTCCTTGGCACCCGTCCGTGTCACCTTCCCCAGCACAGTAACCTAAACACTTTGTATATCATATACCTATCTATAATACCCTTTTCTCTTTCTTGACACTCGTCCGTGTCACTCTCCCCAGCAGTTTAAACACTCTCCTGTACGCCACTCACACTTATTTCACTCATACAGATACTCGTCCGTATCTTGTATATACCACTCATGTCTCCTTGAATATTAGACACTCGTCTGTGTCTACTATTCCCCAGAAGAGTCCCCTCAAAATCAACACCCGTCTGTGTTCCTTGTTAACCAGTTGATACTCGTCCGTATCATCATCTCTGAACACGTGTCAGTATTTGTTTCTACCCGATAATCGTCCGTATCGTAGTCTTAAGGATGCTCGTCCGCATCTTTAATCTATACACAACGTCAGAACACTTATACCTTTTATTTCTTGGATGAAAACACTCGTCTGTGTTTACTATCCCCCAGTAGGTTGCCAGCAAAGCAAAATTCCTTTTCTATCTGACATTCGTCCTATGTCATGATAAACCTTGAGAGCAGCCGTCCCCTGCTAGGTGATCGTCATTCACCTCTTGATGATCGTCCTTCATCATGCTCATCCGATGGCCGTCCCCATCGTCGACCCTTTTATCCGGCATTCGTCCTATGTCGTGATTTTCGGCAGCCGTACCCTGCCAGGTGATCGTCCTTCACCTTTTGGTGATCGTCCTTCATCATTTTATCCGATGGCCGTCCCCATCGTTGATCTTGTTATCTGACATTCGTCCTATGTCATAATAAACCTTGAGAGCAGCCGTCCCCTGCTAGGTGATCGTCCTTCACCTCTTGATGATCGTCCTTCATCATGCTCATCCGATGGCCGTCCCCATCGTCGACCTTTTATCCGGCATTCGTCCTATGTCGCGATACTTTCGGCAGCCGTACCCTTCCAGGTGATCGTCCTTCACCTTAGATGACCGTCCCTCATCTTATCCCCAACAGAGCAGTCGTCCCCTGCTAGGTGATCGTCCTTCACCTTTGATGACCGTCCCTCATCATTATTTCAATTATTCTTTAACCCGATGGCCGTCCCCATCGTGGTCCCTTTTCCTTTTCCTGGTGATCGTCCTTCACCCTTGATGACCGTCCCTCATCATTATTTCATTTATTCTTTAACCCGATGGCCGTCCCCATCGTGGTCCCTTTTTTCTTTTCCTGATGGTCGTCCCCATCGTTGTTTACATTACTTTATGAACCTAATGGCCGTCCCCATCATTTTTTACTAATCCCCAGAGAATCTTATAGCTTTACCTGATGGTCGTCCCCATCATGACCCCTTTTTATCCCCAGTTTGTCGGCCGTCCCCGTCATTGCTTTATTTCCCGTTTTTTCCCAGCATGTCGGTCGTCCCCGTCATTACTCTATTCCCCAGCAGTCGTCCTCTGCTAGACGGTCGTCCTCCGTCGCCCGCACTTTACAATATACTTTATTTTCCTCTTACAATCTATATCCCTTTTCTTTTTCATTCTGTGAGTGCAAATTTTGGACTGTCTTTGGTATTCAACCACAAGTTATCTTGTTCGCCTGTTAAGCCGTCGCTTACATCCTGCACAGCTAACTCATGTTTGAATAGGGGCAGCTGTAAACACCCCAAATTTGCCCTCACCCATTCACACCATGGCTTGTGATCTTTTCATATGCATAAATCCAATCATAGCATCTCCTACCACATTTTTTGATTAATTGCATTGGTTCAAAGTCATCTGCATCTAGGGTTTGTGATCTGAGCAATCCAAGAGCTTCTTGAGCCACTCCAAAGGTCATCAATCACTTCAAATGGGTCCATGTATGTTCAAGTATCATATTATATCCTCCCAAAGTCAAGAATGTCAAAAAATCACAAGAACTGAGAATGGCATGGAAGCAGAGCCAGGTTTAACTACACAGATGACCTATAATTAGGGTTTTGGTTTCAGAGGCCATAACTCCAAATTTTTTGGTCATTCTTGTTTCTATTGGTCTCTATATGGTATAGGGATCATGCATATCAATTTTCATGAATAAATTCCATGGGGAAGTCATCTGATCAAGAGTTGACTTTTTGAGCAAGCCAGTGTAAAATCAGGGCATCTGAGGCCCCCAATGACCCAACCAAAGGGTGTTCTTCATCATTTTGATTGTGTATGATCTTTATTTGATCATAAAAGATGTTGGAAGTTCACAAAATTGAAGAATCTCAAGTCATTTGCAAAGTTGACTTTTTGGGAAAAGTTGACTTATAATGAAAATTGCCATTTTGGGAAACTTTTTCAACTCTTGCTTTTTGATTCAAAAATGCTTCAAATGAAAAAACTTTGGTCATGAAAGTTGTAGAATGGATCATTCCCTTTTCAAAAAGTACAAGAACATGACCTAATTCATTTTGGATCAAAAGTTATGGCTTGTCAAAGTTGGCTAAAATCACAAAATTTGAAGTCTTCTACCAAAGAGGCATTTTGCAAAATGCTATGATCAAGTGTTCTAAGGGTCTCAAATGTGTACAAATTATTCACAACATGATCACATGACCTCTAAAATTCAGAATGGGCCAAAGGATCACTCATTTTCATGACTTATGGAGCAAGAAATTTCAAAAGGAGCAAAAGTGAAGCAAGTTGCAAAACCTCACTCAAGTTCTAATCCACTTGCTTGCTGACATCAGAACTAATCCTAGGGCTCTCCACACTTCTTGCTGCGCAGGACACCCCACTTGTCCTTGGCTAGCTATGAGCCCACACCTCTCTTACACAAATTTGACATTTTGGCAACTTGAGCCATACCAATCACAACAGTGCACATCAACTCATCTGACCTATCACACTTGTTTATACAAACCAAAAGCAAGCCATTTCACTAAAAAAACACAAGCCTGAAAGCACCAAGAACACAGCACTCTCATTTTCCACCCCATTTTGCAAAACTCTTCGAAACATTCAGCACAAGCCTCAAACACACAAACAAACTTCACAAACAAACTCAGCATGCTTCACTGATCAAAAACCACCCATCACCATAGCCTGAAACCCTCAAAAACCAAGATACGATTTCTGCCCCTCTTTGAGCAGAACTGCAGCAATCTCTCAAACCATCCATTCTAAACTCCAACCAAGTGTTGCAAACTTCTCAGGAGGTCCATTAGAGGTGTTTTGGATCAAAGGGCCAACCAGAAAGTTCCAGAAATCAAAGCCTCGATTCAGGTAGCCATGGAAATTCATTTTTCCAGAACTCTCATTTCTTGTTTCTAAAATGATCTATATGTTTCCCTGAGTCCATTGAACCTTTTATTTTTGAAAATGATTGAGTTTTGAGGTTGTATGCTTGGTCTGAAAGTTTGCCCGTAAATTTGTTCTTGCTTGTTTCCTTTGATTCAGTGGAAATAAATGTTGTTTGAGTTGGGGTTTATGCTTAGGGTTGTTCATAGATTGATTCTGGAGAGTTTGGTGAGGATTTGATGCGTATTGAGAGAGATAGTGATTTGGTCTCGCCGGAGAAGATGACCGGAACACTGTTCTGGTCACCTGATTTTGTTTAGGGTTCAGATTAGGGCACTAATCATAATTAGCAAATTTGAATGCTGGCCGTTCAGATGCGCGCCAGGTCAATTCGCGCGTGTCCAAGTTCAAACCTCAGCCCTTGATTCTGTTGACTTTCTCATTTTTAGCTTAAATTCAATTTTATTTTCATTAAATTTCATTTGTTTTCTTCAATTTATTAAAAATAGCAAAACATCTTTAAAAATTCTGAAATTTTTTGTCAAAGGTTCAATTAATTTTCAGAAACCAAAAACATTTTTATTTTTATTTTTTGCATTAAAAATTATTTTTAAATCATTTAAAAGTTTATTTTTAATTAATTAATGAGAAATAATTAATTAAAAATACTTTTAGGTATTTAAAAATCACAAAAAATTTCATGGAACATTTAAAATCATTTAGAAACATTGTCCAACTCTCAAACCAAATTTATTTTTTGATCTTGATGTCTTTTGACAATTTTCAATAGAATTAATTTCATTTCAAGGCATTATTTTGATTCAATATTCAAAAATTCATTTCTGCCTAGCCTTTAAGAGTTGGACTTTGATTCTTTTTGCATTGCATCTTGTATAGCATGTAGTTTATAGGATTAAATTGGCATGAATTGATCTTGTATTTACTATTTTGTTTGGCATTTTTCTTGACAAGGTGCCTTAAAACCCTAGAAATCTTAAGAAATTCATAACCCTCATTAGGTTGAGAGTTAGAACCCCTCCTTTGGGCAGTGAGTTTGTATAGGTTTAGGTTTCCTTGAAATGCATTTTCAATTTTTTATCATGATGTTTGCTTCTAGTTTTGATTTTTGTTTTGTGCATTGATCATAAACCCTAATTTGGGCTTTCATTTGCATCAACCTTCCATTTGCTTGCATACCATGACTTGCCATGACCTTTTGTGCATCCATTTGATCCATAGTACATCCTAGGACATGTGAGAATCATGTTTGATCATTGCATCTTTCATTTGCCATGTTGTATGTCATTTGCATTCCAAAACTTTTCATGTATGTTCATGGTTCTAAGCATGCTTCTCTTGCATCCATATGTTTGTATGATCATCCTCATGCCTTGTTTCATGTTTGCATCATCTCATAGCATCATTAACATCACACACATGCTTCTGGTTTTGGTTTGCATCATGCCATTTCATCTCATTTTTGCATTGCATTTCATTCTTTTCACTAACTTTTCAGGTGGTAAGTTACTTTGAGAAGTGAACTTGCCTTCACTTCTCACAATCTCTTTTCATCTCTCTTATGCATCATTGCTGCATTTTTTCTTGTGCTTGAGATTGAGCTTGCTCATTTTTGGTTCTTATTACTTTCTTTCTTCAAGTGACTTGTCTTCTTAAATGAAGCAAGTTATTTTGCTTCTTTTTGCTCCTTTCATCTGCTTCCTGGTGGTTTCTTTGAAGATTTCTCTTGTAAACCTCACCAACCTTAGGAACAACCAAGCATGACAATAATTAGGGTTTTGATTAGTCCCCCATTTAGTTTTTACCTTTGTGTCTCATTGAGTCATCTCTCCTCACCTCATAATCAAGGACTAAACCCTAAAGGTTTTAAGGCTTTGTGATTAAGCTTATGCCTGCATCCTTCTATTAGGATGGAGTGTATAACTTTAATCCTAAGAGTTAAACCCTTAAAGTGTTTAAATCCTTTAATTAATCCATCTAATAATCATCAAGACATCAAGCTTGTAACTTGGGCCTTGCATTAGGGTTCTAATTCTTCCTTAACTGGTTAAGAAGGACTAACCCTAGTGTTAATGGACAAGTCCCCCTCAAGTTGTCTTACAAATCATAAAACTCATTTCTTAATCATATCATTATTTAAAATCCACTTAATAAAGGTTTTGTTTTGTCATGAGGTTAATCCCTAATCATGGATTAAGTTGAGGAGCTTTCCTCAGCTTAAACATTCTCATCTGTTATCCTTCTATTAGGATGGTGTAATGAGTCTGTTTAATCCCTGATTATGGCTTAATCTCATTACTCAACACTAAACAAAAACACCAAAAACATCTAAATAATCACAAGTAGGTTAATGATCTTAATCCTACATCATGGTAATTAAGTGTGAGATGCTGACTTCACACTTAAGGTATTCTCATTACCCCTAATCAGAGGGAAGATGTGATGAGTTTACTGAATCCATTGGTTTAGGCTTGAGCTCATTAACTTATGACAAACTTTCAAAAGCAATAAAAGACTGAAAACTCAAAAACAAACAATAATCGTCTCCTTCGGGATTCTTTTCTCATCGCCTTCATTCATAAACGAGAACTTGCTTCTTTCGTCTAATGCAAGACAGTTTGCACCTGAGCCAGACAGGTCATACACTTGAGCATAGATAAGAAAGCAGTTCGCAAGTTAATTCATCTTTCAGTCTCTTTGGGTTGAACTAGGGTGTTCTGACTTCCTCATTGCACGAGAGGATACGTAGGCATAACTTAACAGTTATCGAACAAAAGTCTCTGTCTATTCCCCCTCCTTTCAGCATTATTCTTTTAGCCTCATTATCTTGAGCATTTCACTCCTGTTCTTACACTGACACTCCTCTCATACACTTCACTTTTCTTTTGCACTGACACTTGCATTCTTTCCAGCTTCTATGCACAAATTGCACCGACACTACCCCTTTAAAACACAAATCTTTTAAGCGTGGATCCCGTCGAGTACGACGGACAATCTGGGTGCTAATACCTTGCCAGGTTGTAACCAACCCCCTTTCTCAGTCTCTTTGGTTCGCAACCGTCTTATCCATATCTTTCTAGGTCTATGCAGCATTACCTTTCCTTTGGGATAAAAATGCCTAGCTGGCGACTCTTTTCATTTCATCCTTTCGCCGACCGTTCGCGTCTGTACCTTATTTGAGCCAGTCTCATCTATTGGGATCGACAGATATACAAAGACTTTTGTTCGGTAACTGTTAAGTTATGCCTACGTATCCTCTCGTGCAATGAGGAAGTCAGAACACCGTAGTTCGACTCAAAGAGACTGAAAGATAAATTGACTTGTGAACTGCTTACTTGTCTATGCTCAAGTGTATGACCTGTCTGGCTCAGGTGCAAACTGTCTTGCATTAGACGGAAGAAGCAAGTTCTCGCTTGTGAGTGAATTAGATGAGAAAAGAATCCTGGAGGAGACGATTATTGTTTGTTTTTGTGTTTTCAGTCTTTTATTGCTTTTGTGTTTGTCATAAGAAAATGAGCTTAAGCCTAAACCAAGGGTTAGTAAACTCATCACATCCTCCCTCTGATTAGGGGTAATGAGAATACCTTAAGTATGAAGTAAGCATCTCACACTTAATCACCATGGTGTAGGATTAAGATCATTAACCTAATTGTAATTATTTTGATGTTTTTGGTGTTTTTGTTTAGTGTTAGGTAATGAGTTTAAGCCATAATCAAGGATTTAATGGACCCATTACACCATCCTATAGAAGGATAATAGATGAGAACATTTAAGCTGAGGAAGGCTCCTCAACTTAATCCATGATTAGGGATTAACCTCATGACAAAACAAAGCCTTTATTAGGGTGTATTTTAGTTAATGGTAAGATTAAGAAATGGATTTTATGGTTTGTAAGACAACTTGAGGGGGACTTGTCCATTAACACTAGGGTTAGTCCTTCTTAACCAATTAAGGAAGAATTAGAACCCTAATGCAAGGCCCAAGTTACAAGCTTGATGTCTTAGTGATTATTAGGTGGATTAATTAAAAGATTTAAACACATTAAGGATTTAACACTTAGGATTAAAATTATACACTCCATCCTAATAGAAGGATACAGGCATAACCCTAATCACAAAGCCTTAAAACCTTTAAGGTTTAGCCCTTGATTAAGAGATGAGGAGAGAAGACTCAAAGATGACACAAAGGTAAAACTAATGGGGGGACTAATCAAACCCTAATTGTTATCATACTTGGGTGTTCCTAGGGTTTATGAGGCTTGCAAGAGATTTTCAAGAAGAGCCACCAAGGAAGAAGAAAGATGGAAAGAAAAGAAGCAGGAAGGAAGCAAGACAACTTACTTCACTTAAGAAGATAAGTTGCTTGAAGAAAGAAGGTGAGGAAGGAGCATGAATGAGCAAGCACACTCAAATACAAAAGTAAAATGCAGCAATGAATGCATAAAAGAGATGAGAAGAGATCATGAGAAGTGAAGGCAAATTCACTTCTCAAACACTTACCACCTGAAAAGTTAGCAAAGGAAATGAAATGAAATGAGAATGAGATGAAATGCCAAGATGAAAGCCAAGGTCAGAAGCATATCAAGATGTAAATGATGCTAAGAGATGATACAAATGGTTGTCATAAGATGTGGATGATCATACAAGTAATGAAGATGCCAATGAGACATGAAAGGAGGCATGAAAGGAGGCATGAAAGTTCATGAATGCTTATGAAATGCAATGGATGCATAACATGGCAAATGGATGATGCAATGATCAAACATGATTCTAATGTCCTAAGATGTCTTATATGTCATGTGGATGCACAAAATGTCATGGAAAGTTTATGTATGCAAGCTTATGAAGAATGAAAGCAAATGAAGGCAAAGATTAGGGTTTATGTACAAGATGCAATGCAAAATTCAAAATCAGAAGCAAATGACAAGATAAAAAAATTGAAAATTGAATCAGAGGTACCCTAAACCTATACAAGTTCACTGCCCAAAGGGGAAGGCCAGAAGCTAAACCCTAAAGGACTTATGATTTTTCTAAGTTTGCTAGGGTTTTAAGGTACCTCACAAGGAAAAATGTCAAGCAAATTGAAAATGAAAGATAAAAATGAAAACAAAAATGTTTTTAGATGCTTGAAAGGATGCATAACACAATGCAAAAAGAACCATTCACAAACTCAACTTGGATCAAAAGATATGAATTTTTGAAGTTAGGGTTAAAAATATTCAAATTAAAGAACCCTAATTCAAATGAAAATTGGCAAGATATGATCAAAACCAAAAAGAAATTTGTCTTGTGAGTTTGTAAATGCTTCTAAATGTTTTAAAATGCTCTCTGAATTTTTTTGTGATTTTTAAATACCTAAATGTATTTTTAATTAATTAATTCTCATTAACTAATTAAAAAAATCATTTAAATGATTTAAAAATAATTTTTAATGCAAAAAATAAAATAAAAATTATTTTCAGGATGAAAAATATTTAAAGTCATGATGCAAAAAATAAATTTTTTTGAAAGTTTCTAGCTATTTTAAAATAAATATGCAAAACAAATAAGAAAAAAATGAATTAAAATGAATTTAATGGGAATGTCAACAGATCCAATGGCAGGGATTTGAATAAAAAAGGAGGGAGTTGACGCGCGCGGATTTGGACGGCTGAGGTTTAAACCTGGCTAATCTGATTTAATTAAATAATAATCCTAAAATTAAAACTAATCACGAGATCCAGGCCCTTCAAACACGCGCGGGAGAATCAATCCAAGGGCCCAGATTCAAATACGAAGCCCTAACCCTAATTAGCCTTAATTACTTTCAGGTGGCCGGAAATGACCTTCGGTCATCTTCTCCGGCCACACCCTTCCCTGAGAAATGCTATCTCACTCCCCTGGCCATGCCAAACCCCCCAAATCTCCAAAAATGATCCCCAAACCCCATAGAACAATAATCCAACATCATATTTCATTTATCTTTCATCAAAATCAAGATTCGAATAAAAACATAAAACTGAACAAAATTTCAGAACATGCATACACACTCATCTCTCCACCATTTTCAGTGATTCAAAGCTTAACATGATCAGGGCAACACACTCTATCATTCTATAACAAGAAATTACATTTCTGGAAAATTTGTTCTTGAGGTTACCTGAACTAGAGCTTTCACCTTTGGAGCTTTCTGGCTAGTTCTTTGCTTCAAATCACCTCCAATGATCCCCCTCAAGAGTTTGCAAAGCTTGGTTGGAGTTTATATGGCCTCTATGTGAAGTTTGCTGAAGCTCAGGTCAAGGGAGGTGAAAATCGTATTTTTGATATGGGGTGTTTAAAGGCAAAATGAAGGGTGGGAAATGATCAGTGATGAATGTGGAGTTGAATGGTGGAAAAAGTTTGGAGTTTTGTTGGCTGAGCTATGAGTTTCGAAGAGAAATGCATAAGGGGAAGTTTTGATGAATGCTGAGTTGTGTATGGATTCAGCTTGTGTTGTTGTGTGTGTTGAGTTACTTTTGGTCCATGTATCAATCCTTGATAGGTCAGAGAGTTGTTGTGGAGCAGTTTGATTGGTATGGCTCAATTTGCATAAAGTCAAGAAAGTTGTCTTTGAGGTATGGGCTCATGGAAGGCTGAGGACAAGGGGGTGTCTGGCGCAGCTTGATTCATGGACAACCATGGAATTCAGATTGAGGCAAAATATCAAGTGGAATGAAGTTTGTGGGTGGTTTTGCAATTTGTGAAGGTTTTGGCCCCTTTTGAAATACTTGATGATCAAGGCATGAAACTTGAGAATTATTTGGGAAATTCTGAATTATAGGTCATGTATGATGTTTGTGTAATGGTTAGAAGTCACTTTGAGGTCACAAATTGCCTTGGTATGAGTTTTTGCAAGTTTCCCTCTTTGGTACATAAGTGAAATTTTGTGATTTTTCCCAACTTTGCAAGGCCATAACTTGAGTTCTATGATGAATGAGATCAAGCACTTGTACTTTTTGAAAAGGGAATGATCCAATATACAACTTTCATGACCAAGAACTTTTCATTTGAAGCACTTTTGAAACAAAAAGAGGAGGTTGAAAAACTTTCTCAAAATGGCAAGTTTGCATTACAAGTCACTTTCCCAAAATGGCAACTTTGCAAATGACTTGAAATTCTTCAATTTTGTGAACTTATAACTTCTTATAAGATCAAATAAAGTTCATATACACCCAAAGTGATGGAGAAGACCCTTTGGTTGGGTGATTGGGGGCCTCAGATGCCCTGATTTTGCACTGACTTGCTCAAGAAGTCATCTATTGATCAGATGCCTTCCCCATTGAATTTCTTCATGAAAATTGGTATGTATGATCCTTATAACATTTTGAGACCAATAGAAACAAAAATGACCAAAAAATTTGTAGTTATGGCCTCTGAAACCAAAACCCTAATTTTAGGTCGTCTGTGCAGTTAAACCTGGCTCTGCTTCCATGCCTTTCTCAGTTCTTGTGATTTTCTGACTTCGTTGATCTTGGGAGGATATAATATGATGTTTGAACATACATGGACCCTCTTGAGATAATTGGAGACCCTTGGAGTGGTTTAGATAGCTCAGGGATTGCTCAGATTACAAACCCTAGATGCAGATGACTTTGAACCAATGCAGTGAAGCAAAAATGTAATATGAGATGATATGATTGAACTTATGAAAATGAAAAGATCACAAGCCATGGTGTGAAATTAGTGAGGGAAAATTTGGGGTGTTTACAGCTGCCCCTATTCAAACATGAGTTAGCTGTGTAGGATGTAAGCAACAGCTTAACAGGCAAACAAGATAACTTGTGGTTGAATATCAAAGACAGTCCGAAATTCGCACTCACTGGTTGTGAAGAAGAAAAGGGATATAGATTGTAAAAGGAAGTAAAGTATGATTATAAAGTGCGGGCGACGGAGGACGACCGTCAAGCAGAGGACGACTGCTGGGGTAAAAGAAATGATGGGGACGACCGACATGCTGGGAAATAGAAGGATCACGATGGGGACGACCATCAGGTTCTGTAAAGTAAAGGGTAAACAATGATGGGGTACGGCCACCGGGCTAATGAAATCAAAGGTGAAGGACGATCACCTAGAAGGGGACGGCTGCTCTGTTGGGGATAAAATGAGGGACGGTCATCTAAGGTGAAGGACGATCACCTGGCAAAGTACGGTTGCCGAAAATATCACGACATAGGACGAATGTCGGATAAAAAGGTCGACGATGGGGACGGCCATCATATAAGCATGATGAAGGACGATCATCAAAAAGGGTGAAGGACGATCACCTAGCAGGGTATAGCTGCTCTTGGGGTTTATCATGACATAGGACGAATGTCAGATAACAAGATCAACGATGGGGACGGCCATCGGATAAAAATGATGAAGGACGATCATCAAAAGGTGAAGGACGATCACCTGGCAGGGTACGGCTGCTCGAAGTATCATGACATAGGACGAATGTCAGATAGGAAAGGGTTCCAATAATGGAGACTCCGCTGGGGGATGATGAAGGACGATTATCAAAAGGTGAAGGACGATCACTTGGCAGGGTACGGCTGCCGGAAGTATCATGACATATGACGAATGTCAGATAGAAGAAAAGTAATTCTACTAGGGAATGGTAAACACGGACGAGTGTCTACATTTAAGAGATGAAAGGTATAAGTGTTTGACACTGTGTATAAATTAAAGATGCGGACGAGTATCCTTAGGACTATGATACGGATGAGTATCGGTAGAAACAAACGCTGACGCATGTTCAGAGATGATGGTACGGACGAGTACCAACTGGTTAACAAAGAACACGGATGAGTGTCGAATCTGAGGAAGATAAGCGGTGTATACAAGATACGGACGAGTATCTGTATGAGTAAAAGTAAGCATGAGTGAGACACAGACGAGTGTCCAACTTGCTGGGGAGAATATGACACAGACGAGTATCATAAGAGAAAGTGTATAAGTTATGAGTGTAAAAGATATTCTGAAGATTTGTGGGGATAAGATGACACGAACGGGTGTCAGAAGAAGTGTGTTATAAACAAGTGTTTTGTTTACAATAAGTGTTTAGGCAACCATGCTGGGGAAGGGTGATACGGGCGAGTGTCCAGAGTGTGTATAAATATCTGTTTGTGGCTTCTATCTGCAGGGGAGTTATACGACACGGACGAGTATCGGAAAAAGTATATATGTATATTAGCGAGTACAAAGGGGATGCTTTGGCTTTCTACTGTGACTGTGGGTCTTTGTATATATATATATATATATATGGTTGATGGAATGTTGGTGCATACAGATGTTTGATTCAAAACATGACTTGCGATTATGCAATATGTTTGATTTTTGCCGTAATGCTCCGTATTAGACGGAATGCTACGCTCTGAGGGGGAATATGATGCGAATGCTATGATTATGCAAAAGATACCGATCCAGGATTCGGATCCCGTTGCGGTGAAGATCTCTGGCTGATCTGCTTTGAAAGAATATCCCAGCTGGGGGAAAAGATCATTGGTAGATCTGATAAGATGTATGACTGCTTGGGGAAATAGGTCACTGATAGACCTATCTTAATGATGAGGAGCCCAGCTGGGGTCCGTGGAAGCTTTCGTCACTTTGTTGTGAGATCTTCAGACATTGCTCTTCTGGATAGAGGCTGAAACTCTGCGGGGAGATGATTCCCTGCCTGACACTTGGCCGGGGAGGAATGATCACTGAACGATCTTCCTAGAGATTTCTGTGGGGATCCTGCTAAGGGTGATGCACTTAGCTGGGGAAATGGGCCCTTTCTGATGCTGCTCTGGATAAAATGCTGTAGAAAAGATGTCTGGCAGTTCTGATGGGAAGAAAGCATATCTGATGATGTTTGGAAGATGTGCTGAGTAAATAATGATTGGGCAGCTTGCTGGGGAGAATCTTGCATGCCCCATGTTGTGCTTTGAACACCTGCAATCTGTCGCTCCCACCAAATGACATCCGGTCAAGAGGGGTACAGACGCGAACGGTCGGCGAACGAGAAGAAATGAAATGAGTCGCCAGCTAGGCATTTTTATCCCGAAGGAAAGGTAATGCTGCATAAACCTAAAAAAAGATGGATAAGACGGTCGCGAACCAGAGAAACTGAGAAAGGGGGTTGGTTACAACCTCGGAAGGTATTAGCACCCAGATTGTCCGCCGTACTCGACGGGATCCACGCTTAAAAGATTTGTGTTTTAAAGGGGTAGTGTCAGTGCTATTTTGTGTGCAAAAGCTGAAAAAAAGAATGCAAGTGTCAGTGTAAAAGGAAATGAAGTGAAATATGAGAGTGTCAGTGTAAGAAAGGATGGTAAGCTCAAGACTATGAGGCTTAAAGAATAATGCTGGAAGGAGGGGGAATATACAGAGACTTTTGTTCGATAACAGTTAAGTTATGCCTACGTATCCTCTCGTGCAATGAGGAAGTCAGAACACCGTAGTTCGACTCAAAGAGACTGAAAGATAAATTGACTTGTGAACTGCTTACTTGTCTATGCTCAAGTGTATGACCTGTCTGGCTCAGGTGCAAACTGTCTTGCATTAGACGGGAGAAGCAAGTTCTCGTTTGTGAGTGAATGAGATGAGAAAATAATCCCGGAGCAGACGATTATTGTTTGTTTTTGTTTTTTTCAATCTTTTATTGCTTTTTGTGTTTGTCATAAGAAAATGAGCTTAAGCCTAAACCAAGGGTTAGTAAACTCATCACATCTTCCCTCTGATTAGGGGTGATGAGAATACCTTAAGTATGAAGTAAACACCTCACACTTAATCACCATGATATAGGATTAAGATCATTAACCTACTTGTAATTATTTAGATGTTTTTTGGAGTTTTTGTTCGGTGTTAAGTAATGAGTTTAAGCCATAATCAGAGATTTAATGGACCCATTACACCATCCTAATAGAAGGATAATAGATGAGAACATTTAAGCTGAGGAAGGCTGCTCAACTTAATCCATGATTAGGGATTAACCTCATGACAATACAAAGCCTTTATAAAAATGGATTTTAGTTAATGATAAGATTAAGAAGTGGATTTTATGGTTTGTAAGACAACTTGAGGGGGACTTGTCCATTAACACCAGGGTTAGTCCTTCTTAACCAATTAAGGAAGAATTAGAACCCTAATGCAAGGCCCAAGTTACAAGCTTGATGTCTTAGTGATTATTAGATGGATTGATTAAAGGGTTTAAACACATTAAGGGTTTAACACTTAGGATTAGAGTTATACACTCCATCCTAATAGAAGGATACATGCATAACCCTAATCACAAAGCCTTAAAACCTTAAAGGTTTAGTCCTTGATTAAGAGATGAGAAGAGAAGACACAAAGATGACACAAAGGAAAAAAACTAATGGGGGAATAATCAAACCCTAATTGTGATCATGCTTGGGTGTTCCTAGGGTTTATGAGGCTTGCAAGAAGATCTTCAGAGAAACCACCAAGGAAGAAGCAGATGAAATGAAAAGAAGCAGCAAGAAGCAAGACACCTTGCTTCACTTAAGAAGACAATTTGCTTGAAGAAAGAAAGAGAGAGAGGAGCATGAATGGGCAAGCTCACTCTAATACAAATACAAAATGCAGCAATGATGCATAAAAGAGATGAGAAGAGATTATGAGAAGGGCAAATTCACTTTTCAAACACTTACCACCTGAAAAGTTAGCAACAAGGAATGAAATGAGAATGAGAATGAGATAAGATGCAAAGATGAACACCAAAGTCATAAGCAAATTTAGATGTAAATGATGTTGAGAGATGATGCAAATGTTAGACATGATATGTGGATGATCATACAAGAGATGAGAATGCAAATGAGACAAGTAAGAAGCATGAAAGTTCATGAAAACTTATGAAATGTAATGGATGCATAACATGGCAAATGGATGATGCAATGATCAAACATGATTCTAATGTGTCTTAAGATGTCTTATATGTCATGTGGGTGCACAAAATGTCATGGAAAGTTCATGTATGCAAGCATATGAAAGATAAATGCAAATGAAGGCAAAAATTAGGGTTTATGAACAAGATGCAAAGCAAAATTCAAAATCAGAAGCAAATGACAAGATAAAAAATTGAAAATTTGATCAAAGGAACCCTAAACCTATACAAGTTCACTGCCCAAAGGAGGAGACCTAAATCTTAACCTAATGGAAGTTATGATTTTCTAAAGTTTGCTAGGGTTTTAAGGTACCTCTCAATAATAAATGCAAAAAAAATTTAAAATGAAGAATAAATTCAAACCAATTTTATCCTAGAAACTACATGACATGAGAAATGCAATGCAAAAAGAACCATTATCAAACTTTTCAAGGTTAGGCAGAAAGGATTTTTCCAAGTTAGGGTAAAAATATTGACTTTCAAGAACCCTAAATCCAAAGAAAAATGTCAAAATAGGTCAAGGACCAAAAAGAAATTTGTGTGAAGGGTTTGATAATGTCTCTAAATGTATCAAGATGCAATGTGATTTTTTTTGTGATTTTTAGAAACTTAAATGGTATTTTAATTAATTAATTCTCATTAATTAATTAAATAAACATTTAAATATTTTTAAAATACGAATTTTATGCAAAAAATAAAATAAAAATTATTTTTAGAATGAGAAAAATATTTGAAAGGGAAATGCAAAAGATGAAAATTTTTGAAAGTGTTTTGCTATTTTTAATAAAATGTACAAAGAAATGCAATTAAAATGAAATTAAATTGTGAATTAATGGAAGTATGTTGATCCAGTGGCCCAGATTCAAATGGAAAAGGGGGGGAATTGACTTCGCGCGCTATCCAAGGGCCAGAATTCAAACTACGCTAATTACACAATTAAGCCCTAATCTGAACCCTAATCACTTTCAGGTGATCAGAACAGTGTCCCGGTCATCTTCTCCGGCTATCCCCTCATGCTATCTCTCTCAATACGCAACCCCTAGCCCTTAAACTCTCCATAAATGATCCCCATCCCAATCTAAACAAGAATCAACCATCAAACAGAATTTATTTCGCATGATCAGAGAGATTCGAAGCAAAACGGAAAATTTCTCAAAAATTTTAGAAGCTTCATACATGCTTATTTCTCAATCATTTTCAAAAGTAAAGACATCGTGATCATCAGGAGAGCACATAGAATCAATTGAGAACTAAAAATGAAGGTTCTGGAAAAAAAGTTCTTGAGCTCACCTGAACTGAAGCTTTCGAAAATGGCACTGGCTGGCTGCTTCTTTGCCTCTAATCAGCTCCAATGATCCCCCTGAAGAGTTTGTGATGCTTGGTTGGAGTTTAAATGGTCTCTAAATGATGTTGGCAGAAATTCAGTTCAAGCAATGTCAAAATCGTGTTTTTGATTCAGGGTGTTTTAGGGGAAAATGAAGGGTGGGAAATGATCAGTGATGATTGTGGAGTTGTTCTATGGAATTTGTTTTGAGGTTTGAAGCTTGTGTTATGAATTTCGAAGGCTTTTGCATAAGAGGGAGTTTTTGTGATTGCTGAGCTCTTGGAGGTTTCAACTTGTGTTATGTTATGGAATGGCTTGCTTTTGGTACACATATCATGCTGGGATAGGTCAGAGGGTGGGTGGTGGCCTATGTTGATTGGTATGGGCAAGTTGCAAAAATGTCAACATGACTTGTACTTGAGGTATGGGCAAGAACACAGTTGGCCCTTGGGCATGTCCATGCGCAGCTGACTTCATGGATGTCCACAAATCCATTCTTGAGGCAATTCAGCAAGAGAGAAGAAAGTTATGGGGTATTTTGCAATTATGTGATGTTTTGGCCCTTTTAAGAAATCTTGATGTTCAAGGCATGAAACTTGGGATTTCTTTGTGCAATTCTGAATTATAGGTCATGTGTGATGTTTGTGTAATGGTTAGAAGTCAAATTGAGGTCACAAAATGCTTTGGCAAGTGTTTTTGCAAACTTCCCTCTTTGGTGCATAAGTGAAATTTTGTGATTTTTCCCAACTTTTCAAGGCCATAACTTGAGTTCTATGATGAATTAGATCAAGTTCTTGTACTCTTTTAAAAGGGAATGATCCAATCTACAACTTTTATGACCAAGAATTTTTCATTTGAAGCATTTTTTTATGGCAAGTTTACATTACAAGTCACTTTCCCAAAATGGCAACTTTGCAAATGGCTTGAAATTATTCAATTTTGTGAACTTCTAAACTCTTATAAGATCAAATAAAGATCATACACACCCAAAATGATGGAAAAGACCCTTTGGTTGGATGATTGGGGGCCTCAGATGCCCTGATTTTGCACTGACTTGTCCAAGAAGTCATCTATTGATCAGATGCCTTCCCCATTGAATTTCTTCATGAAAATTGGTATGTATGATCCTTATAGCATATAATGACCAATAGAAACAAGAATGAGCAAAAAATTTGGAGTTATGGCCTCTGAAACCAAAACCCTAATTTTAGGTCATCTGTGCAGTTAAGCTTGGCTCTGCTTCCATACCTTCCTCAGTTCTTGTGATTTTCTGACTTTCTTGATCTTGGGAGGATATAATATGATGCTTGGACATACATGGACCCTATTGAGATGATTGAAGACCTTTGGAGTGGCTCAGATAGCTCAGGGATTGCTCAAATCACAAACCCTAGATGCAGATGACTTTGAACCAATGCAGTGAGGCAAAAATGTAATATGAGTTGATATGATTGAACTTATGCAATATGAAAAGAAATCACAAGCCATGGTGAAATGAGTGAGGGAAAATTTGGGGTGTTTACAGCTGCCCCTATTCAAGCATGAGTTAGTTGTGCAGGATGTAAGCAACGACTTATCAGGCAAACAAGATAACTTGTGGTTGAATACCAAAGACAATCCAAAATTTGTGCTCACTGGGTATGAAGAAGAAAAAGGATATAGATTGTAAAAGGAAGTAAACTATGTTTATAAAGTGCGGGCGACGGAGGACGACCGTCGAGCAGAGGACGACTGCTGGGGATAAAGCAATGACGGGGACAGCCGACATGCCAGGGAAATGGAGGTATCATGATGGGGACGGCTATCAAGTAAAGGAACAAAAATCTCTAGGGATTAAAGATAAAGACAATGATGGGGACGACCATCGGGTTGAAAAAAATGATGAGGGACGGTTATCAAAGGTGAAGGACGATCACCTAGCAGGGGACGGCTGCTCTGTTGGGGATAAGATGAGGGACGGTCATCTAAGGTGAAGGACGGTCACCTGGCAGGGTATGGCTGCCATAAGTATTACGGCATAGGACGACTGCCGGATAGAAAAGGTCGACGATGGGGACGGCCATCAGATAAGCATGATGAAGGACGATCATCAAGAGGTGAAGGGCGACCACCTAGCAGGGTACGGCTGCTCTCGGGGTTTATCATGACATAGGACGAATGTCAGATAACAATATCAATGACGGGGACGACCATCGGATAAAAATGATGAAGGACGATCATCAAAAGGGTGAAGGACGATCACCTAGCAGGGGACGGATGCTAAAAATATCACGACATAGGACGAATGTCGGATACGAAAGGGTTCCAATAATGGAGACTCCGCTGAGGGAATGATGAAGGACGATCATCAAAAGGTGAAGGACGATCACCTGGCAGGGTACGGCTGCCGGAAGCATCATGACATAGGACGAATGTCAGATAGGAAGGAAGTAATTTATTGGGATTTTCCAGGGACTCCTCTGGGGAATGGTATACACAGACGGATGTCTAAATTCAAGAAGATATAAGTGTTTGACACGGTGTATAGATTAAAGATGCGGACGAGCATCCTTAGGACCATGATACGGACGAGTATCGGTAGAAACAAACGCTGACGCATGTTCAGAGATGATGATACGGACGAGTACCAACTGGTTAACAAAGAACACGGACGAGTGCCGAATCTGAGGAAGATAAGTGGTGTATACAAGATACAGACGAGTATCTATATGAGTAAAAAAAGTAAACATGAGTGAGACACAGACGAGTGTTCAACATGATGGGGAGAGTATGATACAGATGAGTATCATAAGAGGAAGTGTATAAGTTACGAACTTATGAGTGTAACAGACATTCTGAAGATCTGTGGGGATAGGATGACACGAACGAGTGTCGGAAGAGAGTACTATAAACAAGTGCTTGAGTTTATAATGAGTTCCTAGGCAACCATGCTGGGGGAACGGTGACACGGACGAGTGTCTAGAGAGTGTATAGATATCTGTTTGTGGTTTATATCTGTAGGGAAGTGATACGACACGGACGCGTATCAGAAAACGTACATATGTGTATGAGTGCAAAGGGGATGCTTTGGCTTTCTGCTGTAACTGTGGTTCTTTGTATATACATATATTGCTGATGGAACGTTGGTACATACAGATGTTTGATTCAAACATGGCTTATGATTATGCAATATGTTTGATTTTTGCCGTAATGCTCCGTATTAGACAGGATGCTACGCTCTGGGGGGGAAATATGATGTGAATGCTATGATTGTGCAAAAGATACTGATCCGGGATCCGGATCCCGTTGTTGTGGAGATCTCTGGATTATCTGCTTGAAAAAAATGTCCCAGCTGGGGGAAAAGATCATTGGTAAATCTAATAAGATGTATGACTGCTTGGGGAAACAGGCCACTGATAGGCCTATCTTAATGATGAGGAGCCCAGCTGGGGTCTGTGGAAGCTTTCATCACTTTGTTGTGAGATCTTCAGACATTGCTCTTCTGGATAAAGGTTGAAACTTTGCGAGGAGATGATTCCCTGCCTGACACTTGGTTGGGGAGGAATGATCACTGAACGATCTTCCTAGAGTTGTCTGTGGGGATCCTGCTGAGGATGATGATTTCTGATAACTCAGCTGGGGAGGATGAGCACCTCCAATCCTGTTATGACAAAGAAACATACAAGTATCCCGAGGTATCCCCTACTGGATTCCATCATAGGAGTTCAGACACTCCCGGGAGAAAATCTATTTCCTGTAAGCATGTAATTTAGAAAAGACGCATTTGTATTAATGCAATCAATATTTATAAGGACATCGGACATTTTTGCAAATGAAAATAAAATGTACGAGACAAAACGTGACTGAAAATCTGATTTTATTAATTTGTGTGCCCTGAATTGGCAAGTACAGTCAAAGAAACAGATCCCCTGAAATGAGGAGATTGGTACAAATTAAGAAGCAAAAGGATGCTGGCAATGTTGATGACGCTTCAGTGCTTCCCTCTTGCTATGACTCGCATGACATTGACGTTTTTCTCATCCCGTTTTCTGAAGAACGTTGATTCTGACCGACGCTCGAACCTTTCGAAGCTTGCCATGTTGTAAGTGATACAGACGAATTCAGAATGCAGTTGTTCGCTCACTCCCTTATTTTGCGTGGATCGCCCTTTCGGGTTTTCAATCCACCGGGATACCCATTTTTGCCTGAGTTGTCCAATGCGGCTTTTCAACTCAGCGGGTGTACATTTTTTTATTTATTTTCCCTTATTTTTGCCCGAGTCTTTTATTCTGTTTTTGACTCGCCGGGATGCCCTATTTTTTCCTGGACTTACATTCTGTTTTTATGTCCAGCGGGTCATTTTATGCGAAGTATTTTTTAACTGCATCTGAATTCACATGGGACAGGAAATCTTCACCATCCATAGTACTGAGCATCAGTGCTCCACCAGAGAAAACTTTCTTTACTATGAATGGACCATCGTAATTTGGAGTCCATTTTCCCCTGTGGTCTATATGAGGAGGAAGGAGCCTTTTCAGCACAAGATCTCCTACTTGGTATTCCCGAAGCCTGACTTTCTGATCGAAGGCTTTCTTCATTCTTTTCTGATATAACTGCCCATGACAGATTGCAGCTAATCTCTTCTCTTCGATCATATTCAGTTGTTCGTATCGGGATCAGACCCATTCTGCTTCATTCAACTTGACATCCATCAGTACCCGCAAGGAGGGTAATTCCACTTCAACAGGTAGGACTGCCTCCATACCATATACCAGTTGATACGGTGTTGCCCCAGTGGATGTTCTGATTGACGTATGGTACCCATGCAAGGCAAATGGTAGCATTTCATGCCAGTGTTTGTAGGTGACCACGATCTTTTGCACAATCTTCTTGATATTCTTGTTAGCGGCCTCTACAACACCATTCATCTTTGGCCTGTAAGGAGAAGAATTGTGGTGTTGGATCTTGAAGTCCCGGCATAATTCTGCCATCATTTTGTTGTTTAAGTTGGAACCATTATCACTAATGATTCGCTCGGGAACTCCATATCGACAGATGATGCTCTCTTCAAGAATCGGGCTACCACTTGCCTGGTAACGTTTGCATACGAAGCTGCTTCAACCCACTTGGTAAAATAGTCAATGGCTACCAAGATGAATCTGTGGCCATTTGAAGCAGTCGGTTCGATCTTTCCAATCATATAAATGCCCCACATGCACTTTATCCGCATAAATCTGGCATTTATGGCACTTTCTAGCATAAGCACAACAGTCTGCATCCATTGTGATCCAGTAGTAGCCTGATCTCAACAACTTCTTAGCCATAGCATGCCCTCCTGTGTGGGTACCAAAAGATCCTTCATGCACCTCGTGCATCAACAAGTCTGCCTCTGTCTTATCAACACACCTGAGAAGTACCATATCAAAGTTTCTCTTGTACAAGGAACCATCAGCATTCAGGAAGAAACTACCATTTAGCCTTCTTAATGTCTTCTTATCATTGGATGATGTCCCAGGTGGATATGTTTGATCCTCCAAGAAGCATTTGATGTCATGAAACCAAGGCTTATCATCCTTAGCAAGGTCTATTGAGAACACGTATGCTGGTATGTCAAGTCTGGATACTGAAATCCGAGGCACAAAGTTGGCAGCTTGAACTTTGATCATGGATGAAATGGTAGCCAGAGCATCTGCAAACTGATTTTCATCTCGAGGGATATACTCCAGTTTGACTGTTGTGAAGAAAGTCAATAACCTCCTTGTATAATCCCAATAAGGTATCAGATGCTCCTGGTGAGTATACCATTTGCCATTGGTTTGATTGATTACCGGAGCTGAATCTCCGAACACAGTTAAAGTCTTGATCCTGAGGTCAATGGCCTCCTCAAGACCCATAATACAAGCTTCGTATTCGGCTTCGTTGTTAGTGCAGTTAAAGGTGAGCTTTGCCGAGAAAGGCATGTGAACTCCCTTAGGTGTAATGAGTACTGCACCAACACCACGACCATTCATATTAACAGCCCCATCAAACATCATTGTCCATTCTTCTTCTGGGTCAGGCCCTTCAGTGTGTATAGGCTTTTCATGATCTTTTGCTTTTATGAACATGATGTCTTCATAAGGGAAGTCAAATCTCATAGGCTGGTAATCATCAATGGGTTGCTCAGCAAGATAATCAGACAACGCACTGCCCTTGATGGATTTTTGAGATGTGTATTGAATGTCATATTCTGTGAGGATCATTTGCCATCTTGCAACCCGTCCGGTAAGTGCTGGCTTCTCAAAAATGTACTTAACTGGGTCCATCTTTGAGATCAATAAAGTGGTGTGGGTGAACATATACTGCCTTAGTCGGCGAGCAGCCCACGCTAAAGCACAACAAGTTTTCTTGAGCAGTGAATAACGTTGTTCACAGTCGGTAAACTTTTTGCTTAAGTAGTATATTGCATACTCTTTTCGACCAGACTCGTCATGCTGGCCTAGCACACACCCCATTGACTCTTCTAAAACTGTCAAGTACATGATTAGAGGTCTTCCTTCAACTGGAGGCATAAGGATCAGAGGCTCTTGTAAGTATTCCTTGATTTTTTTCAAAAGCCCTTTGGCAGTCTTCATTCCACCTGACCGTTTGCTCTTTTCTTAACAACTTGAACAAAGGCTCACAGGTTGCCGTAAGGTGAGATATGAACCGTGAAATGTAGTTCAATCTACCTAGAAACCCCCGAACTTCTTTTTCAGTCTTTGGTGCAGGCATTTCTTGAATGGCTTTGACTTTGTCAGGGTCAACTTCGATCCCTTTCTCACTTACAATAAATCCCAGCAGCTTACCGGATCGTACCCCGAATGTGCATTTGTTGGGGTTTAACTTCAACTGGTACTTCCTCAGACGCTTGAATAGCTTCAATAGATTCACCAGGTGGTCTTATTCTGTGAGGGACTTGGCAATCATGTCATCCACATAACATTAAATTTCTTTGTGGATCATGTCGTGGAATAATGTCACCATAGCCCGTTGATAAGTTGTACCAGCATTCTTCAGTCCGAATGGCATTACCTTGTAACAGAATATGCCCCAGGGTATGATGAAAGTTGTCTTCTCCATGTCTTCAGGTGACATCTTGATCTGATTATATCCTGAAAATCTATCCATGAAGGAGAATACAGAGAACTGAGTCGTATTGTCGACCAATACATCAATGTGAGGTAATGGGAAGTCATATTTTGGGCTGCCTCTGTTCAGATCCCGGTAATCCACACACATCCTCACCTTGCCATCCTTCTTAGGCACAGGTACAATATTAGCGACCCACGGAGGGTAACTAGTTACAGCAAGGAAACCGGCATCCCACTATTTCTGTACCTCTTCTTTTATCTTCATTGCCATATCCGGGCGAGTACGGTGCAGCTTCTGTTTTACTGGCGGACAGTCTTCTTTTAGAGGCAGCTTGTGCATAACAATGTCGGTGTCCAATCCGGGCATATCCTGATAAAGCAAAAACATCCACATACTCCCGAAGCATGTTAATAAGTTGTTCTTTCACCGAATCTTGCAGACAGGCCCCGATCTTAACTTCTTTCAAGTCTTCTTCTGTACCAAGATTAATCGTCTCAACCTCCTCCTGATGAGGAGTGATAGCCTTCTCCTCTTTGTCTTAACAATCTGGATAACTCTTTAGGTAGCTCATAATCTTCTTCAACCCCTTCATCAGCTTGATTAAATGGATAGTCAAAGTCACACGAAATCATAGCGGAGTTGTTGTCGGTGCAGTCTGGAGGGCACTCTCTGCAAGGGTTTAGATTTGTTCATTTTAGTGATCAGTTTTATCTTGTTTAGAAAATGAAATTTTTATTTTGAAAAACATTGCCATTTTATTTTTGTACAAAAAATGAAAAATGAAAAACAGTGGGCGGAAAAGACTCATTTGCAAAAGATGTCCTGATATTCATTAATTGATCGTTTGCACAAAATACAAGATGGCTCGATTACAAAATGAGTCCTGACATCTTGGGCAAAATGCAGGACTTGATGCATGCTTAAAGACAGGAAATAATAATTACTCTGCAAGAGTAACTCTTATAATTTCCTGGGAAGACCAGTTTGAGACATGGTTCCCCGGGATCCTTGGACGTATCCAGCTTTCCAGGTTGCGCTCGTCTTCTGACTCATCTTCCAAGCTATTCACAGCATCCGGGGTGAGCATCCCCCCACTGACAAACTTGGGCTCTGTTGCAGCCTCTGGTTGATCTTGTCGAGTTGGTCTGTAACCCAACCCGAATCGGTCTCCTTTCTTCTCAACTGGAAGCAGCTTGCCCCAGCCTTGAGCGGTACCCTCTTCAATAACCTTCTAGGCTTGTTGATATGATGTGATGGAAGTCCCTAGCACAGCATATGTTTCATTAATATTAAGGGCCTCAAACCCTTGACTCATGGTTTCATGGATTTCCCCATCCATTTCAATATATTTGAAAGTAGCCAGCTGGCTAACAAAAATATCCTCCTCCCCACAAATGGTAATGACTTGACCCTCCCACTCGAATTTTAACTTCTGGTGAAGGGTTGATGTCACGACGCCAGCGGCGTGTATCCATGGTCTACCCAATAGACAGCTGTAGGCAGGCTGTATATCCATCACAAAGAAGGTCGTTTTGAAAACCTGTGGGCCAATTATTATTGGCAATTCTATCTCTCCCAGAACTGATCTTTTAGAACCATCAAAGGCTCTCACTACCAAGTTGCTTGGTTGTAGTGCCAATCCATCATGTTCCAGCTTCACAAGGGCTTTCTTGGGCAGGACATTGAGGGATGACCCTGTGTCTACCAGTACGTGATAAAGAACTGCACCCTTACACTCCAAGGTAATGTGAAAAGCCTTGTTGTGATTGTGGCCTTCCATTGTCAGATCAGTGTTGGTAAATCCTCGTCCATGACTAGCGTTGACATTTCCAACCACTGCTTCTAACTGATTGACAGTAATCTCCTCCGGCACATAAGCTGCGTGCAGGACTTTTAATAATGCGTTCCGATGAGCCTCGGAGTACATTAGCAATGATAGTGTGGAGATTTTGGAAGGCATTTGGTGAAGCTGGTCCACCACCTTGTAATCACTTTTCTTTATGATTCTCATGAATTCATCAACCTCTTGATCAAAAGGAGTCTTCAAAGCTTCTCTAGCAACTGGTTCTTCTTGCACCATGCTCTTCCCTTTTGCCGTAGCAGCAGCTTCTGCTTCAGCAACGGGTCTTGGAATTTGCGAGGCAAAGAGACGTCCGCTTCTAGTGAAGCCTCCGCCTCCCACCACATTGCCTATCTGAGGTGAAGAAGTTGACGATTCTAAAGTGATTTTCTGCCCTTCGCAGTACAGATCTGAGCCATAATCAAGGGATGGCATTATTGCTTTTGTAAGGAACTGGCCCAGGCACTGTGATAGTGACCGGACTGATAGCAGCTGCAGAGGGGACCAAAATGGTGTGTGGATCATAGTATATGGTAACTGGTGCTCTGACAGGAGTAGCATTTTGTTGTGAGTTGTTGGAAGGACCATTTGCAGGATCGTAGTATATCGTAACCGTTGAGACACTTTCATTAACTGTTGTTGATGTTGTAGAAGGTATTGTTGACTGGATGGGTGTTAAAGTTGTAGCAGGAATGGTGACTGAACTTGTATCCGTTGAAGTGATCGATTGAGCAGTTGTTGGAGTTGTAGTAGAATCCGTTGGAACAATGGTTGCTGACGTTGTAGGAGTATCTGTGATTGTTGATGGAGGAATTGTTGGAGTTGTAATTGCTGTTGTCGTAATCTGAAGGATACCATCCTTAATAAGACCATCTATGCCGTTTCTCAGCCTTTCACATCCATTAGTGGAAATGTTGCAATATCCACAGCCAAGCTCACACCCGGGGAACACTTGGCATTCTAACAGTTGAGCTTTGATTTCAACCAGAGGTGTTCGAATTTGTGCAACACTGGTAATTAATGTGGATGGTTTGCCTTCCTCGATAGCATTAATCCTAGGCCCGTTGTGACTAGGCATTGGATTTCTTGTAACGTTCGGAGGAGGCGCAAAGTTGAGAGCTTTTGAGTCCACTAGATCCTGGACTTTCATCTGTAGGGCCCTGCATTTTTCAGTATTATGCCCCGGTGCGTTTGAGTGAAATGCACACCTGGCATTTGCATCATAGTTCTTTGGAAGATTAAGAGGATCTGGAGGAGCCAACGTCCTTAACTCAACTAGGTTGAGCTTGAGGAGTTGTGGCAAGAGTGCAGCATACGGCATTGGGATTGGGTCAATTACCATGTTTGCTTGTGATGGCCTTTGTTGGAAAGGACGCTGCTGTTGGTTGTTATTACTGTTGTTGTAGGTTCTCTGTTGCGGAAAATGAGATTGTTGCTGATAGTGAGATTGTTGTTGATACTGTGGCTGTTGTTGTTGAGGATATGATGGTTGCTGTGGAATTGGAGTCGGAATGGTAACAGCTGCTACTGACCGGTGAGCATACTGAGGCCTGCCCCTGCTTGTATGAATGAAATTAGTTTCACCTGCCCTTCGGGGCCCTACAAAAGGTTTCCTGGGATTGCTGGAGGAACTTGCACCACTGGAGATCTTGCCCATCTTCAAGAGACTTTCAATTCTCTCACCAGCTATGACTACGTCAGCAAAACTGGTAGAGGAGAAAGCAGCCAGCCTATCAATATAAGTCCCTTGCAATGTATTCATGAACATGTCAGACATTTCCCTTTCCGACATGGGTGGTTGGACAGCAGCAGCAAGCTGTCTCCACCTTTGAGCATACTCCCGGAAGCTCTCTCTAGAAGATTGAGACATTCCCATTAGGAGGGTCCTATTGGGAGCCATGTCCAGGTTGTATTGATATTGACGGATGAAAGCCTCAGCCAAATCCTTCCAGCATCTTATGGTGGCCCTAGACAAATGCGAATACCATTCTCTCGAAGCTCCAGTCAGACTGTCCTCAAAGTAGAACATCCATAGCTTTTCATCCATGGTATACGCTTTAAGCCTTCCCAAGAAAGACTGCAGATGAGTGCGAGGACAGGAAGTGCCATTGTACTTTTCAAAGCAAGGGGGTTTGAATTTGTGGGGAATTCTCACCCCATCCACTAGTCCCATACCTATCACATCGAAGCCCAAAGAATTCTGAGACTCCAAAGATCTTAACTTTTCAGCAATCTCGTCCAATCTCCTGTCATATACTTCATCTCCAGCCCCTATGACAGTGAACTGTTCTTCCTGGGGGTCCTCTTGTAGGATTCTGCCCCCAGTGGTGTTACCTTGAACATTCCTCGGGATGTTAACTTCTGGATTCAAGTGAGGTCCAAACTCTGGTGGGTTGATACGAGGCTGCCCCTGTTCATTGTTGCTAGTTCCTCCTGTTCCAAGATGAGGTTCCTCAGGAGTTTGTCTTTCCACCAGTTCTCTCAACCTTTCTTGACTCTTGGCCAAGCCAGTCATTACCACCATGAACTGAGACATCTGATTTCTCATCTCCACTCTCTCATTGGCCATCTGATTTCTGACCTCATATAGGTCCTGTTGTACTTGTTCCATTTGAATACCGAGAAGGTTGTTACGAGTTGGGTACCTGTGTGCGCGGTTGACAGGGAACACTCGGCGACGAGCAATATTTCCTGAGATCACAACAAAGTTAGAAACAATAATAATTACAAAACCTACAAAACAAAAAAACAAAGTTAGTATGCAATGCAGTATGCTTATTTATTTTCCAAGGTATCCGGTTTGGTTCTTGGTTTTGACCTTTACAGACCTTGAGGAAGATGCTTGATGTTGTTGAGAGAAGGCCCAAATAAAAACAAACCAAAATATATTACAAATGATGGAGCAATACGTAGTCTGACAATACATGCCCTTGAAGGGTCAAAATACATCACAAAGAAAAAGTACATCAAATGGAAACAAGCAACAAGCAAAGGATCAGACATCATGTCCAAACTCATCCTCTCTGACCTCCTTCAGGAGTTCCTCAGTCACTGGACCAGCTGGGTGCTCTGTAATGGTCCTAATGAGGAGGTTCTTGGTAGCAACTGCAGTGGTCAGCTTCTTATGCCTGTCCTGGTCCTTTGATCTCTTCAATCTTGCTCTGAGCTTCAACTCTGATATCTCTCTCTATGCAGCCAACAGAGCTTCCTGCTGTTTCTTCTCATTGGCCTCTAGCTGTTCAATCTTGGCTTGAGTCTTCTGGTCTTCTCGTGTACGGGCTTCAGTGATCCTAACCCACCTAGCCTGACTCTCTTGCAGATAGTGCTCAGCCCTAGCTTTCTAAATCTTGGCCTCCTTGCAGGCATTCTTCAATATCTGTTCCCCAGCCCTAGCTTTCCTTATGTAGTCTTCTGTCTTTTCAATTTTAGCCAGATGCTTAATTCTGAGCTTTTCCAATCTCTCAATGTCCATCCGACCATCACTTCTTTCCCAAAGAGTCTTCTTCAAGGCCTGGGATAGCTGCTCATTCCTTTCCTTCAACTTCTCAAATTCTTCTAGGCTGACAGTTGCTGCTGGCTGTACAGTAGATGGTCCAGGCATGTCTTCCAAGGTGAAAGGCATTCTGGTAATTTGAGCTCTAGCATGGGACCAGTCATAGTACTGAGCTGAAGCAACATTATTACATCTTCCAAGAATAGCCACTCCTTTTGTCTGGATGTTGTCCCAAGCCCAGGATGCTTGTCTGACAATAGCTGAATTAGGTTTCACTTCACAATACAGGGTCTCAGCTAAATCCTGTCCTCTGGGAGGGTGAACCATAGCATAGCCCAGTTGTCTCTTAAACAGTAAAGGATTGTAGCTGATGCAACCCTTTACTCCTATCAGAGGCACATTTGGGTATTGTCCACAGCTGGTGATAATGTCCTTGCATTTGGTGCTCTGGGTGCACCATCTAATATCATCTGAAGTCAAGGCAATGAGCCTCTTGGCCCAATTCTTCTGTTGGTGGGGATTCAAGAAAGTATCTGACTTAGGCATGTGTCTGAGCAACCAGGTGTAAAACAAAGGAGCACAGCATCTTACCAACTTCCCCCTCTGTTTCTCATTCCTCTGATGGATGGAATAATAGAAATCTCCTAGCAATGTGGGTACTGGGTTCTTCATGAGAAACAAATGGATGGCATTTTGCTGACAAATTTGGGCTCATCTGTAAATAGTATAGCCCCATATATGCTGAGGGCTAACAGTGCACAGACTGCCCTCCACTCTCCCAATGAAGCCTTCAGGATGGCCTGAGAAATCAAGAAGTCCAAATGCAAACCAAGGATCCCAGCTTTTGTTGTCATACATTGCTCAATCAAGGCAGGCTCCAAATACAGTGCTCTTGCTATCTCTTCATTTCTAGGAGCAGCCATCTCTGGGTTAAAGGGGATTCCACCCCTGATAGGTACTCCAATCAATGAAGAAAATTCCTCCAGCAGAGGCCCTAGCTGAAAGTCTGGAAAGGTGAAACATCTCAAAGGAGGGTCATAAAACTGTAAGCAGGTGTGGATCATGCTCCTCTGAGAAGGATCAAGGTCCATAACCATATCCAAAATACCCCCATAATGCTCTCTGAACAGTGGGATGAGGTCAGGTGTGATGAGTGACTGGACCTGCCTGATTCCAGTCAAAACAGGCTCAAAGAAGTGATAAGATATGTTGCTCTTCCTGGGAGTAGCCATGAGTGCTGCTGAAGAAGTTGGAGACAAATGCTGATGAAGATCACAAACTGAGAAGCTGGAAGCAGCTCTGACAGACTGATGCAGGTGGTGATGGAGATGACTGAAGCAAATGCTGAAGAAGACAGCTGAAGCAGAGGTCTAAGCAGAAGAAGGGGTCAAAACCAAAACCAAAATATAGTGAGGTGGATACCCTGAAAAGCAAATAAACAAATGTTAAATGATACAATGATGATATATTTAAATGGTATGCAAGGGTTTGTGATCAAGATGGATCTGATTATCTGTCTTGATATAAGGCCCATGTATGTTCAAAAGTCCAGATGAAGGCTCAGAAATCCAGTAACCAGGGTGGGGGACTCAAATAAAGAGTCACATGTCCAGGGTTAATCACAAGAACTGTCCAAAGTGGAGTATTCTTAAACAAAACAGTAATAGTGTATGATGTGGCCAAGGGTACCTGCAAACCTGTAAACAGCCCAACCCCTTCACAGGTAATGTTATAAAACAAGGATCCTCAGACTTGGATCAGTTATGAGAAGTGTAAACACTTCTAACCCGGAGGTACAGTGTTTACAATAACCATAAAAGATCCTCCTCTAATTCACCTCAGTTTCTGAAGGTCAATATAAAGGTCATCCAGACTTAGCAGGCTTCCCAGATAGCCCAAGCACTACAGGAAATCTGTAGCACAGAGTTCTCAAGAAGAAACCCACATCTGAACCGTGTTTCGTATTCCCGCACCAGACCGAAATGGAATGGGAAAGAACATGAACCACTATAGCCTAGGTGTCACTCAGGTCCCAGGTATAGGACCTTAAACTCTCAATGGAACCCCACCCACCAAAGAAAAACAGATCCAGCACAGTGACAATGACAGTATGAAATATGCAAGACTGTAAAGAAAGCAATAAATAAAGTTGTACATAAAGCAGTAAATAAAGCAAAATAAATAAACACACATAGCACATAACACCCCAGTAAACACAAATCAAACAAGCGCTAGGAGGAACCCACAAAAAGAACCAGAAGCCCTGGTTACAATATAAGGGTCCCCAGCAGAGTCGCCAAGTTGTCGCTCCCACCAAATGACATCCGGTTAAGAGGGGTACAGACGCGAACGGTCGGCGAAAGAGAAGAAATGAAAAGAGTCGCCAGCTAGGCAATTTTATCTCGATGGAAAGGTAATGCTGCATAAACCTAAGAAAAGATGGATAAGACGGTCGCGAACCAGAGAAACTGAGAATGGGGGTTGGTTACAACCTGGGAAGGTATTAGCACCCAGATTGTCCGTCGTACTCGACGGGATCCACGCTTAAAAGATTTGTGTTTTAAAGGGGTAGTGTCAGTGCTATTTTGTGTGCAAAAGCTGAAAAAAAGAATGCAAGTGTCAGTGTAAAAGGAAATGAAGTAAAATATGAGAGTGTCAGTCTAAGAAAGGATGGGAAGCTCAAGACTATGAGGCTTAAAGAATAATGCTGGAAGGAGGGGGAATATACAGAGACTTTTTTTCGATAACAGTTAAGTTATGCCTACGTATCCTCTCGTGCAATGAGGAAGTCAGAACACCGTAGTTCGACTCAAAAAGACTGAAAGATAAATTGACTTGTGAACTGCTTACTTGTCTATGCTCAAGTGTATGACCTGTCTGGCTCAGGTGCAAACTGTCTTGCATTAGACGGAAGAAGCGAGTTCTCGTTTATGAGTGAATGAGATGAGAAAAGAATCCCGGAGGAGACGATTATTGTTTGTTTTTTATATTTTCAATCTTTTATTGCTTTTGGAGTTTGTCATAAGAAAATGAGCTTAAGACTAAACCAAGGGCTAGTAGACTCATCACATCTTCCCTCTGATTAGGGGTAATGAGAATACCTTAAGTGTGAAGTAAACACTTCATACTTTATCACCATGATGAAGGATTGAGGTCATTAACCTACTTGTAATTATTTAGATGTTTTTGGTATTTTGTTTAGTGTTAAGTAATGAGTTTAAGCCATAATCAAGGATTTAATGTACTCATTACACCATCCTAATAGAAGGATAATAGATGAGAACACTTAAGCTGAGGAAGACTCCTCAACTTAACCCATGATTAGGGATTAACCTCATGACAAAACAAAGCCTTTATAAAAATGGATTTTAGTTAATGATAAGATTAAGAAGTGGATTTTATGGTTTGGAAGACAACTTGAGGGGGAATTAACACCAGGGTTAGTCCTTCTTAACCAATTAAGGAAGAATTAGAACCCTAATGCAAGGCCCAAGTTACAAGCTTGATGTCTTAGTGATTATTATATGGATTGATTAAAGGGTTTAAACACATTAAGGGTTTAACACTTAGGATTAGAGTTATACATTCCATCCTAATAGAAGGATACAGGCATAACCCTAATCACAAAGCCTTAAAACCTTAAAGGTTTAATCCTTGATTAAGAGATGAGAAGAGAAGACACAAAGATGACACAAAGGAAAAAAACTAATGGGGGACTAATCAAACCCTAATTGTGATCATGCTTGGGTGTTCCTAGGGTTTATGAGGCTTGCAAGAAGATCTTCAGAGAAACCACCAAGGAAGAAGCAGATGAAATGAAAAGAAGCAGCAAGAAGCAAGACACCTTGCTTCACTTAAGAAGATAAGTTTCTTGAAGAAAGAAAGAGAGATAGGAGCATGAATGAACAATCTCACTCTAATACAAATACAAAATGCAGCAATGATGCATAAAAGAGATGAGAAGAGATTATGAGAAGTGAAGGCAAATTCACTTTTCAAACACTTACCACCTGAAAAGTTAGCAACAAGGAATGAAATGAAAGGAGAATGAGATAAGATGTAAAGATGAACACCAAAGTCAGAAGTAAATTAAGATTTAAATGATGCTGAGAGATGATGCAATTGGTAGATATGAGATGTGGATGATCATACAAGAGATGAGAATGCAAATGAGACAAGTAAGAAGCATGAAAGTTCATGAAAACTTATGAAATGCAATGGATGCATAACATGGCAAATGGATGATGCAATGATCAAACATGATTCTAATGTGTCTTAAGATGTCTTATATGTCATGTGGGTGCACAAAATGTCATGGCAAGTTCATGTATGCAAGCATATGAAAGATGAATGCAAATGAAGGCAAAAATTAGGGTTTATGATCAAGATGCAATGCAAAATTCAAAATCAGAAGCAAATGACAAGATAAAAAATTGAAAATAGGATCAAAGGAACACTAAGCCTATACAAGTTCACTTCCCAAAGGAGGAGACCTAAATCTTAACCTAATGGAAGTTATGATTTTCTCAAGTTTGCTAGGGTTTTAAGGTACCTCTCAATGATAAATGCAAAACAAATTGAAAATGAAGAATAAATTCAAACCAATTTTATCCTAGAAACTACATGATATGAGGAATGCAATGCAAAAAGAACCATTATCAAACTCTTCATGGTTAGGTAGAAAGGATTTTTCCAAGTTAGGGTAAAACTATTGACTTTCAAGAACCCTAAATCCAAAGAAAAATGTCAAAATAGGTCAAGGACCAAAAAGAAATTTGTGTGAAGGGTTTGGTAATGTCTCTAAATGTATCAAGATGCAATGTGATTTTTTTTGTGATTTTTAGAAACTTCAATGGTATTTTAATTAATTAATTCTCATTAATTAATTAAAATAAACATTTAAATATTTTAAAAATATGAATTTTATGCAAAAAATAAAATAAAAATTAATTTTAGAATGAGAAAAATATTTGAAAGGGAAATGCAAAAGATGAAATTTTTTGAAAGTGTTTTGCTATTTTTAATAAAATGTACAAAGAAATGCAATTAAAATGAAATTAAATTGTGAATTAATGGAAGTATGTTGATCCAGTGGCCCAGATTCAAATGGAAAAGGGAGGGAATTGACTTCGCGCGCTATCCAAGGGCCAGAATTCAAACTACGCTAATTACACAATTAAGCCCTAATCTGAACCCTAATCACTTTCAGGTGACCGGAACAGTGTTCCGGTCATCTTCTCTGGCTATCCCCTCATGCTATCTCTCTTAATACGCAACCCCTAGCCCTTAAACTCTCCAGAAATGATCCCCATCCCATTCTAAACAAGAATCAATCATCAAACAGAATTTATTTCGCATGATCAGAGAGATTCGAAGCAAAACGGAAAATTTCTCAGAAATTTCAGAAGCTTCATACATGCTTATTTCTCAATCATTTTCAAAATTAAAGACATCATGATCATCAGGAGAGCATATAGAATCAATTGAGAACTAAAAATGAAGGTTCTGGAAAAAAAGTTCTTGAGCTCACCTGAACTGAAGCTTTCGAAAATGGCACTAGCTGGCTGCTTCTTTGCCTCTAATCAGCTCCAATTATCCCCCTGAAGAGTTTGTGATGCTTGGTTGGAGTTTAAATGGTCTCTAAATGAAGTTGGCAGAAATTTAGTTCAAGCAATGTCAAAATCGTGTTTTTGATTCAGGGTGTTTTAGGGGAAAATGAAGGGTGAGAAATGATCAGTGATGATTGTGGAGTTGTTCTATGGAATTTGTTTTGAGGTTTGAAGCTTGTGTTATGAATTTCGAAGGCTTTTGCATAAGAGGTATTTTTTGTGATTGCTGAGCTCTTGGAGGTTTCAGCTTGTGTTATGTTATGGAATGGCTTGCTTTTGGTACACATATCATGCTGGGATAGGTCAGAGGGTGGGTGGTGGCCTATGTTGATTGGTATGGGCAAGTTGCAAAAATGTCAACATGACTTGTACTTGAGGTATGGGCAAGAACACAGTTGGCCCTTGGGCATGTCCATGCGCAGCTGACTTCATGGATGTCCACAAATCCATTCTTGAGGCAATTCAGCAAGAGAGAAAAGGTTATGGGGTATTTTGCAATTATGTGATGTTTTGGCCCCTTTAAGAAATCTTGATGTTCAAGGCATGAAACTTGGGATTTATTTGTGCAATTCTGAATTATAGGTCATGTGTGATGTTTGTGTAATGGTTAGAAGTCAAAATTGAGGTCACAAAATTCTTTGGCAAGTGTTTTTGCAAACTTCCCTCTTTGGTGCATAAGTGAAATTTTGTGATTTTTCCCAACTTTGCAAGGCCATAACTTGAGTTCTATGATGAATTAGATCAAGTTCTTGTACTTTTTGAAAAGGGAATGATCCAATCTACAACTTTTATGACCAAGAATTTTTCATTTGAAGCATTTGTGAATCAAAAAGAGGAGGTTGAAAAACTTTCCCAAAATGGCAAGTTTACATTACAAGTCACTTTCCCAAAATGGAAACTTTGCAAATGGCTTGAAATTCTTCAATTTTGTGAACTTCTAAACTATTCTAAGATCAAATAAAGATCATACACACCCAAAATGATGGAAAAGACCCTTTGGTTGGATGATTGGGGGCCTCAGATGCCCTGATTTTGCACTGACTTGTCCAAGAAGTCATCTATTGATCAGATGCCTTCCCCATTTATTTTCTTCATGAAAATTGGTATGTATGATCCTTATAGCATATAATGACCAATAGAAACAAGAATGAGCAAAAAATTTGGAGTTATGGCCTCTGAAACCAAAACCCTAATTTTAGGTCATCTGTGCAGTTAAGCCTTGCTCTACTTCCATACCTTCCTCAGTTCTTGTGATTTTATGACTTTCTTGATCTTGGGAGGATATAATATGATGCTTGGACATACATGGACCCTCTTGAGATGATTGAAGACCTTTGGAGTGGCTCAGATAGCTCGGGGATTTCCAAAATCACAAACCCTAGATGCAGATGACTTTGAACCAATGCAGTGAGGCAAAAATGTAATATGAGTTGATATGATTGAACTTATGCAATATGAAAAGAAATCACAAGCCATGGTGAAATGAGTGAGGGAAAATTTGGGGTGTTTACACAATCCTGTTATGACAAAACGCACAAGTACCCCGAGGTATCTCTTACTGGATTCCATCATAGGAGTTTAGATACTTCCGGGAGCAAATATATTTCCTGTAAGCATGATGATTTAGAAAAGGCGCATCTGTATTCACGCAATCAATATATTAAGGATATCGGACATTTTTGCAAATAAAGTGTACGAGACGGAGTGCAACTGAAAATCTGATTTTATTAATCTGGGTGCCCTGAATTGGCAAGTACAGTCAAAGAAACAAATCCCCTGAAATGAGGAGAATGTTACAAATTGAGAAACAAAAAAGGTGCTGGCAATGTTGATGACGCTTCAGTGCTTCCCTTTTGCTATGACTTGTATGACATTGACGTTCTTCTCATCTTGCTTTTGAAGAAGGTTGATTCTGACCAATGCTTTAACCCTTCGAAGTGATACAGACGAATTCAGGATGCAGTTGTTCGCTTATTCCCTTATTTTGCGTGGATCGCCCTTTCGGGTTTTCAATCCATCGGGATACCCATTTTTGCCTGAGCTATCCAACGCGGTTTTTCAACTCAGCGGGTGTACATTTTTTTATTTATTTTCCCTTATTTTTTCCCGAGTCTTTTATTCTGTTTTTGACTCGCCGGGATGCCCTATTTTTGCCTGGACTTACATTCTGTTTTTATGTCCAGCGGCTCATTTTATGCGAAGTATTTTTTAACTGCATCCGAATTCACAGGGGATAAGAAATCTTCACCATCCATAGTACTGAGCATCAGTGCTCCACCAGAGAAAACTTTCTTTACTATGAATGGATCATCATAACTCGGAGTCCACTTGCCCCTGTGGTCTGTATGAGGAGGAAGGAGTCTTTTCAGCACAAGATCTCCTACTTGGTATTCCCGAAGCCTGACTTTCTGATCGAAGGCTTTCTTCATTCTTTTCTGATATAACTGCCCATGACAGATTGCAGCTAATCTCTTCTCTTTAATCAGATTCAGTTGTTCGTATCGGGATCGGACCCATTCTGCTTCATTCAATTTGACATCCATCAGCACCCGCAAGGAGGGTAATTCAACTTCAACCGGTAGAACTGCCTCCATACCATACACAAGTTGATACGATGTTGCCCCAGTGGATGTTCTGATTGATGTACGGTACCCATGCAAGGAAAATGGTAGCATTTCATGCCAATATTTGTAGATGACCACCATCTTCTGCACAATCTTCTTGATATTCTTGTTAGCTGCCTCCACAGCGCCATTCATCTTTGGCCTGTAAGGAGAAGAATTGTGGTGTTGGATCTTGAAGTCCCGGCATAGTTCTGCCATCATTTTGTTGTTCAAGTTGGAACCATTATCAGTAATGATTCGCTCGGGCACTCCATATTGGCAGATGATGTCTCTCTTCAGGAATCAGGCTACCACTTGTCTGGTGACATTGGCATAGGAAGCTGCTTCAACCCACTTGGTAAAATAATCAATGGCAACCAGGATGAATCTGTGGCCATTTGAAGAAGTCAGGTTTGATCTTGCCAATCATATCAATGCCCCACATGGAAAAGGTCCAAGGTGAAGACATCACATTCAAAGGATTCGGAGGCACATGCACTTTATCTGCATAAATCTGGCATTTATGGCATTTCCTGGCATAAGCACAACAGTCTGCATTCATTGTGATCCAGTAATAGCCTGATCTTAACAACTTTTTAGCCATTGCATTCCCTCCATCATGGGTACCAAAAGATCCCTCGTACACCTCGTGCATCAACAAGTCTGCTTATGTCTTATCAACACATCTGAGAAGTACCATATCAAAGTTTCTCTTGTACAAGGAACCATCAGCATTCAGGAAGAAACTACTAGCCAGCCTTCTTAATGTCTTCTTATCGTTGGATGATGCCCCAGGTGGGTATGTTTGATCCTCCAAGAAGCATTTGATGTCATAGAACCAAGGCTTATCATCTTTAGTAAGGTCTGTAGAGAATACATATGTTGGTTTGTCAAGCCTGGATACTGAAATCCGAGGCACAAAGTTGGCGGCTTGAACTTTGATCATGGATGAAATGGTAGCCAGAGCATCTGCAAACTGATTTTCGTCTCGAGGGATATACTCAAGCTTGACCGTTGTGAAGAATGTGAGTAACCTCCTTGTATAATCCCGGTATGGGATTAGATGCTCCTGGTGAGTGTACCATTTGCCATTGGTTTGATTAATTACCAGAGTTGAATCTCCGAATACAGTCTAAGTCTTGATCCTGAGGTCAATGGCTTCCTCAAGACCCATAATACAAGCTTCGTATTCAGCTTCGTTGTTAGTGCAATTAAAGGTGAGTTTTTCCGAGAAAGGCATGTGAACTCCCTTAGGTGTAATGAGTACTGCACCAACACCATGACCATTCATATTAACAGCCCCATCAAACATCATAGTCCATTCTTCTTCTGGGTCAGGCCCTTCAGCGTGAATAGGCTCTTCATGATCTTTTGCTTTTATGAACATGACGTCTTCATCAGGGAAGTCAAATCTCATAGGCTGGTAATCATCAATGGGTTGCTCAGCAAGATAGTCAAATAGTATACTGCCTTTGATAGCTTTCTGGGATGTGTACTGAATATCATATTCTGTGAGAATCATTTTCCATCTTGCAACCCGTCCGGTAAGTGCTGGCTTCTCAAATATGTACTTGACTGGATCCATCTTTGAGATCAATAAGGTAGTATGGGTTAACATATACTGCCTTAGTCGGCGAGCAGCCCACGCTAAAGCACATCAAGTTTTCTCGAGCAATGAATAATGTTGTTCACAGTCGGTAATCTTTTTGCTTAGGTAGTATATTGCATACTCTTTTCGACCAGACTCGTCATGTTGGCCCAGCACACACCCTATTGACTCTTCTAATATTGTCAAGTACATGATTAGAGGTCTTCCTTCAAATGGAGGCATGAGGATTGAAGGCTCTTGTAAGTATTCCTTGATTTTGTCAAAAGCCCTTTGGCAGTCTTCGTTCCACCTGACTGTTTGCTCTTTTCTCAACAACTTGAACAAGGGCTCACAGGTTGCAGTAAGGTGAGATATGAACCTTGAAATGTAGTTCAATCTACCTAGGAACCCCGGAACGTATTTTTCAGTCTTTGGTGCAGGCATTTCTTCGATGGCTTTGACTTTGTCAGGGTCAACTTCAATCCCTCTCTCACTTACAATAAATCCCAGCAGCTTACCGGATCGCACCCCGAATGTGCATTTGTTGGGGTTTAACTTCAATTGGTACTTCCTCAGACGCTTGAATAGCTTCAACAGATTCACCAGGTGGTCTTCTTCTGTGAGGGACTTGGCAATCATGTCATCCACATAACATTCAATTTCTTTGTGGATCATGTCATGGAATAATGTTACCATAGCCCGTTGATAGGTGGCACCAGCATTCTTTAGTCCGAATGGCATTACCTTATAACATAATGTGCCCCAGGGTGTGATGAAAGTTGTCTTCTCCATGTCTTCAAGTGACATATTGATCTGATTATATCCTGAAAATCCATCCATGAAGGAGAACACCGAGAACTGAGCCGTATTGTCGACCAATACATCAATGTGAGGTAATGGGAAGTCATCTTTCGGGTTGGCTCTGTTCAGATCCCGGTAATCCACACACATCCTTACTTTTCCATCCTTCTTAGGCACATGTACAATGTTAGGAACCCACGGCGGGTAACTGGTCACAGCAAGGAAACCGGCGTCCCACTGTTTTTGTACCTCTTCTTTTATCTTCATTGCCATATCTGGGCGAGTACGGCGCAACTTCTGTTTTACTGGAGGATAGTCTTCCTTTAGAGGCAGCTTATGCATGACAATGTTAGTGTCCAACCCTGGCATATCCTGATAAGACCAAGAAAAAACATCCACATACTCCCGAAGCATGTCAATAAGTTGCTCCTTTACTGAATCTTGCAGATAGGCCCCGATTTTCACTTCTTTCAAGTCTTCTTCTGTACCAAGATTAACCGTCTCAACTTCCTTCGGATGAGGAGTGATAACCTTCTCCTCTTGTCTTAACAACCTAGATAGTTCTTCAGGTAGCTCATAATCTTCTTCAACCCCTTCATCGGCTTGATTAATCGGATTGTCAAAGTCATACGAAGTCATAGCAGTGTTGTTGTCGGTGCAGTCTGGAGGGCACTCTCTGCAAGGGTTTAGATTTGTTCATTTTAGTGATCAATTTTATCTTGCTTAGAAAAAGTTAAAATGAAGTTATTATTTTGAAAAACATTGCCATTTTATTTTTGTACAAAAAATGAAAAATGAAAAACAGTGAGCGGAGAAGAAAATACTCATTTGCAAAAGATGTCTTGATATTCATTAATTGATCGTTTGCACAAAATACAAGATGGCCCGATTACAAAATGAGCCCTGACATCTTGGGCAAGATGCAGGACTTGATGCATGCTTAAAGACAGGAAATAATAATTACTCTGCAGGAGTAACTCTTATATTTTCCTGGGAAGACCAGTTTGAGACATGGTTCCCCGGGATCCTTGGACATATCCAGCTTTCCAGGTTGCGCTCGTCTTCTGGCTCATCTTCCAAACTGTTCACAGCATCCGGGGTGAGCATCCCCCCGCTGACAAACTTGGGCTCCGTTGCAGCCTCTGGTTGATCTTGTCGAGTTGGTCAGTAACCCAACCCGAATCAGTCTTCTTTCTTTTCAACTAGCAGCAGCTTGCCCCATCCTTGAGCGGTACCTTCCTCAACAACCTTCCGGGCTTGTTGATATGAGGGTATGGAAGTCCCAGACACAGCAGATGCTTCATTGATGTTAAGGGCCTCAAACCCTTGACTCATGGTCTCATGGATCTCCCCATCCATTTCAATGTATTTGAAAGTAGCCAGCTGGCTAACGAAGATATCCTCTTCCCCACAAATGGTAATGACTTGGCCCTCCCACTCAAATTTTAACTTCTGGTGAAGGGTTGACGTCACGGCGACAGCAGCCTGTATCCATGTTCTACCCAATAGACAGCTGAAGGTAGGCTGTATATCCATCACAAAGAAGGTCGTTTTGAAAACCTGTGGGCCAATCATTATTGGCAACTCTATCTCTCCCAGAACTGATCTTTTAGAACCGTCAAAGGCTCTCACTACCAAGTTGCTTGGGCGTAGTGCCAATCCATCATGTTCCAGCTTCACAAGGGCTTTCTTGGGTAGGACATTGAGTGATGACCCTGTGTCCACCAATACGTGGGAAAGAACTGCACCCTTACACTCCAAGGTAATGTGCAAAGCCTTGTTGTGATTGTGACATTCCGTTGTCAGATCAGCGTTGGTAAATCCTAGTCCATGACTAGCATTGACATTTCCAACCACAGCCTCTAACTGATTGACAGTAATCTCCTCCGGCTAGGGGTGTGCATGGTTCTTAAACCAACCCGAATTGAACCAAATATATGGTTCGGTTTGGATCTAAAAATTATTTTGTAAAACTGGTTTTATTTTTTCAAAACCAGTTTATATTTGGATTGATTCGGTTCAAAACTGGTTTCTATTGAAAGCTTGATTTTTATTTGATTCAGTTTTAAGACCTTTTTTTTTAAAATCAATTGCATCAATTTTTTATTTTAATCATTTTTTTAGTCGGCTTTGAAATTTTTATGCATACTATATCATTTATAAGATATTTTTTTAATAATGTTGTCTATGTGAATATTTTCTATTAAGTAAGTTTCATGTTGTATTTATATAGTTTAAATTTGAATTATGGTGTTATAAAATTTTAATTTCAACATACTGATTCATGTTTATAATGAAATTCAATTTCCATTACTGTGTTGTCTTTCAAACATGTTTGCAGGAATATGTAAGCATAAAAAGAAATTCTAATATATATAACTCTCTTTTGAATTACTAAAAAAAATTCAGAAAATTATTGTTGATGTTACTACTAGATTATGGATTTTGTTGTTACATGTAGAATAATATTTACTGCAGTATATGTAATGTTGGGATCCAAAAAAAATTAGCACTGATTCAATTTGAATGGTGTTGGTTTTGTTGGAAATTTAGTGATGGTTTTGATTTGGTTGAAAATTTAGAGACAAGTATTTTATCATTTGAGTTAATTGGATCATGAATAGGAACTGGATTTCAATAAATGGGTATCCAATGTTATTGGTTTTTCTTAAATGGACTGGGTTAGGTAATAACATAAAAGGTTTGGGTTTTTTAATTTTGGAAACCAGATTTATGGTTATGGATTAGACAAACTGGTTTAAATGCACACCCCTACCTCCGGCACATAAGCTGCGTGCAGGACTTTTAATAGTGCGTTCCGATGAGCCTCGGAGCATATTAGCAATGATAGTATGGAGATTTTGGAAGGTGTCTGGGGAAGCTGGTCCACCACCTTATAATCACTTTTCTTGATTATCCGCATGAATTCATCAACCTCTTGATCAAAAGGAGTCTTCAAAGTTTCTTTAGCAACTGGTTCTTCTTGCACCACATTCTTCCCTTTTGCCTTAGCAGTAACTTCTGCTTCAGCAATGGGTCTTGGTATTTGCGAGGCAAAGAGACGTCCGCTTCTAGTGAAGCCTTCGCCTCCCCCCACATTGTCTATCTGAGGTGAAGAAGTTGATGACTCTAAAGTGATTTTTTGCCCCTCGCAGTATAGATCTGGGCCATAATGCCAAGGGATGGCATTATTGCTTTCGTAAGGAACTGGCCCAGGCACTGTGATAGTGACCGGACTGATAGCAGCTACAGAGGGGACCACAATGGTGTGTGGATCATAATATATGGTAACTGGAGCTCTGACAGGAGTAGCATTTTGTTGTGAGTTGTTGGAAGGAACATTTGCGGGATCGTAGTATATCGTAACTGTTGAGACGCTTTCATTAACTGTTGCTGATGTTGTAGACGATACTGTTGACTGGACGGGTGTTGAAGTTGTAGCAGGAACTGATGGAGTAATGGGTGTTGTCGTTGTAGAAGGAATTGTGACTGAACTTGTATCCGTTGAAGTGATTGATTGAGTAATTGTTGGAGTTGTAGCAGAATCTGTTGGAACAAGGGTTGCTGATGTTGTCGGAGTATCTGTGATTGTTGATGAAGGAATTGTTGGAGTTGTAGTCGCTGTTGTTGTAATCTGGAGAGTGCCATCTCTAATGAGGCCATCTATGCCGTTTCTCAGTCTCTCACATCCATTAACGGCAATATTGCAATATCCACAACCGACCTCACACCCAGGGAACACTTGGCATTCTAACAACTGAGCTTTGATTTCAACCAAAGGTGTTCGGATATGTGCAACTCTACTAATTAATGTGGATGGTTTGCCCTCCTCAATAGCATTAATCCTAGGACTGTTGTGACTAGGCATTGGATTTCTTGTGACGTTCGGAGGAGGCGCAAAATTAAGAGCTTTTGAGTCCACCAAATCCTGGACTTTCATCTGTAGGTCCCTGCACTTTTCAGTATTATGCCCCGGTGCATTTAAGTGGAATGCACACCTGGAATTTGCATCATAGTTCTTTGGCAGATTGAGAGGATTTGGAGGAGCCAACGTCCTTAACTCAACTAGGTTGAGCTTTAGGAGTTGTGGCAAGAGTGCAGCATACGCATTGGGATTGGGTCAATTACCCTGTTTGCTTGTGATGGCCTCTGTTGGAAGGGACGCTGTTGTTGGTTGCTATTGTTGTTGTTGTACGACCTTTGTTGCGGATAATGAGCTTGTTGTTGATACTGCGGTTGTTGTTGTTGAGGATATGATGATTGTTGTGGAATTGGAGCTGGGATGGTAACAGCTGCTACTGACCTGTGGGAATACTGGGCCTTCCCCTGCTTGTATGAATGGAATTTGTTTCACCTGCCCTTCGGGGTCCCGCAAAAGGTTTTCTGGGATTGCTGGATGAACTCACACCATTGTCGGAGATTTTTCCCATTTTTAAGAGACTTTCAATCCTCTCACCAGCTATAACCACATCAGCAAAACTGGTAGAGGAGAAAGCAGCAAGTCTATCAATATATGTCCCTTGCAATGTGTTCATGAACATGTCAGCCATTTCCCTTTCTGACATGGGTGGTTGGACAGCAGCAGCAAGTTGTCTCCATCTTTGAGCATAATCCCGGAAGCTCTCTCTGGAAGACTGAGACATGCCCATTAGAAGAGTTCTATTGGGAGCCATTTCCAAGTTGTACTGATATTACCGGATGAAAGCTTCGGCCAGATCCTTCCAACATCTTATAGTGGCCCTAGTCAAATGTGAATACCATTCTCTCGAAGCTCCAGTCAGATTGTCCTCAAAGTAGAACATCCATAAATTTTCATCTATAGTATAAGCCTTGAGCCTTCCCAAGAAAGACTGCAGATGAGTGCGAGGACAGGAGGTACCATTGTACTTTTCAAAGCATGGGGGTTTAAATTTGTGGGGAATTCTCACCCCATCTACTAGTTCCATATCCATCACATCGAAGCCCAAAGAATTCTGAGATTCCAAAGATCTTAACTTTTCAGCAATCTCGTCTAATCTTCTGTCATATACCTCATCTCCATCCCCAATGACAGTGAACTGTTCTTCCTGGGGATCCTCCTACAGGATTCTACCCCCAGCAGTATTACCTTGACCATACCTTGGGATGTTAACTTCTGGATTCAAATGAGGTCCATACTCTGGTGGGTCAATACGAGGCTGTCCCCGTTCATTGTTGCTAGTTCCTCCTGTTCCAAGATGAGGCACCTCAAGAGTTTGTCTTTCCACCAGCTCTCTTAACCTTTCTTGACTTTGGGCTAAGCCAGTCATCACTGCCATGAACTGAGACATCTGATTTCTCATCTCTACTCTCTCATTGGCCATCTGATTTCTGACCTCATTTAGGTCCTGCTGTACTTGCTCCATTTGAATGCAGAGAAGGTTGTTACGAGTCGGGTACCGGTGCATGCGGTTGACAGGGAACACTCGGCGACGAGCAATGTTTCCTGAGATCACAACAAAGTTAGAAACAATAATAATAACAAAACCTACAAAACCAAAACAAAGTTAGTATGCAATGCAGTATGCCTATTTGTTTTCCAAGGTATCCGATTTGGTTCTTGGTTTTGACCTTTCCAGACCACGAGGAAGATGTGTGATGTTGTTGAGAGAAAAGCCCAAATGAAAACAAACTAAAATATATTACAAATGATGAACAATACATAGCTTGTTTTACAATACATGCCCATGGAGGGTCAAAATACAACAAAAGGAAAAGTACATCAAATGGAAACAAACAAGAAGCAAAGAATCAGACATCCAGTCCAAACTCATCTTCTCTGACCTCCTTCATGAGTGCCTCAGTCACTGGACCAGCTGGGTGCTCTATAATGGTCCTAATGAGGAGGTTCCTAGTAGCAATGGCAGTAGTCAGTTTCTTATGCCTGTCCTGATCCTTTGATCTCTTCAATCCTGCTCTGAGCTTCAATTCTGAAATCTCTTTCTGAGCTGCCAACAAAGCTTCCTGCTGCTTCTTCTCATTAGCCTCTAGCTGTTCAATCTTGGCTTGAGTCTTCTGGTCTTCTTGTGTACGGGCTTCAGTGATCCTGAGCCATCTAGCCTGACTCTCTTGCAGATAGTGCTCAGCCCTAGCTTTCTGAATCTTGGCCTCTTTACAGGCATTCTTCAATATCTATTCCCCAGCCCTTGCTTTCCTTATGTAGTCTTCTGTCTTTTCAATTTTGGCAAGATGCTCAACCCTGAGCTTTTCCAATCTCTCAATGTCCAGGCGACCATCACTTCTTTCCCAAAGAGTCTTCTTCAAGGCCTGGGATAGCTGCTCATTCCTTTCTTTCAACTTTTCAAATTCCTCCAGGCTAACTGTTGTTGCAGGCTATACTGTGGATGGCCCAAGTATGTCTTCCAAGGTGAAAGGCATTTTGGTAATCTGAGCTCTAGTACGGGACCAGTCTGAGTACTGAGCTGAAGCAACATTGTTACATCTTCCAAGAATAGCTATCCCTTTTGTCTGGATGTTGTCCCAAGCCCAGGCAGCTTTCCTGACAACAACTGAATTAGGTTGAACTTCACAATATAGGGTCTCAGCTAAATCCTGTCCTTTGGGAGGGTGAAATAAAGCATATCCCAATTGTCTCTTAAACAGTAAAGGGTTGTAATTGATGCAACCTTTTACTCCTATTAGAGGCACATTAGGGTACTACCCACAACTGGTGATAATGTCCTTGCCTTTGGTGCTCCGGGTGCACCATCTGATATCATCTGAAGTCAAGGCAATGAACCTCTTGGCCCAATTTTTCTGCTGGTGGGGATTCAAGAATGCATCTGACTTAGGCAGGTGTCTGAGCAGCCAGGTGTAAAACAAAGGAGCACAACATCTTACTAACTTCCCCCTTTGTTTCTCATTTCTCTGGTGAATGGTGTAATAAAAGTCTCCTAACAGTGTAGGTACCGGGTTCTTCAGAAGAAATAAATGGATGGCATTCTTGCTGACAAATTTGGGCTCATCTGCAAACAGTATAGCCCCATATATGCTGAGGGCTAACAGTGCACAGACTGCTCTCCACTCTCCCAATGAAGCTTTCAGGATGGCCTGAGAGATCAAGAAGTCCAAATGCAAACCAGGAATCCCAGCTTTTGTTGTCATACTTTGCTCAATAAGGGCAGGCTCCAAGTACAATGTCCTTGCTATCTCTTCATTTCTGGGAGTAGTCATCTCTGGGTTGAAGGGGATTCCACCTCTTATAGGTACTCTAATCAATAAAGAAAACTCTTCTAGCAGAGGTCCTAGCTGAAAGTCTGGAAAGGTGAAACATCTCAAAGGAGGGTCATAAAACTGCAAGCATGTGTGGATCATGCTCCTCTGAGAAGGGTCAAAGTCCATAACCATATCCAAGATACCCCCATAGTGCTCTCTAAACAATGGGATGTGGTCAGGTGTGATAAGTGACTGGACCTGCCTGATACCAATCAAAACAGGCTCAAAAAAGTGGTATGATATGTTTCTTTTCCTGGGAGTAGCCATGAGTGCTGCTGAAGAACTTGTAGACAAATGCTGATGAAGATCACAAACTGAGAAGCTGGAAGTGGACCACTGACAGACTGATGCAGGTGGTGATGGAGATAACTGAAGCAGTTAATTGATGAAGTCAACTGAAGCAGAGGTCTATGCAGAAGAAGGGGTCAAAACCAAAACCAAGATATAATGAGGTGGATACCCTGAAAAGCAAATAAGAAAATGTCAAATGATGAAATGATGATATATGCAAATGATATGCAAAGGGTTTGTAATCAAGCTGGATCTGATTATCTGTCTTGATATAAGGCCCATGTATGTTCAAAAGTCCAGATGGAGGCTTAGAAATCCAGTAACCAGGGTGGGGGACTCAAATAAAGAGTCACATGTCCAGGGTTAATCACAAGAACAGTCCAAAGTGAGGTACTCTTAAACCAAAACAGTAACAGGGTATGATGTGGCCAAGGGTTCCTGCAAACCTGTAAACAACCCAACCCCCTCACAATTAATGTTCTAGAACAAGGATCCTCAGATTTGGATCAGTTATGAGAAGTGTAAACACTTCTAACCCGGAGGTACAGTGTTTACAATAACCATAAAAGATCCTCCTCTAATTCACCTCAGCTTCTGAAGGTCATAAATGTCATCCAGACTTAGCAGGCTTCCCAGATAGCCCTAGCACTACAGGAAATCTGTAGCACAGAGTTCTCAAGAAGAAACCCACCTCTGAACCGTGTTTCATATTCCCGCACCAGACCGAAATGGAATGGGAAAGAACATGAACCACTCTAGCCTAGGTGTCACTCAGGTCCCAGGTATAGGACCTTAAGCTCTCAATGGAACCCCACCCACCAAAACAACAAACCGGATCCAGCAAATGACAGTATGAAATATGCAAAACTGTAAAGAAAGCAATAAATAAAGTTGTTCATAAAGCAATAAATAAAGAAAAAATAAATAAACACACATAGCACATAACACTCCAGTAAACACAAATCAAACAAGCGCTAGGAGGAACCCCCATAAAAAGAACTAGAAGCCCTGGTTGCAGTATAAGGGTCCCCAGCAGAGTCGCCAAGCTGTCGCTCCCACCAAATGACACCTGGCCAAGAGGGGTACAGATGTGAACGGTCAGCGAAAGAGAGAACATGAAGATGAACTGAAAAGAGTCGCCAGCTAGGCATTTTTATCCCGAAGGAAAGGTAATGATGCATAAACCTAAGAAAAGATGGATAAGACGGTCGTGAACCAGAGAAACCTGAGAAAGGGGGTTGGTTACAACCTGGGAAGGTATTATCACCCAGATTGTCCGTCGTACTCGACGGGATCCACGCTTGAAATTTTTGTGTCTTAAAGGGGTAGTGCCAGTGCTATTTTGTGTGCAAAAGCTGGAAAAGAATACAAGTGTCAGTGTAAAAGGAATGTGAAATGAAGTGGAGAAGTGTCAGTGCAGAGAAAGAATACGAAGCTCAAGACTATGAGGCTTAAAGAATAATGCTGGAAGAGGGGGGATATACAAAGACTTTTGTTCGATAACTGTTAAGTTATGCCTACGTATCCTCTCATGCAATGAGGAAGTCAGAACACCGTAGTTCGACTCAAAAATACTGGAAGATAAATTGACTTGTGAACTGCTTACTTGTCTATGCTCAAGTGTATGACCTGTCTGGCTCAGGTGCAAAATGTCTTGCATTAGACGGAAGAAGCAAGTTCTCGCTTGTGAGTGAATGAGATGAGAAAAGAATCCTGGAGGAGACGATTATTGTTTGTTTTTGTGTTTTCAGTCTTTTATTGCTTTTGTGTTTGTCATAAGAAAATGAGCTTAAGCCTAAACCAAGGGTTAGTAAACTCATCACATCCTCCCTCTGATTAGGGGTAATGAGAATACCTTAAGTATGAAGTAAGCACCTCACACTTAATCACCATGATGAAGGATTAAGATCATTAACCTACTTGTAATTATTTTGATGTTTTTGGTGTTTTTGTTTAGTGTTAGGTAATGAGTTTAAGTCATAGTCAAGGATTTAATGGACCCATTACACCATCCTAATAGAAGGATAATATATGAGAACATTTAAGCTGAGGAAGGCTCCTCAACTTAATCCATGATTAGGGATTAACCTCATGACAAAACAAAGCCTTTATTAGGGTGGATTTTAGTTAATGGTAAGATTAAGAAATGGATTTTATGGTTTGTAAGACAACTTGAGGGGGACTTGTCCATTAACACTATGGTTAGTCCTTCTTAACCAATTAAGGAAGAATTAGAACCCTAATGCAAGGCCCAAGTTACAAGCTTGATTTTTAGTGATTATTAGGTGGATTAATTAAAGGATTTAAACACATTAAGGATTTAACACTTAGGATTAAAGTTATACACTCCATCCTAATAGAAGGATACAGGCATAACCCTAATCACAAAGCCTTAAAATCTTTAAGGTTTAGCCCTTGATTAAGAGATGAGGAGAGAAAACTCAAAGATGACACAAAGGTAAAACTAATGGGGGGACTAATCAAACCCTAATTGTTATCATACTTGGGAGTTTCTAGGGTTTATGAGGCTTGCAAGAGATCTTCAAGAAGAGCCACCAAGGAAGAAGAAAGATGGAAAGAAAAGAAGCAGGAAGGAAGCAAGACAACTTACTTCACTTAAGAAGATAAGTTGCTTGAAGAAAGAAGGTGAGGAATGAGCATGAATGAGCAAGCACACTCAAATACAAAAGTAAAATGCAGCAATGAATGCATAAAAGAGATGAGAAGAGATCATGAGAAGTGAATGCAAATTCACTTCTCAAACACTTACCACCTGAAAAGTTAGCAAAGGAAATGAAATGAAATGAAAATGAGATGAAATGCCAAGATGAAAGCCAAGGTCAGAAGCATATCAAGATATAAATTATGCTAAGAGATGATACAAATGGTTGTCATAAGATGTGGATGATCATACAAGTAATGAAGATGCCAATGAGACATGAAAGGAGGCATGAAAGTTCATGAATGCTTATGAAATGCAATGGATGCATAACATGGAAAATGGATGATGCAATGATCAAACATGATTCTAATGTCCTAAGATGTCTTATATGTCATGTGGTTGCACAAAATGTCATGGCAAGTTTATGTATGCAAGCTTATGAAGAATGAAAGAAAATGAAGGCAAAGATTAGGGTTTATGTACAAGATGCAATGCAAAATTCAAAATCAGAAGCAAATGACAAGATAAAAAAATTGAAAATGGAATCAGAGGTACCCTAAACCTATACAAGTTCACTGCCCAAAAGGGGAAGGTCAGAAGCTAAACCCTAAAGGACTTATGATTTTTCTAAGTTTGCTAGGGTTTTAAGGTACCTCACAAGGAAAAATGTCAAGTTTGACACAAAAATGTTTTAGATGCTTGAAAGGATGCATAACACAATGCAAAAAGAACCACTCACAAACTCAACTTGGATCAAAAGATATGAATTTTTGAAGTTAGGGTTAAAAATATTCAAATTAAAGAACCCTAATTCAAATGAAAATTGGCAAGATATGATCAAAACCAAAAAGAAATTTGTCTTGTGAGTTTGTAAATGCTTCTAAATGTTTTAAAATGCTCTCTGAATGTTTTTGTGATTTTTAAATACCTAAATGTATTTTTAATTAATTAATTCTCATTAACTAATTAAAAATAATCATTTAAATGATTTAAAAATAATTTTTAATGCAAAAAATAAAATAAAAATTATTTTCAGGATGAGAAAAAAATTTAAAGTCACGATGCAAAAAATAATTTTTTTTGAAAGTTTCTAGCTATTTTAAAATAAATATGCAAAACAAATAAGAAAAAAATGAATTAAAATGAATTTAATGGGAAAGTCAGCAGATCCAATGGCAGGGATTTGAATAAAAAAGGAGGGAGTTGACGCACGCGGATTTGGAAGGCTGAGGTTTAAACCTGGCTAATCTGATTTAATTAAATAATAATCCTAAAATTAAAACTAATCATAAGATCCAGGCCCTTCAAACACGCGCGGGAGAATCAATCCAAGGGCCCAGATTCAAATACGAAGCCCTAACCCTAATTAGCCTTAATTACTTTCAGGTGGCCGGAAATGACCTCCGGTCATCTTCTCCGGCCACACCCTTCCTTGAGAAATACTATCTCACTCCCCTGGCCATGCCAAACCCCCCCAAATCTCCAGAAATGATCCACAAACCCCATAGAACAAGAATCCAGCATCATATTTCATTTATGTTTCATCAAAATCAAGATTCGAATAAAAACATAAAACTGAACAAAATTTCAGAACATGCATACACACTCATCTCTTCACCATTTTCAGTGATTCAAAGCTTAACATGATCAGGGCAACACACTCTATCATTCTATAACAATAAATTACATTTCTGGAAAATTTGTTCTTGAGGTTACCTGAACTGGAGCTTTCACCTTTGGAGCTTTCTGGCCAGTTCTTTGCTTCAAATTACCTCCAATGATCCCCCTCAAGAGTTTGCAAAGCTTGGTTGGAGTTTATATTGTCTCTATGTGAAGTTTGCTAAAGCTCAGGTCAAGGGAGGTGAAAATCGTATTTTTGATATGGGGTGTTTAAAGGCAAAATGAAGGGTGGGAAATGATCAGTGATGAATGTGGAGTTGAATGGTGGAAAAAGTTTGGAGTTTTGTTGGCTGAGCTATGAGTTTCGAAGAGAAATGCATAAGGGGAAGTTTTGATGAATGTTGAGTTGTGTGTGGATTCAGCTTGTGTTGTTGTGTGTGTTGAGTTGCTTTTGGTCCATGTATCAATCCTTGATAGGTCAGAGAGTTGTTGTGGAGCAGTTTGATTGGTATGGCTCAATTTGCAAAAAGTCAAGAAAGTTGTCCTTTGAGGTATGGGCTCATGGCAGGCTGAGGACAAGGGGGTGTCTGGCGCAGCTTGATTCATGGACAACCATGGAATTCAGATTGAGGCAAAATATCAAGTGGAATGAAGTTTGTGGGTGGTTTTGCAATTTGTGAAGGTTTTGGCCCCTTTTGAAATACTTGATGATCAAGGCATGAAACTTGAGAATTATTTGGGCAATTCTGAATTATAGGTCATGTATGATGTTTGTGTAATGGTTAGAAGTCACTTTGAGTTCACAAATTGCCTTGGTATGAGTTTTTGCAAGTTTCCCTCTTTGGTACATAAGTGAAATTTTGTGATTTTTCCCAACTTTGCAAGGCCATAACTTGAGTTCTATGATGAATAAGATCAAGCTCTTGTACTTTTTGAAAAGGGAATGATCCAATCTACAACTTTCATGACCAAGAATTTTTCATTTGAAGCATTTTTGAAACAAAAAGAGGAGGTTGAAAAACTTTCCCAAAATGGCAAGTTTGCATTACAAGTCACTTTCCCAAAATGGCAACTTTGCAAATGACTTGAAATTATTCAATTTTGTGAACTTCTAACTTCTTCTAAGATCAAATAAAGGTCATATACACCCAAATTGATGGAGAAGACCCTTTGGTTGGGTGATTGGGGGCCTCAGATGCCCTGATTTTGCACTGACTTGCTCAAGAAGTCATTTATTGATCAGATGCCTTCCCCATTGAATTTCTTCATGAAAATTGGTATGTATGATCCTTATAACATATAGAGACCAATAGAAACAAAAATGACCAAAAAATTTGTAGTTATGGCCTCTGAAACCAAAACCCTAATTTTAGGTCATCTGTGCAATTAAACTTGGCTCTGCTTCCATGCCTTTCTCAGTTCTTGTGATTTTCTGACTTCCTTGATCTTGGGAGGATATAATATGATGTTTTAACATACATGGAACCTCTTGAGATGATTGGATACCCTTGGAGTGGTTTAGATAGCTCAGGGATTGCTCAGATCACAAACCCTAGATGCAGATGACTTTGAACCAATGCAGTGAAGAAAAAATGTAATATGAGATGATATGATTGAACTTATGCAAATGAAAAGATCACAAGCCATGGTGTGAACTTAGTGAGGGCAAATTTAGGGTGTTTACACCTTTCCCGGGGCATAATAGCTTATTGTAAGGGTTCCTTTGTTCCTAACACAATACTGTAATCATTAATAAAGATGACGTTTTGCATTCATTCATGTTGTTCCTTGTCTTTCATTTTTGTCTTTGTTTTAAAATATAAAAAAAAGAAAGAAAAGTTTTAAAGTGGCAATGATTTCATTTTTCAAACTCCTTCTAAAGCCTTGCATGAATCATCATTCATGCAGGTGCTCTTCACCGGGTCTTATCAATGACGACCCTGCTATGGCTATGTATGACTTTGACAATCGGATTTACCAAGACAATGAGGAAGGTGAAGAAGATTGCGAACTGCCTGAAGAGTTAGCCAGACTGCTTAAACAGGAGGAAACGATGATTCAGCCGCATGAAGAGGCCATTGAAGTGATAAATCTGGGTACCGAAGAAGACAAGAAAGAGGTAAAGTTCGGGGCTGCATTAGAAGAATCTATCAAGACCCGGCTAGTTTCCAGGCTTCGAGAATATGTTGATGTCTTTGCCTGGTCTTACCAGGATATGTCTGGTTTAGAAACTGATATTGTGGTGCACAAGCTACCTTTGAGAGAAGACTTCCCTCTAGTGAAGCAAACGTTGAGGCACACACGCCCTGATATGGAAATCAAAATCAAAGAGGAAGTACAAAAACAGTTTGATACTGGATTCTTAGCAGTGACTAGTTATCCTCCGTGGGTTGCCAATATTGTACCGGTCCCTAAAAAAGACGGTAAAGTCAGGATGTGTGTAGTGTAAACACCCCAAATTTACCCTCACTAAATTCACACCATGGCTTGTGATCTTTCATATTTGCATTAGTTTAAGAATATCATATCATGTTGCATATTTATTTCATCTGCATAGTTCAAGTTCATCTACATCTAGGGTTTGTGATCTGAGCAAACCAAAGATCCATCTGAGCCACTCCAAAGGTCTTCAATCATACCAATAGGGTCCATGTATGTTCAATCATCATTTTATACCCTTCAAAGATCAAGGAAGTCAAAGAATCACAAGAACTTGCAAAGCATGGAAGCAGAGCCAGGGTTTCACTGCACAGATGACCTGAAATTAGGGTTTTGGTTTCAGAGGCCATAACTCCAATTTTTTTGGTCATTCTTGTTTCTATTGGTCTCAATATGTTATAAGGATCATGTGTTCCAAGTTTGATGAAGAAATTCATTGTGGAAGTCATATGTTCATTGGGTAACTTCTTGAGTAAGTCAGAGCAAAATCAGAGCATTTGAGGCCCCCCAACATGGAACCAAAGTGGATTTTTCATCAAATTGAGGTTATATGATCTTTATTTGGTCATTGAAGTGCTTGGATGTTCACAAAATTGAAGAAAAGTGAGCTAAACCAAAAGTTGCCAAAAATGGAAATGACTTGTAATGTAAACTTTCTATTTTGGGAAAGTTTTTCAAACCTCCTCTTTCTCAACCAAAAATGCTTCAAATGGAAAATTGTTGGTCATGAAAGTTGTAGATTGGATCATTCCCTTTTCAAAAAGTACAAGAACAAGTTCTAATTCATTGTGGAACTCAAGTTATGATCTTTAAAAATTGGCAAAAATCCTATAATTTTCAAGAATGCATCAAAGAGGATTTTTTGCAAAACCACTTACCAAGCTATTTCGAGACTTCTAATACACTTATAAACATCATACAAACATAGTGCATTGCCCAAAACTCAGAATTGCAAAAAGAATCTCAAGTTTTCATGCCTTGCCCATGAAGAAATCACAAAGGGGCCAAAACTTCATGAAATTGCAAAAGGGCACATAACCTTTCATCCACTTGCTGAATTTCCACAAAACCAATTCCATGGACCTCTTTGATCTCAGCTGAACCAAGATAAGCCAAAAAGCCAGTTGCACAAGTGCCCATACCTCAAGTACAAAACTTTTGACTTTTTGGCAAGAAGCACATACCAATCAGCTGCAGCCACCACCCACTCTCTGGCCTATCACAACTTGTTATGTGGATCAAACCCAAGCCATAACACACAACAAGCCAACCTGAAACCTCAGATTGCCCAAGTTTTCAAAAATCCCCTCATTTGCAAAATCCTTCTCTCTGCTCACACACTCAAACTCAAAACCAATTTCCCCATTCATCTTAAAATCATCTATAGAACACAAAGAAACCATTAAAACAGCCAAAAACCTTCCATAGCCAAAACATGATTCTTGACCAGTTGAGTTGCTAACACTCAAACCAACCACTCTCAAAGCTTTTCAAGCATTGCAGCTTCATCAGAAGGTCAAAGGGAGTGTGTTTGCACAAGGAAGATGTCCAGAAAGCTCAAAGTGCTAAAGTTCAAGCTCAGGTAACCATCCAAAAACATTTTTCCAGAACTCATTTCTTTTGTTGCAATGTGATTCTATATGTTATGCTGGTCACACTGATGTGTTTATTTTTGAAAATGCTGGAAAAATGAGCATCTTATGAATGTCTGAAAGTTTGGCCATGATTTTGTTTTGATTCGATTCAGCCTGTTCTTGCATGATAAATGATGTTTGATTGTTGATTTGAGTTGCTAGAACTGTGGGGAATGTTTCTGGGCAGGTTTAAGGGTTTAAAATTGCCTAGGGGAGGTTTTAGGGTTTTTGTCTCGCCGGAGAAGACGACCGGAGTTCGTCTTCGGCCGCCTGAAAATAATTATCCCTAATCTCTAATTAATTTGCCAGTTTGATTTGTAGCCATTGGATTAGGATTAGGTTAAGACACGCACGGCCCAGATTAACCCACTTAGCCCTAATCCACTTAATTAATTTAATTAATTAAAATTAGCTCAGTTTAAATTCTGGCCGTCCAGATGCGTGCCAGGTCAAACCAAATCCCCCAGCTTTGAATGTGGACCATCAGATCATCCTACTTCTTATTAATTCAGTTTTTATTTCATTTTTTCTCATTTATTTTGCATCATTTATTTAAAATAGTTAGAAAAACCTAAAAATATTTTCCTTTTGCATTTTCATTTCAAATATTTTTCTCAACCAAAAAACATTTTTATTTTTATTTTTTGCATTAAAAAATCATTTTTAAAATATTTAAATGTTTATTTTAATTAATTAATGGAAATTAATTAATTAAAATATCATTTAGGTTTCTAAAAATCCCAAAAAAATTCACATTGCATCTTAGGACATTTAGAAACATTGTCATGCCATTCATACAAATTTCTTTTTGGTTTTGAATCATCTTTGACATTTTTCTTGAATTTAGGGTTCATAAAAATCCCATTTTTGAACCCTAACTTCAAGAATTCTTTTCTGCCTAACCATGAATGGTATGACAATGATTCTTTTTGCATTGATCTTCATATATCATGTAGTATCTAGCATAATTTTGTCACAAATGTATCTTGTATTTTTTATTTGATTTGCATTTTCCCTCTTAAGGTACCTTAAAACCCTAGATAACTTAGAAAAATCACAACTTCCTTTAGGTTAAGAGTTAGGTCTCCTCCTTTGGGGTGTGATATCATATGGGGTTAGGGTTCATTTTAGTTCATTTACAATTTTTTATCTTGTGTTTTGCTTCTGTTTTTGACTTTTGCATTTCATGTTGCATTAAAACCCTAATTTCTCATGTTCATTTGCATACATCTTGCATATGCATTCATTCATGAACTTGCCATGACATTTATTGCATTCACATGAATTCTAAGACATCATAGGACACATTAGAACCATGCTTGATCATTTCTTCATCCATTTGCCATGTTATGCATTCATTTCATTCCATGCGCTTTCATGTGTTTTCATGCTTCCTACATGCTTCATTTGCATTCCCATCTCTTGTATGATCATCCATTGAACTTGGTATGCTTTTGCATCATATCATAACATCATTTGCATCATGTAAATGCTTCTGGTTTTGGTGTGCATCCTTGAATACATTCCATTTTCATTTCATTCCTTTCTTTATGTTAACCATTTCAGGTGGTAAGTACTTTGAGAAGTGAATTTGCCTTCACTTCTCATTTCTCTTCTCTTTCTTTTTATGCATCCTTGCTGCATTTTATTTTGCTTTAGAGTGAGCTTTCTCATTCATGTTCATCCCTCACTTTCTTTCTTCAAGTGACTTATCTTCTTCAGTGAAGTAAGTTAACTTGTTTTCTTCTACTTCTCCTCCTTTCATCTGCTTCTTCCATTGGTGGCTTCTCTGAAGATCTCTCTTAAGCCTTATAACCATAGGAACATCCAAGCATGACAATACTTAGGGTTTTGATTAGTCCCCCTTTAGATTTTACCTTTGTGTCTTCTTTGTGTCTCTCTTCTCACCTCATAATCAGAGACTAAACCTTTAAGGTTTTAAGGCTTTGTGATTAAGGTTATGCCTGCATCCTTCTCTTAGGATGGAGTGCATAACTTTAATCCTAAGTGTTAAACCTTTAATATGTTTAAACCTCTTAATCAATCCATCTTAATAATCACTAAGACAATAGCTTGTAACTTGGGCCTTGCATTAGGGTTCTAATTCTTCTTTAATTGGTTAAGAAGGACTAACCCTAGTGTTAATGGACAAGTCCCCCTCAAGTTGTCTTACAAACCATAAAATTCACTTCTTAATCTTACCATTAACTAAAATCCACTTTAATAAAGGTTTTTTTTGTCATGAGGTTAATCCCTAATCATGGATTAGGTTGAGATATCTTCCTCAGCTTAAATGTTCTCATCTATTATCCTTCTATTAGGATGGTGTAATGGGTCCATTAAATCCTTGATTATGGCTTAAACTCATTACTTAACACGAAACAAAAACTCCAAAAACATCTAAATAATCACAAGTAGGTTAATGATCTTAAACCTACATCATGGTAATTAAGTTTGAGGTGCTTACTTCATACTTAAGGTATTCTCATTATCCCTAATCAAAGGGAGGATATGATGAGTTTACTAACCTTTGGTTTAGGCTTAAGCTCATTAACTTATGACAAACACAAAAAAGCAATAAAAGATTGAAAACACAAAAAACAAACAATAATCGTCTCCTCCAGGATTCTTTTCTCATCATCTTCACTCACTAACGAGAACTCGCTTCTTCCGTCTAATGCAAGACAGTTAGCACCTGAGCCAGACAGACCATACACTTGAGCATAGGCAAATAAGCAGTTCATCAGTCAATTTATCTTCCAGTCTCTTTGAGTCGAACTACGGTGTTCTGACTTCCTCATTGCACGAGAGGATACGTAGGCATAACTTAAATGTTATCGAACAAAAGTCTCTATCTCTTCCCCCCTCTTCCAGCATTATTCTTTTAAGCCTCATTCCTGAGCACCTCACTTCACTTTCTTGCACTGACATTTGTACATTCTTGTCCAGGTCTTGCACACAGATAACACTGACACCTACCCCTTTAAGCACAAATCTTTCAAGAGTGGATCCCGTCGAGTACGACGGACAATCTGGGTGCTAATACCTTCCCAGGTTGTAACCAACCCCCTTTCTCAGTTTCTCTGGTCCGCAACCATCTTATCCATATCTTTCTAGGTTTATGCAGCATTACCTTTCCTTCGGGATAAAAATGCCTAGCTGGCGACTCTATTCATTTCATTTCATTTCTCCTTTCGCCGATCGTTCACGTTTGTACCCTATCTGACCAGGTGTCATTTGGTGGGAGCGACAGCTTGGCGGCTTTGCTGGGGAGCCTTATATTGCAACCAGGGCTTCTGGTTCTTTTTGTGGGTTCCTCCTAGCGCTTGTTTGATTTGTGTTTACGGGGTTGTTATGTGCTACTTGTGCTTATTTATTTGCTTTATTTATTGCTTTATGTACAACTTTATTTATTGCTTTCCTTTACAGTTTTGTGCATTTTCATACTGTCATTATCATGTGCTGGATCTGTGATTTCCTTGGTGGGTGGGGATCATTGAGAGATTAAGGTCCTATACCGGGGACCTGAGTGACACATAGGCTAGAGTGGGTTCATATTCTTTCCCATTCCATTTCGGTTTGGTGCGGGAATATGAAACACGGTTCAGACATGGGTTTCTTCTTGAGAACTCTGTGCTACAGATTTCCTGTAGTACTAGGGCTATCTGGGAAGCCTGCTAAGTCTGGAGGACCTTTATATGACCTTCAACATCTGAGGTGAATTAGAGGAGGATCTTTTATGGTTATTATAAACATTGTACCTCCTGGTTAGAAGTGTTTACACTTCTCATAACTGATCCAAGTATGAGGATCCTTGTTCTATAACATTACATGTGAGGGGGTCGGGTTATTTACAGGTTTGCAGGAACCCTTGGCCACATCATACCATGTTACTGTATTGTTTAAGAATGCATCACCTTGGACAGTTCTTGTTATTACCCTGGACTTGTGACTCTTTATTTGAGTCCCCCACCTGGTTACTGGATTTCCAAGCCCCCATCCGGACTTATGAACATACATGGACTTTTACCAAGGCGGATAATCAGATCCAGCACTTGATCACAAACCCTTTGCATATCATTTGCATACATCATTTCTGCATCATTTAACATTTGCTTATCTATTTTACAGGGTATCCATCTTCGTATTGGTTTGGTTTTGACCCCTTCTGCTACTCGGACTGCTTTAGTTTTCTTCTCTAGCAATCTCCATCAGTTTTTCAGTGATTCTCCTCCAGCTACCTGCATCAGAGACTCACCTCTTCAGCATCTTCTTCAGTGACCTTCATCAGCAGTTGTTCTCAGCTTCTTCACCAGCACCCATGGACACTTCAAGAAAGAGCAACATCTCTTACCACTTCTTTGAGCCAACCTTGACTGGCATCAGACAGGTCCAGTCCCTCATTACACCTGACCATATCCCAATATTCAGAGAGCACTATGGGCGTATATTGAACATGGTCATGGATCTTGATGCATCTCAGAGGAGCATGATCTATACTTGCTTGCAGTTCTATGATCCTCCACTCAGGTGTCTCACATTTCCTGATTTCCAAATGGGACCTTTGCTAGAAGAGTTTTCCTTGTTGATTGGAGTTCCTATCAGGAGAGGGATTCCTTTCAACCCAGAGATGACTGCTCCCAGAAATGAAGACATAGCTAGGGCATTGCATTTGGAGCCTGCCCTCATTGAGCAGAACATGACAACCAAGGCTGGTATTCCAGGCCTCCACCTAGACTTCTTGATCTCCCAGGCTACCATGAAGGTTGCAGTAGGGGAATGGAAGGTTGTTTGTGCACTCTTAGCCCTCAGTATATATGGGGTTATCTTGTTTGCAGATGAGCCCAAGTTTGTGAGCAAGAATGCCATCCACCTGTTCTTGTTGAGGAACCCTATTCCTACCTTGCTGGGAGACTTCTACTACTCAGTACATCAGAGGAATGAAAAGCAAAGAGGAAAACTGGTCAGATGTTGTGCTCCTTTGTATTACTCTTGGCTGCTCAGACACTTGCCAAAATCAGATACTTTCTTGAACCCCCATCAGCAGAAGAATTGGGCTAAGAGGTTCATTGCCTTGACATCAGATGACATCAGGTGGTGCACTCAGAGCACCAAAGGCAAGGACATTATCACTAGTTGTCGGCAGTATCCTAATGTGCCTTTGATAGGGGTGAAAGATTGCATCAACTACAACCCTTTACTGTTTAAAAGACAACTGGGATATGCTTTGGTTCATCCTCCCAGAGGACAAGATTTGGCTGAGACTCTTTACTGTGAAATCCAACCTAACTCTGTTGTTGTCAGGCAAGCTGTAGGGGCTTGGGACAACATCCAGACTAAAGGGACAACCATCCTTAGCAAGTGCAACAACATTGCTTTAGCACAGTATTCGGATTGGTCCCGTACCAGAGCTCAGATCACCTGGATGCTATTCACTTTAGAAGTTGTGCCTGGACCTTCTACAGTACAACCTGCAGCAACTGTCAGCATGGAAGAATTTGAAAAGCTGAAAGAGAGGAACACTCAGCTGGCTGAAGCCTTGAAGAAGACTCTCTGAGAGAGAAATGACAGTCATCTGGATAATGAGAGATTGGAAAGACTCAAGATTGAGCACTTGGCAAAAATTGAAAAGACAGATGACTACATCAGGAAGGCTGGAGCAGGGGAGCTTGTACTAAAGAATGCTTGCAAAGAAGAAAAGACTCAGAAGGCTAGGGCAGAGCATTATCTGGAGGAAAGCCAGGCTAGGTGGATTAGGATCACTGAAGCCCGTGCACAAGAAGACCAAAGGACTCAGGCTAAGATAGAGCAGTTGGAGGTTAGTGAGAAGAAACATCAGGAGGCTTTGTTGGCAGCTCAGAGGGAGATATCTGAATTGAAACTCCGAGCGGGGTTGAAGAGGTCAAAGGATCAGGACAAGCATAAGAAGCTAACCAGTGCCATTGCTACCAGGAACCTCCTCATCAAGACTATTATAGAGCACCCAGTAGGGCCAGTGACTGAGGCCCTCCTAAAGGAAGTCAGGGAGGATGACTTTGGATTGGATGTCTGATCCTTTTGCTTGTATTTCTTTCTTTTGATGTACTTTTCTTTTGATTGTTGTATTTTGACCCACCACGGGCATGTATTGTAATCAGACTATGTATTTTCATCTCTTTGTAATATATCAGTTTGTGTTATTTATTGGTGGGCTTCATCTATCAACATCATCAGCATTTCCTCGAGGTCTGGAAAGGTCAAAACCAAAGAACCAAACCAGATACCCTTGGAAGACAAATAAGCATATTGCATTGCATACTAACATTTTCTTTGTTTTGTAGGTTTTTGTTTTATTGATGTTTCTCACTTTGTTGTGGTTTCAGGAAACATTGCTCGTAGAAGAGTGTTCCCTGTCAACAGAATACACCGGTACCCAACGCGAAACAACCTTCTGGGCATTCAGATGGATCAAGTACAGCAAGACTTGAATGAAGTAAGGACCCAAATGGCAAATGAAAGGGTTGAGATGAGGAATCAGATGACCCAATTCATGGCTGTAATGACTGGCTTAGCTCAGAGCCAGGAAAGGCTAAGGGAGTTGGTGGAAAGACAAACTCCTGATGAACACCATCCAGGTACAGGAGGTACCAGCAACAACGTTCGCAGGCAGCCTCGCATTGATCCACCAGAGTTTGGGCCTCATCTAAAGCCATAAGTTAATGTCATAAGGAATACTCAGGGTAACACTGCTGGAGGTAGGATTTTTCAAGAAGATCCTCAAGAAGAGCAGTTTATAGTTATTGGGGTTGGGGATGAAGTTTATGACCGTAGGTTGGATGAGATTGCTGAGAAACTGAGGTCTCTTGAGTCCCAAAATTCCCTAGGATTTGATGTAATGGACATGGGACTGGTGGAAGGGGTGAGAATTCCTCACAAGTTCAAACCCCCGTGTTTTGAAAAGTATAATGGCACATCTTGCCCACGCACCCACCTTCAATCATTCTTGGGAAGGTTAAAAGCATACACCATGGACAAAAAGTTGTGGATGTTTTACTTCGAGGATAGTCTAACTGGGGAATCCCGAGAATGGTATTCCCACCTGACTAGAGCCACAGTGAGGAGCTGGAAAGACTTGGCTGAAGCTTTCATCCGACAGTATCAATACAACTTGGACATGGCTCCAAACAGGACCCTCCTGATGGGAATGTCTCAATCTTCCCGTGAGAGCTTTAGAGAATATGCCCAAAGGTGGAGGCAACTTGCTGCTACAGTTCAACCACCCATGTCTGAAAAAGAAATGGCTGACATGTTCATGAACACCCTCCAAGGAACATATATTGACATACTTGCTGCTTTCTCTTCCACCAGTTTTGCTGATGTAGTTATAGCTGGTGAGAGAATTGAAAGTCTTTTGAAGATGGGAAAGATCTCAGATAACGGTGTCAGTTCCAGCAGTACAAGAAAACCATTTGCTGGGCCCCGTAGAACTGGTGAAAATAACTCAGTTCTCATGGGAAGAGGGAGACCCCAATACATGCCCAGAACAGTTGCTGCTGTTACTATCCCTGCTCCACCTCCTCAGTATGTTCAACCACCACAACACTTTCCGCAACAACAACAATTTCCACAACAAAGATCATACAACAATAACAACAATAATAAACAACAATGCTCGTTTCAACAACGTCCATCTAAGGTCAACCGTGTAATTGACCCCATTCCTATGCCATATGTCACCATGCTGCCACAACTCATAAAGCTCAATCTGGTTGAGTTAAGGACATTGGCTTCAACTGATCCTCAAAACCTTCCAAGGAATTATGATGTTAATGCTAGGTGTGCTTTTCACTCTAACGCACCCGGCCATTCTACAGAAAAATGCAGAGCCCTGCATATGAAGGTTCAGGATCTGGTAGATTCAAAAGCCCTGAACTTTGCACCTCCTCCAAACGTAATGAAGAATCATCTGCCAAGCCACAATGGGCCAAGGATTAATGTTGTAGAGTATGGTTCACCCCTGAACTTAATAGAAGACATTGCATGTATTCAAACACCTTTGGCAGAGGTTAAAGCCCAACTTTTAAAGTGCCAAGTGTTTCCAGGTTGTGAGGCCTGTGGCAAATCTTGCAAACTTTCTGAGAATGGGTGTACCAGCTTAAGGAAAGGCATCAGTGATTTGATTAATGAAGGAATTCTACAGATTACAACCACAGCTTCTACAACACCAACAACTCTTTTGTCAACAAGTGAATCTTCTACAACTTCAACAACCATCTGTCCAAGTGTTTCTTCTACAAATACAACAACTATTGTTCCAACTGATTCGGCTACAACTTCAACAATCTTTCCATCTATCACTTCAACCCACAACAATTCATTTGCTCCGGCTACTACAACTTCAACAACCCACAATGATGTTTCCACTGTTATAATTTACTATGACCCTGCAACGGTCCCGAGTTCCAACAACTTTCAACCTCAACAACAGTCTCAACAAAGCTTCAATTTACCTTAACCTACATCCACCAGGGTTCCAGTAACAATCTTTTATGATCCACAGACCATTGTAGTCCCAACAACAGCTGCAGTAAGCCCAGTCACTATCACGGTGCCCGGGCCGATTCCATATGACAAAGACACTGCTATACCATGGCATTATGGTGCTGATCTATACTGCAATGGAGAGAAAGTCCTTCTTGATTCTCCAGTTCTCACTCCCCAAGTGGACAATGTTGGGGGAGGCGGAGGCTTCACCCGAAGCGGACGTCTCTTTGCATCACAGGTCCCTAGAACCAATACTGAGGCAGAGGCTGCTACCAGAGCCAAGGGGAAGAGTGTGATACCAGAAGAATCTGCACCAAAGGAAACTCATAAGTCATCCTTTGATTAAGATGTGGATGAGTTTATGAGAATCATCAAAAGAAGTGACTATAAAGTTGTGGAGCAGCTCCACCAGACTCCTTTAAAGATCTCAATCCTATCATTGCTGCTGTGTTCCGAAGCCCATCGGGATGCACTCCTCAAAGTTCTGCACGCTTCCTACGTGCCAGAAGAGATCACTGTAAATCAGCTGGAAACAGTGGTATCAAATGTCAATATTAGCCATGGGCTAGGATTCACTGATGCTGATTTGACATCTAAAGGACGTCTCCACAACAAAGCTTTACATATAACCTTGGAGTGCAAAGGACTTGTCTTATCTCATGTGCTTGTAGACATTGGATCCTCACTCAATGTCTTACCAAAGAAGGCTCTTGTCAAGCTAGAGTATGATGGGATAACTCTTAGGCCAAGTAATCTTATAGTCAGGGCTTTTGATGGCTCTAAAAGATCTGTTCTGGGAGAGGTGGAGTTGCTAGTGATAATTGGTCCACAAGTCTTCAAAACCATTTTCTATGTGATGGACATACAACCTGCTTATAGTTGTCTGCTAGGTCGACCCTGGATTCACGCCCCAGGCGCAGTAACATCGACCCTTCACTAGAAACTAAAGTATGAATGGGAGGGCCAGATTATCACCATCTGCGGTGAGGAAGATATATTTGTTAGCCAGCTGGCTACTTACAAGTATATAGAGATGGATGGTGAAATCCATGAGACAATGAGCCAATGGTTTGAGGCCCTAAATGTTAATGAGGATACTGGAGTTTTGGCTGCATCCCAGGAGGATAGGATGGGAACTTCAATCATTTCTTATCAGCAAGCCCGGAAGGTTGTTGAAGAAGGTACCGCTCAAGGCTGGGGCAAGCTGCTGCCAGTGGAAAAGAAAGAAGACAGATTCGGATTGGGTTACAGACCAATCCGACAAAATCAATCAGAGGCTGCCAAGGAGCCCAAATTTGTCAGTGGAGGGATGCTCACCCCAGATGCTGTGAATAGTCTGGAAGACGTGGAGGAAAGCGACCGCAACCTGGAGAACTGGATACGTCCAAGGATCCCGGGGAACCAAGTCTCTAACTAGTCTTCCCAGGAAATTATAAGGGTTACTCCTGCAGAGTAATTATTATTTCCTGTCTTTTTAGCATGCATCAAGTCCTGCATCTTGCCTAAGGTGTCAGGACTCATTTTGTAATAGGGCCATATTGTATTTTGTGCAAATGATTAATCAATGAATATCAGGACATCTTTTGCAAACGAGTCTCTTTTTCGCTCACTGTCTTTTCATTTTTCACTTTTGTACAAAACAATAAAATGGAAATGTTTTCAAAATAACAACTTCATTTTCACTTTTTCTAAACAAGATTAAAACTAGTCACTAAAATGAACCAATCTAAACCCTTGCAGAGATTATCCTCCAGATTTCACTGACAACTACACTGCTATGACCTTGTATGACTTCGACAATCCAATTAATCAAGCTAATGAAGGGGTTGAAGAAAACTATGAGTTACCTGAAGAGTTAGCCAGGTTGTTGAGACAAGAAGAGAAGGTGATTACTCCTCATTAGGAGGAGGTTGAGACAGTTAATCTTGGCACCGAAGAAGACTTGAAAGAAGTGAAGATCGGGGCCAGTCTGCAAGATTCAGTGAAGGAACAACTTATTGACATGCTTCGAGAGTACGTCGACGTCTTTGCTTGGTCCTATCAAGACATGCCAGGTCTGGATACTGACATTGTTATGCACAAGCTGCCTTTGAAAGAAGATTGTCCTCCAGTGAAACAGAAGTTACGCCGTACTCGTCCGGATATGGCAATGAAGATTAAAGAAGAGGTAAAAAACAGTGGGACGCCGGTTTCCTTGCTATAACTAGTTACCCGTTGTGGGTTGCTAATATTGTACCAGTGCCTAAGAAGGATGACAAAGTAAGGATGTGTGTGGATTACCGGGATCTGAATAGAGCTAGCCCGAAGGATGATTTCCCTTTACCTCACATTGATGTATTGGTCGACAGCACAGCCCAGTTCTCGGTATTTTCCTTCATGGATGGATTTTCTGGGTATAATCAGATCAGGATGTCACCCGAAGACACGGAGAAGACTACCTTCATCACACCTTGGGGCATATTTTGTTATAAGGTAATGACTTTTGGATTGAAGAACGCCGGTGCCACTTATCAACGGGCTATAGTGACATTATTCCACGATATGATCCACAAAGAAGTTGAATGCTACGTGGATGACATGATTGCCAAGTCCCTCACTAAAGAAGACCATCTGGTAAATCTGCTGAAGTTGTTCAAGCGTCTGAGAAAGTATCAGTTGAAGCTGAACCCCAACAAATGCACATTCGGGGTACGTTCCGGTAAACTGCTGGGATTCATTGTAAGTGAAAAAGGAATTGAAGTTGATCCTGACAAAGTCAAAGCCATTCAAGAGATGCCTGTGCACAGGTCTGAAAAAGAAGTTCAAGGGTTCTTAGGTAGATTGAACTACATTTCAAGGTTCATATCTCATCTTACTACAACCTGTGAGCCCCTGTTCAAACTGTTAAGAAAAGAACAAACGGTCAGGTGGAATGAAGACTTCCAAAAGGCTTTTGATAAAATCAAGGAATACTTACAAGAACCTCTAATTCTTATGCCTCCAGTTGAAGGAAGACCTCTAATAATGTACCTGACAGTATTAGAAGGGTCAATGGAGTGTGTGTTGGGCCAGCATGACGAGTCTGGTCGAAAAGAGTATGCAATATACTACCTAAGCAAAACGTTTACCGGCTGTGAACAACGTTATTCACTGCTCGAGAAAACTTGTTGTGCTTTAGCGTGGGCTGCTCGCCGACTAAGACAGTATATGTTAACTCACACTACTTTATTAATTTCAAAGATGGATCCAGTCAAGTACATATTTGAGAAGCCAACACTTACCGGAAGGGTTGCAAGATGGCAAATGATTCTGACGGAGTATGACATTCAGTACACATCTCAAAAGGCCATCAAAGGCAGTGTACTGTCTGACTATCTGGCCGAGCAACCCATTGATGATTAACAACCAATGAGATTTGATTTCCCTGATGAAGACATCATGTTCCTGAAAGCAAAAGATCATGAAGAGACTGTTCACACTGAAGGGCCTGACCCAAAAGAAGAGTGGACAATGATGTTTGATGGGGCTGTCAATATGAATGGTCGTGGAGTTGGTGTAGTGCTCATTACACCTAAGGGTGTTCACATGCCTTTCTCGGCAAAACTCACCTTTGCATGCACTAACAGCGAAGCTGAATACGAAGCATGTATCATGGGTCTTGAGGAAGCCATTGACCTCGGGATCAAGACTTTAACTGTATTCGGAGATTCTGCTCTGGTAATCAATCAGACCAACGGAAAATGGTACACTCACCAGGAGCATCTGATTCCATACCGTGATTATACGAGGAGACTATTGACTTTCTTCAAAATAGTCAAACTTGAGTACATCCCTCGAAACGAAAATCAGTTCGCAGATGCTTTGGCTACCATTTCCTCCATGATCAAGGTTCAGATTGCCAATTATGTGCCTCGGATTTTGGTATCCAGACTAGACTGACCAGCATACGTATTCTCTGTGGACATTGCTAAAGATGACAAGCCTTGGTTCCATGACATCAAATGCTTCTTAGAAGATCAAACATACCCACCTGGGGCATCATCCAATGATAAGAAGACATTGAGAAGGTTGGCTGGTAGTTTCTTCCTAAATGCTGATGGTACGTTATACAAGAGAAACTTTGACATGGTTCTTCTCAGACGTGTTGATAAGAAAGAGGCAGACTTGCTGATGCACGAGGTTCATGAAGGATCTTTCGGTACCCATGCTGGAGGGCATGCAATGGCTAAGAAATGGTTAAGATCGGGTTACTACTAGATCACAATGGATGCAGACTGTTGTGCTTATGCCAGGAAGTGTCATAAATGCCAGATTTATGCAGACAAGGTGCATGTGCCTCCAAATCCGTTGAACGTGATTTCTTCACCTTAGCCCTTTTCCATGTGGGGCATTGACATGATTGGAAAGATTAAACCGACTGCTTCAAATGGCCACAGATTCATCCTGGTAGCCATTGATTACTTCACCAAATGGGTTGAAGCAGCTTCGTATGCAAACGTCACCAGACAAGTGGTAGCCAAATTCTTGAAAAGAGACATCATCTGTCGACATGGAGTACCCGAGCGGATCATTACTGATAATGGTTCCAATTTAAACAACAAAATGATGGAAGAACTGTGCCGGGACTTCAAGATTCAACATCACAATTCTTCTCCTTACAGGCCAAAGATGAATGGCGTTGTTGAGGCAGCTAACAAGAACATTAAGAAGATTGTGCAACACATGGTGGTTACATACAAAGATTGGCATGAGATGCTACCATTTGCCTTGCATGGGTACCGTACCTTAATCAGAACATCTACCGGGGCAACACCGTATCAACTTGTGTATGGTATGGAGGCAGTCCTACCTGTTGAAGTTGAATTACCCTCTTTACGGGTACTGATGGATGTTAAGCTGAGTGAAGCAGAATGGGTCTGTTCTCGGTACAATCAACTGAATCTGATCGAAGAGAAGAGATTAGCAGCAATATGTCATGGCCAGGTATATCAGAAAAGAATGAAGAAAGCCTTCGATCAGAAAGTCAGGCTTCGGGAATACCAAGTAGGAGATCTTGTGCTGAAAAGACTTTTTCCTCCTCATACAGACCACAGGGGCAAATGGACTCCAAACTACGATGGTCCATTCATAGTAAAGAAGGTTTTCTCTGGTGGAGAACTGATGCTCACTACTATGGATGGTGAATATTTCTTATCCCCTGTGAATTCAGATGCAGTTAAAAAATACTTCGCATAAAATGACCCGCTGGACATAAAAACAGAATGTAAGTCCAGGCAAAAATAGGGCATCCCGGCGAGTCAAAAACAGAATAAAAGACTCGGGCAAAAATAAGGGAAAATAAAAAAAATGTGTGCACCCGCTGAGTTGAAAAGCCGCATTGGACAGCTCAGGCAAAAAATGGGTATCCCGGTGGATTGAAAACCCGAAAGGGCGATCCACGCAAAACAAGGGAATAAGCGAACAACTGCATTCTGAATTTGTCTGTATCACCAACAACATGGCAAGCTTCGAAAAGATAAAGCATCGGTCAGAATCAACCTTCTTCAGAAAGCAAGTTGAGAAGAACGTCAAGGTCATATGGGTCATAGCAAAGGGAAGCTCACCGGAGCATCGTCAACATTGCCAACACTTTTACTTTTTTCAATTTGTAACAATCTTCTCATTTCAGGGGATCTGTTTCTTTGACTGTATTTGCCAATTCAGGGCACCCAGATTAATAAAATCAGAGTTTTCAGTCACACTTTGTCTTGTACATTTTTGTTTCGTTTGCAAAATGTCCAATATCCATAATATAATATTTGCATAAAACAGATGTGCCTTTCTAATTACATGCTTGCAGGAAATGTATTCACTCTTAGGAATATCTAACTCCTATGACGGAATACGATAAGGGATACCTCGGGATACTTGTGCGTTCCTTTTTCTTAACAGGTCGCAGGTATTCAAATACGTAGTATGGGGCATGCCAAGCACATTTCCCCAGCACATCTTCTTCAAGCAGCATCAGAAAATGCTTTTTCCCAACAGAGTTGTCAAAGCATCCTCATCCCCAGCCGGGATCATCACAGAAATCTCTAGGAAGATCGGTCAGTGATCTTTCCTCCCCCAAACTGAGTGCCAGATCTCTCATCCTCAGCAAAGTCAAGGGAACCGTCTCCACACAGAGTTCCGGACTCTATCCAGAAGAGCAATGCCTGAAGTTCTTACACAACAAAGTGACAGAAGTCTCATCATCCCCAGCTGGCCTTTCTCCTTACAAAGATAGATCTATCAGTGATCTAGTTCCCCAAGCAGAACCATATATCTTATCAAATCTACCAATGATCTCATCCCCAGCTGGGATGTTCTTCCAAGCAGATCAGCCAGAGATCTCCACAACAGCAGGATCCGGTCCCAGATAGGTTTCTTTGCATAATCATAGCATTCGCATCATATTTCCCCACAAAGCATAGCATTTCGTTTAACACGGAGCATTACGGTAAAAATCAAACATATTGCATGATCGCAAGTCAGGTTCGAACCAGTCACCTGTAAATATCAACAGTACCTCTTCAGCAATATACAAAATACATCCCTTGCACATAAAAGCCAAAGCGTCCCCTTTGCACTCTCAAATACAGATACATGCTCCTTTTGACACTCGTCTGTGTCATCATTCCCCAGTAAAGTCGCCAGAACACTTTCTACAAACAGATATTTGTCCACAACATGTTCTTCTCGACACTCGTCCGTGTCATCTCATATTTCCCCAGCAGAAAGCCAAAGCGCCCCCTTTGCATTCTCCAGTACAAATACATGTTCATATATACTCTTCTCGACACTTGTCCGTGTCATCTCATATCATCCCCTGCAAATATATCTATATACTCCTTTGACACCCGTCCGTGTCACCGCTCTCCAGCATGGTTGCCTCAACACTTATTATAAACCAAACACTTGTTTATAATACACTCCTTTTGACACTCGTCCGTGTCATCCTATCCCCACAGGTTGTCAGAATACCTTTTTACACTCATAAGTTCATAACTTATACACTTTCTCTTTTGACACCTGTCTGTGTCATACTTTTCCCCAGCAAGTTGAACACTCGTCCGTGTCTAGCTCATATTTCACAATACCCATTCATACTTATACAGATACTCGTCCGTATCTTGTATACACTTATTCCCCACAGATTCGACACTCGTCTGTGTTCTTTGTTAACCCGTTGATACCGTCTATATCATCATCTCTGAACACGCTTCAGCGTTTGTTTGTACCGATACTCGTCCGCATCAGAGTCTTAAGGATGCTCGTCCGCATCTTTAATCTATACACAATGTCAAACACTTATACCTTTTATTTCTTAAGCGTAAGCACTCGTCCGTGTTTACCATTCCCCAGTAAAAGTAACATTTTTTTTATCTGACATTCGTCCTATGTCGCGATACTTTCGGTAGCCGTACCCTGCCAGGTGATCGTCCTTCACCTTTGGATGACCTTCCCTCATCCCTCTCCCCAGCGGAGTCTCCATTATTGGAACCCCTTTCTATCCGACATTCGTCCTATGTCGTGATTTTTAGCAGCTGTCCCCTGCTAGGTGATCGCCCTTCACCTTTTTGATGACCATCCTTCATCATTTTATCCGATGGCCGTCCCCATCGTTGATCTTGTTATCTGACATTCGTCCTATGTCATGATAAACCCCGAGAGCAGTCGTACCCTACTAGGTGATCATCCTTCACCTCTTGATGATCGTCCTTCATCATGCTTATCTGATGGCCGTCCCTATCGTCGACTTTTTTCTATCCGACATTTGTCATATGTCGTGATAAAGAGCAGTCGTCCCCTGCTAGGTGATCGTCCTTCACCTTTGATGACCGTCCCTCATCAATATTTCATTTATTCTTTAACCCGATGGTCGTCCCCGTCGTGGTCCCTTTTCCTTTTCCTGATGATCGTCCTTCATCAGTCTAGCCCGATGGTCGTCCCCATCGTTGTTTACCTTACTTTGCAAACCTAATGGCCGTCCCCATCATTTCCTTTACTTTAATCCCTAGAAAATCTTGTTTCTTTACCCTATGGCCGTCCCCGTCGTGGTCTCTTTATTTCCCCAGCATGTCGGTCGTCCCCGTCATTGCTTTATCCCCAAAAGTCATCCTCTGCTCAATGGTCGTCCTCCATCGCTTTCATTTGATAATCATACTATACTTCTTTTTACAATTTATATCCCTTTTCTTCTTCTCCCCAGTGAGTGCAAATTTCGGACTGTCTTTGGTATTCAACCACAAGTTATCTTGTTTGTCTATTAAGCCCGTCGCTTACACCCTACACAGCTAAATTTTCCCTCACTAAGTTCACACCATGGCTTGTGATCTTTCATATTTGCATTAGTTTAAGCATATCATATCATGTTGCATATTTATTTCATCTACATAGTTCAAGTTCATCTGCATCTAGGGTTTGTGATCTGAGCAATCCAAGGAACCATCTGAGCCACTCCAAAAGTCTTCAATCATACCAAGTGGGTCCGTGTATGTTCAATCATCATTTTATACCCTTCAAAGATCAAGGAAGTCAAAGAATCTAAAGAACTTGCAAAGCATGGAAGTAGAGCCAGTGTTTCACTACACAGATGACCTGAAATTAGGGTTTTGGTTTCAGAGGCCATAACTCCAATTTTTTTGGTCATTCTTGTTTCTATTGGTCTCAATATGTTATAAGGATCACGTGTACCAAGTTTGATGAAGAAATTCATTGTGGAAGTCATCTGTTCATTGGGTAACTTCTTGAGTAAGTCAGAGCAAAATCAGGGCATCTGAGGCCCCCCAACATGGAACCAAAGTGAATTTTTCATCAAATTGAGGTTATATGATCTTTATTTGATCATTTAAGTGCTTGGAAGTTCACAAAACTTAAGAAAAGTGAGCTAAACCAAAAGTTGCCAAAAATGAAAATGACTTGTAATGTAAACTTTCTATTTTGGGAAAGTTTTTCAAACCTCCTCTTTCTCAACCAAAAATGCTTCAAATGGAAAATTTTTGGTCATGAAAGTTGTAGATTAGATCATTCCCTTTTCAAAAAGTACAAGAACAAGTTCTAATTCATTGTGGAACTCAAGTTATGATCTTTCAAAGTTGGCAAAAATCCTATAATTTTCAAGAATGCATCAAAGAGGATTTTTTGCAAAACCACTTGCCAAGCTATTTTGAGACTTCTAATACAATTCTAAACATCATACAAACATAGTGCATTGCCCAAAACTCAGAATTGCTCAAAGAATCTCAAGTTTTCATGCCTTGCCCATAAGGAAATCACAAAGGGGCCAAAACTTCATGAAATTGCAAAAGGGCACATAACCTTTCATCCACTTGCTGAATTGCCACAAAACCAATTCCATGGACCTCCTTGATCTCAGCTAAACCAAGACAAGCCAAAAAGCCAGCTGCACAAGTGCTCATACCTCAAGTACAAAACTTTTGACTTTTTGGCAAGAAGCCCATACCAATCAGCTGCAGCCACCACCCACTCTCTGGCCTATCACAACTTGTTATGTGGATCAAACCCAAGCCATAACACACAACAAGCCAGCCTGAAACCTCAGATTGCCCGATTTCTCAAAAATCTCCTCATTTGCAAAATCCTTCGAATCTCTCTGCTCACACACTCAAACTCAAAACCAATTTCACCATTCCTCTCAAAATCATCTATAGAACACAAAGCAACCATTAAAACAGCCAAAAAAGCCTTCCATAGCCAAAACACGATTCTTGACCAGTTGAGTTGCTAACACTCAAACCAGCCACTCTCAAAGCTTTCCAAGCATTGCAGCTTCATCAGGAGGTCAAAGGGAGTGAGTTTGCACAAGGAAGAGGTCCAGAAAGCTCAAAGTTGCAAAGTTCAAGCTCAGGTAACCATCCAAAAACATTTTACCAGAACTCATTTCTTTTGTTGCAATGTGATTCTATATGTTATGCTGGTCACACTGATGTGTTTATTTTTGAAAATGGTGGAAAAATGAGCATCTTATGAATGTCTGAAAGTTTGGCCATGATTTTGTTTTGATTCGATCCAGCCTGTTCTTGCATGATAAATGATGTTTGATTGTTGATTTGAGTTGCTAGAAGTGTGGGGACTGTTTCTGGGCAGGTTTGAGGGTTTAAAATTTCCTAGGGGAGGTTTTAGGGTTTTTGTCCCGCTGGAGAAGACGACCGGAGTTCGTCTCCGGCCGCCTAAAAATAATTAGCCCTAATCTCTAATTAATTTGCCAGTTTGATTTGTAGCCATTGGATTAGGATTAGGTTAAGACACACACGGCCCAGATTAACCCACTTAGCCCTAATCCACTTAATTAATTTAATTAATGAAAATTAGCTCATTTTAAATTCTGGCCATCCAGATGCGCGCCAGGTCAAACCAAATCCCCCAGCTTTGAATGTGGACCATCAGATCATCCTACTTCTTATTAATTCAGTTTTTATTTCCTTTTTTCTCATTTATTTTGCATCATTTATTTAAAATAGTTAGAAAACCCTAAAAATATTTTCCTTTTGCATTTCAATTTCAAATATTTTTCTCAACCAGAAAACATTTTTATTTTTATTTTGCATTAAAAAATCATTTTTAAAATATTTAAATGTTTATTTTAATTAATTAATGGAAATTAATTAATTAAAATATCATTTAGGTTTCTAAAAATCCCAAAAAAATTCACATTGCATCTTAGGACATTTAGAAACATTGTCATGCCATTCATACAAATTTCTTTTTGGTTTTGAATCATCTTTGACATTTTTATTGAATTTAGGGTTCATAAAAATCTCATTTTTGAACCCTAACTTCAAGAATTATTTTCTGCCTAACCATGAATGGTATGATAATGATTCTTTTTGTATTGATCTTCATATAGCATGTAGTATCTAGCATAATTTTGTAACAAATTTATCTTGCATTTTTTATTTGATTTGCATTTTCCCTCTTAAGGTACCTTAAAACCCTAGATAACTTCCTTTATGTTAAGAGTTAGGTCTCCTCCTTTGGGGTGTGATATCATATGGGGTTAGGGTTCATTTGAGTTCATTTGCAATTTTTTATCTTGTGTGTTGCTTCTGTTTTTTACTTTTGCATTTCATGTTGCATTAAAACCCTAATTTCTCATGTTCATTTGCATACATCTTGCATATGCATTCATTCATGAACTTGCCATGACATTTATTGCATTCACATGACTTCTAAGACATCATAGGACACATTAGAACCATGCTTGATCATTTCTTCATCCATTTTCCATGTTATGCATTCATTTCATTCCATGAGCTTTCATGTGTTTTCATGCTACCTACATGATTCATTTGCATTCCCATCTCTTGTATGATCATCCATTGCACTTGGTATGCTTTCTCATCATATCATAACATTATTTGCATCATGTTTATGCTTCTGGTTTTGGAGTGCATCCTTGCATACATTCCATTTTCATTTCATTCCTTTCTTTATGCTAACCATTTCAGGTGGTAAGTACTTTGAGAAGTGAATTTGCCTTCACCTCTCATTTCTCTTCTCTTTCGTTTTATGCATCCTTGCTGCATTTTCTTTTGCTTTAGAGTGAGCTTGCTCATTCATGTTCACCCCTCACTTTCTTTCTTCAAGTGACTTATCTTCTTCAGTGAAGTAAGTTAACTTGTTTTCTTCTACTTCTCCTCCTTTCATCTGCTTCTTCCATTGGTGGCTTCTCTAAAGATCTCTCTTAAGCCTTATAAACCATAGGAACATCAAAGCATGACAATAATTAGGGTTTTGATTAGTCCCCCTTTAGCTTTTACCTTTGTGTCTCTCTTCTCACCTCATAATCATAGACTAAACCTTTAAGGTTTTAAGGCTTTGTGATTAAGGTTATGCCTGTATCCTTCTCTTAGGATGGAGTGCATAACTTTAATCCTAAGTGTTAAACCCTTAATATGTTTAAACCTCTTAATCAATCCATCTTAATAATCACTAAGACAATAGCTTGTAACTTGGGCCTTGCATTAGGGTTCTAATTCTTCTTTAATTGGTTAAGAAGGACTAACCCTAGTGTTAATGGACAAGTCCCCCTCAAGTTGTCTTACAAACCATAAAATTCACTTCTTAATCTTACCATTAACTAAAATCCACTTTAATAAAGGTTTGTTTTGTCATGAGGTTAATCCCTAATCATGGATTAAATTGAGATATCTTCCTCAGCTTAAATGTTCTCATCTATTATCCTTCTATTAGGATGGTGTAATGGGTCCATTAAATCCTTGATTATGGCTTAAACTAATTACTTAACACTAAACAAAAACTCCAAAAACATCTAAATAATCACAAGTAGGTTAATGATCTTAATCCTACATCATGGTAATTAAGTTTGAGGTGTTTACTTCATACTTAAGGTATTCTCATTATCCCTAATCAAAGGGAGGATATGATGAGTTTACTAACCTTTGGTTTAGGCTTAAGCTCATTAACTTATGACAAACACAAAAAAGCAATAAAAGATTGAAAACACAAAAAACAAACAATAATCGTCTCCTCCGGGATTCTTTTCTCATCATCTTTACTCATTAACGAGAACTCGCTTCTTTCGTCTAATGCAAGACCGTTAGCACCTGAGCCAGACAGGTCATACACTTTAGCATAGGCAAATAAGCAGTTCATCAGTCAATTTATCTTCCAGTCTCTTTGAGTCGAACTACGGTGTTCTGACTTCCTCATTGCACGAGAGGATATGTAGGCATAACTTAAATGTTATCGAACAAAAGTCTCTGACTCTTCCCCCCTCTTCCAGCATTATTCTTTTAAGCTCATTCCTGAGCACCTCACTTCACTTTCTTGCACTGACACTTGTACATTCTTTTCCAGCTTTTGCACACAGATAGCACTGACACCTACCCCTTTAAGCACAAATCTTTCAAGCGTGGATCCCATCGAGTAGAAGGACAATCTGGGTGCTAATACCTTCCCAGGTTGTAACCAACCCCCTTTCTCAGTTTCTCTGGTCCGCAACCATTTTATCCATATCTTTCTAGGTTTATGCAGCATTACCTTTCCTTCGGGATAAAAATGCCTAGCTGGCGACTCTATTCATTACATTTCATTTCTCCTTTTGCCGACCGTTCACGTCTGTACCCTATCTAACCATGTGTCATTTGGTGGGAGCGACATGTAGACTACATGGATTTGAACCGAGCCAGCCCTAAAGATGACTTCCCTCTACCTCATATAGATGTGCTTGTTGATAATACTGCTCAATTTTCTGTGTTCTCTTTCATGGACGGGTTTTCAGGTTATAATCAAATTAAGATGTCTCCCAATGATATGGAAAATACTACCTTCATCCCACCTTGGGGCACCTTCTGTTATAAAGTTATGCCATTTGGTCTGAAGAATGTTGGAGCCACTTAACAACGGGAAATGGTGACGCTATTTGACGACATGATCTATAATGACATTGAGGTCTATGTTGATGATATGATAGCAAAGTCCCAAATAGAAGAAGAGCACTTGGTCAATCTAGCAAAGTTGTTTGACAGACTCCGGAAGTTCAAATTGAGGTTGAATCTGAACAAATGCACTTTTGGGGTACGTTCCGGCAAGTTACTGGGTTTCATTATTAGTGAGCAGGGAATTGAGGTTGACTCGGCCAAAGTAAAAGCCATCCAGGAGATGCCTGAGCCAAAGACTAAAAAGCAAGTATGTGGTTTCTTGGGGAGACTAAACTACATTGCACGGTTTATCTCACACCTAACTGCCACGTGTGAGCCTATCGTCAAACTTCTGAGGAAGAATCAGGATATCAAATGGAATGAACACTGCCAACAAGCATTCGACTGAATCAAGGAGTACTTGCTAGAACCTCTGATTCTCATGCCTCTAGTTCCAGGGAGACCCTTAATCATGTATCTTACAGTACTCGAAGGATCGATGGGGTGTGTGATGGGTCAGCAAGACGAGATTGGTCGAAAAGAGCACGCCATTTATTACCTTAGCAAAATGTTTACCGATTGTGAGACACGTTACTCACTACTCGAGAAAAACTGTTGTGCTTTGGCATGGGTTGCTCGCTGACTAAGGCAATACATGCTGACTCACACCACTTTCCTTATTTCAAAGATGGATCCTGTGAAATATATCTTCGAGAAGCCAACTCTAACACGAAGGGCATCCCGATGGCAGATGATTCTAACAGAATATGATATCCAGTACACTTCACAAAAAGCAATCGAAGGGAATGTGTTGTCTGAATACCTTGCTCAGTAGCTAATTGACGATTATCAACCCATGAAATTCGAGTTCCCGGATGAGGTCATCATGTTCCTCAAGTTGAAAGACTGTGAAGAACCACTTCCGGAGTAGGGGCCAGACCCTGAATCCAAATGGAAGTTGATGTTTGACGGAGCTGTGAATGTAAACGGAAATGGAGTAGGTGATATTATCATCTCACCAGAAGGAGTCCATACACCTTTAGCTGCTCGGTTGACCTTTGAATGCACTAACAATGAGGTAGAGTATGAAGCTTGAATCATGGGGGTTGAAGAGGCAATCAACTTGCGAATCAAGAACCTCGAGATCTTCGGAGATTCTTCTTTGGTAGTGAACCAAGTCAATGGCAAATGGTTAGTTCATCAACCTCACTTGGTTCCTTACAGGGATTATACCAGGAAGTTGTTAACCTTCTTCACCAAGGTCAAGTTGAGTTATATTCCTCGAGATGAAAATAAGTTTGTCGATGCTCTAACAACTTTGTCATCTATGATTAAAGTTTGTCAAGAGAATTTCGTGCCTCGAATCATGGTCTCCCGTCTTGAAAGACCTGCCTATGTCTTTATAGTTTATAATGGTGAAGATAACAAACCATGGTATCATGATATCAAGCAATTCTTGAAGTCTCAAGAGTACCCGACTGGGGCATCCAGTAAAGACAAGAAGACTCTCAGAAGGCTAGCAGGTAGGTTCTTCTTGAATCAAGATGATGTGTTATACAAGCGAAACTTCGACATGGTTCTACTTACATGCGTGGATAGACACGAAGAAGACTTGTTGATGCAAGAGGTTCATGAAGGCTCCTTTGGTACCCATGCTGGAGGACATGTTATGGCAAAGAAACTATTGAGATCGGGATATTATTGGATCACCATGTAATCAGATTATTGTAAATATTCCCGCAGATATCATAAGTGCCAGATTTATGTTGATAAGGTCTATGTACCTCCGAATCCATTGAGTGTCATGTCTTCACCTTGGCCATTCGCCATGTGGGCATTGATATGATTGGCAAGATTGAGCCAACAACTTCTAACAGTCACCGCTTCATCCTGGTTGCTGTAGACTATTTCACAAAGTGGGTCGAAGCGGCGTCTTATGCCAATGTTACAAAACAAGTGGTAGCCCGGTTTATCACAAGAGATATTATTTGTCGGTATGGAATTCCCGAAAGAATCATTACTGATAATGGTTCTAATCTCAATAACAAGATGATGGCTGACTTGTGTCGGGATTTCAAAATAGAGCATCACAACTCTTATCCATATCGCCCAAAGATGAATGGCTTCGTCGAGGCGGCCAACATGAACATCAAGAAGATCATGCAGAAGATGGTTGTGACATACAAAGATTGGAATGAGATGCTACCATTTGCGCTACATGGGTACCGAACTTCAGTGCGTACCTCGACAGGGGCAACCCCATTCTCATTGGTATATGGTATGGAGGCAGTCTTACCATTCGATGTGGAGATCCCCTCGTTGAGAATAATGATGGACGTAAGCTAGATGAAGCTGAATGGCTCTGCTCCCGGTATAATCAACTAAGCCTCATCGAAGATAAGCGCCTAACAACTGTATGTCATGGACAGTTGTATCAACGGCGGATGAAACAAGCTTTCGACAAGAAGGTACGGCCTCAAAGGTACATACCAGGACCTTGTACTGAAAAGGATTCTTCCTCCTCTCAACGATCATAGGGGCAAGTGGACACCCAATTATGAAGGACCATTCGTGGTTAAAAAGGTCTTCTCCAACGAGCTTTGATGCTAACGACCATGGATGGAGAAGACTTCCATTCCCCTGTCAACGCACACGCAGTAAGAAAATACTTCGTGTAAAAAGGACCCGTTGGATAAAAACAGAATAAAGATCCAGGCAAAAATGGGCATCCCAGCGAGCCAAAAACAGAATAAAAGGCTCGGGAAAAAATTAGGGAAATATTGAAAAAAATGTACACCCGCTGAGTTGAAAAGCCACATCGGACAGCTCAGGCAAAAAAGGGTATCCCAGTGGATTAAAAACCCGAAAGGGCGATCCATACAAAAGAGGGACTAACACGAACGACTACGGTCTGCGAAATTCATAATCCATCTGCAACTAAGGTTATTCTAAGGGTTCAAGACCAGTTCAATCACCTTTCTCAAATGGCAGAGCAAGTAGAGAGTCTTGAAGATATACGAGTCATAGTCGGGTCGAAAATTGATGAGATCGATTTATCACATTGCCAATAGGATAGTTTGTTTCTCTTTTGGCTATTTCTTCTTTCCAGGGAATTGCCTCCTATTGTAATGCCTGTTCATGGCCATGTTCCAGATCAATAAAAATTCTATTTCAGTCAACTTGTGACTAGTTGCTTTCGTTTTTGTTTTTCATCTAACATTGATCGATTGCAAAAACGTCCAGCAAGTTGTGATTTGTATTGTGTTGTGAACATTCGAATGCTTTCTAACTCATGCAGGATGACGGAAACATCTAATACAACTCTAAAAAGGGTGTTAAGTGGCCGGGATGGTGATTCATACCATATGCCTGGGGCATACAGGTCCAAACTAACTCCCCATGTTACAAGCACTATCAGTTGTGTTTACGCAGGTGCAGGTACAGGCGTTGCTAGCAGAGCTAAAGTGGCTTTCCAAGAGGAATATCCCAATAACATACTTGAACAAGAACAGGTTCCTTCCCATGTGTCTCCTGTTATCCCCAGTAGAAGTGAAGTTGAAATTCTTCCCCAGCAGTAATGACAAAATATGTTTGTCCTCCCCAAGCAGAGATTTTCTTTCCTTACAGGGGAAACCTCCAGCAGTACAAGGAGTTCCTTACTCCCCAGCAGGTTTCTTCCTCAGCAATGTCATACTTCTGGTTTCCAGCCATGTCAGAAGGTTTTCACTTCCGCAACGGAGTTCGACGGGTAGCGTACCTAGCAAGAAGAGTTCGTCCCCAACAGGGTCTTGACTCTCTGATCTTAAAAGTCCAATTTATTTTTGGTAACGGTGGCAGTTCAGAGCCAATGTACCATTAACAGTACTCCCCATAGAGGATCTAATACCATTTCCAAGCATCCTTGTCTTTCCAAGTCAATGATTGTCATTCCTTCGAGTTCCGTTTTGTACAATGGTCTCATTTCCAAACCCTGTTTTGTACAATAGGCTCCCATTCTGTGGCTTGATTCGCTCAGCGGTCACGTCGCAGGTTCTCATTTTTTACAACAATCCTATTTGCCTAGGCTCTCGTTTATGTACAACGATCCCATTTCACCTTTGAGTTTTGTTTTGAACAATGGTCTCGTTTTAAGACCTGTTTTGTACAACAGGCTCCCTTTTTGTAGCTTGATTCGCTCAGCAGTCACATCGTCGAGTTCTGTTTTGTACAATGCTTTCATTTTCAAGCCCTGTTTTGTACAAAAGGCTCCCATTACGTGGCTTGATTCGCTCAGCAGTCACATCGCAGGTTCTCGTTTTGTACAAAAGTCCTGTTTTCCTTGGCTCTCATTTATGTACAACGATCCCATTTCACCTTCGAGATTCATTTTGTACAATGGTCTCATTTTCAAGCCTTGTTTTGTACAACAGGCTCCCATTCTGTGGCTTGATTCGCTCAGCAGTCACGTCACAGGTTCTCGTTTTGTACAACATTCCTATTTTCCTGGGCTCTCGTTTATGTACAACGATCCCATTTCACCTTCGAGTTCCGTTTTGTACAATGGTCTCATTTTTAAGCCCTGTTTTGTACAACAGGCTCCCATTCTGTGACTTGATTCGCTCAACAGTCACGTCGCAGGTTCTCGTTTTGTACAACGGTCTTGTCTGTCTGGGCTCTCGTTTACGTACAACGATCCTACTCCACCTTGTTCTATTTCTGTTACCTATCTAGAGGTCAAAACAAAAAAAGACAATAACACAATAAAAGCAAAACATTTTCCTCATCCACAGAGTTCAAATTTCCAGATTTTATTCGAGTATCCAATCACTCCACACCTTGAACGTCTAAAAGTTATTGCAATTATTCGTTCAGGCTTGCAGATGATTGAATAGGGGCAGTTGTAATACCTCAAAATTTTCCCTCTCATTTCCTCAACATTTTGCATAGCATTTAGCATAAACAAATTCATAAGATAGTCAAAAACATTGCACCATGTGTATCATAGTTGAGGCAAAGGCATGTGATCTTTGATTGGAGCAATTGAAGGCTATACAAAGGCAACCAAAGGGCCACAAAGCTTCTCAACCTTGTGCAAAGGGTTCAAAACATCCCACAAGTCCTCACTTGAAGCCACAAGCCATGGAAAGATTTGAATTGATCAAAGGAGGCAAACAGTGCAACATCTCCTGATGTAAGGGGCCAAATTAGGATTTCACTTCTGCTGGGCTTCTCAATGAAATTTTGATTCAAAGTGGATTCCATTGTCTTATATATGACGTCAAGTGCCTAGGGTTCAAATTTCATCCATAGAAACATTTTGGAAGAGGTTCAATTGGTCAGATGACTGAAAATCAGGGATTTGGGGAAAAGTCAATTATGCTGAGTAAAAAGTCACTCCTGAGTTTTTGAGGTCAAATTCATGAAATTAGGGTTACAAGGATCCTATGGTTCAAATTTAATCAATAAATGATGGAGGAATCAAGAGAAATCAAGAAAACCATAAGTTACCATTTTTGGAAAATTAGGGTTTCCAAAAATGGCATGTTTTGGCCATTTTTGCAGCAACTTCAAGAGAGGCCTTCTCCCAAAATGTGAGGGCTATCAAAATTCTACCTTGAGCCAATTAAATATGGCATACTAAGCTTAAAATCCATAGGTGGAACTCATTCATAGCATCAAAATTGAGTGAGATATGATCATTCAAAGTTGGTATAATTCAAGGCAAGCTAGGGCAAAAACCAAGGCATGCCTTGCCTCCTGCGCGCACGCCAGGCAAGGCATTCCATCAAGCAGGTGGTGGATCACAATTCAAGTCAATTTTCTCCATGTTAGAGGCCTCAAATGAATTATCTTTGAACTACAAAGTTGTTCATTGCCATGTTTCCAACAACTTTGATGTTCAAAGATTTTTAATTTGATCAATGGTTTAAAGGTTATGTTGAGGCAAAGTGTAGGGCTTCAAACTACAAAGACACAAGGCATCTTGCCAGGCCAAGGGCAGGCAATGCAGGCCAAGTTTGCAGCATCATGGCATGAACTTCAATGGTCTTTTTGGGGTGTTGGGAGACCATGTATCATCTTGGGTTGAACATCAATTAGATTCTCTAAAATATATGCTTCAATTGGATCACAAACATTGCCTCATTTGATGTCTTGCTCATGAAGAAATCTACATTTCAAGATCACCATATGCAACTGTTTTCTTGCATTCCAAGCCATCAAATATCAGGATGAGTTCAAGCTAATCCAGGTTGTGCACCATATGCAGCTGGTATGTATCATGAGTTCAATACATTTGGAGGGCCAATCATCTCATACATTTTCATGCACCCCAAGCTGCCATGTACTCCATAAAGTTACTAGCCAAAGAATCCTCCAAGTACTGAATTCATGAGTAGCTTCATATAACATTGCACTCACCCTCATGGTAAGTAGCATGCATATCACAATGCACAATCATTCGAGCCAAGCCAATGCAACTTCATTGATCTCCATATTCAAATTACAAAATTGACCTCAGGTTAAGTTTAACCATGGTTATAACAAGCAACTGGGTTAGTTAGCTTCTAATTGCACATATAAAAGCTTGAGCCTAACTGAATTTCACTCACCACTCTCATTTGCACAAATCACATCCAAAATCCTCTGAGTTTTCTCTCTGCACTTTGAAGATCTTTCTTCTGCATTTTGCTTCGAGGAAGCTCTATTCTCCATCAATCTTCTTCATTCTTCCTCAGTTGATCACCATCATCACATTGTGCTCAAGATCCATGACTGATCTAGCTTGAATCTCCAAGGTTTTGGTTATGCATATTCCTTTATTTTGTTAGATTTCACAGTGATCTTCCTATGTTACCTTGCTTTCTTCATCAATTCATCATCATTATCATCTCTGGATCATTATTCATGTAAGAACCAGTATGAATGATCAAGAACAAGAGCATCAACAACTTCTGCATTCTCATTGATTCGGTGAAGATTCAAGTAGTGTGGTGGTATATTTCACTCAGTTGAACATCAAGATAAAGTAAGGAGCATAATAGGAATCTACTCTCTGGATTTCTTCAACATTTGAACCATTGCATTCTCAGGTTTCATCTTGAATTCCAATTGCACGATTTCATCCAATTTTGCTTGATTCTTGTTGTTTAAAGCTTGTTAGAAGCACTGTGATCTCTGGCTAGTTGATATGCACCCTAGGTGCTTAGTTTCAGTTTTCAGGCATGAATTTGTTTGCTTCAATTTGCATAGCACAAGAACCCTAAGCTAGAATTAAAACTAGATTGTTGATCAGTGAGAGGACGCGAGTCTAGCTATGGTCTTAAATTGCTTGTTCATGGTGGTTTTAGAAAGCCCTAGGTCAGGGGTGACGGGAGAAGACGACCGAATGTCACTTTCGGTCACCTGAACAGTGCCCTAGATTTAAATGATAGAATATGTCATGGCCCTTAGATCTTTGGCATCCAACGCTCACAATGGCTCCAACACATTAATGAAAATGTGCATTGCACATGTATAATTTTGTGAACAAATATTCAGTGTACTCTTAGCACCCCCATGCGTAAGTTTCAAGGCCCATTGTAGTTACTTTTGTTGTTGGATGCACCTCCCTGGCCCAATACAAATCAGTCCATTCCAATTCTTTTTTATTTCTTTTCTTCATTTAATTCCTTTTTCGTTTTGGTTTATTAAAAATATAAAAAAACCTCATAAAAATTACCAATTAATTCATGAGAGATCATTGAATTTTTCTCTAATTTTCCATTATTTTTGTTCATATTTTTCTTTTTATTTTAATCAGAATTAATTTCTCAAATGAATTAATTCCCTTTTTCTCATTTTTTGACCACTCATCTTGTACATTTTCTTTCTCTCAAACCATAAAACATAAACAGTCCATTCTTCTTACCTTAGTCAGTAGACTCATCAAAATTCCTCACCATATTTTTGTTTTAATTTTTAGGTCATTTTAAGCCATGTTTTGAACCCTTTCCTTCACACACATGTTCATAAACCCTAATTCACTTCCATACACCATTTGAGCACTCAAAAATGGGAATTTTCATGAGATTTTTGGTATACAATTCACTCTCTGGATTTTGTATTCAAGTGTCAAGGTTTATAATTTTTCATGACCATTTGCTAGTTTTTAGGTATCTTGGTTCACAAGTCATGTTTTTGGTCCTTCCATTCCTTTCCTTTGATCCCATTAGTGTATAACCTTTGTGCTATTGCTTTGAGGTCCTAACATTGAGTCTCTTAGGTCATTTAGGATGTGTATATGAGTTGAGTACAATCATGGGGTCCTTACCTTTAGTTTCTAGGCTTGTCTTGAGTCCTAAGTCATACATGTCCCTTTTTAACCAAATCTCCTTCCTCCTTCCATCTGAAGCACTTTAAAATCCTCTTGCACATGATTTAACCTCATCTTATCTTTGTGTTGAGTCTTATAAAGGCTTTTGATCATCCATAAATTTTTATCTCGTTTTAGAACCGTTTTGTTTCTTTTTGAACTTCTTATGTCACATAAAAGACTTTAGAAACCCTAATGTGAACACCTAGCCTTAGGATGCTTCTTAACCCTCCATTTGTGAACATTTTCCAAGTATAATTTCCATTTTATTTTGTTGTCAAGCCCCTGGTTTTTGTATGGGGAAGTCAAATCCCTTTGGTCTTTTCTTGATTTTTTTCTAAGTCTTTTGGTTGCATCTTTAGAACCATGTTTCTAGGTGCTTTCTCCCACCATTCAATTCCACATTTGCATACCTTTAACTTGAATATCTTATTTCCACTTTGGTCTATTCATTACCCTCACTTCCATATAGTATCAAGTTCTGGATTTTTCATTTACCTTTGATTTTAGAAGATTTTAGTTTAGTAAACACTTAGGTTATCTTTCTAACTTCATCCTTAGGGTTTTAGTGGTGCTTTAGGGCATAGTTTGACTTTGATTCAATTAATCCCTTTAGATACTTTATATTTGATTTAGCTACTGAATTTTTAAGTTTTCTACCTATTGGGTTGCCTTAGACTTAGGTCTTAACCTTAGAGGTTCACTAACATCTTCCCATAGATAATGTGAGTTGTTTGTGAAGCTTGCCATGTCATAATTGTTCATACTTCTTCATCATACTAATGTTTGTTTTGTAGGGGGGGGGAAGATGAGGTAATTCCTTCATTACATATCTCTTAAGCATTTAATTGTCTTTGCCTTAGCTATTGTTGCTTTGTTCATAGGTCCCTTTTTTTTCTTTAGATTCAACTTAATTTCCTTAGAAAGTAAGTTGAATTCTAACTTGCTTTTCTTCTCCTTAGGTTAGAATACCTCATAAACCATAGGACAACCTTTTGTACATAATGAGATAACTTAGGGTTGTGTCTTAGTCCCCTATTAGCTTTGACCTTTGCCTTTTGAGTCTTTCTCTCCTCATCTCCAAATAAAATAAAAAATACTTAATAAATGCTTGAAAGAATCTCTTGTGTATAGACTTATTCCATGGGGCACTTACATTCATTCCATCTAGGAATAATGTAGGCTTGTCTAGCATGATGTACAAGTCTTATTAAGAGGTTATTTCACAAATAAAATCTAAAATATATTGCTTCACAAGCTACAAAAACATCTAATAAGTTCAACAAGCCAGTGAACTTAAACTTTAATCCTTGTAAACAAGTCTTGGATAAATTCCCCTTGCTTTGTGTGCTTGTTCTATTATTCCATCTTGTAAAGTAGTAGCAAGTACACATTCCATGGAAAAGATTTTGAATTCACTTCCTTGTGCCAGATTCATACAAAACTCTTAAAAAGAAAACAACAAACAATAAGTGACTTTCCTGCGGGAACTTCTTTTCTCACCTCATTCATTCTCAACGTGAACTTGCGACGACTTGTCTCGCATGCAAGACGGTAAACACACACGCACAAGTCGAGCCTGCACCACCTGAGCATAGACATATGTAGTTCCAACGTATAAAAAACATAAACAAATAGTTCCCACCTTAGTTAGGTGAACTATGTCGACTCTGATCCTCATTTTCCCGATGAAGTACGTAGGTAGTGGAGTAGGGCCCATTCGAGCACATTCTTTATTTTCCCTACATTTTCCCCATTCTTTCTTTTTGTTCTATTTTTGTTCCATTTCTCATTTCAGTTCCAGTTCCCTTACTCATTCTCATTCCAGTTAGCAGTTCATTTATTCAGCAACAGTTTTATTTCTCACCCCTTTTCTCATTTCAGTTCCAGTTCCACTTAGCATTCTTTCGTTCAACATCATCTTATTTCTCACCCTTTGAAGCAAAACAAATAAGAGTGGATCCCGTCGGGTATGGCGGACGGTCTGGGGTGCTAATACCTTCCCAGGTCGTAACCGATTCCCGAACCCAGATCTTTGGTTCGCAAGACCTTGTCCTTTCATTCTTTCTCAGGTTTGTATAACATTATCTTTCTCATTCATTCGGGTTAAAAATGTCTGGCTGGCGACTCTACCTTTTCCGCGCCACTTTCGCGTTTGTACTAGGATGAAAATCCCAGGAGCGACACATGGGTTAGAAACCTAATGTCTATCCTACTTCAAGCGTAATCAAAAACTAAGGGAACATGCTAAATTAAGCCAATACAAGAAAATAAAACCAAAACAACAGCTACAATAATGCTTTAACACAACACAATGGTAAATTCCTATAAAAATCAATAATAGTATTTAACAGCTCATATTTTCAGAACAGAATAGGTGTAATATTCAGTAGAACTAAATAACATCAATTAACAACATGTATTATGCACAATAGTAGTCAATACAACAACAACATTCTACATTCAATCAACTCATGCAAAAGAAGAATTGAACAACATCAAGAATCACCAAAACCAATGAGGATTTATAATCAATATAGAGCATCAAACATGTCCGGGCAAACAATTAAGATCTTAAGTATCAACTATAAAACTCATCAAGACAATCAAACAATCATCAAGAAAATCAAGCGAGAAGCATACAAAGATTAATCAAAATGCAAAGTGAAACTCCCTAAAAAACAAAAAAACAAAAATTTGATTATGATTAGGTTAAAGTATGTTAAAGTTTTTTATAAAGTTCAAGTCCTCCATGAGCAACGGTCCTACCTAGTCCATGTCCAAACTCCATAATGCAAAGGGAAAATCAATCAGGTCCAAATTCTGATTAAACTCTAAGAAAAGAATTAAGTATTAGTTCATTCCCATTATCCTTTATTAAATCTATTTTTTAGTCTTTTTGTAAGTAAATTATTCAATTAATAAATCAATCAAGATTAACATTTTCACACGCATATTCAACAAAAAAATTAATCATGAAAATTAACCATAATTCAACTAAAATCAATCAAAGGAACTCTAATCAACAATTAACATACCTAACCAAACTTAGAAAAATCTAATTAAAATTAACATGATCTAAAATACAATAGAGAATCAACAAGAGACTTACCAAAAAGAAAAACAAAACAAAACAAAAAAAGTGACCGAGGGAGGTGTAAAACAGATTAGGAGAAGTAAATAGTATCACATGACCCTAAGCCCAATCCATATTCATTCCATTTTAACCTAACACAAAGAGAAATATCTAGTTATAACATCACATTCTTCAGAATTACCTATTTCTTTTTCATGCCTATTTCTTCTTCATACCAAACCCTCGTCGTAAATAGCTCAACCATCGCGTGCAGGTACGCCTCACGGTGGCACTTGCGGCAGTTCCAACTCCATGATAATCACCTTCAATCGATTCACTCTACCTCCCTCAAAACTCACTCTCAATCAACTCGTCTCAACCTCGACTCAGCTTCGTGTAATTTGAATTCAAGACATCCTAAACCACAAAAACAATAGGATATCAAAGCGAGGGAAAAATAAAGATCGAAAGTTCACCTGGAAGCGGAACTAGGTATGGATCTAATCGATTGTTGCTTCCAATATGCTTATTCTTCTTTCGTGATTATTCTACTTCTGTGTGCTTGTATTGCTGTTGCGTAAGCTTTTCATTGTGATTGTTATTATGTATTTCTGCCTCTAGTTATGTTGTTGATGAGATTGCAAGAGGTGTTGAGGTAGAGAGAGTGTTCAGTTTATGTTGTTCATGCGAATTGTTGTGATTTGTGGCCTCTGAATCTTATTCTTCTACTTTTCTTGCACAACTTGTATTGTTAAGTTTCTTGATGTGTTGTGAAATTTTGATGCTTTTTGATTTGAAATTTGATGCAACTTGTTGTTGTTTATGGATTCAAGAGATTCATTGGTATGTGTGATTGAAGAAGATTTAAGCAATGTTTTTGTGAGTTTCTTTTCCTTGTGTGATGTGGAGTTTTTTATTGTGATTGAAAATTGGAGATGGAGCAGAGCACTTTGTGAAGAAGATAAAGAAGAATAATTAAATAAAAAATGAAGAGGGATTGTAGAGAGTGTGAAGTGTGTGATGTCGTGAAGAATGAAATTTGAGAGAGAGAGGGAAGAGAGTGAAAAGTAGAAAATGAAGAAAGTGTGAAGGTGTGCCAAATTTTGTTATGAGAGATGCAAATCTGTTTTTTTGTTTCTGTTATGAAAAGAATTCCTACTCTCTTTCAAATTGAATGCAGGTCCCGACTCATGGTACATGGCAGTTTTGAAAAAGTTTGTGAATTGTTTGCGTAAAGTTACTTGGGATTGTTTTGGCATTGTGTTGAGTTTTGTTTTGTTGCAGATCATTTCTTTTTAGAATTTTGTGAAGCAGGTGGTCATTTTGCTTAGCATTTTAGTGTAGCAAGCTCTTGCGGGGGCTTGGCATCGTACAACTTGTGTAAAATTTGTATTTCCTTTTTATTCTTCATTTTGTTGTAATTCATGGGCTTCCTAATTGGCTTTTGTGATAATGCTAAATTTTATTTTTGTTTGTAATTATCTCGTCATAGGCTTGTTTCGTAATGTAGATTTTTCATGAGTTTTTACAGAGTTTGTGTATAATAATGGACTAATTTATGGAAATGGGTATGGACATTTGGATTTATTTGGTTATAGAAATGGAAAATGATAACTTTGGATTTATATGTGGATATGGATTTTTTTTTTATAAAAAGATTGGGAAAAAGGTTTATGCCCAATGCTTTGCAAATCAAACCACCAATATCTTTCTTTTATGACCAATGATCTTTGATATGAAACCCTAATCAGTTATATAGACACCGGGATCTTCAATAACATGCGCCTCAAGTAATGATGGAATTTCGTGAATGATAAGATTCACTTATGAGCAAATTTCGCAAGGAGACTCTCTTGAGCACCACATGATTAGGGAAATAAACCCTTACAAAGGCGGCGATGATAATCACAAGAAGATGATGAATGCGACCAAATTGTTAAGAAGGAGAAGCTCTTAATTCACAACCAAGCCTTTGAAGATTCATCTGATGAGATAAGGCTTAGGGGAACACGTTTGTTGAAGAAGAAAACCCTGACCCCATGATATGGATGTAAAGAATAAGCTTGAGATATGGAAGATCATCAAAGCCCTTGCTCAGAGAACAACTCAAATGAAACCATGATGAAACCCTAAGCACTTGATATTCTTGAGAAATCTTGAAGTAGATGACATTGTACTTGATAAGTCTTGATAGAGGAAAGCCTCATAGCTGGATGAATCTTGACAAAGAAGATGTTTATGATGATATGAATTCAAAGTCTTGTTTTAACTTGAGTGTAAGAAACTTAGATCAAATCCCTGAATAGGGAGGACCCCAAATCATAAGAAAATCCTTTGATCTCATGTCTTAGGAGCTCAACGCAAATGAATGAATACAATGTTGTCTTAATGACCTAGTGGAAAAATGCATATGAATGTGAGGCAAAAGTCAGTCATGGTTAGAAAAAGGTGTTGAAAATGTTGGGGCGTAGCAATTGTCAGTCATAAAGGTATAGAAAGGGATCCAAATAAAGTCATGGCCATTCAAGACATGCTAGTACGTAGAACAGAAAAGCAAGTCAGAAGGTTCCTTAGACGTATGAATTATATATCCAAGTTTATCTCTCACATGACTGCCACTTGTGAGCCAATTTTCGAATTGCTTCATAAAGATCAAAGTAATGTGTGGAGTGAAGATTGCCATAAGGCATTTGACAATATTAACGATTACTTGCTTGAGCCTCCTATTTTGATCCTGCCATTGGAAGGGAAGCCTCTGATTATGTATTTAACAGTCTTAGAAGGATCGGTGGGTTGTGTCCTTGAACAACAGGATGAGATAGGTGTGAAAGAGCATGCAATTTATTACCTGAGTAAGAAATTCATAGATTGCAAATTCTGGTATTCTTTGCTTGAGAAAATTTGTTGTGCTTTGGCATGGGCTGCTCGATGTCTCCGGTAGTATATGTTGAACCATACTACTTGGTTAATATCCAAAATGTATCATATCAAGTATTTCTTTGTGAAGCCTGCAATGATAGGGAGAATTTCCTATCGGTAGATGTGGTTATCAAAATATGACATTGAATATTGTACTTATAAAGTCGTTAAAGGAAGTGTATTGAGAGATTATTTGGCTCATCAACCGATTGAAGATTACCAACATGTCAATTTTGAATTTCCTGATGAGGATGTTATGGCCATTAGAGCTCAAGATTATCATGAATTAGGTCTTAAAGAAGGACCAGAGCCTGGATCCCAATGGGGTTTGGTATTTGATGGAGCTTCTAATGCATATGGTCATGGAGTTGGGAATTATAATAACTCCTAGAGGTTCTCATATTCTTTTTATCATAAGGATATGTTTTGGTTGTACGAATAATATATCAGAATATGGAGCATGTATCCTTGGCCTTTAAGAAGCCATTAATCTCAGGATTTAGAACCCCGGTTTCTTTGGGGAGTCAACATTAATTATCAATCAGTTCAAAGGTGAATGGGAAACTTGTCATCCGGGTTTAATCTCATACAAAGATTACGCTAGGTTATTGTTGCCTTTATTTAATAAAATCAATTTCCATCATATACCTCAAGAGGAGAATCAAATGGAAGATACCTTAGCTATCTTATCCTCCATGTACCGGGTAAATTTCTTCAATGAGGCACCACAAATAACGATCATACATATGGATAGGCCTGCTCATGTGTCTACATAATAAATATAATTAGACAATAAACCATGGTATCATGATATCAAGTGTTTCCTCTAGAGTAGAGAATACCCAACTGGGGAATCCGATAAAGATAAGAAAACCTTGAGAAGATTGGCGTACAAATTCTTTCCCAATGGATATTTGTTATACAAAAGGAATTATGACATGACCTTGCTCAGATGTATGGATAGACACGAAGCAAACATGTTAATGTAGGAAGTTCATGAAAGGTGCTTTGGTACTCACGTTGATGGACATTATATGGATAAGAAGATGCTTAAAGCTGGTTACTCTTGGTTGACAATGGAATCCGATTGCTGCCAATTTGTCAAGAAGTGTCATAAATGTCATATGTATGCGGATAAGGTGCATGTGCCTCCGACTCTACTCAATGTTTTTTCGTCTTCATGGTTATTCTCTATGTGGGAAATTTACATCATTGACATGATTTAGCCCAAAGCTTGAAACATACATTGTTTCATTCTGGTAGTTATTGATTACTTCACCAAATGGGTTGAAGTGGCATCATAAACCAATGTGACTAAATATGTAGTGGTCTGATTTATCAAGAATCAAATCATCTGCTGAATTCCAATCAAGATCATTATTGAAAATGGTTCAAACCTGAACAACAAAATGATGAGAGAACTCTAAGAAAACATCAAGATTCAACATCACAATTTTTCACCTTACAGACACAAGATGAACGGGGTTGTTGAAGCGACAAATAAGAATATTAAGAAGATCCTGTAGAAAATGGTTGTAACCTACAAGGATTGGCATGAAATGCTTCCTTTTAATTTGCATGGATATTGGACATCTATCTGCACTTCAACAGGGGAAACCCCTTTCTCTTTAGTTTATGGCATGGAAGCAGTGCTCCCTATAGAAGTCGAGATCCCGTCAATGCGAGTCTTGATGGAATCCAAGTTAACAGAAGTTGAATGGTATCAGAACAAATATGACTAGTTGAATATAGGGATAATAGCTATTTTACCCCATGTCATATGGACGAGGTTTAAAAAAACCTTGTAAAAAACAAGTTTAGATTCCCCCTGACATTTGAAGATTCCTTCATTTTAACCCCTCATTGTAAAAAACCTAATGCTTGCAAAGGACACCCCAACCACTTGGTTGTGTGACTTTTCTTGGTTATTTTTTCATTCAAAACTATATATTATAATAGTTTAATATAACATTCCATTTTACTTTCAATATATATTAATGTTAGTGTATTTTTATAGAGCGGTATCCTTCCTTCCGTTCCTAGAACCCACCTTTAGAGACAAGATGAAGAAGTTGTTTGATGAAGATGAAATGATGTTGGTGATGAATGATGAGTTCTACTTCTTCTTCCTCATCTTCTATGTTTTTCCTTCTTCTTCTCTTTTTTCTCTTCTTTATCTATATTCTCTCTTTCTCCCTCACTATCTTTCTTTTAAGCCTTTTCTTCCACAAACTTAGAAAGCAATGATACAAAGAAGTATACCATGTAGAAAGTTGGTAAGACAAATGGTTTGTGTGGTTATAAGATGGTCACCAATAATAAGTGGTAATATATCCCTCTTTAATGTTATCAAAGTGTCTCTATTGTACCAGATAATAAAATCTCATAGTCAAATAATATTAATTAAATCAAACCTTACTTTATTGGTTTCAATAGATAACTCTCAAAGTAAACCAGAACTCAAATGATCTCAATTAATATTATTAGGAACATTTTAGGAAATACGGGGTATTACATCCTCCCTCTCCCCCTTAAATAAAAATCCGTCCTCGAATTTGAAGATTACCTGAAAGGTGAGGGTAAGCTTCTCTCATTTCTAATTCATGCTCCCAAGTAGCATCACTAAGATGAGTTTCATCCCACTGAACCTTAACAAGTGGAATCTCCTTATTTCTCAATACCTTAGTTTCTCTTCCTAGAACACGACTTGGTTGAGGTTCAAAATTTAAATCTTCTTCTATCTCAATGAAGAATTTTCTGAAGGGGACCAGGGATGAACTTCCAGAGTTAATACACATGAAAAACATCATGCATCACAGATAGGGAAGGCAGTAAGGCTAATCTATGAGCTACTTCACCAATATTTTCTAAGATTTGATATGGTCCCATGTATCTTGGACATAACTTATGCGACTTAACGAACCTTTCAATCTCAATATTGGAGAAACTTTCAAGAATACATGATCACCTTCTTCAAACTCTAAAGGCCTCCTTCAATTATCTGCATAACTCTTTTATCGTTCTTGCGCCTTATTTACCTTATCACAGATCATTCTTATCTTCTATTTAGTTTTTTAAATAAGCCTGGGTCCTAAAATACTTTCTTCACAAACTTTTGTACAACACAAAGGTGTTCTACATTTCCTTCCGTACAAATATTTGTAAGGAGCCATACCAATACTTGCGTGGTAACTATTGTTGTATGCAAATTCAATCAAAGGTTAAAGCTCTTTCCAATTTCATCCACTTTCAAGCACACAAGCTCTCAGTATGTCTTCCAATATTTGTATCACCCGTTCCATTTGTCCATCCATTTGAGGATAATTAGACGTACTCAAACACAACTTAGATACCATGGCTTGTTGAAAAGCTACCCAAAATCTTGAAGTAAACTTTGGATCTCTATTGAACACAATGCTAAGAGGAACACAATATAGTCTCACAATTTCTGAAATAAACAACCGTGCAAGATGACTTGCCTTGTAAGTAGTCTTCACTGCTAAGACATGCACATACTTCGTCAATCGATCCACTATCATCCATATAGAATCATAATCACCTTGCATACGAGGCAATCTAACCGCAAAGTCCATTGAAATACTATCATATTTCCATACCGGAATCTCTAACGGTTGCAACAAACCACACGGTCTCTGGTGTTCAATCTTTGTCTTTTGGAACACTGCACATTTAGAAACATACTCCACAATATTTGTTTTCATCCCGGACCACCAATAATCCTTTTTTAAGTCTTGATACATCTTCGAGGAACCAGGATGTATATTAAAAGCGCCTTTATGTGATTCCTCCAAAATATTTCTCCTTAACACCGCATCATCCATAACACAAATTATTTGATTAGATAGAATAACTCCATTCATGACTCGTGTGAAACCTGGATGAACCAACGCCTCTTGCAACTTTGACTCTAGCATTTTCCCTTGTTGAATTTATTCTCTTAAACTGGAATTAACATTCAAGTTTCTCATTATCACACCATTATGAGTCTAGACAAACTAAAGATTAAGATCTCAAAACTTTTCCAATAGTTCATACTCTAACATCATCAACTCGACTTTGTGTATATTTTTCTTACTCAGCGCATCCGCCGCCTTATTTGCTTTACCTGGATGGCATTTCAACTCAAAATCAAAATCCTTCAAGTAATCCATACATCTCCTTTGATGCATTTTCAACTCCTTATGATTAAAAAAATATTTTAAACTCTTATGGTCAGTGGACATCACAAAACGCACTCCATACAAGTAATGGCTCCACACCTTCAAGGTAAAAATAACAACCACTAACTCCAAATCATGAATTGTATTAACTCTCTTCATGAACTTTCAAATGACGAGAGGCACAAGCTACATCTTGATCACCCTGCATCAACACACCTCCCAATCCCTTCTTTGAAGCATCACAAAATACTTCATACAACTTACTAGGATCACGAATAATCAAAACATGAGCAATTGTCAACCTTTCCTTCAAACTTATAAAACTTTGCTCACAACTTGAATCCTAACTATAAGGAAACTCTTTCTAGGTGAGTCTAGTCATTGGTAAATCTAATTGACAAAAGACTTTGATGAACTTCCTATAGTGGAATGCCAATCCTAAGGAACTTTTGTCTTCTGATGAATTCATCGGTCTCTCCCAATTAATTACCACTTCGACTTTTGATGGAGCTACATCCACACCTCCTTGAGATATAACATGACCTAGAAATCTAATTTTCGTCATCCAAAACTCACACTTTCTTGACTTGGCAAAAGGTTATGTTTCTTGCAAGATCGATATATAGATTCTTAAATGTTCTTCGTTCACTTGTGGAGTACGGGAATAAATAAGAATGCTTTAAATAAGATTGAAATATTTGGTTCATGTAATCCATGAAAATAGATAGAGAATTCGTCACACCGAAAGGCATCACAAGAAACTCATAGTGGCCATATCAGCTTCTAAATGCAGTCTTTGGTACATCTGAACTCTTAACACAGATTTTATGATATCCCGACCATAAATCAATCTTTGAGAACACACAGGCTCCTTTCAATTGATCTAACAGGTCGTATATCATGGGTATTAGTTACTTGTTATTGATGGTGACTTTAACCTCAAAACGATATTTTTTGAAAAACACAAAAAATCATAAATCGTTATTATACTTGGGATAAACGTTTCTCTCTTCCAGGGAGAGAAAAGGTTATAATAATACAACGGTTTTTTATTATAACCATTGTGATATATTATGTAAATTGATAAAATAACAATTTCGGCTAGGAATCGAACCTTGTAACATATAAAAGGGTTATCGCTATAATTCTTATATTTAACCATCGTGATATATTATCTAAAATTGATTTAAAAAAAAAATGTTGTCAGGAATCAAGCCTTGTACCATATAAAAGGGGTATCTCTATGGTTCTTATATTTAACAGTTGTGATATATTTATAATAAAAATATATGTATCATTACGGTTGTTTGCAATAACCGTTGTGAAATATTTACCCATATAAGCGAATTAAGTGACCCATTATCACTGTTTCATTCACAGTAAAACCCTAGCACCCATTTTTCCTCTTGTGCTTCATACAGTAAGGTATTCTTCTTCTTCCATTAATGTATTTACATATTTCCCATTAAGATATTCCTCATTATGTATTTTGTTGCAAGTTTTTTATTCTTCTTCTTCTTCTTCTTCAATCTTAGGAAGCAAACTTCGTCTAGCTTTAGAAACAATAAAAAGAAATATAAGAAGTATGAAACTTTTGTGTAAGCTTCTTCCTCTTTATATTTATTTTTCATTGCTTCACAAACTAGATGAACATGGTGATGATGCAAGTGTAATGTATATATTGTTTGTGTAGCTATAGAAAATAAGGTATTCTTCTACTTCAATCTTCTTGGTAGATAGTTCCCATTATCTCATTTGGTTCATGTTGTTTCAACATAGGTTACATTCCCACTTCTTAGGATTTTGTTTCAACTTTTGTTGGTTTTGTTTTGAATACTAACTAATTTCCTTTTTTGAAATAGATGAAACTGTATAGTAAAGATGACACATGGTTATGATGATGGTGGTTGCAAGTCTGTATGAGTTGATAAGGTACATATATATATATATATATATATATATATATATATATATATATATATATATATATATATATATATATGAAGTCATTTTGATATTGTATATGAAATTTAGTTTATTATATACTATGTATATTGTTTGTTTCACTATCCTTTTATTGAAAATGCAATCATTTAAATTGACATAGAAACGTATAATCTGAAAATTAAGATATATTTGAAAATCAACCTATAACAATCAATGTTTTCCGAATATCTTGCATCTCATTTTGTATATTTTATGTTCCTTAGCACACACACACACACACACACACACACACACACACACACACACACATATATATATATATATATATATATATATATATATATATATATATATATATATATATATATATATATATATATATATATGTTTCAATGGTCAGCTTGCTTCAATTCATTGATATCTACAATTCTACAATACCTCATTGTCGTCACTAATCATGGTGATTGTTATGACCATGATTGTTATGATGATAAAATTGCGATGATTTTTGGCGATGATGAGGTAACCTATTATAATAGATATCAATGGATTGAAGGAAATCAACCATTGAACCATATTTCTGTTAAAGAACATAAAATGTGCACAATGAGACACATGCAATTTGGAAAACAGTGGTGGGTTTAAGTTGGTTTTCAAGAATACTTTAATTTTCAGATTATATATTTCTTTAGAAATTTAATGGTTGTATTTCTTTAATTCGGTGTATGGTAAAACAAGTAATATGCGTTTGTATATAATAAACTAAGGGTATGTTTCTCAACGGGTGAGATAGTAATCGTTGTAATATTTAATATATATTACAACGATTGTTACACACGTGTTTTCCGTAATACCACAACAGTCCCAAGTCCGTCATTATATGTAGCATAATTACAACAACACTCCACATAACAATTCCTTGATCTGCATCATTATACGTAGTTTCCAATTGTTGTTAAATGGGTTTTCTGTAGTTGTGTTACTAGCAGTACTAGAGCTTCCTAGGGTGAAACATTAGGTCGAACAAAAATTTTAGCCAACAACTCTTATAATTGTTCCTTCAGTTCTCTTAACTCAAGTGGTGCCATACAATACAAAGAAACAAATATAGGATTCATTCCAGGTATCAAGTCAATAGAGATTTCCACCTCTCTTTCTGGAGGAAGAGAAGTGACATCCTCGGGGAAAACTTCTAGAAACTCACAGACTATATGGATTTGTGAAACCTTCAGGTTGTCACTTGCTTCCTTGGTGAGAACCAATAGAACAATGTTTTCCTTATCAAACAAGAAATTAACCATACCAACTCTATCTTCCAAAATATTATTCATCACATCCTTTGGAGTAGCTTCCCTGGAGGGAATGATGATCAACTTTTCCTCACAACTGATAAACACTGAATTAGCAAAAAGCTAGTTCGTCCCTAAAACTACATCAACCTTCTTAAGAGGTAAGCATATAAGGTCAATCTGAAAAACTATACCATCCATCGATAACAAACAATTTTCACAAATCAATGGTGTCTCGACTATTTCATCCATGACGGTAGTAACCATCATGGGAGGAGACAAAGGAATTGCTTGCAAGCCAAGTCGCTTCATACATTGTTCCGACATAAAAGAATGTGTTGCTCATATTTATGGTGAAAATTGGTAAGCAATTATTGATCTTCCAAATCTAACTTCTGCTGACTTATAGGATCGATCAGATTGATCCTAGGACATGTGCTAATTGATTCTCTATATAAATTTTGGAAATTACGATGAATACCTCGACAACATTCATGAAATGTGCTAATTGATTCTCTATATAAATTCTGGAAATTATGATGAATACCTCGACAACATTCATGAAATAAGAAAAAGGTTTACTTTAAAAAATGTAAATAAAATAAGGCGTAGTAGGCTTAAAGTCGAAAGGCTGATAAAATGCATAAAGATAACTTGCATAAGTAAAGAGAAACTTTTGAATAAAAAGCTTGTTAAATTGCATTGAAATGTAAAGATAGTGTTTCTATAACGTACAATCTCACACTTTTTCTCTAACACTGGCACTTTGAGTTTTTTGATTAACTTGTACATGATTGAACACACACAATTCTAACACTGAACTTGCTATTTATAAGAATCGAAAATAACTACCATTAACAGCCTACAAACGAAAATGAGACAAGTGTCAATCTGCATGTCTTTGATCCTTGGATATGTGCCACATGTCTCTTTCCAGAAATGGACAAGAACAAATGTTCCCTCCTTTTCTTTATTTGAATTCAAACCTTCTAGTCAAAGTACCATCAATAGTACTTCCGTCGAATAATATCTCCAAATTATTGGAAATCTTTCTAAGTTCAAAAGATAATTTCTCCTTCTTGTGCAAAGATGATTTCGACTCGACTTTTTCAAAACATAATTATGGTCAAAATCTCCCAAAATTGCAAATATTTAGGGATTTATGACTTAATCATGTTGCCGAAAATAGGCCTTGCATACTGTTCGACCATGTTGGTATCGTCTCGTTATTTTTTGGATAGTACCCACTATACCTTTCATCTCCGTTGTGGTATGATAACCCCAACTCTTTTTGACGTAGTCACAATCATGGGGCTAAAACCAACTGGGACAACTTATAACCCAAAACTGGATTTCATCGATACCATAGGTTTTGTATCTGCTAAGCCTATTTACATAAACTTCATAGCTCGTTTCCATGACAAAACCACTGTTGAGGTCACGAACCAAGAACACATAGCCTTCCTTACTTTTGGCTATCACAATGTGTGTTTTGCTTTAGTGAGATGATTTTGGGAAGTCTTTATGAGTCTTTGAGTGAAGGCATCACTCAACTCAAAGACCTAGAAACAGCAGCCAACCATTTGTTGTCTGGACCCTTTTGGCTACTTCAACTCTGACTGAATGCCTCCTTCGAAGCCAGCCTTCCAAACAAGGGATTATGGACGAAAATGCATAGGAGATTAAAAATAGCCGAGTCGAAGGGACTCGCTTGTTGAAGATTACTCCTAGTGAAGATGGACAATCGCACAACCCATATTTTCTTGGTTCTGTAAAGATGTTTGCAAAAATGCCACGAGTTCACGTTGAACGTGGCTCATTTTGCTGCGAGGAAGTATGGTCCTGAGTGGCTTACCAGGCCCTTCCCAACTTCAATCAAAGCCCAAGAAGAGGAGTCTTAACTTATGTGGGAGGCTTTTCTGATCCCAAGACTACTGACCCTTCGATTGAATCTGCTGAGAGGTCAAGTTGCCCTAATCGCTTACCAACCAAATTTGGTCGCTCGACAGTTTGGTCCAAGCCCATCCAAAGTGTTTATATGATAAGAAAGGTCACATCCCCATTCATCACACAAGTCATTATGAAGACATGACCTCGACACAACTTATTTGCCATGCTCATAAGGCGCACCTTACTTCTGTCCACTTCAAACCCAATCATCTTTGTACTCTAGCATTCAGCTAATTAATTAAGTTCTTCTCTCTGTGTAGGAGAAAACCAAGAAAGATACCTCTACACATATCAAGGAAATCCAAGCATTCCAAAAGTACTTTGAAACTATTTATCGACCAGATGACCTTAGTCGAACTGTCCGTGAGGCAGTAGTTACGCTGATGGAATTTTTTTAAAATAAAATGTGGAGTTTACAAATACCTTCATAGGTTCCTCTAGAGTGATGTTACGAAATAGCTTTCAAATTATTTCCTCCCAGATATTCTCGAATGCCAACTGTTAATTTTTGAGTGGCTTTTGCCCCTCCATTTCCAAAATGGTTTATCTGTGGGGATTCCATAAAAATCATTCGCCAACAATCAAAACTAAAGGCTCAGCAGGTGGTTGCGACTAAGCACACTGTAGACAATTTCAAAGGACCACTTTGCCGCTCCCTAGATTTCCATCCTAGTACAAACGTGAAAGTGGCTCGAAAAAGGAATAGTCACCAGCCAGGCATGTTTATCCCAAAGGAATGGTAATGCTGCACAAACCGAAGAGAAGGAAAGAACAAGGTCTTGCGAACCAAAGAGACTGGGTTGGGATATGGTTACGAACTGGGACGGTATTAGTACCCCAGATCGTTCGCATACCTGACGGGATCCATGGTTGCTAGAATTATTTCAAAGGGTGAAGGTGAACTGCTGCTGAATAAAAACTACTAACTAGAACTAGATAGAAGAAAAGAAATGGGGGAAATGTAGGGAAAATAAAAGAGTGCTCGAATATGCGCCACCCCACTGCCTACGTATCTCATGAGAGTGAGAATCAGATTCAACGTAGTTCCCCTAATTAGGGAGAAAAACTGCTTGTTTGTGTTTTTTAAAGCTTGAACCACTTATGTTTATACTCAGGTGTTGCAGGCTCGTCTGTCTTTATCGTCTTTCAAAGAGACAAGTTGAAGCAATTCCTTACGTTAAGAGTGAGTGAAATGAGAACAGAATTCCCGAAGGAAAGGCGTTTATTGTTGGTTCAGTGTTTTTTAGAAGCTTTTTCTCTGAGGTTTGCATAGGAGAGTGTACCTAAGTTTTACTCAATGGGATATGTACTTCTTACATCATCCCGAAATGGAATGGATAAGAAGCATACCTAATTATGGAGGATATCCCCAAACCTAGTTCCAAAGATTAAGGCTCAAACACACCAGCCTATTGTACTTATTTAATGTTTTTGTTGTTTTTTGGTTAAGAAGTGTTTTTTAACTTTTGTTTGTGAAGCATCTCCATGCTAAGACTTATTCATCATGATAGATACCCTAAAACTCATCCCTATATGGGATGTATGCTATTATCTCATGGAAAAGTCCCTTGACACATGAGAAAACTCATCCTTTATTAGGTGTCTTGAGTTGTTGTTTTGAGATGAGATGAGAGAAGCACCAAAAGAGAAACAAAGGTAAAAGTATAATGGGAACTAAACAATCCTAAGTAAGTTGTCATTCTTGGATATCCTAGGTTAATAAGGTTTGAAAGAACTCTAATCCTAATGGAGGAAGGAAGAGGAGGAAAGAAAGAAAGAAGAAGAAGAGGTTAGAGAACAACTTACTTCTCAAAAGAAGTTATATTGTTTCTAAGAGGGAGATGAAAAAGTTATATAAATAAAGCATACTTGATGATAATGCAAACACAAATTGAAAACATAAAAGATAAGAGAAGAATTTGGAATGTGGATTCCCATCCACATCCCTCTTACTTACCATTATCCCCTACATGGTTAACAAAAACAAGCATAAGAAAAAGTAAGGTAAATAAGACCCAAACAAGTTAAACTCAAAGGACAAATGTTAAAATTCAAACCAATAACGTTCCCTAAGCAAACACAAACCCAACAAATGGAAACTAGTTCATAAACTTAAAAAAAACACTAAAGAAGGAATATAATAAGAAAAGATGAATGTGAGAGTCAAACATGTATGAATGTCTCATGAAAACTCAAAGTCCGAATTTAGACAACCTAAACATGTGCTTACATGATATTCAAATCTCATACAAAGCATATAATCAAACATCCAAGCATTAAGGGTCAATAGGAGAAAAAGTGAGAAGATGTGATCATGAATCATACATGGAAAGGAAGTTACTTAAGACACAAGTCAAAACTAAAATAGTTCAATATGAGATTCAAGTATTAAATTCAGAAGCAATATGACATGTTAAGATGAAGATGAGATGCACAAAAAAATCACATTTGAGCAATTACAAGTCATTTTGAAGTTAAGAGAAGACGAAGCATGCATTTGGATGGAACATGTTCAAGTATGTAAAGTATAGGATGAATGGAATTTGAAATGAATTAGATGCTTTAAAGTCAGAGGCATACATCATATGAGATGGAAATGGTTGATATGTAATGGCATACCTAAACCAATTACAAGTCAATTAGAGGAATAAATGAGAAGGAATGGAGCATTAGGTCAAAAAGAGGCATGTGACACAAGTGTTGAACATGTATACCAAACATACATCAAACTCAAACCAATGAACTATGACATATGATTGCATCAATGAGTACCTATAATGATCTAAACATGTCTCAAGAAGTCACAAATAAGATCTCATACAATGGCACAAGTGTCATCTCAAGCAAGTAATCAAAATGACCAAAAAAGCTCATAAAAGAACACTCAAAGTCAAAGGAATCAAAGAAATATCAAACAAGATTACAAAATTATCAAATTAGGTCACACGAGATCTCAACTAGGTTCAAACAACATACCAAAAGATCTCACAAAAATCCATAAGATAAGTCACTCAAAAAAGCAAGGCAAATCAATTAGGGTTTCACATGATCAGGCACAATGAAATGGTTTAAAGAGGATGCAAAAAATGATTTTAAAAATATGACAAAATGTTTTTAAATGCTTCAAAGTGCCCTCTAAAATATGAAAGAAGAATGAAGATCAAACCATGTACCAATGACGAGAAAGAAAATCAACAAGTTCAAGTGTCCATAAATGAAACAATTAACAAAGAAATTAAGGCTACAACTAATTCATAGGTCAAAAATAAAATAAAAATGGAAAATAAAATTTGGAAAATTTTTATAAGACCCTAAGGATAATTCATGAATTTTTTAGGAAGTTTTGGATACACTAAACTATTTTTAAAAAATGAAAATGAAAATGATATGCAAAAATAAAATAAAATGGAGTGACAATGGGCCAGGGGTGTGGTTAGCAAAGAAAACAAGTTGAAAATTGGACTGGATCATAAAGGAGGATGTGTATAGCACTGAGGCCCAAGGAACCTATATGAAAGCTCAGAGTCAACCAAAGTTGACTCAAGTCATTGCCACAAGATTGATCTGAAGGTCCACACGCAATCAACAAATAGAAAGTAACCAGAATCAACGCATCTCATTCAGTCAAGCAAAAAAAGTATTCAGATCCAATGCATTAGAGGGGGTCAAGCAAAAGTAAGGCAAATCAACACATCCTAACAAACCAATCATTCAGTATGATGATCTAATGGTTGTGTTGTAAAAAAATTAAAGAAGAAGCACGTGAGATGTGTGTGCATCATGAATGTGCTGGTACAATTAGAATGCTCAGGTCAAAGCAATCAACGATCAAAACTTCATCTTCCTCCTCCAATATGCAAATCACATAGAGACGTTCAGGTGGCCGGATATAGGCTCCGTCTACCTGCAATATGAAGATCATGCAAATTTTCCAAAATCCAGTAAAAACTAACATCAATTAACTTATATGAACTTCAAGAACTCAAATCCACAAACAAAATTCACATAACACTCATCAATCAAGAGAATCGAAGAAAATAAAGTAGATCTGAAAAACTTCAATCTCAAAATTCATGCAATGCACACGTCCAAAATCAAAATAAACTAGATCAGAATCATCAGTGAACATCATAGATCATCATAAGCATAAAAAATCAAGTTATAGGATGTGATTTGAAGTTCACCTGAAAAGTGTTCTTGAGCTTAAAACCTTCAGAAATCCAGAGTTCATGTGCAGATCTCCTCCTTTTAAATTCTATTTACAAAATATCTGCAAATAGAAGCTTAAATCTGGCCAGATCTTGAGATTTGATAAGCTTCCTCCAAATTCGATTATGGCCAAAAACTCAGTATGAACTTCAATGAATGGTTGTAATGGCTTCCTTAGAGTTCAAGGATGTCAGAAATGCAAAGAACTGAGGAAAACTCTTCGTGAATTGAGCGAATCAAAGAGAAGTGTGTGAGAGCAAAAATTTGAAAATCTTGAAATGGAGAGTTCATGAGTCTGAAATGAATGTGTGAATGCTCTTATATATCCTTGGTTATCAATCTGATCATGGTTAGGGTTTTTTTAAACCTTTGGTTAAAGCTCTTGGAGGTGTTTTGCAATTTTGTAATTTTTGATGCATACACCCTATCTCATGTGCAAGAGTCATGAAAAGGGCATGGTTCATCCTCATTTCCTTTGTTGAGTGCATGTGCAATGATAGCTTGGAGGTAAAGCTACTGAATTATGAGTTTTGATTATTTTTGCAATTTGGCATAATGGAAAGTATGTGATGTACATGGCACGAATTTGTGCAATTCAAAGGCCAAAAATGATCTTCACTGTGTGTACTTTGATATGGTAACATGACTTGAACAATTAAAGGTCATTTGGAGTCAAATAGAACTAATTTGCAAAAGGTAGATTTTTGGTATGCATGAGAATCCAAAATTCAAACCTTAACTTCCATTGGCCATATCTTTTGATCCACTAATGCTATGAAAATGGTCTTGTATTTTCTTAAAAGGCAAAACCATGATCTACAACTTTCATGTTCAAGAAAAATTCATTTGAAGCTTCCTTGGTGATGAAAGGTTGAATTGAAGATGATGTGAAAATTTCCAAAAATAGTAAGTTCCATATTATAGATCTTTTCCATTTTTAGTAACTTTTCACAAACTCCTTATTCCTGATGAATGATGATATCCATGTTATTACTTAGCCAAATGAAGGTCCATGGACTTGAGAAACATGATTTGAACTTTTGAGTTCCAATGGTTGACTTTTCTTTTAAACTGTTGACTTTTCTTGTTGTACAAGTAACTGAGCCACTTAATGACTTCCACAATGAATCTTTGAACCAAACTTCAACCTTAGGCCTGGTAGGACATATAGGGACCCTTGACCACAAGATTTGATCAATGCCTTGAAGATTGCCTGTTGTAAACACCCCAAATTTGCCCTCACCCATTCCCACCATGGCTTGTGACCATTTCATATGCATAAACACAATCATAACATCTCATACCACAATTTTGAGCCTTTGCATTGGTTCTAAGTCATCTGCATCTAGGGTTTGTGATCTGAGCAATCCAAGAGCTTCTTGAGCTACTCCAAAGGTCAACAATCACTTCAAAGAGGTCTATATGTGTTCAAGCATCATATTACATCTTCTCAAAGTCAAAGAATGCCAAAGAATCACAAGAACTGAGAATGGTGTAGAGGCAGAGCCAGGCTTGACTGCACAGATGACCTAAAATTAGGGTTTTGGTTTCAGAGGCCATAACTCCAATTTTTTTGGTCATTCTTGTTTCTAATGGTCTCTATATGGTATAGGGAGTATGAATATCAATTTTCATGAAGAAATTCCAAGGGGAAGTCATCTGATCAAAGGTTGACTTTCTGGACAAGTTAGTGCAAAATCAGGGCATCTGAGGCCCCCAATGACCCAACCAAGGGGTGATCTTCATCATTTTGAGTGTATATGATCTTTATTTGATCATGGAAGAAGTTTGAAGTTCACAAAATTCAAGAATTTGGAGTTTTTGCAAAGTTGACTTTTTTGGGCATGGTTGACTTTTAAAGAAATGTCATTTTATGCAACTTTTTCAACCCTTACTTTTTGATCCAAAAATGCTTCAAATGGAAAAACTTTGGTCATGAAAGTTGTAGATTAGATCTTTCCCTTTTCAAAAAGTACAAGAACATGACCTAATTCATCTTGTATCAAAAGTTATGGTGTGTCAAAGTTGGCAAAAATCACTAATTTTCAAAATATGCACCAAATGGAAAACTTGCAAAAACTTTGTACCAAGGCATTTGTGACTTCTAATTCATGCCTAACCATCACACAAACATCACATGTACCCTAAAGTTCAGAATGGACTAAGAATTTCTCATGTTTCATGGCCTTGGGAGCAAGATAGTTTCATGTGAACTAAAAGTAAACAAGTTGCAAAACCATCATCACACTTCCATCCACTTGTTGCCTTGGCTGCTGAACCAACCCTAGCCTTTCCCCTCACCATGCTGCGCCAGCCCACACCCTTGTACCAAGCTAGAAGTTGCCCATGCTTTCTCTTACACAAGAATGGACTTTTTGCAAAAGCTAGCTCACCTATCACAGCAGGCCAAGTCACATCACCTGACCAATGGGATTTGTTTATGTGGATCAAATGCCAGCCATTTCATACAACAAGCCAGCCTGAAGCAAGCCTTAGCAACACATTCCCATTTTTCACTCCCTCAAGCAAAAGTCTTTGAATCTCATTCCATAAACCATCAACACTCAAACAAACTCCACTAATCATCTCACCATGCTTCATTGAGCCTAAACCAACAAGACACAAGCCTGAAACCAGCAAGAACTCAGCTTCCCCATTTTTCACTCTCAAAGCCAAAGCTTTCGAAACTCTTTACACAGGCCACAAACACTTGAACAAACTTCACAAACCTTCTCAAATCATCATTCTGATCACAAAGAACCCCTCACCTTTGCCCGAAACTGCCTGAATCACAAACACCATTCTCACCTGAGCTTGAGCAGAAGCTGTTCAAACTCCCAAACCAGCCAACATAAACTCTTGCTGAGCATCCAGACATCATCAAGGGACCAAAGGGGGTGGTTTGCATCAAAGGAAGAGGGCAGAAAGTTGCAAGATTGAAAGCTTCGAAACTCAGGTAGCTCAAGAACATTTTTTCCAGAAATCTTTTTTTAAGTTCTAAACAGATTCTATATGTTCTCCTGATCATCCTGATGTCATTAGTTTTAAAAATGGTGGAAAAATGAGGATGTAATCGTGTTCTGAAAGTCTTGCCCTAAAATTTTGTTTGTTTCGATTCATGAGATTGATGAAAGATAAATGAGTTTTAGCTTGGGGTTTTGATTCAGTGAAGTGTGGGAATCATTTCTGTGTTTTTAGATTTCATTTTAGTTGCGTTTTGAGGATTTTAGGGATTTTCAGGTGGGGTTCCCACCGGAGAAGACGACCGGAGGTCTTCTCCGGCCACCTGAAAATCATTAAGGTTTTAATCCTGTAATTAAGGAAGTTTGAATCTGGTGCGTTGGATCCCTTGACTTTGTTGACTTCGCGCGCGTGTGTGTGGCTGAGATTCATCATTAAACCCTAAATCTCAATTAATTAATTCATAATTATTTTTAACTCAGTTTGAATGTGATCCATTGATCTGCGCGCGCAGTCAACAAATCTTCTCCCAGCGTGAATCCTGGCCTTCCATCTTGCATACCACCCATTTAATTCATTTTATTTTCATATTTTTCTCATTTAATTTGTACAATTTATTTTAAATAGCAAAAACCATTTAAAAATTATGAAACTTTTTGTCAAGAGTTTCATTAATTTTTAAAACACAAAAATATTTTTATTTTCATTTTTAGCATTAAAAAAGTATTTTTAAATATTTAAAAGTTTATTTTTAATTGATTAATGAAAATTAATTTATTAAAAATACTTTTAGGTATTTAAAAATCACCAAAAAATTCATGAAATGTTTTAAAACATTTAGAAACATTGTCCAAACTTCAAACCAAATTTATTTGTTGATCTTGATGCATTTTGAGAATTTTTCATTGAATTAAAATCATTTTTATGCATCATTTGGATCCAAACTTCCAAAAATCATTTATGCCAAACCATGAAGAGTTGGACCTTGATTCTTTTTGCATTGCATTGTGTTTAGCATGTAGGTTGTGAGATTAAATGGCCATGATTTGATCTTTCATTTTCAATTTGTTTGTTAATTTTCTTGTTTAGGAACCCTAAAACCCTAGAAAACTTAGGAAAATCATAACTTGAATTGGTTAAGAGTTGAGACCTCTCCTTTGGGCAGTGGTTTAGTATAGGATTAGGGGTCCTTTGAGTGCATTTTCAAATTTTTATAATGTTGTTTGCTTCTGGTTTTGGTTTTTTGTTTGTTGCATTGTTCCTAAACCCTAATTTGGGCTTCCATATGCATTCATCTTGCATTTTCTTGCATAACATGACTTGCCATGACATTCCATGCTTCCATTTGATTCATTTAACATCATAAGACATATTGAAAGCATGTTTGATCATTGCACCTTGCATTTGTCATGTTGTATGCCATATGCATCTCATAACTTTTCATGTGTGTTCATGTGTCTTAACTTGCCCCATTTGCATTCATAAACTTGTATGATCATTCTCATGTGTTGTTTCATGTTTGCATCATCTCATAGCATCATTAACGTCATATGTATGCTTCTGGTTTGGTTTTGTATCATGTCATTCCATCCCATTTTGCATTACATTGCATTTATTTTCTAACCTTTCAGGTGGTAAGTGATTTTGAGAAGTGAATTTGCCTTCACTCCTCATAACTTCTCTTCATCTCTCTCTTGCATCCATGCTGCATTTTTATATGTGTTTGAGTTTGAGCTTGCTCATTCTTCTTCTTCTCACTTTCTTTCTTCAAATGACTTGACTTCTTGAATGAAGCAAGTTACTTTGCTTCTCTTGATCCTTTCATCTGTTTCCTGGTGGTTCCATTGAAGACTTCTCTTGTAAACCTCACAAACCTTAGGAACAACCAAGCATGACAATGATTAGGGTTTTGATTAGTCTCCCCTCTTAGTTTTACCTTTGTGTCTCTTTTGAGTCTTCTCTTCTCATCTCATAATCAAGGACTAAACCCTAAAGGCTTTAAGGCTTTGTGATTAAGCTTATGCTTGCATCCTTCTATTAGGATGGAGTGTATAACTTTAATCCTAAGTGTTAAACCCTTCATGTGTTTAACCCCTCTAATCAATCCACTTAATAATCATCAAGACATCAAGCTTGTAACTTGGGCCTTGCATTAGGATTCTAATTCTTCCTTAATTGGTTAAGAAGGACTAACCCTAGTGTTAATGGACAAGTCCCCCTCAAGTTGTCTTATAAACCCTAAAACTCACTTCATCATCATATCATTATATAAAATCCACTTAATCAAAGGCTTTGTTTTGTCATGAGTTTAATCCCTAATCATGGATTAAGTTGAGGAGTTTTCCTCAGCTTAAACATTCTCATCTATTATCCTTCTATTAGGATGGTGTAATGAGTCTGTTTAATCCTTGATTATGGCTTAACCTCATTACTTAACACTAAACAAAAACAAAAAACATCTAAATAATCACAAGTAGGTTAATGATCTTAGTCCTGCATCAAGGGTGATTAAGTGTGAGAAGCTGACTTCACACTTAAGGTATTCTCATTACCCCTAATCAGAGGGAAGATGTGATGAGTTTACTAAATCCATTGGTTTAGGCTTAAGCTCATTATCTTATGACAAACTTCAAAAAGCAATAAAAGACTGAAAATACAAAAACAAACAATAATCGTCTCCTCCGGGATTCTTTTCTCACCTCATTCAATCACAAACGAGAACTTGCTTCTTCCGTCTAATGCAAGACAGTTTGCATCTGTGCCAGACAGATCATACACTTGAGCATAGGCGAGTAAGCAGTTCACGAGTCAATTCACCTTTTAGTCTCTTTGGGTCGAACTACGGTGTTCTGACTTCCTCATTGCACGAGAGGATACGTAGGCATAACTTAACAGTTATCGAACAAAAGTCTCTGTACATTCCCCCTCCTTCTAGCATCATTCTTTTAGCCTCATGATCATGAGCATTTCACTCCTGTCCTTACACTGACACTTCATATATCACACTTCACACTTCTTTTCCACTGACACCTGTACATCCTTTTCCAGCTATTTTATACACAGATTGCACAGACACTACCCCTTTAAAACACAAATCTTTTAAGCGTGGATCCCGTCGAGTACGGCGGACAATCTGGGTGCTAATACCTTCCCAGGTTGTAACCAACCCCCTTTCTCAGTCTCTCTGGTTCGCGACCGTCTTACCCATCTTTTCTAGGCCTATGCAGCATTGCCTTTCCTCCGGGATAAAAATGCCTAGCTGGCGACTCTTTTCATCTCCAGTGAGTTCACTCCTGTGTGTTCTCGCGTTCCCTCTCGCCGACCGTTCGCGTCTGTACCCCTCTTGGCCCCGTGTCATTTGGTGGGAGCGACACCTGCCTTTGCACAAAACCCTAATTTGGATGCTTTGTGTAAGAGAATTTGCCCTGATGAAATTTCCCTCAGCTAGGGACTCAAGGCATAATATGAACTTGTATGAGATGTGACGAGCTATTGTGGCTTTTTAGAAGACGCTTGACTCTTATCTTTGGCTTTGAGGATCATCAATTTAGCAAATCATTAATCATAGGCCCTGTGCTTCAATCTATGAATGTTATGCCTCATTTTTTATGCAAAGATGCAATGATGTGTATGCAATATGATATGTTAAATTCCATGAAATGAGAGGGAAAATTTTAGGGTGTTACACACTTCATATCGCTATCAAAGATCTTCGTATCAAATCTGAAGTATGTGAAGGTGTGGAATGAGAATTTTCAAATTTCTATTTTTCTTGTTTTGAATTTACCACTTATTTGTAATAACTTTATTTCCTTTTCAGCTACCAAACCTGCACCAAAAAGGGTTGCCAACAAGAAAATGATCTAAGTGAAGACTGAAGGAAGCAGCCAAGCCACCAAGGTAAGTCACTTACTTATTTTCTTTTATTGTATATGATTATTTCTTCTAACATTTCAAATTTTCAGACTTCTCGGAGATCAAAAGATTAATAAAAGGAAGAAACAATCAAAAATTACTGACACTCTTGGTCAGACCAAGGCAAAGGTGGCTAGAACTTCGATGAGATCAACCACTAGTAGTGGTGATTTTGAGGCTTCCCCTAAGGAGATGCTGGAAGCCACTTTAACTCACCTCAAAAGAGACAGCTCCAGTCTCGGGGTCGAAGAATTTAAGGTAACCTTTTTTCACTTTAAATTGTTTACTTTTCTTAACTCTTATTTCCTTGACCTAATTATTATTTTTTTAATTACTTCCCAGGATGGTGATAAGATTTCTACTCAGCCAAAGGCCACACCTCCTTCTCCCACTACTCTCCTTAATAGTGATTGTGATTCTACCTATCACCTATATCTGACAAAGGTTCGATGGAGGATATTAACCAACCTGCTAAAGAAGCATATAATACTTCACTTGCAAAGACTACTACTCATCACTCTCAAACCAGTGGCTCTGAACATGAAGATGATCAAAACCCAGAAGCTCATATCGAAGTAGACAAAGATGTTGTGGTGTAAGAAGAGACTCCTACTGAGAATGGGTCTGAAGATGGTTCCTCAATGGATGAATGTCCTGATCAAAAGGATCCAGAGGATGCCATCCAAGACGAAACTCTTCCAGCTAACAATACAGAGGATGATGGGGAGGAAAAAGAAGAGGAATTGGATAGCTTGGTGAAGTATGTTACATCCCATTTCTACGTGACTTTATAAATTAAATTAGAGTTATAAAAATTCTCCAAAAAACATGGGATATCACATTTTCAACTTTAAAACCAAACAACGTAAACTTCATGGACATAAATACTTCAAAAACTACACAGCGGATTCATCGAATTACAAAATTAAAACAACATCAAACTACTTCAACATGGTTTTCAAAAATAAACAACTTAAACAAATTCATTAACTAAAATAAAATCCAACATAAAAAAAAATGTGCTCACCCCCCGAAGTGCTACGCATCAGAGTGACAAACACCAACTCAAAGCTACTAAGTACTCAACTCTAGATTACCTGCACGTTACCAACATAAGGGCAACATTCAAATAGAAGGGGTGAGATACTGAACAATATAAACAAGAGTATGATAATCAATATGTAAACGAGAAATCATACAATCACACCACTTCACACAAGAAGCAACATCAACATACAACTTCAATCAACAACAATTAACAACATGTATATAATGCAACTCAAATGCGACTTAACTTATGTATATGCATGTGGTACCATTTGGAGTAAAACTCCCAACTTAAAATCTTGTCAGTTTATCGAGGCAACAACAACATATTTGCCAATCCAGACCAACTTGAATTGAGCATCCGCTCCAACTTGAAAATATGCAAATGTATGCAACTTATGAATTAAATAAAAGAAACACATAAAGAGAAACTTAACAATGCAACAACATATATCAACATTGGTCAATTCGACCAACAACTTAATATCTCCCAAGATCGGGACAACATAACTTTTATCGACTTCTTACGACTACAACCCGTAAAACCAACTAATTTCGACTTAATTAATTAAATTTCCAAATTAATTATTTTAGTCCTCAACTCTACTAATATCAACTTATTTTACCTCTAATTAATTTATAGAATCAACTCAGTTCGACTTGGAAGCGAAAACAGGACGAATCGCCAAAAATTGCATTTTCTGCACATAATTCTGCTCATACGCGTATAGACCTATTGTTACACGTAGCAATCTGCTTCCTACGCTCCCCATTACGCATTAATGTTACCACTACGGGTAATTCCTGCACCCTTACGTGTGGCCTATGTGAATGGCTAGAGAGTCATGCCACAACGCTATCCTTACGTGTAATGTCAGTGTAACATTTATGTGTTACGCGTAAGGCCTCTCCTGTTACGCATATCACCAGATCTACTACGTGATTCACAAATCTTCACACTAGTCCCACTTCTGCTACAAATTTCACCAATTCAGCACTCAATTCAAGCCTAATTGGGTTTATACATTGATTTTAGACCTATAATCTTTTGTATACACATAATCTAGTAATACTACATTTGATTACCAGTCCTAAAGCTCCTCTCTACACAATTTTCCTGCAACAAAACTAGTCCAACAACAACAACAACAAATATAACAACATGAACAAGTTTATGACGGAAGCACAACAATCACAACATTTTTCATGATAGGTTCATACGAAAATCAACAACAACACATTATACAAGAACACAACAACAATCATATGAAATACCTAGCCGACATACGAATTATCCTAATCCCGTTTATAGAATTCAAACCCCACCCTTATCTTGGATTGAAGGCAGCTCGAATTCACAGCAAAAATTCTCTACGAAAAATCCCAACCTAGCCTCCTTGTTTTTCCTCAAGACTTGTTATTTTCTCAAAATTATGATTAACCCTTTTAATTAGGTTTTCAACTTAGTAATACTATAATTTCACTAATTATCCAAATTACTAACGGGCCTAAAATAGCACCCCCACCTTTACTACTCTCATAGCACAACTAAAACCACTTACTAATATTGTTTCATTAATAATTATATTATTACTTCAACTTAATTACCCCGACCAACCCAAACACGACTTAACCATCAACTTAACACCAACTTTAACGACATAATCGGCAAAACAACTCCTAACAATAAATAATTGGGAAAACTACGCGATAACATTTAATTAAATTAATTAAATACGAGAGTTACAACTCTTCCCCACTTAGAACATTTTCGTCCTCAAAAATCTTACCTTGCCCAACCAACTCAGGATAAGATTCATGCATCTTGCTTTCCAACTCCCATGTCATGCTCCCTCTGGAAGCGCCCAACCAAACAACCTTCACCAAAGCAATCTATTTGCCTCTTAAAGTCTTCATTTCACGATACTCAATTTGTATTGTCATTCTCTCCACATTGAGATTATCCCGTACTTACACATCATCCATACTAATCACATGAGAAGGATCTGAAATATACTTCCAGATTTGCGACACGTGGAACACATCATGAAAATTCGAAAAATTTGGCGGTAAAGACACTTTGTAAGCAACATTCCCAACCCTGTCTGAAATCTGATACGGACAAATAAAACGAGGAGTGAGCTTATTAGATTTCAATGCTTATCCAACACCAATTACATACGTAACTCTTAAGAATACATGATGACCAACTTGGAACTCTAAATCCTTCCTTCGCTTATCACGATACCTTTTCTGCCTACTTTGAGAAGCCTTCATCTTCTCACGAATCAACTTCACCTTCTCGATAGTCTCTCGGACTATCTCTGGTCCAAGCATCACACTCTCTCCAGATTCATACCAACACAACAAAGTCCTACATCTCCGAACATACAACACCTCAAAAGGTGCCATTTTGATACTAGAATGGTAACTATTATTACACGTGAACTCGATCAATGGAAGATAAGTATCCCACGAACCTCCCTGCTCAAGAACACAAGCTCTTAACAAATCTTCCAACTACTGAATCTTCCTCTCAGTTTGACCATCTTTCTGAGGATGGTACGGTGAACTCAACCTCAACTTAGAACCCAACGCCTCTTGCAGACTCTTCCAAAACTCATAAGTAAATCTCGGATCTCGATCTGACACAATACATAAAGGAACACCATGCAACTTTACAGTCACTTCGACATAAATCTCTGCCAACTTCGGTAATGAAAAACTTATGTTATTATGAATAAAATGAGCCGACTTCGTAAGCCTATCAATAATCACCCAAGTTGAATCGTGTCCTCTTGAAGTATTAGGCAATCCCGTTACAAATTCCATAGAAATTCTATCCCATTTCCATTCTGGAATTTCCAACTGTTGCAACAAACCAATAGGCTTCTGATGTTCAACTGTCGACTTCTGACAAGTCAAACAGGCATACACAAAATGTGCTACGTCTTAGGCCACCAAAACAACTTCTTCAAATCTTGATACTTCTTAGTCGCTCCTAGATGAATACTCAAATTACTTCTATGACTCTCCTCAAGAATCATTCTTTTCACTTCCGCGTCATCAGGAATACAAATCCGATCATGAAGTCTTAACATACCACGTGCATCCAACTTAAAACCATTCTTCTCTGATTCACCGCAATCAACTATGATATCTAATAGTTTCACATCCAATTTTTGAGCTTCTTTAATATTGTCCATAAAATCATTATTAATCTTCAACATACCCAACATAACACTTGTCGGTGTCACTTCACAAACAAAACTCATATCTCAAAACTGCTCAATCAACTCTAACTCCGTAACCATCATTGTCGGCCTATGCAAAGTATTTCGACTTAAAGCATCGGCCATAACATTAGCTTTTCCTAGATGATAATTCAAACCAAAATCATAGTCTTTCAAAAGTTCCAACCACCTTTGTTGCCTCATATTCAAATCCTTCTGATCAAATAGATACTTTAAACTCTTATGGTCGCTAAACACTTCAAATCTAGAACCATAAAGATAATGCCTCCAGATTTTCAATACAAAAACAACAACAACAAGCTCCAAATCATGTGTAGGATAGTTCTTTTCATGAACCCTCAACTGTCTCGATGCGTAAGCAATTACTTTACCATTCTACATAAGAACACCTCCTAAACCCATCAATGAAGCATCATAATACACCACAAATGGTTCTCTTGAATTCGGTAAGGTCAAAAACAAAGTTGACATCAATCTCTTCTTCAAACTCTACAAAACTATCTTCGCACTAGACATACCAAACAAAAGCTTTATTCTTACAAGTCAACCGAGTCAACGGAAGGGCCAACTTAGAAAATCCTTCAATGAACCTTCGGTAATAACCGGCTAATCCCAAGAAACTTCTAATCTCGGTAGCTGACTTTGGAGTTTTCCATTGCAATACAACCTCTATCTTAGAATGATCCACAACAATACCACTACTTGAAATCACATGACCAAGAAAGCTAACTTCCTTCAACCAAAATTCCCACTTGGACAATTTTGCATACAACTTCTTATCCTTCAACACTTCTAATAATTTTCTCAAATTTTATGTATGCTCTTCTTCGGACTTGGAATAAACCAGAATATCATCAATAAACACAACCACAAAACGATCCAGATAAGTATGAAAAATACGATTCATGTACTCCATGAATACTCCCGGCATATTAGTCACACTGAAAGGCACCACCGAATACTCGTAATGTCCATACTGTGTTCTGAACATCGTCTTCTGAATATCCTCATCTTTCACTTTAATCTGATGATAGCCCGATCTCAAATCGATCTTGCAAAACACACGAGCACCTACCAACTAATCCATCAAATCATCGATTCTTGGTAATGGATACTAGTTCTTAATTTTCACCATGTTCAACTGTCTATAATCTACACAAAGCCTCATACTTCTATCTTTCTTCTTAACCAACAGAATTGGAGCTCCCCACAGCGATACACTTGATCTTACGAACTTCTTCTCAAGCAACTCTTCCAACTGCTTCTTTAATTTAGCCAACTCAAAGGCAAACATCCTGTACAGTGCCATAGAAACAAGTCTAGTACCAAGTACAATATCAATTGCAAACTCAACTTCTCTCTCTAGCGGTACGTTAGGAATTTCATCAGGGAAAACTTCAGGAAATTCATTCACTACTTGCAACTCTTCAATCTTAGCTTTACTCTCCATAGATAACAACGCCATCAACGAAAACATATGGGCTTCTTCTTTCATTAAGTTCTACAACTCTCTAAACGAAAATAACCCAACTCCTTCCTCTTCTGGAGTAGAAAACTCACTAGCTTATGATAGCAATTAATATGAACATATTTATACTCTAACTAGTTCATACCTAGGATAACATCCATCCTAATCAATGACAAACATACCAGATCAACATAAAAGTCTCTATCAAAGATAGACAATGGGCACCTCGAACACACTAGAGAAGTAGTCATTGATCCCTTAGCCGAAATCTCGACGACCATTTCTCCCTTTAAAGTAGACAACTCAAGACCCAATCTCTTAACACATTCAACATCAATAAAATAATGGGTAGCACCCCTATCAATAATAGTAATCAAAGGAATACTATTAATGAAACATGTACCTTTGAAGAGCTTGTCCTCATTAGCCGTCTGAGTCCCAACTAAAGCGAACACTTTTCCTCCAGACTTTGCTTTCTTTGGCTTCTGGAACTAGCTACCAATGTGCCCTTCTTCACCATAGTTAAAACATATCATTTCTTTATGCGTGCAGTCAGATATTGCATGCTCAGCTTTTCCACAATGAAAACAATACTTCACCTCGGCAGTACACACATTGATCTTGTGTTCAGCCTGCCCAGGCTTGAAACAAACAAAACCAGTAGGAGCATCTCTCACACTAGTTCTTTAACCCGAAGCAACATTCTTCTTACCCTTACCAGTTGGAATATCATAATGCTTGCCACGGTTCTATTGATTCTTGCCTCTCATATTAGTAACAATCTTGTAGTGAGCATTGTTATCTTCTTCAAAGATCCTGCAACTATCAACCAGGTCAGCAAAAACACGAATCTTCTAATACCCTACAACCTTCTTAATCTCGGAACACAACTCATTCTCAAACTTGATGCACTTTGAGAATTCAGCAATTGACGCATCATGATGCGTATAAAACTTTGACAATTCAGCGCAAGGAATTCAATCTCCTTCTTACCACGCACATCTTCAGGATAATACTTCCTCAGAAACTCTCTATGAAATACATCCTAAGTGATCTCTTCACCAGCTTCTTTCAACCTTTCTCTAGTTTCTAACCACCAATCATCAGCCTCAACCGCCAACATGTGAGTTCCATAACGAACCTTCTGCGCTGGAGTGCAATCCATCACACGGAAGATTCTCCCAATTTCTTTCAACCAAGACAATGTGAATCAATGTCATACTTGCCCTTGAAGGTAGGCGGATTCTCTCTCTGAAAAATTGGCAAAGTACGAGACTCATCATTTCCGCAAGCGTTCGATAAATTCTGCACAACCTGAGCCATCGCTTGCATTACAGCAGCCATTGCAACATTATTTCTTCCAGCCATCTCAACTTAATCACTACAACACAACAAAAGTTAGAAACACTGAACAATACTCGATTATTAAACAAACTACGACTTGACAACTTGATCGAACAGATCGACCTGCTCTTATACCACTAATATAACACCCTATTTCTACCCAACTTTATAAATTAAATCAGAGTTATGAAAATTCTCCAAAAACATGGGATATCACATTTTCAACTTTAAAACCAAACAACATAAACTTCATTGATATAAATACTTCAAAAACTACGTTGTGGATTCATCGAATTACAATTTTAAAACAATTTCAAACTACTTCAACATGGTTTGTAAAAATAAACAACTTAAAAAAATTCATTAAATAAAATAAAATCCAACATAAAAACAAGTGATGCATTCATCCCCCCGAAGTGCTACGTATCAAAGCGACAAACACCAACTCGAAGCTACTAAGTACTTGACTCTGGATTACCTACATGTTACCAACATAAGGGAAACATTCAAATAGAAGAGGTGATATATTGAACAATATAAACAAGAGTATGATAATCAATACGTAAATGAGAAATCAAACAATCACACCACTTCACACAACAAGCAACATCACCATACAACTTCAATTAACAAGGATTAACAACACGTATATAATGCGAATCAAATGCGACTCAACTTATGTATATGCATATGGTACCATTTGGATTAAAACTCCCAACTTAAAATTGTTCCAGTTTATCGAGGCAACAACAACATGTTTGCCAATCCAGGCCAACTTGAATTGAGCATTCGCTCCAACTTGAAAATATGCAAATGTATGCAACTTATGAATGGAATACAACAAAAGCATAAACAACAACTTAACAACACAACAACATATATCAACATTGGTCAATTTGACCTGCAACTTAATATCTCCCAAGATCGGGACAACACAACTTTTATCCGCTTCATACGACTACAACACGTAAAACCATCTAATTTTGACTTAATTAATTAAATTTCTAAATTAATTATTTATCCTCAACTCAACTAAAATCAACTTATTTTACCTCTAATTAATTTCAAGAATCAACTCAGATCGACTCGGATGCGAAAACAGGACTAATCGCCAAAAAATGCATTTCTGCACATAACTCTGCTCATACGCGTATAGACATATTGTTACACGTAGCAATCTACTTCCTAAAATCCCCATTACACGTAAATGTTGCCACTACACGTAATACATGCACCCCTACGCATGGCCTACGTGAATGGCCAGAAGGCAATGCCACAACCCTATCCTTACGTGTAATTCCAGCGTAACAGTCATGTGTTATGTGTAAGTCGTCTCCTATTACACGTATCACCAGATCTACTACGTGATTCACAAATATTCACATCAGTCCCACTTCTGCTACAAATTTCACCAATTCAACACTCAATTCAAGCCTAATTGGGTTTCTTCATTGATTTTAGACCAATAATCTTTTGTATACACATCATCTAGTAATACTACATTCGATTACGAGTCCTAAATCTCATCTTTACACAATTTTCCTGCAACAGAACTAGTCCAGCAACAACAACAAATACAACAACATGAACAAGTTTATGACGACAACACAACAATCACAACATATTTTATTGACAAGTTCATACAAAAATCAACAACAACACATTATACAATAACACAACAACAATCATACGGAATACCCAACCTACATACAAAATATCTTAAACCCATTTATAGAATTTGAACCCTACCTTTACCTTGGATTGAAAGCGGCTCGAATTCACAACACAAATTCTCTACGAAAAATCCCAACCTAGCATCCTTGTTCTTCCTCAAGACTTGTTCTTTTCTCAAAATTATGAATAACCCTTCTAATTAGGTTTTTAGCTTAGTAATACTATAATTTCACTAATTAACCAAATTACTAATGGGCCTAAAGTAGCACCCCCGCCTTTACTACTCTCATACCACAACTAAGCCCACTTACTAATATTATTTCATTAATAATTATATTATTACTTCGACTTAATTATCCCGTCCAACCGAAACACGACTTAACTAGGGGTGTCAAAACGGGCCGCCCGCCCGCCTCGCCCCGCCAAAAAAAGAGCGGGGCGGACATGCCCGCCAAGGTGAAATGGGCAGGAAATTTTGGCCCACCATCTTGTTTTTAAATTTTTTCCTCATTTTTTTAAATAAATTAAAATGCTTTATTTTTTTTCATTTCAATAAGAAAGTGTAACACCCCAAAATTTTCCCTTTTATTTATTAACATCTAACTGATTTATATTTGCATTCATATTCATTATTCATTAGATCACAACATTCATAATCATTCATTTGTATGGGATCGAGGAATTTTTAGGTGGTTTGAGTTTTCTATCTTCAAAGGCGATTTATCTGGATGTTTTATTTAGGTTGAGACCTGGTTTGAACTATCATCGTCATGAGTATCTCCTTATCAAAGATCATAAAAAATAAGGGTTTGGTTCAATGTGAGAGGTGAAGATCAGCGACCAGGGTTTATCTCCATAATCATATGGCCTTCAATGGGTATATGGAATAAAGATTGATGGTATCTTGGTACTAGTAGTCAATAATGGTGTTTTCATTAAATCAAGGTGTTTCTCATGGGATGTGGGTTCTTATGGTTCAAGCCAAAGCTGGAGGAAGATTCATATGGATTGCTTTAATTTCATGCTATCGAGGCTATATCACATTCTTTATTTTCCCTACATTTTCCCCATTCTTTCTTTCCATTTTCTTTTCAAATTCCCTTTCTCACTTCAATTCCATTCTAGCTAGCGTATTCTTTCATTAAACAATATTTTATTTCTCACCCTTTGAAACAGACTAACAAGTGTGGATCCCGTCGGGTACGGCGGACGATCTGGGGTGCTAGTACCTTCCAAGTTCGTAACCGACTTCCGAACCCAGATCTTTGGTTCACAAGGCCTCATCATTTCCTTCCATCTTAGGTTTGTGCAGCATTACCTTTCCCATTCCTTCGGGATAAAAATGTTTGGTTGGCGACTCTACCTTTTCCGCGCCACTTTCGCGTTTGTACTAAGATGAAAATCCCGGGAGCGACAACTGGCGACTCTGCTGGGGACCGAACCCAGAATCTCTGGTTTCCCCTTTGAGAGTCAATCCTTGTGCTTGCCTGTTTCTGTTTTCTTTGGATATTTATTCGTTTTCCGTTGTGCATTAGTTTAGCTTTACTGTTTTATTTACAGTTTATCGCTTTACTTTATAGCTTTATTTACAGCTTTTTTCACTTTACTTTACTGTTGCATATACTGGCATATTGTACTGGCTGTTCTGGTTTTCCTTGGCAGGATGAGATTATTGTGAGATAAGCCAACTACTCGGCTTAAGTATACACATTGGATTTAGAGTGGATAGTCGTGTGGCTTACGTGGTCTTGAGCACGTGTAGTTTTCACGAGTCCCACACCCAGATCAGGCTCTCTTGGGATATGTTTTATACTGCCTAGGCGGACCATAGAATGTTCCCACCTGAGCTTCTAACACTGGGAACCGATCAACGAGGACCTTAGTGGAAACAACCCTCTCCAGTGGTGACAGTGGCAGACCACATTTTGTGGCAAACCCATTCGCACCCGAGGGCCCATTGGGAAGTCGCATAGGATGACCTTATTCTCTCAGAGGAAACAGGTTAAAGCAACTGGTTGTATGATGGTAGTATTGTACCCTTCAAGATAAATGTACTATTGTTTCTCAACTTCAGTGCTTGAAGCCGGGAACTTATGAGGGATGCTTGTTTTCCCGGACTCATGTGAGACCTCCCTGAGTAGTACATAATGCCTAACCGATTCCCTGATTTGGTCATGAGCCATTTCTCGGAAATGGTGAACGTATTATTGCTGCTCGGCTTTGACAGTCCGTGATGTTGACCCGTAGTAGCACACCCGTGAGATTTGGAGGGGTTTACAGGTTTGCAGGAACCCTAAAACTTCCAACATACCTGTTTTTTCCAGTGTTACTCCATGATATGATCCAGTCCTATATGATATTTGGTTGAGAATGCTGGAATTTCTGCATAGAGATAATGATATTATGACTATTCACCAACACTTGGTTATCTGATCCACACCGGCATCGGACCGCTGATCACAGGCCAGTTGCATACATGGCAGCATGGCATTTTAGCATACATGTTCAGTTACTTCAAAGGATCACATATCTGAATTAAATTGTCGGATTTTTTTTCTGCATTAAAACTGGGATCAAAACAGATAGATTCCTTAGAAATAACCGAACATGGCATTTGCATACATCCTTGCATTTGTGACAGGTGTTTAGGAACAAATTCTTATCCTGCCTTGGTTTCTCTCCAGAATGGCCAACTTGAATCATGACTGTCAGGGTATGGGCATGGAACAACTCCGAGCGGAGGTGACTGAGATGAAGGTCCAATTGGGGCAATTTATAGTGGACATTCGAGCGTTGTCCCATGATCGGAAATTGCTGAGAGAAGAATTCAACTTGATGAAGACTCAGATGAAGCTTCTTACGGGAATTATGAATGCTATGTTGAAAAAGGAAAATAGCCATGTGTCTGCTTTTCAAACAGAAGGTCATGTTTCTCCCATCTCTTTGGGATGTCCACTAAATCAAGAGTTTTTAGGGGGATTTCCTCTACAGTTTGAGTCTCTTCACCAGCAATCACCACTTGCCAGTCGGGAAAAGCCTAAAATAGGAACCAACTATGCGTTGCCTGATACAAGTGAACTGACTGATCCTACATCAATCGTTGCCAAAGAAGTGAGCACTTTCTTTCCTTACCAGGGATATTCTTCAGCTGCTGCGCCTTGGTTTCCAGGAGAAAAAATTCAATAGGTTTTGTGTGTAATGCCTCCATCGGCATCAATCAGTTATCAACAGGAGCAAGAAAGGGTTATTGATCCGGTACCCGTGTCTTACGCTGAGTTGTGCCCACAACTGCTCAAAATGGGGTTGATTGAGTGTCGCAAGATAACTCTTCCTTCTGGTAAACTTCACCAAGGTTGGAATCCCTACGCCTACTGTGTTTTTCACTCTGGAGCTCCTGGACATGATGTTAATGATTACAAGGCATTCAAGCATCAAGTGCAAGATTTAATTGATGAAGGAGTAATCACTTTTGGACTGACCGGACCGGAAGTGCCGCAAGATGAAGCATGCAGGAATACAAAAGAGGTGATCAACTTTCCTTCTTCTAGAATCATTGCTCATGCAAAGTCTTCAAAGGGGTTACATCAACAACCTTCATTCTCTCCTCGGCCGAGTATGAGTAAGAGAGTGCAGGGGCATGTTAGGAACTCAAAGCAATATCAACAACAAAATGTTCAACCACAACCTCATGGTCAGTAATAACAGACACATAAACCATTTCAACAAAGAGCAAGAGCGAGGGACCGTAGGAGTGATCCTGTCCCATGTCCATATGCTGTTTTGCTTCTAGAGCTGCTAAAATTGAACATGGTCGAGCTTCGTAACATGAGACCTCCACCTCCTGACAATCTACCTCCAAATTTTGATGTTAACGCCAGGTGCAAATTCCATTCGGGTGCTCAGGGGCACAGTATTGAGAAATGTTGGGCTTTTCAGAATAAGGTACAAGATCTAATTAAGTCAAAGGCAATCAATTTTTCTCCTCACCCAAATGCACTCTAAAATCCAATGCCTAATCACGGTGGAGCCGGAATGAACTTTGCAAATGAAAGTGTCACGGTTGTTATACCAGATGGTCCGTTTTAAGCTGAAGTCTTCAAATTAATCACCCAGGTTTGCAAGGGTATTCATGGAAGCAAATAAAGCCGGCAGTATCCAAATACTCTTAGTAATGGCAGTTGTGTGTTTGCCTTTCTTCATTGTTCATTTTCATCCCTATTGAGGGGAACTACGTCGCTCTGATTCTTCATTGGTCATAGTGCAATGGAGATACGTAGGTAGAAAATCGTCAGGTCTTTCCGAGCAACCTTATGGGGAAACTTTACTCATCAGCTTTACTCTTTTCCTTTAGACGTCTCGTGCCAGAGTCAGAATAACTAGAAGAAGAGGTATGATTTCCATGGTTGGGTATACGGCTGCAAATTGAAGATTACAAGTCTGTGAAAGAGCTATTGACCACTAAAAGTATCCAAGACTGGCAGGTCCAGACGGAGTCAAGCCTCCTCAACAACGAAAATATTCAGTTTCTTTATTGCATTTCCATTTGTAGTTTCTTTTATGTGCTAAACATTTTTCTACATGTATGAAATTTGTTTTCTTTTGAATGTTAGCAATAATAAAACTCACATGTTTTTCTTGAAGTAATTCATTCGCATTCACTTATAATTTTGCATGTGTACATCACAATACCAATTACCGTGCTTAAACTCTATGAAGGAGAATGACGAAACAAAAACACAAGAATCGCTAATTGTGTGCTCTCGAATAAGACCTTGTTGACGATGTACAGACTTTGTTTCAAATCCCTAAACACCGGAGATATAAGGGAGATAGACCCTTGCTAACCACTTTGAGCCTTTAAGTAGGAGTTTCTTTTCACATGAAAAAACCATTACTTTTAATCCAGAGGCAGGGTAGGTGTCAGTTATTTGGACCAAGCATTCAGACTTTCATAAAGGAGTGCATTTGAGGATCCATTACATTCCACTATGCTAATCAAGAGGTCAACAGACCAGAAACCACAATGATTATCCAAATCAAGAGGTCCAAAGACTGGAAACCACAATGGTTATCCTTCATCGACCAAGGAATGAGGCAGTCACAACCCTCGCAAAGCAATCAAGACAAACAGTGTCACACAATTTGTTCAAAAAAAAAAGAGAAATGAAAAAGCCCGTTAAGTCGAAACTTGAAAAAAAATGACTTAGGCAAAAGTTAGGGCATCCCGCTGGACTTCACAATCAAAGATTCACAAGAATAAGTCCAGGCAAAAGCTAGGGATAAACAAAAGAATGAAAGGCGAAAAATGCAAAAAGGATTACACAAGAAAGATCCTTAAGCAAGAACAAAGTCGTGTGGCACAGACACGGAGGACAAAAGGGGTGACTGACTCCAAACAACAACTTGATTGACGCCTGAACTGTTAGCAGCAATGGTTCCTCAACCGACACGAAACCCTTGTGAAAGGTGAGTGCTTGTGAAAATTAGTTGAACATAGGAATGGAGAACATCATTAAGAGTGGGTGGGCACAAATAAACATTGAGCTTATATCCTTTGTTTCTATAACCGTGAACCAGGCCACGATACAACCCTCAAAAGTCCTAACTAAAATAGGGTTACTTTGAGAGCATACTACCACGAGGCCGCGTTCCAGACTCCTATGAGTTGTGCTAAAAGATCCTTGTTGGTATTGCATGAACATACTTTCATTCAAAATATAATGTCGTATCTTAACTAGTGATTCACTCACAAAGGTTTGCGACACCTTTTAAATAAAGACTTTAGGATTAAAATATGTGTTGCATTAGAATTTTCATTCTAAGAATAAACTTTTTTTGCTTGCATACATTTGTTTGGCATCACAAATGGCTCACATGCGGAAATCCAATCCAGAAGCTTAAGCTTGCCAAGTTGAGAAGTCTAAAACTTCTGAAAGACAGTCACGTCGAGGTGCACTTTTCCGAGAAAGCTTCATTGAGTAAGGACTTTCCCAAGTAGTCATGGTAAGAGGTAGCCAATCCTGGGCAATTACGTCGAGCAATCTCTTCAAAATTCAGCCAAATTAGGGCAATCACCTCGAGATCCAAATTTCTTCAAGAGCAAAGATTAGTCAGTCAAGTGCAAAACTATTCAAACAATCGTACTGGGGCAGGCCACCCCAATAGCACGAGAATTCATTCTTTCCCGAAGATAGACAATCGAAAACATTTTTCCAGAGTTCAGAGTACCAGGACAACTATACTCCTGAAGGGTTTTCTGTGTCACCCTCATGTCATAACTTTTATTGATTGAGTCCATCACTCATCTAGCAGTCGCTCGTCAGGCCAATTCTCTCGTTCAACGCTTCCAATAACTCCAAGCTCATCTGCATTGACAATGGTTCCCTCCTCAGCAAGATTATTACGCCAATTCAGGCAATCACTGTGATACCTAAAAATTTAAAAACACCAGGTCTTTTGTAAAATACTCTTAAGGTAAAGTCCAGGCAAAAGCAAATGATCCCCAACACGAGACGACTTGAAATTCTTCCTCCCTAACAGGACATGCTTCGGTTTTTGTCATCCCCAACAGACGGATGGAAGTTATCCCCAGTAACATCGCCAAACTCTTTCTTCAACAGGTTTCCTGGATCTTTTTCCTCAACAGATCTAAGGTGGATCCTATTCCCTAGCAGATCTCAGACAAATTTTTCTTCCCCAACAGATCTTGAAATATTTCTTTGCTCCAGCAGAGCAAACAAGGATTGATAATCCCCAAACAGAGAGTTCTCTTCCCGCGGTGAAGTATTTCTTACAAGAGTTCATGTATTTCTGGAAACCAACTAATCGGTTTTTTCCCCACAGAGGTTCAGAAGGTTCAGGTAGACGGTGAGTACTCCTTATCAGAGCCTTACAAGACCTTTGCCCAGCTAAGTCAGAAAGTTGTCGATCCCCCAGCAAAATCTTATGGGTGAGATTCAATCCCTAGTGGTTATGGTATCCTCAAGCAGGTTCCGCAAATCTAAAGTCCAATTTATTTTTGGCAAAGGTGATAATTCGGGACAGATGAATTATTCACGCTCTTTTCCAGCAGAGATGTTATCCCCACAGGGCTTCTTGAGATCGAATCCGCGATCATTGTGTTTCCCCACAAAGAGGGACTTATTATTTCTGCATCAGGAACTCCCTTTGCACTTGCGTCATTTCATTGACATGTTCAAAACCTAGCATCCAAGTGTCATGGGGCATCATGCCATGCATTTCAACATATGCATACCTGATATAATTCGTGTTTGATATCTTGCAAAGTCCAGCCCCAGACTGGCCAAAGTCCATCTTCGGGTGGAAAATTTCAAAAGTCTCCAACAGTGAGCAAAAGTCTCCCGTATTGAGCAGAAGTCCCCTGCGGTGGGAAAAAGTCTCCCACAGTGAGCAAAAGCCCAGCCACAGACTGGCCAAAGTCCATCTTCGGGTGGCAAATTTCAAAAGTCTCCCGCAGTGAGCAAAGGTCCACCCACAGTGTGGCTGAATATCCAAAGTCCACCTGCAGTATGGAAAATTATCCAAAGTCCACCCGTAGTGTGGCGAAGTATTTAAGGTCCACCTGTAATGTGGTAGAATATCCAAAGTCCACCCGCAGTGTGGAAAATTATCTAAAGTCCACCCGCAGTGTGGCGAATTATCTGAGGTCCACCCGCAGTGTGGCATAATATCCAAAGTCTACCCACAGTGTGGCAAATTATCCAAAGTCCACCCGCAGTGTGGCAAAGTATCTGAAGTTCACCCGCAGTGTGGCAAAGTATCTTATGTCCACCCGCAGTGTGGTGAAGTATCCGAAGTCCAACCGTAGATTGGCAAAAGTCCATCCTCAGGGTGGCATATTTCAAAAGTCTCCCGCAGTGAGCAAAAGTCCAACCGCAGATTGGCGAAAGTCCATCCTCAGGATAGCAAAGTATCTTGAAATCCAACCGCGATTGGAAAAAGTCCACCCGTAGTGTGGCAAGTCGTTAGTCGTCTGACTCCATCCGAAAGACATCATTAATGCATTGTTGCAGGCTTTCAAAGTCCACCCGCAGCGTGGCAAGCCAGTAGTCTTCCGACATCATTCAAAAGGCATCCCCCGTTTATGATTATTACCATTGTAATTATACCCAAGCAGAGTTTATTCGGTTGAGTTTATTTCCCTATTCTTCTGCCACAGAGTGCAAATCTTCTGGTTGTTTCTAGTATTCAATCCTTACATACTTCAAACGTCTGAAAGCAACTGCTATCATCCATTCAAGTCTATAGTGATTGAATATGGGCAGTTGTAACACCCCAAAATTTGCCCTTTTATTTATTACCATCTAACAGGTTTATATTTGCATTCATATGCATTATTCATTAGATCACAACATTCATAATCATTCATTTGCATGGGATCGAGGAATTTTCAGGTGGTTTGAGTTTTCTATATTCAAAGTCAATTTATCTGGCTATTTTATTTAGGTTGAGACCTGGTTTGAACTATCATCGTCATGAGTATCTCCTTATCAAAGATCATTAAAAATAAGGGTTTGGTTCAATGTGAGAGGTGAAGATCAGCGACCAGGGTTTATCTCTATAATCATATGGCTTTCAAGGGGTATATGGAATAAAGATTGATGGTATCTTGGTACTAGTAGTCAAGAATGGTGTTTTCATTAAATCAAGGTGTTTCTCATGGGATGTGTGTTCTTATGGTTCAAGCCAAAGCTGGAGGAAGATTCATATGGATTGCTTTAATTTCATGTTATCGAGGCTATATCACATTCTTTATTTTCCCTACATTTTCCCCATTCTTTCTTTCCATTTTCTTTTCCAATTCCCTATCTCATTTCAATTCCATTCCAGTTAGCGTATTCTTTCATTCAACAACATCTTATTTCTCACCCTTTGAAACAGACTAACAAGTGTGGATCCCGTCGGGTACGACGGACGATCTGGGGTGCTAATACCTTCCAAGTTCGTAACCGACTTCCGGAACCAGATCTTTGGTTCGCAAGGCCTTGTCCTTTCCTTCTCTCTTAGGTTTGTGCAACATTACCTTTCCCATTTCTGCGGGATAAAAATGTCTGGCTGGCGACTCTACCTTTTCCGCGCCACTTTCTTATTTGTACTAGAATGAAAATCCCGGGAGCGACAGAAAGCATCAAGAAACATTTAGATATCAAATCAACATTTAGATATACAATTACAATACAACCATCAATAAGTTTTAACTTCCAACCAAGCAAAATAAATATTAAGTTCAACCTTCAAGCAACCATGAACTTTACCATCAAGCAAAAAAGTTTAAGTTCAACCAACCCAAATCATAATAAGTATTAAGTACAACATCAAAGTTTAAGTTCAACCAACCATAACCATAATAATATTAATATTTCCTAACAAAACAAGAGTGAAGCATTTTAAAATTTATAAATCCTAATCATCAAGTTCAAGAATATGGGATGCACTCTTAGAACAAGTTAGACCCTCTTTTTCATCTTCATTGTCATCATCATTTCTATCTACATTACAGAACAATGAAATAAATTCAATGGTTACTAAATAATATATTAAAAAAATATTAGATAACTATATTCATACTAAAAATAATTGCCATCATCAAAGGCATGCAACAAATTGCAAGAACAAAGCAATGCTTCAATATTTTCAGACAATAGTCGATTTCTATACTTTATAAGCACTCTAGAACCAATATTAAAGGAAGATTCTAATGTGACAATTGTAATAGGAATGCTTAACAAGTCTCGGGCCATTACCGAAAGTTCAGGACATTTTTGTTTAGTGTTTTTCCACCATTGTAGTACATCCAAATGTTCTGTGTAATCCAGATCCTATGCCAGCTCTTCCAAATACACATCAAGTTGACTTTGAACATTTGTTTTAGCCCTACTAGATTGTTGTCTTCCCAATCTTATTTCCTAAAATTATGACATTTAAAATTAACATAAATTTAACTAAAACCAATTAGTAAATCGTGCTTTCCTATTATTTGGAAAAAAGCAATTAGTAAATCATGAACAACAAACTTACATCAAATAGACTTGGCTTAGTTGACATAGTTGAAGAGGTAGTAAGAGGAGTACTTGAATCATTCGAAGAAGAAATATAATATTCTGCAAACAACTTGTATAATTTCAGCTTTATGTTTTCCAACTTCAATTCCCAATTTAGTGGATCAATCACTTTATAACAATAACCCAATGAGTCCAACTTCATTCTTGGATCTAAGATAGCTCCAAATGCAAGAACAACACTATATTAATCCCAATACTTCTCAAATTTCAAAATAATCTTTTCAGCCATTTTTTTATAACTCCATCTACCTCTTTTTGGTTGTCTATCAAAAGACGTTGAATTTTCCAAATTTGCAAGAAGTACAAATTGGAAGTGGGATAGCTTGTTCCAGACTTCAAAGTGGTAATTTCATAAAATGGCAACAAGAACCTACTCATTTTTTCAAGTCTCACCCATTCTTCCTTTGAAGGATTACTTGTATAATTTGCATCACAATAATGAAGGTTTTCAAATACATGTTGATATTTAAGAGCACTTTTAAGCATTAAATATGTTGAATTCCATCTTGTAGGCACATCTGTAACCAACCCACTTGATACATCAATGTTGCCAACCATATTAATGCATTGCTTAAATTTTACCATTCTACTCTCTGAACCCTTCACATGTTTGATGTTTTCCGTAATCTTTTGCAAAGCACTAGAAGCTACTTTAAGACACTCTTACTTAATTAGATTTAAGATATGTGCAGAACAACGAACATGAAAGAACTCCCCTTCACATAACAAGCAATTTTGCAATGTTAGTTGAATCTTCAAAGTTTGCTGCATGACATCATTTGCAGAAGCATTATCCAAAGTAATGGTAAAAAAATTCTTCTCTATTCCCCAATCA